>OY101447.1:123057821-123756849 GCA_956483635.1 Panzeria rudis
GCACTGTTTGTCTAAAATTTGTATGGAAATCACTAAAAAATTGAGTGCTTTTCATATAAAGTTTAGACAAGCAGTGCTTGTTTGCATTGTGGAAACAACACTTTAATCCTTTTTCAAGGACAATATTTAAATAATATATATACATATATTTATTTAGATTCGGGCAAGAATTTCTACAAACTCCCAGAAAATTCACTAAGATTTCATTTTAGCATTACGTATATTTTTAGCTTCCACTAAGTCAAATAATAATTAGTTAATTGCTTTGAAAATATAATGTTGTGTTCTTTTCTACAAAAAATGCTACATTTCCCTGTAAAAAGTGCAATCTGGTGTTCGTTTCTTAAAAATGTTTTGCTCTCTAAAAGAGTGGTATGTTTTATTCTAAAAAATCACCCTCACTAATGGTGGAAGGCGTTGCACTTTATGCCCCGTATAAATCTACAGTGCTGTTAGTGTCCTGTAAAATGGTGACTTTTGTTTATAAATCGTGCTGCCAGGCGAAGTTGGGAATAAAATCGCCTCGAACTAGAAAGTAAACAACTTTTTAAAGATAATTTTTCTACTATAAGGAGCTATAAATCCTCATATACTTTTTGCCTACCAGTAAGCAAAGTTTTTGTTCATTTTTTTATTTAAAATTTCTGAAAATTAATCGAAATTCAAAATATTTAATATAAAATATATTTTTCTATAATAACAAGGACTAAGCTAGGATTAAAAAGTAATTTTTTCTTAAAAAATTTTTCTTTCAAAAATTTTTTAATAAAATAAATTGTTTTTTAAATTTTAAGAAAAATGCGTCTTTAAGTAAAACAAAAACTCGGAAACTAAATGTGTGACCATTTTGAAACTTAATAAAGATGCATTTTTATTAAAATTTAAACAACAATTTATTTTAATACAAAAAAAAATTTATAAAAAAATTGTTAAGCAAAAAAAATTTTTTTTTATACTTGCTTACTTCTTAATATTATAACAAAATAGTTTTTCAATTATCATCAGTAGAACCAAAGTTATGGCAATTAAAAAAAGTATTAAATATTTTGAATTTCGAATAATTTTCAGAATTTTTAATGTAAAATTTTTCTCAAAGCATCTACATAACTGAACAAACGTTCCAAGTTTTGTGAAAATCTGAAGCAAATCATCAAAAAGCGATCGATATTTCATGGAATTGCTGTATACAAAAATAACACAGTGCATGCAACAGGAAAATGTTGCCTCAATAATTTGAACACAGTATAAAAGTATACCATTAGAAAAAGAAAATCCCCAAAGGATTTGGTAAAGTTGGTTCGAAAAAAATGTTATGGCTTTTTGAAGTTTGTAATTTCATTTATAAAAAATTTAAAATAAAATAGTACTTTTAAAACTCATTTTAAATTTTAGGAATGTGGTGGTAAATATTTTACTTTAACTTTAAATAACAACCTTGAACTTTTTTGTAAATTTTGTATTTTTTTAACAAAAAAGCGCTTTTGCATAAAAACGAAGAAAAGAAAAATTTTAATTTGTTTAATAAAATTTGTTTGAGTGTATAATCAAAAAATTTAATTATGCTATTTTGTAAAAAAAAACACAAAATAGTCTATTTTAAGGAGTGGAAGCCAAAAAACAAAAAATATTTTCTTATTATTAACTCATAGTAAAAAAATTGTAAAAGAAATGACAAAATTTAAGTAGCCATAACTTTTTTTTCGAACAAACTTAGCCAAACCCCTTGGCTATTTTGTGTTTTAAAGGGTATAATTTCATACTGTGCTCAAATCATTGAGGCAACATTCGATGACCCGAAATTTGTTCCATAGTGTAATGAGTGTTGTGAAATTCTTTGCTTGTTTCTTTATATCCATAGGATATATCGCCACCTACAGTGCGCTTAGAAGTCTCCGCCGAGAACTCTCAGCGACCTATACCTTCGTATAGGAAGCTGGAATTACGGACTCCTTTCCTGTGTGGAAATGGTAGTTTTGCTTGATACTTAACCATTTCACAATATTTTTTATTTTAATATTTATGTACATATATGACTTTCCTTCTTTTTATCTGCATCGCATGAAAAAAAAGCACAAATTACACTAACACATTGCAGTTAGTCGTGGCTATTAACTAAGCCAATGCGAGTGAGTCAGATGCTAAACCCCGAAGGCCGAAAAACAAGCACATGCCTAATCGCCGTTAAGAGAAATGAACAACACTTTGAAAATTGAATCTTCTTTGCTTGTAGTACTATTTAAGGAATTGTTGTTTTTTATGTTGAGTTTTTTTCGCATCAATAAAATAATAATGATTTTTTGTAGTTTCATTTTAGTAAAATAATGTGTGGCAAATTTTAATTCGGCTGTTAAGAGAATAATCTAAAATTAAATATCAATCCTGATTAATTATTCGCACAATTAAATTAGAAACCCTATTAATTAAATACCCGAACGAAGCTGATATTCGTCGTAAAATGGGCTTTCTGAAAAACTGTTTAATCTTGAAAAGCCTTTGAAGCTCTTCTCCCAGACAGCCTACATACATATCGCTTCCTCAAAATACGAATGTCGTAAGAAAAAAATTTTCGATTTTGAATTATATTTATATTCATAATAAACATCACACACTCTACTCTTTCTAAGAATGTTATCAGTTTCTTCCCAAACCTTATATTTTCGCAAATAAGCAGTATACATTTTATTGTACGTTACAAAATTATATATATTTCCTTACGTAATTAATTATATATTTTTAATAGCTGTATATTGGTTTTTTACGATTTTATAACAAAATTTGACAATTTTTCTTTATCGAATTAAATATTTCCAATATGGTTTTTGTCGCATGTTCAAAGAAAATAACTAAGAAAACTATCTTGTTGTGAAAAAATGTAACATACGACGAATGTACTCTGAAGCATAAAATCCAATAATGCCTTTGTAGTTATAATTACAGTAAATTTGACTCAGGCTGATGAAAGCTTAAGATTCAGATTATATTTAATCCAAAACTAGAGAGAGTCCATAGTAGGGATGGGCAAGTGAAAAAAATATATCGATATCGATATATTTTTAAATATCGATCGGCATCGATATAAATCGAATAAAAAATATCTATATATCGAAATATCGATATTTTTTCAACAATGATATTCATACATAGTACCGAAATTTATTTTTAAATAAAACAAAAAAAGTAACTTTCTTATAAGCAATTAAGGTGGAAAGAGTTAATTTCCAAGATCCTTACTGTTCCACCAATATTTCATGGAACATACATTAACAAGATTATACTCAAACAATAATAATTTTTCGAATAGACAAAATATGATAAATAAAACAAAACATTTTGTTAGTAATATTTTATTTGATGAAGACTGTGCCGAAATTTTTTTTTAATTGCACGAAAAACATATTCAAAGCTAAAAAAATATCGAATTTGATACTGTCGATACAATTAAAAAATATTGATATATCGATATATCGAAATTAAAAATATCGACGATATATCGCGACCTTAGTATTGGTTTAGCCCATATGCCAAAAAGTCGGAATGGAGAAAAACAAAAAAGAAGATTTACATAAAGTTTTTTCAAAATATATCCGATAGAATTTTTTTGTATTCTCACCACTGCTTCCGTCATATGTTTGGAAGAAAAAGGTACATTTTTGTGAACTTTCATCAATCCGATTAGAAATTAACATCTTTTTACTGAAAGCAAAATATCTTGTTTGTGCTCCAGTAACCACTCTTTTTATTTTATTTGTAAAAAGTAGCTTTTGTTGCTCCATGTGTATACTAACTGCTGTGTATTGAGTAACTTGTTATTCAGATGAAATTTTTTACTTTTTATTGAAAATAAGCGTATAAATGTTATTAGAAAATATATTTCCATGGAATAAAAAGTTAACATTGATGAAACTTGGTATTTTACTTGATTCCTGATTTTTATTTTATTTTTTTATTTAAAAAAAAATTTTTTACAAAAAATTGATCAAAAATGATGATATCGAGCACAATGAATGCTTGATATCTCAGAAACCAGAAACAATTTCGCGAAACAGTTTTTGGATTCTGAAAGAGGGTATTCTAAGTATATATACCCAATACTTAACTCAATTTTTTTTAAATGGTCAATGGGCCAAAATAATACTAAGTTCGCGATATATCGATATATTTTTAAGAAAATATCGATATATCGATACTTTTTGCCCATCCCTAGTCCATAGAGCCAGTTTGAAGATATTTGATGTTTAAAATTAATAACCGTCTCTTGAAAAGTTACGTTTTGCTCCATACGACATCCATATTTTGGGGTAGCGATATATTGAAACCTTAATTTTTAAAATTTTATAGCCTTAAGCAATTGTGATGTTGAATCATATCGCAAATTTTACTGAAAAAAGGCCTAAATATGCTGCTGCAGGGAACATATATAATTGTCATAAGCATGTCACAACTAGGGATGGGCAAGTGAAAAAAATATATATCGATATATTTTTATATATCGATCGGCATCGAATTTTTTTTCAACAATGATACTACATACGTATTCCGCAAATATTTTTTTTAATAAAGCAAAAAGTGCCTTTCTTATAAAAAATTAAGCTGGAAAGGGTTAATTTCCAAGATCCTTACTGTTCCACCAATATTTCATGGAACATACATCAACAAACAATATCGATATATCGATATTTTTTGCCCATCCCTACTACAACCAAGTTTTTTTAACTGCATGTATTAAATCTTTTATTTTTACAACTTAATCTAAGAATGAACCAAATTTCTTTTTTTTATAATAATAGATATAAAATATGAAAATATTATTCGAATTTATTTACTAGACAATTTTAAGTCAATACCGAACCTCCTTATAATTAATTACAATTGGTTAATACTCGTATGATATACATAAAAATTAAAATTATTCAAACAGATTTCAACCATAAAAATATTTCCATATACATACATATGTATGGTTTTTTTATAGAATTTATAAAATTTTAACATATTATAAATATTTGTATAATTTTTTAATTACATCCCAAAAATGTATTTTCATGAACTTTTTTATAAATTGTGCGTATAAGAAGTTGCATTACTTTGATAGGTACTATGTTTCAAAAACATCAAATGTATGCACAAAGATGTACTAACTGTTGTATAGACTAAAAGTGTACAAAAGTTATATATAAAAGAGTGTAAAGTGGCTGCGAGACGGATCAATATTTTAGAGTCAATATATGTGCTTGTGTGCGTTTGTTATGAAAATCAAAAGCATTTTTTGTAAGCAAACGCACACAAACACATATATTGAAGCTGAATATCGATGTGTTTAGCAGCCACTTAAGTATACACACATATGTACAGTTATAACAATAAGATGTATAACTTAGCACATACTACCGATGTCACAATTAGTACATCCTTTTGTACACCTTCATTAGTATTTTATAGTGTCCAATTTCAATCAAGGAACTAAAGATATTCACAGACTCTCCAAATTAAATGTGTGGAGTTTATTAACCCACTGTAAAAATCCATATAATAAAGAAAGACAATGTACAAAGTTCATTGTACATTGTACATACATATCCTGAAAAAATATGCATAACACTATGATACAAAAGTTGGGGAAAAAAATATATTCAGGGGGTCTCATGGACCAATTCTGCTTTGTTTGAGCCCATAGAGAAAGAAAATGCCTTTAGTTTTTCTATGTCACTTCGTAACGGTTTTCTTCGAGTTTTAAATTTAAACAATCATAACTTCTTTGGGCACGTTCATAAGACGTAACAGTTGCGCAACTGTTGTGTGTTTGTCTTAGAAATGCACAGTTGAGCAATTCCGCTACACACAACAGTTGAGTATTTGCTGCCATTTTTTTCATCATGAAATTATTTCGCTACCTATGCTCAACATACTATAAGACGTAACTGTTGGACCCAACAGTTGCCAAAAGTTTAGTAGCAGTTGAGCTCAACAGCTACGTCATATGAACGCGACCTTTGTTTCAAAACGGATTTTTTATCTTTGAAGTAAATAAAAAACGCTGGGAAAGTGCACTTTAATATCAGCTTGAGAGTGATTTAATTCTCGTATTCAATTTTGACGAAAAAGTTGTATATATAAGAATTAAAATCACATTCAACAGAGCCACCTGACAAGTGGTGATAAGCAAATACACGTGAGCACTGACGATGGAAGTGTAGCGGATTCCGAAAGTGGCGCTACTCTGTTCTGCTGTGTACGTTGAAAAATTAAGTTGATGTTAATTTTTCCTTTGTTCCTTGGAATATTAATCATGCCCAATTCTTTCTGAATATAACGTTACGAACCTTAGCCTAATAATCAATTTGGATTCACAAAACAATTTTATTATTATAATATAATTATTTCGAACGTATTTGCTTGTGAATCCAAATTAATTATTATGCTAAGGTTCGTAACGTTTTAATACAGAAAGAATTGGGCATAATTAATACTCCAAGGAACAAGAGTAAAATTAACATCAACTTGATTTTTCAACGTACACAGCAGAACAGAGTAGCGTGCCACTTTCGGAAGCCGCTACGCTTCCATTGTGCTAACGTGTATTTTGCTTATCACCAGTTGTCAATTGGTTCTGTTGAATGTGATTTCAATTCGTATATATACAACTTTTTCCTGAAAATTGAATACGAGAATTAATATCACTTTCAACTTGATATTAATTGAAAAAAATAATTATTTTTGTTCTCTTAATTTTGCGTGAAAAAAACTAATTTTTCGTCGCTTATTTCTGAATAGCTCCGAAATAGTTGGACACATCAATAAACTGTGTATGGGTTACTCATAGGTAATTTTATTTCGCATCTTTTACTGCTTGATTAATCCGAATCGGTTAAATCGTTCTAGTTATGATGAAATTTATTACCGTGACCGCCATATTTTTAAATAAGAAACCAAAAAGTAAAATACAAAACATACCATAACTCATTTACGGCCCTTTTCACAATGTACGATTAAGAGTTAACATGGACTTTAACGGAAACTTCGCCATACAAAACTTGCCGTTAAAGTCCACGTTAACTCTTAATCATACATTGTGAAAATGGGCGTTATTGTTTTTATCGATTTTAATGTAATTATGCATTTTGGAAAAAGTTATTTTAGTGTTCATTTTCTTAAAAGTAAATATCTGTAGTGTTTTTGTATCTCAAAAGGAACTTAGAGCCGGGGGAAAATAAAATTTTGTTGAAAATTTTGGTTTTTACACTTAAACTATAATAACTTAGCCATTTACTAACCGATTTTCAAAAGCCATATATTATTTGAAAGATAAGAAACATATCTTTCAAATTTGCGAAATTTTAAACTCGTAGAAACTTGTTTTTTCACCACATTTACCATTATAAAATCACTTTACGAAGTGACCTTGAAAAACTAAAGGTATTTTCGTTTTCTATGGGCTCCAATGAAACAAAATTGGTACATGAGAACCCCTGAATAACTTTCTTTTTTGCTTTTCTTAACATCTGTGACCGTACTACTTCAAGAATCCTTGATCTTTTTTCGAAAACAAACAAACATTTCAATTACATATTGAAAATTTTTATGATTACATACTTACATTCTAATTTATTCGTTTAATTTGTATTCATAACATTCTAATGTTATATAACATTCCAATCTTATATCTATGTTACTTTGTGGCGTTTAACCCGAGTTTAATTATCATTACATTTTGGCTTTGATTTTTTTATTCACTTTATCTAATAACAAACTTGTTTATATTTGGAGAGCTTAGTGCGCGAACTATACAAGTGACACCATAAAAATATTAAATAAATTGGGGTTTCGTTTTGGAGCTTTCTACTTTAAATACGGTGTAGAAATGTATGAAAAGTACTATAATTTATCCAAAATCTTTCTAGCAAAGAAAGCTTTGTATCTAACAATAGAATAGAAAAAATAAATCAAGTTTTTCAAAGAGTGTGGCTTGAATAGTTACTGCACTAAGCCCTTCATTTATATGCACTAAGCCCTTCATTTATAACATTTTATACCCTCTCGAGAGAAAATTTATGAATTGGAAAAACGCAGAAATTAATTTTGTATAGATACAACAACGTACGGCTTTAATTACTTCGTTGTTTTTTATCTTCATCTCTAGCCAGAAAACTATCTAGTTTTGCATTCTTATCGGCAAATAAAACGATTATGTTATGTGAAGACTCAGCAAAATAAATTGAAAATTGTTCCAAAAGCATAGCATTTTCATTGCATACCAAGAACTACAAGTACATACTGATTTAAAATTCCAAAACTGTTGTTTGTCAGCAAAATTTGTTCTAGACAGCCTTTTAATAGCATATCGTTCAGCACCTTGGATCACTTCCGTCCTATGGACAGTCTTGTGTTAAATTCATTAATGTTTCACCAGAAATAGAATTGATTTGAGCTCAATTCATCAGTGACATTACTAATGACACTAGCCTGCAAAAAAAAATCAAAATTTTCGAGCCTTTAAATAAAAATTTGTGGAACATACAAAGTTGAATGCGCTAAATTCAATTCCGTTTTAATTTTTTTTCTATCGAACTCAACTTTTTTGTGGGCACGACTAATATTTCCAATAAATACATCAGTATATTTCTCCCTAACTCGAGAACGGTTTGGCCGCTTTAGTCACTTTTATAAAAAAAAATTCTATTCCAACTTTTTCAGGAGTTAATCAGAAATTATCGGCGAAAAATTAGTTTTTTTCATGCGAAATTAAACTTTTTGTTTGTTTTCGAAACCCCATAAAAAAAGAAGAGGGTAAAAATTTTATATTTTAATTTTATTATCACAAAGCTAAATATAGTGTGAATAAAATACGCCATAAATCATTAAAATCGACGGACAAATGTGGATTTTATTCGCAATTAAGTGAGGAAACTTAATTGACAAAAATCTAAATTTTCATTCAATACACATATTAAAATTTTTCTGTTGTATGGAAATTGTGATTTTTATCAATTGAGTTCCTTCACTTAATTATAAATAAAATCGACATGTCTCCACCGATTTTAATGATCTATAGCTTATTTTTTCATAATCCACCTCGTTTTCTGATAAATGATTAAAATCTAAAAGTGTTTACTTAACCCATTTAATTATTTTTTGAATTTTTGAAAACTAAAAAAATTTTAATTTAGCTTGAAAATACTAATTTTTCGCCGTTAATTTCCGAATAACTCCGAAGAAGTTGGAAGTATAATAAAGTTATATATGCATGACTTGATGATCATTTTATTTCATATCTTTTGGTGGCTTATTTTTTTAATAAGAAAATTTGATCTCAAGTTAGGATGAAATATACTGATGTAGCTAGTGGAAATATTAGTCAAGTCCGTAAAAAAATCTTAGCTCCGATAGAAAATAGAAAAACATATGTTTTTATTTAAAGGCGGTTTTTGCTGTAGACCGGTGTGATATGTGTGCGCATTTTTTGCTGGGTAACGACAGAAATTTTAAATAAAAAGTGCTAAAATAATATCCTTAAAGAGTAAGTTTAACAAAAGAAAAAAGAATAGGAGTTATTGTTGCAGAAGATATATCAATCAAGGCGATTTGCTTTATTACATTTAAGTCGCCCATTTACAAGAAAATCGTCATAGCTCAAAAACTGTTTTTCTTTTGTATAAAAAGCATTTGAAATTTTAATTTCGGTAACACATTATAAATAGAAAAAAGTGTCTTACCGAGGACAGAGTACACAAGATAATTGTTTGTAATATTTAGCTAAAGAGCTCTTCTATTAAATGGACGATGTAGTCAAATTTATAGAGTTTAAATAAATGAAAATTACACTGTACAACACGAAAAAATATTACGGGGTTCTGTAAACCGATTCTGGTAGAGGAGACTAAAAATAATATACGTGTGCTATTGGCGTTTTGATAGATCACATCGGAATTTTAATTTATGGGGTTAAAGTTTCCCTCTTTTGGCCTGATCGTGCAGCATACATGAAATATGAAACTATGTGTTCTTTACATCTAAGGTGGAGGGGTATGTTCAGCAACTTTGTAGAAAATATTATGGCAAATATTTTTGTGAAACATATTAACCCTCTGACTTCCCCACATAACGATCCTTTTTGGCTCTTTTCTAACAAATCGTAAAAACACTCCTAAAAAGGGGGAGTGCAAGGATAAAATGTTCTACAAAAATGTTGGCCATGAAATTTTACTATAGATCTTCAAATATAACTAAGCACCATACTCAACTCGTACACAAGAAACCATTGAAAATTTAAACTATGTTTAAGGGCTACCTTCATACTTAGTCACAATTAGTACTCGGCATAGGAAATTTTGTAAGTCTTACGTTTAATGTATAAGATGTGTTCAGCACTTTTATGTATCTTTTTGTATCTTCGCTTTATGTGTCTTTTTGTAAATTTCTGACAAAATTGACAAAAACTCCCCTTCAGCGGCGATATATTGGGCTTAAATATTCTACAAAAATATTCGCCATAAAATTCTACTACTTTAAAGAGACCCAAGCACTAGACTAGACTCCGACGCTAGAAATCATTGTATAGAAAATTGCATAGAAAATTGCATTGCATAGAAAATCTTGTAAGCCTTCCGTTTGAGATATAAGACTTGTGTATAGCTTTTTTATGTACAAGACCACGAGGAACATTTTTGTAGATTTTTTTCCGCTATATCACCGCTGAAGGGGAATTTCGTGTCCCTTTTTTAAGAAATACACAAAAATACCCATAAAACGAAGAGTTAGCGAATTAAAATTTTGCAGAAAAATGGGTGTCCTAATATTTCCTACAAAGTTGCTGAACATACCCTAAACATCAGATGTAAAGATCACATAGTGTCATGTACCGATATGCTGGACGATTAGGCCAAAAAGAGGGGAAACTTTAATTCCCCTTAAAACAAAATTCCGATGTGACGTTGCAAAACGCCGACATTTATATTTTTATTTATATTTTTTTTTATTTTTTTTTTGTATACTCTACCAGAATCGGTTTACAAAACCCCATAATTTTGAAAAAAGTTCGAAATTGTTGTATAGTGTTATAGGAGAAAAAAATTAAATAATTTATTTATATGGGGCATTCCACGCCAAATCAGACGGTTTGATTGCCCCAAATTTTGTGACAATTTTTAGTAGCCCTTTAAAAGAGCCTTCCTGGTATATTTTGAAATTTTTTTAATTTTTATTTTATTTACAAAAACCAGCATAAATCTTCAAAAAATCACTTTTGTAGTGTCTTGCTCATAACTTTCTGAATAATGGTCCAAATTAAAAAATGTATGTTATTTTAGTTTTTCGATATTTTTTCCAGAAAAAAATAGAAAAAGAAATTAAATTTTTTTTTATTTTTGATTTTTGGGTTTGAAGTTTCAAATCGTAGTTTTGAAAATGAGTGTATCCTTCGATATTTCAAGCCGGTCCGGTAGTGGGCCTTCCATGACTGCTATTTTATCGATTTTTCAAAATTTAAAAAATATTTATGAAGTATAAAAAAAACCTTGCAAATATTTTGTGTAAAACACCACAAGCAATACTTTTGTGGAATATTTTAACACTAACTCTTTGCTGTATGGGTCATTTTACCCCTTTCTTAAAATAAGGGCAGCGGCGATGTTATCTAAGTTAGTAAAGTGATAGTTGGTTAATTGAACGGAATTTTCGTGTAAGAATTAGCTGACATCTCATCAGAAAAAAATTTTTATGTGCATATTTAATCTCTTTAGTTAAATTTGTATACGGCAGAAAGCATAACCTCTGGTACTTTTGCTTAATTAATCCAAAATTAGACATATTCGTACGCTAAAACGATATAAAATGCATTACTATTAATTATCTTACCCAAAGTTACACAAGCATCGAGGAGAAATAATGTAGGGAAGTTAGGGAGCTGATGAGGGAGCAAATTCATTCTTCTTGACCAAAGTCATACGAACTATTTCTTTGGTTAAGTTCGGAAAATAATAAAATGATCCGCTGTTTTGTGTCGATTACTACATTTATACGCACGTGTTATTTGCAAAGAAAAACTTGGTGCTGCCAAGTATATGTTTTTATTGTAACTTACTAACTCACGAAAACAATTACTGATTAACGAGCTATTTGCAAATAAAAAGTTCGGGTTGTCACCTTTAAAAATGTTTATCAATAAAAAAATAATAAATGGATAAATATATTCACAAATAGATGAATAATCAGTGATTTAATAAGTTACAATAAAAAAGGATTTGGCAGCATTTTACGTTTTTATTTGCAAATAAGCTCTGTGTATAAAGTAGGTATGTATTATAAACAACTATTGAAACTCCGAAAACAGTTCAAAGAAGTAAAAAGATCTGTTTTGGAACAAACCACTCTGAATCTATCGAAATATGCTGACAATATGAAACATTCAAAACAATTTAAAGAACTCTATTTGTAAAATGACCGAACTAAATTGTACTGCTCATATAACTCGATCTATAAAACCACTCCTAGCAATCTTATATATTGAGCTATTACACAAATCCTACGGCATATCGAGAGCAAAAAAAATTATGTTGGACCTATTGTACAACAGGTATGCAATAAGTCGACTGACAAGTTTATTATTATTGTTTTTTTACACAATGCTTTTTAAGTATTTTTAGTGTTAACTTAAAAACTGTGTTGTACATATAGGCTGTACGAATAATCGCCCAAGTGAAAATCGCCCGAAAAACAAAAATGTAGAATCGCCCAAAAATTGTTGTAAACAAAATTGGATGATTGTTCATCATCTTTGGGCTGCTCAACATTTTTAAATATTTGGGTATTTGTTCATAATGAATAAATGCCAAATTTGTGTAAAATGTTAAAAAACCCCAAAAAAATGTTTGGCCGATTATTCATTTCAAATTCGGGTGATTTTACATAATGAACAAAACTTCGGGCGATTCTTCATTTCACACTTTTGGGTTATTCTTCACTTTTTTTGGGCGATCAGGCACTATTTTTTTTTTGTGTTTCTTCACTCTGACGAATCACCCAATAATTTTGGCCGTTTCTTCATTTAGCTGTTTCGGGCGATTTTCACTTGGGCAATTATTCGTACAGCCGTACATATATATTATAATTTTATGTTATATATTAAGCGAACAATACTTATAGTTTGAAAATAAAACCAATTAAAATTAGTTTAGTTAATATCACAAGATAAATTAGTATTATATTAAAAGATAAATCAATAATACATTATAAATATATCTAGAATTTTGTTTGGATTCAGTTTTTCTTCGTCTTAGAATATTTTGTTTTTTAATTTTAATAATCACGTACATAATTATTTTTTTTTAAGTTTCTTTAGTTATAAGTACAAAGTATAAAAAACAGTATGGACTAATTTGTTTATCTAAATAGTTTCCTTTTTTATGTTATTCCTTCTTTTAAGTTTCATATACATATAAAAAAATTATTTCAAGTATTTATTTATATTAATTTTTTTTTATAATAAATTTTTGGTTACCAAAAAATATTTGATTAGTTATACTTAATAAATGTGTGCGCGTAGAATATTTAAGTTAAAGTGGAAAAAATTACAAGCTAAACTTTATGTTTGTTTGTTAAAATTTGTTTTAACCAGAGTATATGCTCAGGTTCAGGTATGCAAAAATATACCAGGCCCTTTTAAATCAATTGCATATAAAAGCTTTAGAGCCTGTTAACGTATTCCGAACAAAAATGTTTACTGGTATGTAGTTTTGAGCCATACAATTTTAACTAACAATTTAATAGCAAATACTTCAATTTTGTTATAAGCCCTTGCCTTATATAGCAAATCGTCTGTTAAAATATGTCAATACTCATATAACAAATACAGTTTTCCATGTGGCTTAAAACAATCACAATGGCATTTTTGTTTTTATAAAACTTTTGTTTTAAGAAAATAGTATATATTTCAAAACTACCTTCTATAAGGACTTTGTAAAGTTTTAATTTTCTTAAGTTTTATGAAAGTTTTACAAATATTATATTGTTGTACAAATTATTTGCACTTACCAAAGTTTTTTTTTTCTTTATTTTGTTGATGTTATCCCAAAAATATATATGTATGTATGTACAAACATATTTAGAAAATATTTTGAGTTTTGTGTAGTTGTTGTTGCTTTTAAGGATTTTTATTGTTCTTTTACACAAAATCCAATTCAAGACCAGTCTCTATATCAACAGCAACCACATCAGCCTTTGTTGCTGTCCCACTTTCTGTTACTTTAACGTCATCGTCTTCGTCTTTTAGTTTCTTCATTTTGGACTTATCTTTCGCTGTGGCAAAGGAGACCAAAAGGCCTAGACCACTACCACGGCGAGATGATTGTCCCAACTGTTCGAATCAGGAATCCACTAAAACGTGCCATCGCGCCAAAAGTTCACCTTTGGTCATGTCGCGCATATCAACCCAATGTGCCACTTCTTCTGGTCCAGATGAGTTTAAGCCTAGACTAAACCAACCGACCATTTCATTTTTCTTCATATTACGCTTAGCGTAAACAGAAACCATTAGTGTAACATCGTTAAGCTGGAACAAGGCCACCTTTTTGGAAATTTTAAAAATAAGTAAAAAATAGTTACAAAACTGCAGTTCACTTTCTTAAAAACTAATAAATTGCATAGGATGGCAATGAAAAATAACCCATGTGTATTACTGTGGTACTTCGTCTAAGACTTCGGAGGTGAAAATTTTACCCAAATCGGATAACTCTCAATCGCGCCCTATCTAGGTCAAAGTCAAAATTTTGCAAAATTTACAAAAATTTAGCTTAATTTAGAGAGTTTTTACAAATAATGGACAGTCTTGCACGAAAAGAAAACTTGTGTACATTTATTTATAATGTATTAAATTATGCTAAAGCATTTTTCGTTTTAAAATGTATGAAATATTTTACTATACTTTCAACGGACACGAAAAAAACATTTGAAATGAGAATCACCCGTATGGTACACACTCTAAAACAATTTTGTTAAAAATTACGTCGATAATAGTCGGCAACACTTTACAGATTATTATCGACCTAAAATTACACACGCATTATTTTTGAACAAAATGTTTTTACTAAAAAAAGCGATTGGCTGCATGCAGGTTTGAACCGCTACCTCCTGACTGATAGTCTGACGTATCTACCATTCAGCCATATCCGTATTATACTTTATGTTACATTTTTTCCACTTGGACTAAATATGTTTAATTTGAAAGGTTTTTCCTTTAATAAAATAACTACAAAATCTATGTAATTTTAGACAAGGAGAAATTTTCAACACAAATTTAGACAATATATGATCGCAAATTTGAAGTATTGTTTTTGAGTGCAGGTTTGTCTTCTTACAATCCAAATTTAGGTCCGATCCGATTTCAAATACTTCAATTTTCGAGCAGCATATTTTACATTAAATCGTTAATATCTCCAAACACGATTTTTAGACTTAAGATGATATGATGTATATATAAATAGATGTATGTATATACTCTAAAACACTTTTGTTGAAAATTAGGTCGATAATAGTCGACAACACTTTACAGATTATTATCGATCTAAAATTACACACGCATTATTTTTGAACAAAATGTTTTTACTAAACAAAGCGATTGGCTGCGTGCAGGTTTGAACCGCGACCTCCTGACTGATAGTCTGACTGATAGTATCTACCATTCAGCCATAGCCGTATTATGCTTTATGTTACATTTTTCCACTTGGACTAAATATGTTTAATTTGAAAGGTTTTTTTTAATAAAATAACTACAAAATCGATGTAATTTCAGACAAGGAGAAATTTTCAACACAAATTTAGACAATATATGATCGTAAATTTGAAGTTATATTTTAGAGTGTATAAATAGCTAAACTTTTTATATATCTAATTACATTTTTCATAACTACAACAATTAAGATAACTATACGAAATTTTTCCAATATTATTTAAGGGCTTCTTAAAGATTAGAAAAAATTGCAAAAATGTTTGCTCAACCAGAAGGGAAAAGCAAATTAACTGAATATCAAAAAGAAGAATTTTAAAATCCGATGTGGTCAACTTTGACACCCTGTAGCTCATATTGGATTGTAACCGGGTGTGAAAATACTTTTTCTTAGGTCCTCCACTAACTTTTTTGTATATATCACTTTGTAATCGGATCAATAGATTAGAAGATACAGATTTATTAACATTATTTTCCAATTAATCGCAATAGAGGTTTTAAAATTACTCGAACAATCGAGTAAAACTTTTATTTCGTTCGAGTTATTCGAGTAAGCTTTACTGCTAAAAATTATTCTAGTTAATCGACAAATTTTTGAACTACTCGGTTTTTTTTAAGTTTTTGTGTTCAAAAATAATCAAGTTTTTTGCGTTTTTATATATTTTTTACGATATTTCTACATAAATTAGATTATAAAGTGATAATTTAAATTTTTTTTTGCTATTTGCGCCAGGAAATGTTTAATAATATTCTGACTTGTTTTGTATTCAGTGCGAAATAAAAATAACCGGAATTGGTATAGCATTGTTGTTAGAATTATTAACTTGTAACAACAAAGCTTTTATAATTCCGAACATTTTCATTTCGCATGGAGTGCAGAACAGGATAATTATTAAATAATCGAATAAAATCAATACATTTAGTGCTAAAAAAATTATTATTTTTTATTAATTTCATAGATATTTTTTCGATTGAACATTTCTCCCATTATTAAGAATGATGATCTTTCACTAATCGTTGCCGCTGGAGAAATTGAGAAAAGTGAATTAAAAAGTATTTCCAATTTATCGGATCAATTCTTTGTTTTTTCTAGATCGATAAAGTAATATTTTATAAGACAAAAGTAATTTTTTTGCTCTTTGATTTTGTAAATGTTTTTAATTTTTCATTGAGTCTCGAAATAACGTCCGAATTGCATGGCAAATTTCATATAATTTAAAAAATGTTCCCAGTT
This sequence comes from Panzeria rudis, assembly GCA_956483635.1. Classification (NCBI taxonomy): domain Eukaryota; kingdom Metazoa; phylum Arthropoda; class Insecta; order Diptera; family Tachinidae; genus Panzeria; species Panzeria rudis. The sequence continues at coordinate 123,074,771 of OY101447.1, forward strand.
TTATTAAGAAATCTGCAAAAACTCATTAAAAAAAGAAAATTTATATACAAATTTTTAATCGAGTTATTTGGTTAATCGACCTAATTACTCGAACAAATTTTTACACGAAACTCAAATTTTTTATTTAATTGAACATTCTTTGACTTCAATTATTCGATTAATCGATCAAATATTATTCGAGTGAATACCCTAGTATGTATACTATCTACCATTTTTTAAATTTTAAAAACTTATATATAGACGAAATAAAATTGTTTCAACAAAATTTTTATGAAAAATACTCAAAAAACTGAGTGTTTTCCATACAAATTTTCATAAAGAAGTTTATGTTCGTGTTTGTGATTTAGGGGGTTAATTAGGACGATTTGGCATTTAAATTTAAAATCTATTTTAATTCAACTTACCTGAAATACAAATGTCTCTTTAAACAGAGGATTTGGTTGACCACGTCTCGTTGAGGTTTTTGCTCTCGATATTTCCTGTCCTATACTACTAACTAAACATAACTTAACATACGTATCCGGTGCCTTGTTTAAGTTTAAACTGCGAAAATGACTGCCTTTAACAATTTCAACAGTTAAACGTCCTGTGGTACCATTATAACCTAAACCTAAAAGTAGCTCGGGTACACCTCCATGTTGCATTGAAGTGGTCGAGCCGGCACTATCGGAACGGGCTAAACTTAAAAGATCGCTAGATGATCCCAAAATCTTCAAATAAAGAAGCAAGCAAAAATAAATAGAACCAAATACAAAGTATTAATTAAAACAAAATCAATTGATTCAGTTACGCAATGCATAGCATGAAATAATAAATATGTAGTATTTTTAAAAATTGAATTCGGAACATACCGATGACGTATTTCTTGGCTCCAACGGCAACCATAGATTTGTTTCCAATTCTAAATCTATAGTAGCAAAGCTAACATAAGCCTCGCCAATCAGTCGTTCTTTGCGTAAACGCTCGCAACCATACAGTCGCACACGTAAGCCCATGTTGTTAACTTCTTCGGGTGTAACACGATGCAGTAGAAAACTCTCCATATATTGGGGATTTTCTCCCGAACGTATTTTGGTCTTATGTTTTTGTTTCTTATTCGGTAGCATTAGAAGACGTACTTGAGTGTGTGTTTGTTGGCCATTGCCCATAGTTGGCAAGCCACGCGCTTGCAAAACGTGAACAGTCATCTTACGCATTGGAGCATCGTAAAGAAGAGAAATTTCAACACTGCCGGATTTACCATAACATTGTGTTTGCATGGAAATATCATCAGACTTAATGGATCGTAAATCGCTAGTATCAAATAAGGGTTCCTGCATGAAGAAGCGTAATAAACTAAAAGAACAATTTTCTAATGCAAATAAGCTTACATCTTCATTGCTGTTATTGTTACACTGAATATTGGGCACATCTTCTAAGCTATCTTGCCGTGGAGCGGTATCAATAGTAGTTGAGCTTTGAACTTTTTGATATTTTGTCGTTTTAGTTAAGTCCGAATTAACCTCTATGCGAGATTCTTTAATAGAAGCACTATTTGAAATATCGGAAGATTTACTAATAGAAGGGTGTCGCTCTAAAAAGTGAAAAGTATTGGATTATTTTAGTATTTTTATCAATCAATATTAAATTCACCTTTCTTTTCGCCCGTTATTATACCCGTTTGGCTATCGATAGAAGCTTCTACAGAATCATTAGAGCTACACTCACTGTGAGATGAAGGTATTCCTACCTTTCCACGCTCCGCAATAGCTAAAGGATCTCTTGATGAATCGCGTGGTGCTACTGTTACTCGTTGCAGATCACTGTTAAAATAGTTAAAATTTTGTGATAAAGGATTTACTTGATTTATGCCATAGTTTGTGTAGGATCCATTTCCATTAGTTGAAGCAATTCGTGCCTGCTGTAAGCGTAACCTTCTTAAAATATCTTCCTCTGAATCTGAACTAGTATTATCATAACGTCTCTTTCGTGCTGTATAAATAGAATTTTTAGTTATAACATTAGTAAACAATATATCGTTATCTTATACTTACATAACTTTTGTACACATTTTGATGCCAAATGTTTTTCATCGCAACAGTGTAGTCCACGTCGAGTATGAAAGCACCATTTTCGATTAACATATAGAAAAAGTAATAGCATTAATGCTATCACACCAAATAGGGCTGACAACACTGTGGTAATCTCAACGGTTCCTGTAAATTAAAAAAAAAATATACGTTAATTAGCTACTTGGTGTTGGCACTAACTTAAATGTCATAACTAGTTTAAAATTCAGTTGCCAGATTTATCAATTGCAGTATTTGAAATACTTCTAATTGAAATACATACATATATTATATACAAATACATATTTTTTTGCATTTCAATTACTTTAAAAAGATGGGTACTTTGAAAAGATCGGTATGTTTCAAAACTGTAAAAAAAATTTACTCATTTTTTTATGTATGGGTAATTTTCCAACAATCGACTGTCAACTCTGTTTCGGAATTACACAAACATATAAACAGATAAAAAGCTTGAGCTAAAACGCACATTTCGGTCACTATCTAGATACATTCGCATTTTTCAATGCAAACTTCCCTTTAAAGCACTATAAGAGTCAAAGGCTGGTTCGATTAAAACAAATTGTATCTTGTTTGAAAAGCTTCTAAATTGCTCGACGAATAGTGGCTTTGATCGCATAAAAATTGTATGATGTATAATGTATAATGGATCAAAGTTAAAATTTTATGAAATTTTTACGTTTTTCCCCAATTGTTGCAATTTCGGAAGCTGGGTTGTACCACAAATAATACAAAAACTGTTTTCTAATTTTGTTTTATAACTACCTAAAACCCGTGTGCCTTGCTACACAATATCCCCTTTGTGATGAAAAGAAAACTTTTATATATAATTCTTTTTCAAATTGCTTATTTAAAATTATATATATTAAAAAAAATAAATATTTAATATATTTGAGAGGTTGACTTCTTTCTATAATACTATCCTCGTTCTTGACGTTATCGCTCACGAAAAAATTTCAAAACTCTGACTGTCTTGGCTTCCAATATATACCAAAGTAAATGTTGCTTCTATATGGGAAGTGCCATCAAGTAATACGCTAAAAAACATTTCAGAAAGATCGGTCCGGTTATATTAGTTTTGAAAACATCTCAAAATAAATATTTGCTCTATATGAGAGACGCCACGCCCTCTTGTCCAATTTTGAAATTTTTCCCAGGGACAATGCACAATATCGATAGAGTTATCCCCACAAGTTTTCAAGGCTCTCCCCTATATAAGTTTTTAAGATATTTCAAAATAAAGATTTGCTCATTATGGGAGGTGCCTCACCCTCATGTCCAATCCGAGCTTATTTTTGAACGACAACGCACACTATAGATAGCTTTGCTCATACACGTTTCTTGTTGCATTAGCTCCAAAGATATTAAAAAAAGTATATGGGAGGTGACACGCCCACAAAATTTTTTCTGACTATTTTCTCTAGAACAATGCATAAAATCAATGGAGTAACTCCTACAAAATCTTATGTGTTTTAATGTATTACTTCCCATTATATGTCAAAATATATATTTGCTATATGGGAGGTGCCGCGCACACTTGTCCACTCCTTAATAATATCTCTTTAAAAACATTATGAAAAGACTTACTCGCACAAATTTTGAAGAATTTATCTGCATTAGTTCCATAAATATCCTAAAATAAAATTTCTTCTATATGGGAAGTGCTACGCCCACTTCAATATTTCGATATTTCGAAATATCGATATTTTTCAACAATGATAATTCATATATAGTACCAAAAGTTTTTTAAAAATAAAACAAAAAAAGTATCTTACTTATAAATAATTAAGCTGGAAAGAGTTAATTTCCAAGATTCTTACTGTTCCACCAATATTTCATGGAACATACATCAACAAGGTTATACTCAAAGAATGATAATTTTTCGAATAGACAAAATATTATAAATAAAACCAAAGATTTTGTTAGTAATATTCTATTTGATGAAGACTGTGCCGAATTTTTTTTAACTGCACGAAAAACAAAACAAAAGTTTAAAAAATATCGAATTTGATACTGTCGATATTTTTGGAAAAAAATATCGATATATCGATATATCGAAATTAATAATATCGACGATATATATCGATATATTTTTAAGAAAGTATCGATATATCGATAGTTTTGCCCATCCCTAAAACATACAAACAAACAAAGATTTTATTGAATAGTCCATTCGATCACAAAAATCTTAAGCCATAATGGACCGAAATCGGATGAAAACTAAAATTCCTGTAATGAAAAAACGAAAACACTTTACAGCCATAAAACATAAAATATTTTTTAATTTTTATGCTCAAACGTTTACGATTTCTCTGAAACTAATGGGCAGATATGGAAACAATATTTGCTCGTCTTAAAGACAATTTTGTTATCAAATTTTGGTTTTCGAACGAAAAAGTTTACCGAATTTTGCATATTAGTGTAATCATTTTGTATTGTTTTTTTAATTTTCAAAAATCGAAAAAAATAGTAGTTATAGAAGGCCCACTGCCGTACCGGGCTTAAAAGTTGTGGGGTGGGATTGTAAAAACATCTAAAAGCATATACTTAAAAAAAATAGACCAATTTAGACCATTATTCAGAAAGTTGTGAGCAAAAAACTAAAAATGGCCTTTTTTTATTTAATATTTTTTGAGCGAGTGATCAAAAAAAATCTCAAAATTTACCAGGAAGGCTCTTTTTAGGAATACTAAAAAATATCAAAATTGTGAAAGCAAAAAATATTTTCAACCCGTTCAATTTGGCGTGGAGTGCCCCACATACATGCTAGTGTATATGTACATATGTGATTAATATGGCATTTTTCATGACTCATTTTAACAAATAAATGTAATAAAACCGTAAGATGTCTTTAATTGTCCTTAATTATTAATGAACTTGAAATAAAACTGTTGTTTATTTACTTTTTTTCCAACCCCATGTATTTTTGTTGTTGTGATTTTATATACATACATACGTACAACCTTGAAAGTTTATTTGTTATTTATTGTTGTTGGAATGTTAATGGCATTAATACACGCTTTTAGCCGTTAATAAATTTTTAGGCATTTATACCAAATGAAAATAAGTGGTGAAACGAAAAAAAAAGGAAATTCTTTGATTAATCGTTGCTATGCCGCGCACTTCATGAGTCAAGTCTTACTGATTTTGGCTCTTGATAAAATGGAACATGATAATAAAAGATTTAATTAACAGTTGCTTATGTGATATAAGGATAAAACTAAACAATATACTTTTTAATATGCTTTCCAGACCAGCTAGATGTACCGTAACACCCACCGACACGATTACTAATAAGAATAAAGGTACGGTTACATTTGGCAAATATTGGCCGAAAAAGACGTAACCAACAAGCAAACTAAAATTGTATTTCTTTTAATTCCAATACTTTTTTAAATATGGGTTCTCATTTATTAGGAATAAAAATAAAAATAGCTTTTTGCAGCATAATTAACTTTATTTTGTGATATACAAACCAAGTTAAATCACACTATCCCCTAGCAAAAGTAGTGGTTACGTTTTTTTGGGCAAATGTTTGCCATGTGTGAACGTACCTTAAGTCTCAAAACTGTTGAAAGCTCATTATTTCCTAGTGCACCACCACGAATACGTTATATAAAAATTTGCATAATTGTACGTAACGTATACGCTTAGCTCTACATACAACAAACCTAATTCCATATCCATTTTATTTGCATATATTCCATGAAAAATGTTGTTGAAATAATAGGACTTATTACGGCTGTCGGTCGAATCGAATTGGATATGCTGTAGTAGATTAAAGAAATATACAACTTTAATAACATTTTTGTTGATTTAATACAATGCTTCTAAGAATTTGATTACTTTCACTAAATCTTCTCTACCGCTCACTTTTCTATGCAGGAGGAAAAAAGTTTATTGGTGAACTAATATATTTTTTACATTCATAAAAAAAATTTACAAGTTGCGCCCTTTGAAAGATTTTTACAACACAAGGTGTGTCTAAGTCTCTTGCACCGGTGATCAGAATTTAGTTTATTAAAAGCTTAGGCCCCTTTCTATGATTTTATTTACGTCAGGATAGTTAGCAATCAGATCAGTAATTTGAACGATACCTACTGTGTGTAAATGAAAGTTTCTTTTATCTGTTATCCAAGTTTCTTTAATTATGTTCGCACATGTTCCGAACCGTTTTCACAATTGTTCTTGTGAATTTGAATGCTAAAACACATGATACACCTTTTTAAGTTGAAATTAAGACAATACAAATCACAAGAAAAACATTTTTAAATGGACGATTTCAAATTTTCTTGTTATTCTCGTTTTTACTTTTGAACAAACAAACTCGTATTGTTCTCACTTGAAAACAGTCTTGTGAAAGCAAACGTGTTTGAAAGGTGACTTGATCTAAAATCTTATAACCTATATTTGAAAAAAAAACGGTTCAGCCGTTTTGAAGTTATTATCCATTTTCTTCGGAGGTTTTTAATTTTTTTTAATTTAATGTTATTTAACTCTTATTTGCCCGATCTAACATACTTTCAGTTAATTTTTGACAAACTAAGGGCCTGATTCATAAAGACGACATAAAACTTTTTCAGCAAAATGTTTATAAAAAATACTCAAAAAACTGATTGTTTTCCATATAAATTTTTATAAAGAAGTTTATGTTCGTGTTGGTGAATCAATGGGTAAACAATAATAAAGTCTGTTATAATTTAATAATTTTTCCTCTACGTTTTTTATTCAAAGTTTTCGAGTTCTTTCTACCTTTTCACGATTATTATTCCCTGTGGGAAAATATATATGTAGGAAGTATGTAAATTTAACATTTTACTCACCATTTAATGCATAATTTTCCACATTCGAAGTAACTATCATTTCCAAGAGTGTATTTTAAAAACAGTTTATAAGTAATATGTCCTTAAGTTCAACACTACAATAAAAAATATTAGAAAAACAAATGCATATCATATGTATGTATATTAACTTGTTACACGAATTTATAGATATATGTACAGTGGTGGTCAAAATATTTTGAACTGAAACAATGTATGTATGCTTGTGACATGTACGAAATTTTAAAATTTAGGTTCACTTTATTTTTATGTGCTAAAAAATCTTAGTTTCAGCATTTTCAGCAAAGAACGATGTAATAGAGAAAACGTTAGTAGGGGGCCATTCACATATTAAAGATTTGCCATTCACACATTAAAGATTTGTTACGGATTAGATACTTTATACCGAAAATTTTGTAAAAAGCGTTACGAAGGGGGGGTGTATAAAACCTTCAAAAATAGTGTTACGTAATATGTGAATAGGCCCTAGCTTTCGAAACTTTTATAATATCATATTATACTACCCACGCCGCACAGAGGTTTCAATTGGAATAAAAGAGTAATAACTCTCTATCTTTGAAACTTGCGATCCGATTACAAAAAGATGTATGCGTTGTATCATAGAGAAGGACCTACAAGGTATCGGGCATGAAAAATCTTGTCGGCCTCATAACTTTTACAAATATTATCCGATTTTAATGGTGTAAAGTTTATAAATAGATAAAGAAAATATAGTTTACTTTATGAAAATATCTTTAATACTTTCAAAGGTATTTAGCTTTGAATATAAAATTTTTGGCTTTTGTCCTCGAATTTGTTCTCTATTTCGTCAATATCTCAGGTAATAATAGTATAGCCCAAATTTTCAAACAAACATTTTATGATGTTGAAGACAATCCTTGACAACATCCAGAAACAATTTTTTAGTTAGTCTCAACTCATGTAGTCGTGAAAAGGAATCAAAGTGAAGATCTTGAAATGATAGTGAAAAATTGCTAAATTTTGACAAAACTAAAATTTGTTCTTTTCAATATTTCAAAAGAATAGACTTCAAAAATGACTTCAGTTGAAGTTTTAAATCGAGCATGCATATGAAATTCTAAATTAATCATTAGTTTCTTTGGCCAGCTTATTTAAGTTTGAAGTTTTTCCTTTGGATTGGCGTAGCAAGGCCCTTCTGGGGGTTGCTAAGCCAGCCCCAGAAATGCTCTAGCCTCCCCTAGAAATTCAAAATATTAGAGTTTTGATAATATAAGCGAAATTTAGGATCAATTATGGGCTTTAGCCCCCCAGAAAACTTTCCAGCTACGCCAATGTTCCTTTTTTAAGCTAATTAGGCCCGAAGTTATAATATAAATTAAAATTTATTTTATTACAATTTTCCCGACGTTTCGTAGATTTTTTGTCTACTTTCTCAAGGGATTCTAATTTTAGAATTATTGATTACATGTATGGGTTTTAATTATTAAACAAATTTGTTAGTAATTTAAATTTGTATATAATGCTTTAAGCAGAGGCCACACTTGCAAACTTGAGTGACAGTTAAAAATTCATCATTTTTGAAGGATACTTTCAACTGTCCAGACTTTCGATCATGTTCGACACTCAACCATCATTCAAGAAAAAAATGTGACACGCAAACATAGAAAATAACAAAATTTGATGCGCTTTATTGATTAAAAAAAAATTTTTTATGATTTTTTTAATTCAGTTATTTAATTTCTTATTATTTAACAACTTCTCGTACGATTTTGTCTTAACTTCTCACACAGACAACCTTGCACTTCATAAAAATATATGAATTCAAGTTATGAAGTTTATGCTACAAAAAATAACTCTTGACTGATAGTTTTTGGTTCACACTATCAGTCAAGAACCAATATGACCGCTGACTGTCACTCAACCGCAAAAATGTTTGTGGTTGAATTATGAAATTTGCATCTACAGTGTAGACTCTACACTATCAAGCAATCCAAAATTTTAAACTGTCACGTAAGTTTGCAAGTGTGGCCTCTACTTTAAACACACCTTAACTTAAGTAACTTAAGTTAAGACTCTGAAATGAGGGTGAAAATATCTAAATTTTGACAAGTGGGCGTTTTTCTCAAAAATGTTTCAGAACTAAAAATTTCCTTTCCCATATTTCAATAGAATATACTTCAGAAATGACTACAGTTGAAATTTTTAATGGATTGCAGCATGCACGCTACATCCAACATTGGACGAATATAGTAAATTTTTCTACGAAACTCTAACTTAATCGCTTAAGAAAAAAAAGCCCATCGAGTTTTTCAAATTTCTTTACAAATTACATAAGATACATTTAATATAATTTTCTTATGTTTAAAAAATGTCGACGATATATTAAAGGGAAATTTTTTTATGAATTTTCAAATTCAAAAATATATGTGAAAAAAATACGATAACCAATTTCCAGGGTTTTTCAATAAAATGCCTTATTTATATTACAGGAAGACCCAACTTCATACAAAATATTGAAGTACACTTATTTGTGTATCCATTGATATGTAATACATATATAATTGATTTTCAATAATAAATAAAATGCACACAAAACAGATATATCGAGCGGAAAATTGTATTATTTTTGAATTTACTAAAAAAACACGCGAAGTATGAGCAATATGATAGTATACTATCATATTACGTATACGCTTTTGTCCTCAAATTTGACTATTCCTATTTGCTTCACATTATTTTTCTTTTAATTAAACATACATAAAAAATTCCCGTTTAATATATCATTAACATTTTTTTAACTTAAGGCGACTGTTATGTTTTTTAATAAATAGTAAAGAAATAAAGATGAAAAAATGTAGTTTAGTACAACTTTCACGCCGGTAAATAATATGCCTCTGAAAATTTTACTTTTTTTGGAAAATCTGCTCTCCTGGCCACATTTTTGAGAGGCCGTGTTACAATTAAAAGTCAGATTAATAATATTCTAATATAATTTGCAAAGAAATTTTGAAAGTTCGATGTGGTTTTTTTTCTTAAGCTGGATATAGCGGGCATGCTTTAATCGATTTAAAGTTTCAACGGGAGTCATTTTTGACGTCTATTCTTTCGAAATATGGAAAAAGAAAATTTTTAGTTCTGAAAAATGTTTAAGAAATACGTCCAAAAATTAAATTCTATTTTTGTAAAACTTTAGGCATTTTTCGCCCTCATCTTGACTTTGATAAAAAAAAATTTATTGTGCATATTATCAAGGATTTTGTTAAAAATCATAAAATATTTATTTAAAAAATTTGGCTATGCTAGTACCGGAGATATTAACGAAATCGGGAACAAAGTCGAAGCCAAAAACCAAAACTTTAAAATTCAAAGCCAAATATGTCTGCAAATATAAAAGATATCTTAATAAAATAAAGCATTTTTCCTTTTCTATGTATAAGCTTAACGGCAAGTTTAAATTCAATCAAATCGGATAATATTTGTAAAGTTCTGAAGCCAACAATGTTTGTCATGCCCGAGGTAGTCAATTTTGACACCCGGCAGCTCCACCGTGTGTTTCATCAGAATAGCTCAAGTATCAACATTCTTAAAGCTTCGGTCCTTCTCTATGATTTTAACAGGAAGTTCCTGGGATGTCCTTCGAAATCAACCGTATGCTATATTTTTTTGCCCATGATTTCCAAAACAATCGTCTTTTATCAATAAATTTCGATTTTGATGGTATACTCAAATTTTTGAATATGACAAAATGATCTATTTTGTAACAGCGTGTAAATTTCCGTACAATTATTTTCTTAAAATATATTTCGAATACAGATTAATTGTTCATGAATACGTCAGTTAATATCTTAGCGAAGTGTAACACAATAAAAAATAGTTTTTTTAGCCAATTTTTTACAAACGAAAAATAGCTAGAAAAAAGCCACGAAGCGGAAACAAAAATTTTGTTGCTAATCATCGATAAAAAGTCCAAGTTTACCCTCGGAAATGCTAAGCTGCCAACGCTGAACATGAAGGAGCGATCAGGAGCTTCGTTCCAGGAACAAATCAAGAAAAATTTTATTACATCAGTTTCAATTGTTTTGACCACTATTGTAAGTATACGAGCATAAAAAGCGAATAATTCTCGAACAGGAAACAAAACTATACAAAAACCAAAACATGCGGCGTACTAGAAATCAAAACAAAAACAAACGATAATCACAACACAAATATTATTTAAAAGTGAAAACAAATGCGTAACTAAAAGCTTTTCTATGTGAGAAAGTTAATATTAAATGAGAAAGGGAAAGTGAAAAAGGATATGGATGAGGATGAGGATGGAGGGCAAAATCGATTTTTCAAACACTTTCATTTGGGAATTTTTAATTTTTTATGACAAACTATAATATGTACCTTGTTGAAGCATACAAATCAATTATTTTTTAGCAATTATCTACTATATTATTATTTTATAAATTCTTTTAAATTTTTTAACACTTTATTTGATTACTAAAATAAATATTTTATTTTATGTTTGTTAATCTACTAATCTGGCTCTAGGTGTTTAAAACATTTACTTTTTGCACGTAACATTTGTTATCTTTTAAAGTGGCTTATATATCTCTAAAATTATTTTATTTTTATAAATTTCTTTATATATTAATAATTTCCACTTTTTACAAAACTTGAAAAATATTTTCATATTAATAAAATAAAACGTTTATGTATATTTTTTGTATTTATTATTTTATTGTTGTGAACCGTACGCTAAAATAATGTATCTACGTGTGACTCAATAAGTGTCATACAAGTCCTTTATTATCTTTGCGTTTTAAAAATTAAAGCTTTTTGCAAAAAAAAAATCAAAAGCTTTAAGTTGGGAGAAAGTAATGTCAAATGTTGACACAATTCATTGGACAACTGTTGCTTTGTTGTATTAAGGGCATGTATCAGCAGTGATATACTTTAATACAAACATGGAAATTTGTATATACAAACAGTATATGAAGTGGTTAAAAATGTTTGCTAATACTCTGAAATCAACTATGCAAAAATTTGGTGCAGATTTTTCATTAATCATCAGCGAAAGAACTATATACCCTAGAGGGAAGATAACCTGTACACAAGACAAGTTACGTGACCTAAGGACTAGCAACTGGTTAGAACTCTGGAGCTTTATATGAGCGGGACCTATCACTTTTACATGGCGTTGTCATTGGATGGGATCAATTGACATAATTAAGATACTCAGTGATAGGTTCCAGGTCCAAACTTAAGGTACATACTTCTCCTGTGGTGATTTCTTTAATACAAGTAAAATTATTGTACTTTAACAAATATTTTTGATTTGAAAAAAATCTGCTTATACAGCTAAGTGATGTGGTATCTTTCACCGCTGACGATTCGGGAATATATTGTACCGCTCCCATTCTCTTCAACCATAGACAGGGAAGTCGAAGTGATTGTAATAAAGTGATAAAATTTGATATATATACATATTCTAATTGATAAAGTATAATCAGAATAAATATGCTGTCATATAAATTCCAAGGATTCTTGTCCTTCCCATATATCCTTAAAATAAAAATTGTCTTAACGGAGAGAAAAAAATTAAAGCTTAATGAAATTTTGTACAGACATTAGCTATAATCAGCCTTTTGCCGTACGTGCACGAAGTTACACAAACTTACCCAAATGTGTTTTTATATATACATTTTTTTTTATTGAAAACACCCTTCGGCTAAGTTTAGGTAACTTCGGACAAGTAAAGAAACAGACCTAATATGTTTCATGATCCATCCAAATTTAGTTCAATTCCGAGCAAGGATACGCCTACTACGAAATGAAAGTGTCAGGCTGATGGCCTCATGCCATCAGCCAGCCACTTTCGGTTTTATGCCATGTGCCTGTCACCTTTGCCCACGGCCGGTCGCTATGTCAGATGCCTTTCCGTTATTAAATGAAAGCGCAGAATGCAGTACACCATGAAAAAAAGTCCAAATCCAGGATACACCCGGGTAAAAAAAGTATACATAATTATATAGAATTATATATAATTCATATATAATTATATAGAATTATATATAATTATGTATAATGATTTTGTATAATAATATATAATTTTATATAATTATATATAATTATATATAATTACATATAATTATATATAATGTTTTTTTATGATTTTTGTATAGTTATATATAATCATATATATGTAATTATGTACAATCATGTATAATTATATAAAATTATAAGCAATTGTTTTTTTAATTTTTGTATAATTATATAAAATGATATATAATTATGTATAATCGTATATAATTATATAAAATTATGTAGTGTTTTTTGTGATTTTTGTAGAATTATATATAATCATTTATAATTATATGTATATAATTTTACCAGCAGTTACACGCGACTTCCTCAGCAAGTCGCAAACAAAAAAAGTACCAAAGATACCAATATTTAACCGTTTTTATTCTGAAAAAGGACCCTATATTTAAAGCGGTTTTCGCGGTTTTCGCGTTTTATTAACAAGCAATCTACAGATTCTATAACAGCTAAAATATGTTTCACTACTGCTTGCATTTTTAAATGACTCATCATTTTACTATGTTCTACTTTCAGTTGTTCAATTAAAAATACAACTCATTTTCACTTTCAAAAAAAAACTTTATAATTCCATACACACAGGAATTATCAGTTTTTCTCATTTCAACAGTATAACTATTTGTTTGAATTATTTTGTACAGTATTGATGTGTAAATTTCATTGAACATTTTTGCTCGAGCATAAATCTTTAAATTTTCACAGGTGAGTCCTTCAGATGCAATTACTAAACGACAATTTATGGCAGATTTTTTGCTCGGCAAAAAATTTTTCCTCAGCGAAGCCGCTATTCGACATACATACATACATAGAGAAGAAACTCCTTTAGCCCGGCCGAAGGCCGGCTAGTCAACAATCTATACTCAGCGAAGCCACTATTTGACGTACATACATACATAAAGGAGCCCGGCCAGCTAGTCAGAAAGCCCTTATTCAGCGAAGCCACTGTTCGACATACATAGAGGAGAAAATCCTTAAGCCCGACGGAGGACCGGCTAGTCAGAAAACCCTTACCCAGCGAAGCCACTATTCGACATATGGACATAGAGGAGAAAATACTTAAACCCGGCCAAAGGCCGTTAGTCACACGATATTTACTCATGCGAAGCCACTAGTCGACATATATAGAGGCGAAAATTTTTACGCCCGCCTGAAGGCCGGGTAGTCAAAATACCCTTACTCAGCGAAGCCACTATTCGACATGGTGGCGTGTCATAATGTCCAGTGACATAATGTCCATGGACATTCGCCTTGGCTCAGACACACTATGTGCGGGCATCGATGTCACAGCATGGACTAAACATGGACATGAGTGGTCTACATTAGCCATATGCAATATTCGGAATGATGTTCATACCAACTTCATGGCCAATGTAGACCCCCAGTAATAAAGCGTCAAAAGCAACGGATCAAATTCGCATCAAATGGTGCTTCAAACTAGAGATGGGCGCGTGTCGTGTTTTTTCGTGAAACGAACATGCACGACTCAACACGAAGTGTTCGTGATAGAAAATCTGATTTCGTTCGTTTTCGGGTCGTGTCATGTTGAGCAAATTTGGCACGAAAAAACATGAAACGATTTTAGGGGTAAAATATGTATGAATACAGAAGCTTGCTAAACAGGTATTAGATATATGTTGCTCCATTTTGGACTAATTTCACTTTTAGTCTTTTAAGCAGCCCATACACGAAAGATTTGTGCGTGTGATTTGTCCGTGTACCAAATCTCTACTAACGACGAATAAATCACAATAAACTTAAACGTCAACAAGTACACATGAATAGCGAAGCGGATGTTGCAATTTTGTTTTTTTTTTTTTTTGTTATTTATTTATTTTTGTATATTATTTATTTATGTTTTTATCTTTATATTAAATCGCTTTTACTTTGTGCAATTACATTTTATTTTCTAAATTCTATGAAAAATTGCTTTCGTGGTATACAAATATAAAAAAACACTCAAATGTTCGCGCACAAGCCCACTTAATGCTGACTTTAGACGACACGTATTTTACATCTGACTTGTCAAATTTCCCACTGCAAAAGTTGTACATGCCGTGTGAAACATATGAAACATTGTCAGATGACATTTACAGAAGCAAAGTCATATGAAAATTTTTCAATTAGAGCGTGTTCTATTTTCATCTGACAAGGCATATGACATCAGCTGTATTGAATTAACAAAAGTGTGGTTTGGCTGAAAAAACATTAAAAAGCATAGTGCGCTTTATATATTTATGAAAATTGTGCAAAAACTCAGCTGTTGTGAACACTTAGATGTTATGTCAGATAAAATTGCACATGTCATGTAAACGCAAAAATTATAAACCATCTGTAAATGTACAACTTTGACAAACATACGAAGTTACATATGTCTCACATACCTGACAAGCCATATGTAAAAAACATGTCGTCTAAAGTCAGCATAAGCAAGGCATATATTACTCCAGTATACTGCTGGTACAAACAAGTGACGTTGAATCGTGCACGAACCACATACCATACAAGCATACTGGATCAATATTCATTTTCTTAAAAATTCGTTACTGGTGAGTTGTTGTACCTAGTGCACACCACATTCATTACTGATATTGTTTTAAAAATAGAAATTAAGTAAAATTCATGCCTTTTTATTAAAAAATTATTAGAAATGACTTGTTTTATTTCAGAAAGACTTTACAGTATATATTTTGTTCTTTTTTTCTTAATTTATGAGTAATTTATTCAAGTAAATGTGTTTTATCCCGATGTTACCTCTTTGACAATTTCTCTAAACTGAGCTAAATTCACCATACACAATACCTCAAACTGGTACCATCAGCAAAATATCAAACTCTGTTTGACATCGCTACACAAATCGTACAATCACACCAATTACCCATACACGACCCAACCACTGGCGCCAACAAGTGATTGCGCGTGCATACTGGTGTAGTGTATGGGGCCCTTAACACATCGAACAAATCACAGGAAATCTAAAATTTTCAATTACTTGTGAGTAACAACTTGTGCGAGTAACAAGACGTCGAGCACGAACAAATCACACGCAAAAATCACTCGTGCGTGGGCACCTTTATATACCAAAAAATATGACAGGTGTTACGTTTTTTACAAATGAAACATTCGCGATATATAACCGCAAACATAATTGACGTCAATTATTTTACGCGTATTTTAGGCGTATTGGGTTCTGTTAACATGCTGTTAATCGTAGCTGTAGACGCTATTTAAATAGCGTAACAATTGTTACGTGTAGATCTCAAGTTTTACATTACTATTATGATGCAACACTGTTTCGTTGTATTTCTCTACAAAATTTTTGCGCGCTGTCAAACTTGAATTTTAGTCGACCGTCAAACACGCGTCTTCTTTTTTATTTATCATTTTGCTTTGTGTTATCCGTTTTACTTTACATAGTGTGGTACTTTATGCACAAGTTCTTTATTTCTGCTCGCCACTTGTGAAATTTTTAATAAACGTGCCGACATTGTTTTCTTTTTCAATTAAAAGAACATTTAAAAACGTGACATTCAATTCTTAAATATAGCAAAATGTTTTTTGGTAAGTAATCAATTATACATTAAATAAAAAAACGCATGTACAAACCTTACCACGTGTTCATATTCACTTCATATTAATTAATAATTGTTTAATATTTATTTAGGCCTAAATTTAAAGCCTAACCGCAAATATTCACAAACAATAGAGAAGTCCTTCCACATATCACAAGCTGCTTTAGACTCTGAGTCTTCCCAAGGAGGTCCGACGCAAATATTCATATCTAGTGAAAACCAAAGGTTTTTGGTATGTACTTTGCGCAAAGATGTATGCGAGCAGGTGATGTTGGACTTAAACTTTAGCACCGGAAATGAAATATCTTTCCAAAGCATTGGTAAGTGGAAAACAACATATTTGGAATTTATTATGTGTAGATAATGTGTTTTTGATGTGAAGGTAGCGGCAGTGTTACATTGTCAGGCTATGTTATGGAAGACATGGGTGATGATTTTATAAATGGTGATGAAGAAGAGGAAGAAGTTGAATCTGCCTCTGAAACGGAGGAGGTCGATTTACGTAATGCACTAAACGCTAAGAAGGCTATTAAAAATAAATCTGAGAAAATCAAAGACGTTGCAAAAGCCGCTAAGAAATCTGCCGATGAAGAGGATGAAGATGAAGAAGATGACAGCGACTCGGAGATCGAAAACGATGATGATGAAGAGGAAGACGCTGAAGGTGAGGAAGACGAAAATGACGATGATGAAGAGGAGGATGATGATTCAGAAGACGAAGAAGTTCAGCAACCTAAAGCTAAACAGGCCAAACTGGAAAAATCAGAAAAACAACAAAACGGTGTAGCCAAACTTAAAGAGCAACAACCAGAAAAAAAGTCCAAGAAAGAATTGAAGAAAGAAAAGCAACAACAAAAACCACAACAAGAGAAACAACAAAAAGCTGGCGGTGAACGCGTATTGTCTGGTGGTGTTAAAATTGTTGACTTACGCGTTGGCAGTGGGCCTGAGGCTAAGCCTGGAAAACGTACACAAGTTTATTATGAAGGTCGTCTACTATCAAATAACAAAGTTTTCGATAGTTTAAAATCTGGAGCCGGATTTAAATTCGGCTTGGGTCGCGGTGAAGTTATAAAAGGTTGGGATGTTGGTGTTGTTGGCATGAAAGTAGGTGGAAAACGTCGCATTACTTGTCCTCCTCATATGGGATACGGCTCACGTGGATCACCACCATCAATTCCACCAAATAGCACTTTAGTTTTTGAAGTTGAACTTAAGGGTGTCAACTAAATATTATACAATACTTCAAAATAATCTTTGTTTTTTAATAAACTATTTCTAAGTAATTACATAGTGAGTTTATACATAAAACCAACAATCCACTTTAAAAAAAATATTTAAATATGCACTTATAAAGTACTTTTTAGTCTAATACGGGACTTAGAGGAAGACTTCAGCTTGATTTTTTTTTTTTATCAAGTTTAGGTCAAACGAAGTATAAAGGCTTTTAGCGGGATACCAACCCCAAAAAGAAACAATTTTCTTAGGCAATAGCTTTTGGGATTGTTACTCGTTTCCACGTATCGAATAAAATATTATTGAAAAAAAACCGACTACAAAATAGACGGCCCCGCTCTCATATTTTATCATCATGTACTTTTACGAGAACTAATAGTGTGTACGAAGCATCATAAGAATCGGATAAGAAGAGGTAGTTAAAATGAATACTTTTCATGGACGTGGCACTGCCCGCTTTTCTAACCACAATGTTGTATTGTAACGATAACAAAACGTGTATGCAAAGTTTCATAAGAATCGGCTAAGTAGAAGTAGTTAAAATGCTTATTTACTTTGCATGGGCGTGGCACTGCCCACTTTTCTAAACATAAGGTTGTATTGTAACGATAACTAAAGGCTTATGCAAAGTTTCATAAGAATCGGTTTACTAGAAGGTGTTGAAAAAGAATATTTTGCATGGGTGCGGCACGGCCCACTTTTTTATCCTGATTAAGTATTTAAACAGAAGCTTAATGTGTGTGTAAAGTTTCATAAGAATCGGTTGAGTAGAAGTAGTTGGAAACGAATGTGTTTACTTTGTATGGGCGTGACCCCGCCCACTTTTCAACGGTACCAATCTGGAAGTACATATATCTTTTTGATAGAGAAAAAAACTAAATCGGTTTATAAATGGCGGAGTTTTGAGGGAACATACATAAAGAAATACATCAGGAATTGATAGGCTCCATGAAAAATGGTCCCAAACTCTTTCGTTGTTCTATTTAATTGAAAATTTAGGGACATATTTCGGTACAGTGCCATAATGACATGCCATCTGCTTCTCAATGCTATTGGGCAATAACGCAAAAAGTGCACATATGGGAGTTTTTCTCTCTCGGTATATAGAAAACTGGCTGCAAAAATCCTTACTAGAGGAAAAAACTTAAGCCTGACCAAAGGCCGGCTATGTACAAATCTTTATTCAGCGAAGCCGCTTTTCGATATATGTATGTAGTTAGAGGAAAAACCCCTTAAGCCCGGCCGAAAGCCGACTATGCACAAATCTTTACTCAGCGAAGTTGCTTTTCGATATACCTAGAGGAAAACCTGGCCAAAGGCCAGCTATGAAAAATCTACACAACGAAGCCGCTTTCCGTTATACCTAGAGGAAAACCCCTTAAGCCCGACCAAAGATCGGCTATGAAACAATCTTTATTCAGCGAAGCTGCTTTTCAATATACCTATAGAGAAAACCCTTAAGCCCGTCCAAAGGCGGGCTATGCACAAATTTTACTCAGCTAAGCTGATTTCGATATACCTAGAGGAAAAAACTATTAAGCCAGGCCGAAAGCCGGCAGTGCAAAAATCTACTCAGTGAAGCCGCTTTCAATACCTAGAGGAAAAGCTAAGGCGGGATATAAAAAAATCTTTATTCAGCGAGGCCGCTTTTCGATATACCTAGAGGGAAAAGCTCTCATGCCCGGCCGAATGCCGATTTGACGAAATCTTTATTCAGCGAAGCCGCTTTTGATATACCTAGAGGAAAAACCCTTAAGCCCGCCCGAAGGAAGGCTATGCAAAAATCATTACTCAGGAAAGCGGCTTTTCGCTATACCTAGAGGAAAGGCCGGCTACGCAATAATATGCGAAGCCGCTTTTCTATACCTAGAGGAAAAAAACCTTTAATCCCGGCCGAAGGCCTATAAAAAATATATATTCAGCGAAGCCGCTTTTCGATATACCTAGAGGGAAAAACCTTTAATCCCGGCTTTCCAAAAATCTATTCAGCGAAGCCGCTTTTCGATATACATAGAGGAAAAAACCCTTAAGCCCGGCCAAAGGCCGGCTATGCAAAAATCTTTAATCAGCGAAGCCACTTTTCGATACACTGGGAGGAAAAAACCCTTAAGCTCGGCCAAAGGCCGGCTATGCAAAACTAGTTCCTCGGCTCGTTTTACGAAAGATGGTCCCAAAATAAGAAAAAACGGTCCTAAATTAAAAATTGCCTCAAAGTAGGAAAAATGGCCCGAAATAAATAAATAAAAAATGAACAATTGTCCCAAAATAAAAAATGGCCCCAAAAATTTTTGTTGTTTTTGAATGGAAAAATTTTGGAGCCATTTTTCCTACTTGAGGAAAAATAGCCCCAATCAAGGAGCCGAATTGATAACCTTTCTCCTTTTTTTGAAGTATAGCAAACAAGAACGCTATGTCGACGTTTAGGCGATGCAAGTCTGATCGTTTCTGTCTCATAGCTTTTCAATGTGACAGAAACGATCAGCAGATGCAACTACATCAACGTTACGGTCGGCTAAATGAGCCTTTATTGATCAACTTCTTATTCAGCTGTGAGAGAGAGAGAGAAATGAATACACATTTCTCTGTTTTTCTCACAACTGAATAAGAAGCTGATCAGTAAGACTTGCATAGTGTAAACTGGAACTATAGGCATTTTAATTTAAAACTTATTTGTTTTTTTATTATGATAAAAAATGTTTTCATTGCTCGAACACAACTTCCGAAAACGCTAGCAAATTGTACGACTTTCAGAACATGCTAAAATGCGTTTTTCAAACCGTAAGCGGTTTGAAAACGTTCCTCTTTCCAGAATACAGGCGTATAATTTTAGTTTTTAATTTAACAAGAGAAAAAATTACGTGCTACCCACTGTTTCTTATGCTAAGTACACACTTTGCAACATGTCAATGCCAAAGCGAATTAATACTGAATTCGCCTTGGTCTATGCAACCAGGCATGTTTCGTTGCAAGGCGAATTCAGTACCAGGTAGCCCTATCATCACAGATGATCATCAGCTGATTACACCCAATCAGTCAAACTCTATATAAGAAAAGAGAAAAACTTTAACCCGAACTGTCAAAGCACAAATAAAAATAGTCCTACACCTACTTTGTATGTGTGTTGTTTTGATGATAAGGCCACTTGATATTAATTCGCTTTGGTTTCGTTGTTGGTTGCATAGCAGGGATGGCAAAATTGGTACAATTTACCATTTTTGGTACAATAGTACACCAATGCTTTATTTAGTACAATTAATGGGCCTGATTGTGTAAAGGGCTAAATAAACTACGCAAGCGGCTTGCCTAACATGACCGAAATTTGCGTTTGTACAAGCCTATTGTGTAATATATGGCAGCGTTCAAAAAGTTAGATGTTTTGACTGCCATATTGAATTTGTGGCAAACTGTATAGTCTATTATAAAATTAGCTCATTTGCAACAAAAGTTCCATAGAGTGACAACCTCACTCTATGGAACTTTTGGAGCAAAATTACAATTTATATTAGTGATTATTCCCCCTTATCGTGGTTGGCGTTTTTGTGGCGAAAATCAAGCGTTTTGTACTAGATTAAAGAAAAATGTCGCTTATTTTCTTTAATCTACTACAAATTGTCGAATTTGAAGTCGAAAAACGCCAACCATGATAAGGACCAATGTGAAAATTCTTTGCTTGTACGAGCTAGTTTTGTGTAGTCTATGTGCAAATGATAAAAGTATGTTAAGGCGTTGGCATAAACGCCTAAGTCGTTTCTTGTGGTAGATTAAAGAGCACGGTTTGTCTGTTACTTTAATCTATTATAAAAAACGACAGGCGTTTACGCCAACGCATTTCACAATCAGGCCGAATAATTTTTTCTGCACACACCAAATTGTAGCAAAGTACTATTATAAGTAAATTGTTGACACTTCTGAGGTTAATATAATTTCACTTGCCCTGGGGGCTAGTAGAATTTTTGACACAATACTATGCTTTAACCAATGGTATACCTGATATATTTTTATCATGACAAAATTCAAACCTTATATTGAAAAATAATTTGTTTTATGTTAGCTGTTTTTGCTATATGGAATTTGACATTTATCATGATAAAATTATATCAGGTATAGACGTAGGGTTATGGTTTAAGTGCTGGTTTGCAGTGCGTGTGTCAAAATATGCAAAATGAATGATAACGTGTTGCGTAAACACGTGGACTTTACAGGTCAGCTGTATATTTCTTGCTCTTTTGATCTGGTTAAATTGCCAAATGCCTTGTTGACAAATTTTTCAGTAAATTTTTTGACAAAGAAACCAGGTATTTTCCAAAACGAAGTGAATCTAGTCTACCTGTTATGAATTTGCCTTGGTGTGTACCTACCACTACGTTATATACTAAACAACGTAATTGCATAACTAATGTCAGAGCATCTGCTTTCTTAATGCACATCTGAGATGCCAGATGTGGGGAATAAATATAGAACAGATGTTTATTTTTATAAAAAAAAATTCCATACATTTTGTTGTCCTAAGATTTTTAAAATTTAGGTTTTGATTTTCATTTATCATTCTTTATGAAAAACTTAGCCTACATGCCATAATCGGTCACATTATACTACTCAAACAATATGACATTTGATTATGTTCTGTATATCATGAGGAATTAAAATGTGCCGGCTTATCAAAGCATTGTTGTTATAAATATTAATTTGAAACAACAATGCTTTTATAATTCCGCACATTTTAATTCCACATGAACTACAGAATATACCCGTCAGCTTAATTTGGCCTTATTAGTTTTTGTGCTTAAATTTAATATATTTAATTTTATTCAAAACTATTTTATTTAAATTTGGCTTTATTATATTTAAAAGATATTCACGAGATGTTTATCTGCTGCTTTACAAAGAGTAGTATTTTTTGTTGTAACGAAATCATACAACATTGTATATTAAAAACGGCAAGACTAGCTTGCGGACAATATATACCAACTAGTTGGCATGATCAGTTGAGTAGTTTTTCTTTAACCCATTCTTTGAGTACGGTTTCTGTTATATTGTCTTAAAAGAAATTGTAATATATATATGTTTATCGTGCTTGACAAATCTCGAAATGTCCCTACCCTACCCACGTAGCAATATTTATTGCGGCAATTGCCATACTTCATATAAAAAATACTACCTAAAAATACAATTTAATTTTCAATATGGAATTTGACGATTGCCGGCAATAAAAATTGCTAGGTGGAAATGTAGGCTTAAGCAGTCGTTGATGAAAATTTCCTCTACGACGAGTTGGTCAACCGGATATGTTTAGAGAAATAGGAGAACTGTTCTGAGGTATGTAGGGATTAAAAAAAATACGTCTGGCTTCACTGACTGGTTCCCAATAGGAAAAATTTTTTCGCAGATTTTTTTAATAATCACAAACTTTGTTTTGTAATACAAATTATCAATTAAAATGTTGAAAAACGTATGTATAAAACAAATAAATTTATTGAAAACATGTGCAACATTGCAGCAACAAATAAGAGTAAGTATTAAATAATAAAAACACATTTACAGAAAAAAATGAACGTGCCTCTTATTTATATAGACAACTTTTATATTGAAACGAAAATATGATCCTCCTCTACATAAAATCAATCAAAAACCCAAGAAAATGCGTGGAAGGCACCACATCTATGAGTTGGTTGAAGATACAAATACCACAAAACGAAAGGAAATTGAGGTTGTCCTCAAGACGTTTGTTGAAGGTGTTGGCGGCAAAGGGGATGTCGTATCTGTAAAACCTAACTTTGCGTACAATAAATTGCTACTGCCAGGTTTGGCTGTTTATAAAACAGAGGAAAATGTAGCTACATACGCTAGGAAAGAAAGTGAGAACATTGATCAGGAGCACAGTTCACCATATGCGCAGAGAGTAAGTAATAAGATTAATTCAAATCAAATAAAAAAACGTCAAATTTGGTTTGAAAACAGACCGGTTTCGGCTATGTGCCATCTTCAGTGTTCTATTGAATACTAAATCCTTTAATTTAATTTGTTTTTGTGAGATGTGCCTATGTTGCAATAAAGGAGGGATATATGTAGTACAATTATAGCTAGAAGCTCCTCTGGAGTAGCACTCTTCTTATACGTGCTAACTAAATAGAAAAATATGTAGTACAATGTTCGGAACAAATCAAGCTCAAAAAAGTAGAGAATCAAAAAAAAAAATTAAATTGTAGACGAGGCTTGGTTTCAGAGTTATGGGCCTCTGAAGTTCCAGTAGAAAATTGTGATTATATTGTGTATTTTTCATACAATGCGATCAATATTGTTATCATATAAAAGCTTTTGAAAATATTTGTTAGGAAATGATAAAATTTTCGCTGAATAAAGATTATCTACATAACCGGCCTTCGGCCGGGCTTAAGGGTTTTCTCCTCTATGTATGTCGAATAGCGACTTCGCTTATTAAGGATTTTCTGCAAGGCCGGCCTTCGGATGGGCTTAAAATTGGCTCCTCTATGTATGTCGAATAGTGGCTTCGCTGAGTAAAGATTTCCTGCCTAGCCAGCCCTCGGCCGGGCTGAAAGATTTTCTTCTCCATGTATGTCGAATAGTAGCTTCGCTGAATAAAGATTTTCTGCCTAGGAGGCCTTCGGCCGGGCTTAAGGGGTTTCTCCTCTATGTATGTCGAATAACGGCTTCGCTTAGTAAAGATTTTCTGCATAGCCGGCCTTCGGCCGGGCTAAAGATTTTCTTCTCTATGTATGTCGAATAGCAGCTTCGCTTAGTAAAGATTTCCTGCCTAGCCGGCCTTAGGCCGGGCTTAAAATTTCTCCTTTATGTATGTCGAATAGCGGCTTCGCTTAGTAAAGAATTCCTGCATAGCCGGCCTTCGGACGGACTTAAAGATTTTCTCCTCTATGTATGTCGAATAGTGGCTGAGTAAATAATATTTTCTACTTGAAGTAATTGTTTATTTTCTTTTTAATATAATACTCAAATTGAATAAATTTTGTTGTGGCTTTTAATAATATTTAAAAAGTTTTAGAATTTCCTAACATATCTTCTCAAAAGCTTTTAAATGATACCAATATTGACCGCATTGTATGTAAAATACACCATATAATCACAACTTTCTACTGGAACTTCAGAGACCCATAACTCGGATAGGGTACTTTTTTTAACTATGTAGCTAAACTTGATTTAACCGCAATGTTCAATGTTGAATAAATATTGCAGTTAAATTTAGCTTGTTAAAGAATTCTACATTGTCTTTTTAACCCCCAAAAAAATTTTATAATTGAGGGGCTTAAAAGCAAAGGGATACAAGTGAAAAAAACAAAATTCTGATTAATTAAGCTTCAAAGTTTTTTGTTCCTATGCATTTCATGCCTAATATTTTTAGTTTCTAATACATAGCGTCTTTTTCAGATCTGAATTTTTTATAGTGATAGATATTAATTAGTATTATGTGTTGATTTTTGCATATAACTGAATTTCCCCAGTTTTGGTACTTGTACCCCTTTGCTTTTAACTACATCCCTAGTTAAAAGCCGTTTTGCCGATCCGATACCGATACTCTAAAAGAAATATCGCCGATACCGATTCCGATAATGATACATACGCATATTAAAATTGAGTTCAAGTATAGATTAACAAAACTCAAGCACGGCAAATTTTGTATTATACAAAATTATAGTGTAAGAGATTATTAATATATAAAATCGAACTAACCCAGTATAAAAAATTCGAAGTAATTTTTAAGGAACTACTTTATCATTGCTTCAAAATAATGTATTTTAAAAATATGCAGATAATTAGTAGAAAAGCAAGTAAAAGTTTATTTAAGTTATATATTTGTAACTCCTTTATAATATTAAAAAGTACTCGAAATGCTTTTAAAAAATCGATTTTTTAAAGGACATTTATCAACTAATATTCTAAATAACTTAATTGCTTAATTGTTAAAGTTCTTCTAAAACCATACAGTTCGACTAAAAATTCATAACTCAATTATTGAAACTCTAAAGGCACTTAGCTAAAACATGAATGTGTACTGTTCCAAAAAACTTGGACAAAATAAACATTAAAAAAAATCCCAGCATTTGAAAATATCGATGATACTCCACGCTGGTAAGACCGAAATGAAAAAAGCTTAAAATAGTTGAACATGCTAAGAAAAGACAGTTAGTGAAGTTCCGAACATTTAGAAAAAGTTCATTAATATGTGCGACTCGCCGCGAGGTGGCGACAGTATATTAATTGAGCTTACTAAAATTAGTAGGACTTTCGCTACGGTGTTGTTGCTGCCGTCGCTGGTAGTGTATGTAAAGGGCTATGATGAGTAGACTTGGTAGTCTCTAAACAGCTGTCAGTTCAACCTTCCGTACATTAAAATTTTTCTTTGAATGTTCAATATTTACATGCTTTAGAATTTCTTTCTTAAATAAAAAATAATTTGATCGAAAGGTTAAATTGAAAATGAACTTAGGCCAAACTAAAGCTATGTACAGACGATTGTCAGTTCTTACAATATTTTAAGTAAAATGTGCTAAAAAGTTCTTACAATCGTGTGAACTGAAAATTTTTGTCTGACAACGTTGGCATAAAAAGCATTGTCAATCGATTTTAATACTACCTGCTGACAAAAAATTTTCAGACATCTCACAATCGTGTGAACACATCGCGTTACCATTGTCAGATTATTGGCAGATAATTGTCAGACATTTTTTAATTGTCAGATGTGCGAAGTTTCTGCATCTGACTTCATTGGCAGATCTGGCAATATTGTAAGATCTTACAACCGTCTGTACAGGGCTTAACTAAATAACTTTGGATAAAAAACCATACAGTTCGACTAAAAATTCATAACTCAAATATTCTACAAGTTTATCTTTATTCACTTAAATTTACATGAAAACACAGTTTTGCGTTTAAATTCGCTTAAAAAGAAACAAGTTGCGAAAATGCTTCCAGATCGGACATATCATGACTTCTTTAAAGTGTTTTTTTTTTCTGGGAATACGATTAAAAAAACGAATTGAATTCGAATTCATGGTAAAATTAACAAGAAATAAAATAAGAGCGTAAAATGTTATTAATATTTAAAATTGATATTAATAAGATTTAAAAAACAACGAATTGAATTTAACACATGGTAAAATTAACAAAAATAAACTATTTGTTAAAAAGTAAACCCTAAAAAAATTAAAAAAGTATCGTCGTATCGACAGTAAAATATCGCCGATACCGATGTATCGGAAAATCTCAAGTATCGCCGATATATCAGTATCGGTATCGATTATATTCCTAGATTAAACCGATTAATTTCAGTTGATTAACCGATGTAAAAAATTTTCTAAGTTTTTGTAGTATAGCATATATTTTTGTGTGTTTAATTATTTCTTTCGGCTCATATATAGGTATGTGTTTAAAAATTATTTTTTCATAGAAACGAAGAAGTGTGTTCAGTGATATTAACTTAAGTAAAACTTAAAACCTTTGGACGTGGCTATAAAAGAGCTTAGTAAAGAATCTGCTACTCTAATTGAACTTGAGGGAAATATTAAGCTTTTGATTAATAATTTAATAAAAGACAATAATATTATTGCCAACGATTTAATTAAAAATCTCAGGGACCGTAACGGTTATAAATTTTATTTTTAAAAATACTTTTTAATCATTATTACTTGAGTTTTATTTTTCGCTTAAAAACTAAAAGCTATTTCTTGAGTTTTATTTATTTCACAGAATATAAAATTTCTTTCTTGAGTTTTATTTATTCCTCAGGAAATAAAAATTATTTTTTGGGTTATATTATTTGCTTGGAAAATAACAGTTACTTTTTGAATTTTATTTTTTTGCTCAAAAAAGTAACTTTTAAACTACATAAAATATAAAAAAAATAATATAATTTAAAAAATACATAATAGTTTTTCCAAGAATTCTTATTTATTTTTTTTTGCAAAAATTCTTGTTTGTTAAATAAAATCAATTTTTTTATATGTTATTCATTTTTAAAATTACTTTTTTTAAGTAACAAAAAAAAAATCAAAAACTAAGCAAAAAATAAAACTCAAAAATTTATTTCTATTTATTATTATGAGGAATAAATAAACATAAAAAATAACGTATTTTCTGACGAATAAATAAAACTCAAGAAATAAATTTTATTTTCTGAGGAATAAATAAAACTCAGAAAATAATCGGTAACGCTGAGTTTTTTAATAAAACTTAAACAAATAAAATTGAATGCATCTAAATGTAGTCCATGCAACTGGAATTATTTTAGTGTATACCTTATACACGTATCACTTCTCTTTTAGCTTGATATTTTTAGTTTATATCTGAATAATGTCGTTATTTTCGGTCCCTGAAAAATCTATGGATTAGATTTAATAAGAGACTAATTCAAGTTTTAATTGCACTTATTTTATACCTCTTCCTTCTAGCAACAGGGTTTTAAAATGCAATAAAAAACTGAAACTAAGGAACTCGGAAATAAACATTTTTGCAGAATGCTATGTGCTGAACTTTGCCAGGATGAGTCAGTAGTATTAAAAATAATATTTTAGCATAATTAACTGAAACAATTAAAAGTAAAGAGAATTAAAAAAACATTAAAACAGGACTCTAATGGCATAATGGAAGATGTTATATGTTTAGAGATATCCAGGAAAAGGAGTGAAAAATTAGACATTTTGTATTATGGCTTGATTTCGAAGTGAAAGGATTTTTTCCAAGTCAAGTTTTATCAAAACTAAAGAAAAGATTCTCTTAAATCCTAAACACTTAAATCAAATTATTTTTCTAAAAGATTACAAAATGACGACTTGTTTTTTTTTTTTCAAATTAATACCGATTAATAACGAAATTCACCGATTATTAACTGATTAAAACAAAACCTCGATCAATTAATCGAGCGATTAACCGATTAAAGCAAAAGCCCGATTAAATGAATACCCAATTAAATACTACATCAGGATAAAAAGTGGGCTGTTGCTCGCCCATGCAAAATAAATGTTCTTTTTCAACAACTTCTACTAAACCGATTCTTATGAAACTTTGCATACACATTTAGTTATCGTTACAATACAACATTGTGGTTAGAAAAGTGGACAGTGTCACGCCCATGAAAAGTAAATATTAATTTTAACTACTTCTATTTATGAGACTTCGCACACACAATTAGTTCTCATAAAAGCACATGATGATAAAATATGGGGGCGGTTACACGCCTATTTTGTAGTCTGTCTTTTTTGCAAGAATTATTATATATAGAATTAAATCATAGCTCTAACCGGGTGTCCCCAAGACACCACTCGTCTTATTTTTTGGAAAAAAATTCGAGGTAAATAGGTTTTTAAAATAGATATGCATCCTTATTCTGTAATTCGGAAAACTTTTCTGTAAACCTTCTTTGTAATTTTTCTTAATTCCGAGTTTGTGACATATGCGCCAAGCCAATAATAAGCTGGCGTTATATCGTTTAAAAGGTATTTTTTCCTAAAAAACTGTTTACAAATAAACCCGGTTACGGATCAAGTGGTCGAATATAGACCACCGGAATCCTAATTCAAATAAATTGTTTATGAATACTGCTGTTATTTTAACTAAAAGCCGTTGCGTACGGCAATTTCTTAACTGGGATATGCAGAAAAAAACAGAGTTTTTCATTAATGCAAATTTTTCCTGAATAATTGGTGAAAATTAAGAAATAATTATGGCGTATATTTAGGGAAAAGTTATATAAACCTTCTTTGTCGACTTTTTCCCTTCCGAATTTGTGGCATATGCGCCAAATCAATAATAAGTTGGCGATATATTAAAAAAACAAGAATTTATTAAGATGAGGGTGCTGTTGGCTGAGTTAGCACGTTTGACTACAAACCCTGAG
The DNA here is from genome assembly GCA_956483635.1 of Panzeria rudis. Lineage (NCBI taxonomy): Eukaryota > Metazoa > Arthropoda > Insecta > Diptera > Tachinidae > Panzeria > Panzeria rudis. The sequence continues at coordinate 123,104,400 of OY101447.1, forward strand.
GTCTTGAGTTCAAGACTAATTTCAGGCAAGCCAATAACATCATGCATTTTTCTCATGTGCATTGGTGTGTTATTGCGTTTTTTTTTGTTGGACTGTTAAAGTGAGGAAGGCATAGCACTGATAAATTTGGCAGTACCGGCAGCGATTAATACTAACATATCCCAATGCACTTCACAGCTCCCTCCTTCGTCGGTAGCAGAACCGTCGACATTAATTGCCTGATTGTGTTACTTCTCTTTCTAGAAAAAATTAATATTGAACGATTGACAGCTTAATTGATATAAATTGTTCGATTTATTCGTTAATCGAAATTTGCTATTTTAGTTTGTTCATCAACTAGTATAATCAAACTGTTGGATTAATCAATACATATGTATGAACTTAAATAAATACATATGTATGAACTTATTTTTTCTTTACTTTTTTTCAGACAGTTAATATGTTGGAGCGTTTAAACTTATCCATAATAATGAATAAAGATCATCCTTGGGTTATTGAACCTTGGCATATTAAAGCCTCTCTTCGCAAAACTGGGTTCATTTGTAAAGAAGAATGTATCACAATTCCCAAAGAAGCTATTGAAGGTCCAGATTTAATGAAAGAAGGAAAATCATTTTATTGCATGGTTACTATAAATAATTTAGAAAAGGCTCGCGTTAAATGTCGTATTCATCATTGGAGTACGGATCCTAGTGAACGTTTGCCATATGTTTTGGAGTTTTGGAAATCTCCCAGTGAACCATTAATTGGTGTAGAAGATCCAACAATTAGCAATGAAGTTGCTACAAAGGACAACGTTTAAAAGTCTTAGAAATCATGTTTTGAAATGTTGCATACTGTTTTCAATAAAGAAAAACATTTAATGTTTCGTAGGAATAAAATCTTCAATCAATTCCCAAATTCAATAAATTCAATATATCAGGTAAATCTATTTTTTATTTCATTATTATTTTCTTGAAAGCTGGAATAATATTGTTGTATTGACTAATTTTTCAACTTCCTCCTATAAAAAAAATAAAAAGTTATGTATTTCAGCCTGAAAATTGAGTTTTCAGTAGATCTCAAAGGTATGAGTTTCTAGAAAGCTACCTATTTCTGCAACGATGTGCGTATGGCTTCGTATGACTTCCCCCTAGTTTAGGGGTCTTATTACATTTATGGTCAAATTTAGGGGGCTAAAATTCTTATAGGGAAATTTAGGGGGTATAAATTTATATCTAGGGGATTTCTATGGGATTTTCCTATTTACATGCCTAGACAAGATCTTAGTTTTTCTATATTTCACAACTGGTCAACACCTCTGTCGCAGTATATAATTTAGTGTCATTGTTATATATGTTAGCTAGGAGATTTCGTTTTCATAGTAAAATCAAACTACAATTTTTTGCAAGATTTACATAGAAGAGAGTTTTGAAAATATGTTGCTTTTCAATTTTATGACCAAACTTTATAATTCTTATAACAAGTTTAAAGTTAGCGATGATGATTGCATCTCTTGATATTTTTAAAGAAATTTGATTCCAATGTTTATAACAACCAGTTTTCTACTACCTCTACTTTGATATAAAATTCAATTTACATACTTACATATCGTTATATAAAATACAAATGCGGCTATTATTATTATTTTTTTTAAATTTGCACGAGAGATAAAAGCTTAATAAAAAGCAAAGTTTATTATGATTTGGTAAAGCACTGATGAAATGCATATAGACATGCTTAACTTTCAAGAAATAAATCTTGTGTGAAATAAAATTGGGAGAATATCTCAAATAATAAATTTAATAAATACTGTTTGGATTTTATTTTTCATTTTTGCCTCATAAATACTTTTATTGCCACCCAATGTGCGACTAATTGTATAAGGTGTAGAAAAATAAAATAGATTCATATCGAATATAAATAGATTGTTGGGTTTTGCATCATTTTCGAAGCCTACTTATTCTAATGTGATTTTCAAAAAATCATTTGTAAATTCTCAAATGGTTTTTGAAAGTCTGTGCATAAGATAAGAGGTTTGAGTTTGAAGCTTTTCAAATGTATGGTTGAAGTCTACTGATGATTTGGAAAATCACCAAGGATATCCACATAGACATCCTTAACAAATAAATCTTTTTTGAAAAAAATATGGAGAATATCTCAAATAATAAATATAATTAAAATATTGAAGAAACTATAAAAATATTTTTGGGGGGATTTTCAGAAAAAAATTTAAAATTTAAGGTGTTTTCGCTTTATTCAGGTAAGGATATTAGTACGTAAATTGAAACTGATTCAAGTTAATTTAATTGAAATTATATTATTATATAAACTTTTACATTTAGGGGTTTTATTCTCAAAATAGCCTAAATTTTGTGGGTTTTAAAACTTTTTTGGTGGGGGAAAAAAGTTACCTGGCAACACTGTACTTTTACCATATTCACACGACGAAGTGAAGCACTTGCTTCGCTCTCTCAATTACGAAAATATTGACAATTATAGATAAGCCTTTTCTTTATGTTTAAATGATGAAGCAGAACAAGTCAGGAAAAAAGCTGCAAAATAAACAGGCCCAAAACTAAATCGGCGACAGTAGCTTCAAAATTCTCTCATATAATTGTTTATTTTGTTTTGTTCTTATATTTCGTATGCAAAATGTATGAAATTTTATTAAAACGCGGCAACATTGTTGAGAGAATGAGTGGCTAAAACTGAGAGCATGAGAAACAAAAGTTCTCAAAATAAAATAGATTCTATATGATGAAACAGGATAAGTCTGCAACTTCAGGCAAAAGCTCTGCAAAAATAAACAGGCCCGAAACTAAATCGACGACAGTAGTTTAAAATTTTCTCATATTATTGTTTATTTTGTTTTGTTCTTATATTTCGTATGAAAAATGTGTGAAATTTTATTAAAACGCGGCAACATTGTTGAGAGAATGAGTGGCTAAAACTGAGAGCATGAGAAACAAAAGTTCTCAAAATAAAATAGATTATATCTCATGACTGCTTTTTACGGCGTATGATTACTGTCAATCTGTATGGAAAACTCGTCTAGCCTGAAGTTGCAGACTTGTTCTGTTTGAAAAATCGTTAATTGTTATAAATCGTATACCAATATAAATTTGTGGTCAATTGTAGCCACAGCGTTATAATTAAGTTAAGAGAGTAATACTTTAATTTTTTATCAGATGTAATATTTGTATTGTTATCCAAATCAAAAGTCTCGGTAAAGTTTCAAAATGTCAATAGAGATTTGGCTCCAAACAAGTACACGTAAGAGTAAATTTTATAAAGAGTTCAGTCTTGACGAATTAAAAAAAAAGTATTCTATGTATTAAGGCTTTTATATTGAGTACGCCGGTATGCTGTCAGTCGGTGGGTTGTTGGCTTGATTCTCGCTAAAGACCCTAGTCTTGGAGGGAGGTCTTTGTAACTATACTTGGTAAATAAAGTTCCAATTGGGCCATTCAGTACTATTTGTATCTTTATTTGTTTAAAAAGTTATGGAAACAAAATTTTACTTATATGAAAAGGATTCGTCAAGCATTTATAAAAATTTTAAATACAGAGCAATCAGACCTCCTTCGTAAATCGAGAGATTTCTAAAATCGACCTAATTGCATTTGAATTGATTCGAACCTAACTTCTAATGTTTGAGTTTTGATAGCGGCAATTTAGCTACTTTCGCTTTTTGAAATCGGTCGATTTAAAATCACTCGATTTACAGAACAGTGCCTGGTTTCTGTAACTAATGTGACAGTTTCTCGCATCGAAAAATTTATTATCATCGAAATAATATTTTTGTACTTTTATTAGGTTTGTAGCGTGATTCATATAATAATTCAACTAATACTATATGAATCGTCGTACAAAAGATCGGATGACTAGTATAATTATTACTTTTTTCTCGATGTGAGAAGTTCTCACAAGTTTCAGGAACGAGGTACAGGCCTGAGAGATAAATAAGCTAAAATCACACTGAAAGTAAAGCCTTAACAATTATGATGTTCCATAGGAAAGGGAACTTATCTTGCCAGGACAAATTTTCCAGGAGGAGTAAAAATACACGTTTATGTAAATTTGATCGATTTTCAGCTTAAGTTTGAACACTGATAAATCTATCATATCTTAAGTAGCTGTCATAGTTTAGGAAAACTTTGAAAATTTTTCAAACTTTGAACGTCAATATCTTAAAACTTGAGATATTCACAGTAGAATCTCAAAATTCTATAACTGAGCTAATTCTGGGAATTTTTCGTTTATTGCATTGTCTTTTTACTAGGAATGACGTGTAATTTTAGAAAATGCAAAAAAAACTTTTTTGATTTTAAGAAGATAAGGTCCCTTTTCCTGTGGAACATAACAATTAAATAAATATGCACCTCATAACATTACTATTCAATATTTTGTATTATCCAATCAATGTAATTTCCAACGCGAGTATAAACACCTGGCCATCCTTCCAAGCCACAGGGTGTTGGACCAAACGATACAACACCAGCCACGAAATAATAAGAACGAACTCTGAATATCCAAAAGAAAGAAATAACTTCATTAAAATTTTTGTAAGATCAATAACATAGATCACCGAAACAAACCTATTCGTAGTGTCCAAACTAATTAAAGGGCCACCAGAGTCGCCCCGACATGAATCAATTCCTTCCTTGCCACCAGCACACATTTGCGTATCTTCTAAAACTATATTCTGACGCATATAAACTGAACGACATTGTTCAATAGAGTATCCCTCAACTGAAGCTTTAAGCTTTAAATTTGATGCAGACACCTTTTCGGTTTTACCCCACCCCGCAATATCCATAACAATTCCATCAAACGCAGCCGAGCGCAAATTGTTACCTATAGGTAGACAAATTGGTCTTACGAAGTCTGTATAAGGTATGCTACGTTCTAAACGTATAAGTGCTATATCATTGACCTGATTTCTAGAGTTTGGATTATACTGGGGATGAGGAATCGCACGTTCAATACGTACATCAATATGCTCGGGAGCACAATCTTTTTGGCCACGTGCATCTATTTCACAATCTGGATTTGTTGTTGTATCCCATTCACCCAAACGAACACCAGTCAAACGCCAATTGGTTGGTATACTTTTGCCGTTTACACAATGGGATGCAGTGATAACATAGCGGGAATTTATCAAAGAACCTCCGCAGTGATGACCTTTTGCATTATTGCCTAAAATAAGAAAACATTACCATGTACTTTAGAAATTTTAAAAATAAAAATATTTTCTAATTTTATTATTTTTAACACCCGACCAAAAAAGAGGGGTGTTTTAAGTTTGTAGTATGTATCTGTGTGTCTGTCTGTTCGATCGTTGAGCCAAAACTGCTGGACCGATTTTGATTTAGTTCTTTTTGTTTGAAAGGTGACTTGATAGAGATGCTGAGTTCCAAAACATCAAAATACATTGTAGTGATGCAAATATTAGTTGCTTTGTTTTTGTAAACAGTGTAAAGTTGCATCACTACAATGTATTTTGATGTTTTGGAAGTCACCCAGACTGTTCTTAGTTCTGTTTGAAGAAAATTGGTCCAGCCGTTTAAAAGTTATCATCTCTTTTCTAGCTGTATCCTCTTAAATCTGTGTGTCTGTGGCACCGTACCTTCCATTTGAAAAAAAATCGTCCCGGCCGTTTTGAAATTATCATAAATTTTCTTCGCGGCTTTGAAAATTTTTAACTTGGTGTTATGATTCAAAATAATTGCTTAACAAGCTTCTAAAATCTCAAATATAAATTTAGAATATACATACATAAATAAAAGTCACCTGTGTTCGTTTACGCTAATCTCCGAAACCGCCCAACCGATTTCAATGAAGTTTAGTGTGTACATAATTGGTTCCAGCTTGAGAGATAGAATACTTTTGAAACCGATATGTATTTTTTATTAGTTTCATATAAAAAAAAAATCATTCGTACCTTTGGTGTATTCTAGTAAGGCCATCCATGGGAACTCATCAATTTTTGTTTTATTGCCACCATAAATACGATTCGATAGAATATTACCACATTGACCAGGCTGTGGCAATAAATTATTTGCAGGTGGTGACACAGATGCGGAAGTTGCGTGGCGATAACGATCCGGGCAACAAATCTATAAAAATAAGTTTTCTTTATAATCATATGTACACAATCTAAACTATGTATGTATGTAATTGATTTCCACTAAAAGGGCAAACTACGGTCAATTAGTGTGCTAATTATTGTAAATTTTTTAATGTACTATAAATATGTACATTAAAGCGACTCACAGAAAAAAATTGTTGTTATTCCTCTCATATTAAAGATCGATCTTTTTAATGAGGTTTCCCAAAACATTTGCGGGGTCTAGCGATGACCGCCCGGAGCTGCACCGTGTCTAAAAAATTTATATTTTTTAGATTTTACATATATTCTAGAGTACGACCGAATATTCGGTTTCAATAGAGTGATAAAACACTCCTATATGTATGTGTATCGAACATAATATTCCAGTTCTATTCATCATTTATGCTAATTTCATGTAAAATTTTTATTATACCGAATTTACATTATGAAATATGTCATGAAATGTTTGGCATGAAACTTTCTTTATTTGCCAATAGAATGGACAGGAAATATCAAATAAATTTACAGAAAGTTTTTGTAAATTTTCTTTAACACATATGCTTTTCCGCGCTTGCAATAAGCAAATCCAAAAAGTTTCATGAAGAAAATTTCACGAAATATTTCATCGTGTGCATTAGTCATATGCTCGTAAATGTTTAAGTTCTACTTTTGCCCGATGAAATAAAATATATGCAATTTCTGCTATTGTTTTGACTTACATAAAAAGTCATATATTTCATTATTATTATGTGATTAAAAGTTATCATGGTATTTAAGGGCAAATTCGGTATACAAAACTTCCTGTTAAATTATACGTTAACTTTTAACCGTACACTGTGAAAAGGGGGGGCTTAAGAGTATTTTTACATACATACAGTGTCAGTTAAAAGAATAGCACAAATTGAATATATTTTATTCCATCGGTCAAAAATAAAAATTAGCATAAATGATAAATAGAACTGGAATATTGGGTTCGGTACACATACATATAGGAGTGTTTAATCACTCTATTGATGACGTTACAAGAGCACCATTCAAAAAGTTGAGTCGGCATAACTAAAAAGATATAAAAAAGTGGAATATTTACATATTTTTAACGCTATATTTATACGATTTCATCTCTACTAAAGTGAAGTTTTAGATTTGCGCCTGCGTTTCATCGATGGTATACACAATAAAGAATTTTTCTCGAAAGTAATACATTTATCGTGAAGATTGAAAATGAGCCTTCTTCATATTTTGATATTACATAAACAAATCTATTTTAAAAGACAAATAATCACTATCAATGTAAAATCGCAGAATTAAATTCGATGGCGAAAAATCATTTTATTATAACACAAAATAGATTTTCGATTGGTATTGAAATCGGCTTACCATTCCCTAGTTTATGCTATTTATTTTGGCAACAAACACTTGAATAATTTATGGTACTATATCTTTTGGTTACGCTTTATAAATCTAAGTAACATTTTCATTCAATTTGAAAAGATATGGGGCGGGAAAAAACAGATTCATAGCGGTGACATATTTTAAATTTGAAAAATACTATTTCGATTAACTTCCTTATTTATACAGAATAAAAAGTTTCTGTTTCGGTATTCGGCCAAAAAATTGGCCTAAACCGAATATCAGTCGAAACCATAATTTTGGCCGAATACGAACCCGAAACCGAATATTCGGCCGGACTCTAAAAAATACTCTTAATAAAATAAATGCAGTCTTAATTCTTATAATCACCCTTATTCTATTTGGCGTCGTCAACACAAGACAACACCGTTTTTAACCGTTTGTTGTAAATCCGTATTCCCGTTGATAGTATTGCCATTTATCGATGACTAGCAACATATGTTCGACATTCTGTAAAAAAGTGACGTTGATGTGGCCTTTAATTTGTCGTCGGTGTTTTTAGTATTGTGTTGTGTTGTGTGCAAACAAGAATTAAAAAAAACATTTAAATAGTAAAATAAAAATTGGTAAAAGTAAATATGGCGTAAAAAACGGGCTAAATATAATTAAATTTGTCTGAAAAGTCTTATTTCTACTATTAACTTTTGTTATCTTCTTCGTCACTGGAATCCAAATCGGAAAGAAAAACATTTTATTTTAATGTATGCACAAAGTTTTTAGTTATTCAAAAACACTTTTACCAAAAATAGTCAACAAAATTATTCAGCTGGCTTAAATATTAGATATGTGTGTTGTATTTAATTACTACTATCGATAAATAGTCAACGTTGTCATAAAACAGTTAGGGAATACAAAGTGATGTCGACTCAAAATTTACGACGATGTTGCCGACGCCAAATAGAATAATAGTGAATAATTAATTAGTTTATTGTTCGACCTTTTTAGTTATAATGAAAAGAATAAATCGTTTTGTATTACTGCTTTCGCTTTTAATTCTTATGAGCTTTTAAAAATGTCTGTATTGGTTATTCCATAAAAACCACGATTTTTAAGCGTTTTTATTGCAGGTGCTATAATTAGAATTGATGCTTTCATCAAAGATTATTTCGCGTTTTTTAACCGTTTTTAAAACAGGTACTACTTATATTAAAAAAAATTAATATGTTTTAATTATTCTTTGATTTGAGGCATTGTTTGTTTATTTATTTATGTTTTTAGTTCTCGCAAAAGTTCGCGCATTTCTGCGTGGTCCATCTGTTAAACATGATACTATAAACTTAGCCAATATGGGTATCAAAGTTTGTCTTTTGACAAATATATTCACGACATCGATATTTTTGTAATAGATTAAAGACAGCACGCTACATTTTTCTTTAATCTATTACAAGATAGTCGAAGGAGAAAATTGCCAAACACGATAAGGGCCATTATGATTGTGTGAATATAATTGGAATTAAAGCTTCTATCGGGAAAGCTACAAAACCGTTTTAAAGCAGGTGCACTGCTATTAAAATAAATTCTGATTTTTTAAATTGGTTTTTCATTTAAGGCATGGTTTATTTACTCGTATTTGCAAGTCTCTATGTGGTCAATCTGTCTAACATCATGGTATAAATTTGGACAATATGGGTATAAAAATTTGTCTTTTGACAAGTACATTACTATTGAGTGAACATAATTGGAATTGAAGCTTCCAGCGAGTATTCTTTCTCATATTTAATATATTTGTCAAAAGGCAAACTTTGATACCCATATTGGCTAAGTTTATAGCATCATGTTTAATGCGCGAACTTTTTCGAGAACTAAAAACAGAAATAAATAAACAATGCCTCGTATCATACAATACTAAAAAAAAGTTAAATTTATTTTAATATAAGTAGCACCTGCAATAAAAATGATTAAAAAATCATGGTTTTTATGGAATAACCCATTGCTGATGGTATAAATGGTAAAGTTCAATGCACCATTGAATGGAGCTCGAAAACATCTTTCAAACGATGGAATTTTTTTATACATATGCTGTATTGGGAGAAAATACGAAAATATGCACAAAACTACAAAAAAATACCTTTTTTAGGCACGGTACAGCTCACGAGCGGTCATCGCTAGACCCCGAAAATATTTGGCAAAACCTCATTACAAATATCGATCTATAATTTGAGAGGGGTAACAAAAACACGTTTTTCATCTTCATACGAGGCGAGTCGCTCTAATGTACATACATACATATGTACATCATATATATTGTAAATTTTTGCATTTTCGATGTTAGATAACAAATTTATAATATTAATTGAAGTATGTACATCAATTTGAAATGCAAAAATGGGTGGAAAAATCTCTAGAACTTACCAAAACTTTACCATTTTGATAACCACATTGACTGCGGCTTAAATACAATCTATCAGAATCTCTTAAAGGCGGGTTAACTAAAATATTATATAAAATTTTACAATCTTCCAGTGTTATACACAGAGCTCTTTCTCGGTTGGGTGTTGTACAGCGACCAAAATTTGGTACATCAACTTCTTCGTTTGGGAAAATAATTTCTGTAAAATAAATGTGAAAAAATTATAAAACTTAAAATAGTTCTTTAACAACGTAATAGACTGAATTTATAGTGAGCAATTTTTCTTGCTGCAAAAGAAAAATTCCCTACTGTAAATTTTGTCAAAGGTTAAAACAATTTTTATTATCATTTTCACTCTCTGAACAAATTTGGTATTTATTTGGTTTCAAATAAATATAAGTTTGAACTCAGTTAGGGGATAAATAAACCTGGGATGAAATATACCAATGAGGGGAGACAAGGGATTTTAAATTATTGGTTTTAATAATTTGCAGAGAAATTACACAGGGATTAGGAAGAACCCCGCTTTTCTTTAGATAAAGGGATCTAATTGAGTACTTAACCTTTGGGCAGGAGGGAGTTCCTGGAGCTTAATAACAATAAATCAATTTTAGAAAATCACTTACATTTTATTTTGGCAATTTGGGGAAATGTCGTGATAGAGCGATCTTGCCTGGTTGGAGGGTGTATATAGAGAGCGTTAACAAAAAATGTAATTATCAACTATTTGGCGCTATCGCCCAATGGAAAATATAAAAATTAAAAATTCACAATTCACAAATTCACTTTGCTATAAAACCCGAGCTGGGAGTGCTAACAAGAAACTAAATTTGAACGAAATAATAAAGGTAGGTTTGTTTAAACAGATTTAAACACTCTCTGTCTCTCTCCTGTGTACGTTGAAAACTAAATTGATGTTGATTTTTCCCTTGTTTCTTGGAAATATTGGTCATGTCTAATTCTTCTGAGTATTTTGATTGCAATCGCTGGATTTGATTGCAAACAATTGATTTCAATAAAATTTGATTGCAATCAATTAATATAGAAATTAGTTTAAAAAAATTGATTGCAATCATTTTTATTGAAATGATTTCATGATTTCAAATTGAAATCATGAAATCAAATTTACGATTTTGATTGCAATCAAAAACTAGCAATCATTAACATGAAATCATGTGATTGCAATTAAATTGATTGCAATCTTTCACAGCTCTGGTATTTGGACTATCTACAAAATTATTTTTTGGCTATATATGTATGTATGTAACTATTCTCAAGGACAAAATTTAAGAAAAATACATTTATTAAATTTATAAACGCGGTTTGTTGCAAAACATATTTTTAAAAACTAATGTTAATTTTTGTGACCCTCTGAAGATTCGTCACGATAATTGGGCTTCGCCTGGCATAAGCAGGGCAAGTGTATTAGGTCTTAATTAATTCCTGTTATGTCAAAAGCCAAAAAAAAATCCCATTGGGATTATCGTCATTGATATTTTCGCTTTTCTGCTGCAAAATTTAAAATTTTTCGCTACTCATAGCTTTAAACTTTCAATTATGGTAGAAATTGTGAGGGGATCTGACAGAATAGTATAAAAAATACTAGATTAAAAAAAACTTTTTTTTTAATTTCACTCTAATGTGAGGATACATTTTTCTATTCGGCGGGAAGTTCTCTTTCACATTTGATTTAAAGTTTTACGAAAATTCAAGAAAAAAATTTTAATTTTGGCCGCCTAGATTGAACAAATACCTGTCTGTGCAACGGTCCCAATTTTGTCTAGTGTCATATAGCTTAATATATTCCAAAGGAAATGAGCCCTTTTTCGTTGAAATTGGTGGGGGTACTTAGCTCCTCCCCAGAAGGTCCAGCGCCGGCGCTACCGATTTTTGCACCTGGTGCAGTTTTCAAAAATGCCGCCCTAAAAAAAACATTCATTTGCCGTAAACAATCCGTTTCCACATTACCCAAGAGGTAGGATATGCAATGCATTTTTTTTAACGAGGTATCCCACGTAGGCATAGTCCTCAAAAATATAAAAAATAAATATTGCTATCGTACTAATCCAGCGTACGAATTTCAATAACAAAAAATTAATAATATATTTGAATAAATAAAAAGCACTAAAATTCAAGCGTGCAATTTTAAATTTTAAAAAATATATTAAGTAATTAATTAAATTTAATTTTCCGAGCTTTGATTTTAGCAAAGTCGTCTATCAAGTCACTATAATCTAAGTTGCTCAGAAATTCACTTTCTATAGATATTCTAGCTAAATCTACTAGTCTTTCTTGTCCTATTGTGCTACGTAAATAATTCTTAATAATTTTTAATTTAGAAAAGCTACGTTCCCCGGAAGCTATAGTTACTGGTATTGTCAATAAAATTCTAATAGCTACAACTAGATTTGGTAATATCGGGTCTAATTTCTTTTCAAATATAAAATTTAATAATTCTATAGGGCTTAATGTTCCTGAAACTATACTTTCGAATATTTTAATTTCATCCAATAAATCTAATCCTACTATATCAGAATTTGAATGGAAAGTTAAATGCTTTTCAAGGGAAAGACAATTATTTAAAAGATCAGAAGCATTTAATGAAACCACAGAAATATTATGCAAAAATTTGAATATATTATTGTGTTCCGAAATTTGGTCAAATCTTTCGCTAACAGATTGAATTGCCTGATCAAGGATTTGAAAATAAAATTCAACTTTAAACTTTTGTTCAGGATTTGATATGATTTCGTCTCTACCTTCGTACGAAAAAAGTTGAGGTTTTCGACTAGGGCGTCTTGGAGCATCAGGGAAATTTGGTGAAACATCTAATTTTAAAGCTATTTCTTTAGCTTGAAAGATAAACCCCTGAAATTTTTCGTCATTTCTTAAGTCCGTCAAAAACTGTTTTGTGCCCTCTAACATATTTACTGCCGTCGTTAAACAAATAGCAGGACTTTGTAAATATTTGCTAAATATATTAATTCTATCTAGAATATTATACCAAATAATTAATGAACAAATGAATTCAAATTGAATAATTTTGAGAGATAAACTATTCGCGTTATTTCTTGTTATGCCGTCCTTATCCTTGTCATTTCCTATTTCAACTAAAGCGTCATAAATATTACCTAAACTACACATTAAGGGTTTTAAAGCTTCTATACGGCTTTCCCATCTTGTCGTACAGAGTGGCTTCAGAGTTAATGTTTTCACATTCTTTTTCAAAATATCCCATCTTGAAACAGAACTAGAAAAAAATACATATAAACATTGGACAGTATCAAAAAAATTTACAGCTTGAAGTGAACATTGAACTGAATCCAGAAGGACCAGGTTAGCTGAATGTGATGCACATGGCACGAAATATGCTCGGGGTTCTAAATGTTTAATCTGAGCTTGCATTCCAATGTTTTTTCCCTTCATATTCGAGCCATTATCATAGCCTTGTCCTCTGCAATCACTAATTGAAAATCCTAGAGAAGTTAGTCGGTCTAAAACTAAATTCGTTAAGCCCTTACCCGTAGTATCTGTTGCTTTTAAAAAACCCATAAAAAGCTCCTTAATTTCATGTTTGTTTTGATTTCTATGAAGAACTCTAACAATAAGTGATAATTGTTCATTGCGGCTCTGATCTGGAGTACAATCAACAATTATCGAAAAATATTTTGCTCCTTTTATCATATCAGAGATTTTATTTTGAATAACTTTAGAAACGATTGAAATTAGCTCATTCTGAATGCTTTTATGCAAATATTTGTTTTGCGTCTCATTATTGGTAATGCGTTGTAGGTGCTCTGAAAGAACACTGTCAAATTCAGCAATGGCTTCTACTAATTTGAGAAAATTACCATTATTTTTCTCATATAACCTGTCTGACCCACCTCTGAATGCCAAAGATTGCACTGAAAGGAATTTTACAAGAATAATAAGCCGTTTCAACACATCTCTCCAATGTTGGACTTCTTTAGACATTGTATTTTGAAGAATGCAATCAATTGTGGAATTTTTGGAAAGTCTTAATTCAAATTCCTTCCACTTTTTAAAACTGTCTACGTGAACGGCCCCCTTTTCATGTTCCATAAGAACCCTACCTACATGATTCCAATTTCTAAATCCTATACTACTAATTGGGATTTGAGAACTTTGCATAAATAACTTACAGCAAAAACAAAAAATGGAATCATTTGAAACTGAATATACTAACCACGATCTTACAATTGTTTCACCATTTGACAAAAGCCTTGTAAAATGTTTGTTATTAAATTTCCTACCTGACGTAACCGGATAACAAATTTCTTTGTTTTGTTTGGGGCCTTTTTCTACAAGGAGGGTTAAAAGTCTATCATTTAAAGCTGGCCAGACAGCCGGATCATCTAAATCTATATCTAAACTAATTGGCAGAGTTTCTGAAATCGTTTCAGAAAATGAGACCCCAGCCTGCGCAGATACACCTAACAAAGGTGTGTTTTCATCACAACCTAGATTATTTTGTGGTGGTGTATTATCAATAACATTGATACTTTCAATATTATTGGAAATATTGATTTGATTGGTTATGGCTTGTTGTTGTTGGTTTACGTTTCCATCCAAAAAAAGTTTATGCAGAGCATTTTGTTGTTTTTTAGAAGATAACAACATTTGCTTTTTTTTTTGTCTGAAAGCGTGACCAGACAATTTGCGCTTTGGCGACATTATATTTAGGTATAAATAATAAATATATTTATAGTTAAATCAAAACCTATTTATTTTACAAGTTTTTAACTACCAAAAAAAACACACCAATAAATTACACCTGCTCCACTGAGAGTTCTTGATAGTCTAAAATTTTTGTCGAAAATTTAGACAAATATGTTTTCATTTCATTTCTTATATGAAAAAAAGCTCACAAGCATATCTGTTACTATTGGTATAAATGAGAGAATGAGTTTAACTGATATGGTATAAATGAGAGAATGAGTGTAACTGATATGCAGTGGTGCCAGACAAAAATTTCAAAAAAACGTCAAAATTTGAAAATAAAATCGTCAAAATCGTCAAGAATTTCAAAAAAATCGTCACAACTAAATACATTAAAAAACCCAACTTCCAGTTAAAATAATACAATATTTGTTGATTAAAATCAATTCTCTATACCAAAGAACATTTCAACGACTTTATTAAAATACTAAAACATTTAAAACATAAAATAATAGGTCAAAATAAATAACTAGTCATTTATTTACATTTCGGTCAATATAGTTTTTAAACTAGACCTACATAGCGTTATGATTCTTTGCATTTTTAGCAAATATCAGGGCATGGAAAAATACTAACAAGTGAAGTATCTTTACACGGACCTTCAGATCGTAATGAAACTTTTATAACACAGGGCAAAAATAAAAAACTTTTGTTAAGAAACTTAGTTGCGAAATCTAATATTTAGGGGTTAAAAACGTTTGGGGGGTTTTAAGTTTGTTTAAAACTTTTTTGTTTAAGAACTTGAATAGATCTTTAAAATACCTTTCGTTTGGTATCCATTTTGTGTATATTTTCTTGAAAACCGACATAAAAATGGCAAAAAAAAATTTTTTTGTCACTTTTGACCCCACGTTTTAACCCCTAAACATGAGATTACGCAACTAAAAAAAATTTGTTCCAAAGTTATATGTTCTCTACAACACATTTTAGTTTGGTTAGGATCTAACGGTCTGCGTAAAGATACTTCCATTGTAATGAATGTGATAAAAAATTTCCGAATTGTTAAAAAAGTTCAAGCACCAAACGCGGTAAATTTTTTTTATATTAAAAGTAGTAATATTTATCCAAAATTAAAATAGTTTTATTTTGTCATTTTCATAAATAATCTTCAACACAAAATTTCGATATATTTGCATTATTTAGGGACTGTATTTTTTTAAAATATCCTTTCCAATGAATTTTTTACTTTGGCTTTGTTAAAGTTTATTTGGTTAAATTTTCGTTCATGATTTGTTGATGAGTTTGATAAAATCATGACAAAATTTAAAAATTCGCATACATTATTTCTGTGTTTAACTTTTTTCCAAAATATGTTTACATCTAATGAAAATTTCTAAAAATCAATGAACCAATGAGAATATCTATTATTTAATTTAAAATTACAAATGGCGGGGGTGGTAGGTGATTAAATTGAAGTTTTTATAATTGTGTTGGCGACATCAAATCTTTTTTTTTTCTTATTTGGTAACACATTTGAATTAAGAATGATACACAATTATCAAAAAATTTAAATTTTTTAAGTAAAATTAAGAGATGCTATAAAAATCGTCAAAATGTATGGGGCTATGAACAAAAAATCGTCAATCGTCATTATGGTATAATTGCTAAAAAAATTTTGTTTTGTTGCCTATTTGGGGAGATAGGGACCAAAATACATTTTTGTGGATCTCGCAAACTAATGCATAAAAAAAGTAAATATGGATATAAATTATTTCTCTTACCAAGACATAACTATAATCTAAAAATTACATTATTCTTGCTGACACTTAAGAAGTTGTCGTGATTTTCTTTTGTTCAAAATTGGGCGAAAAGCATCTTAACTTCAAAATATCTTATTTAGACTTAAACGCTTTGATACTAATGCCAAGAATATGCTTTGTGTCAAATTTCACAAAATCCGTATATTTGTTTTCAAGATAAGATGATGTTTTTTGAAGTTATCGTGATGGAAACCTACTTTTTTGCACCCAAACTGTACAAAGCAAACAAAAAGTTTCTTTCCATATAATTTAGTAAATTTAGAAATAGCTTAATTTTTAATTATAAAACACTAATTTGACGCATTTATGGTGGATTTCGTAAAGACCTTCTGTAGGCGGTCTTAGGACTTAAAGGAAAAAAATGCGAAACATTAATGTTGGTTGCACACATTTTATTTTCTCCATTTTAATCTTTGATGTTTGTTTTTTATTTTTTTAAAAAATCACTTGTTTCACCGCGAAACCTCTAATGTTGTGCTTTCTTTTAGATATAATAATATCGATAAATTGTGCATTCATTTTTAGTAGTGTGGAAATTTTATAATTTCGATACCATAAAGTATATTTGCAAAACATCAAAAGAAAGTGTTTCCAATGTTATTAAAATTTATTGTGTTGCATATTAAAATAAATAATAAAAAAAACATTAAAAAGGTAGAATGATTAAAAGGTACTAAATTGGTCGCGGGGGTACTACGGTACGTTTGAGAATGGAAAAGTACTGAAAATAGTAGCAAAGTACTGAATTTTCCATGCCTGTCATAAATAGAGTAACAGCTCTTTTTTATATATTTCCTTTAACATAAAAGAGAAACTTATGTTATTTTATTTTGGTGAGAAATTTGTATGAAGAAAGAGAAATTTATATTTTTATATCATCGATATTGAAAAATTCTTTATGAACAGTAAAAATTTGCTGTGCTTGAGGGGTTTTTTTTTCATATAAGAAACGGAAGGGTTGTTATCGATATTTTTCTTTTCTATATTACCTTTGAACAGTGTTCAAATTCTGTGCAATGACAAAAAATGTTATATTTTTCCTTTTTAACATATTTTTTTACACAGTGAAAAAAATATTTTTGCAGAATTTCGGTATTAAATTAAAAAAAAAAAATTTTTATTTATTTTTATTAATTAGATTTTGGCGCCCTCCAATTTAAGCGCCCCGTCAAACTGTTCATACTGTTCCATAGAAGCGCCGGCCCTGAGAAGGTCCCACCTGCGCTAATGCTCCTAGCTCATGACACTTAAAAACTAAAGTTTACAAGAGTTTGGACTGAAGCAACTTAAAGATCTGAAGTCGATTTATTCTTTTTGGTTCGAGTTTCGAGATATTCATTTCATGTTCTGGATTTCATGTGGAATTAAAATGTGCGGTATTATCCAAGCATTGTTGTTGCAAGTTAATATTTATAACAACAATGCTTTGATAATTCCGCACATTTTAATTCCACATGAAATACAGAACATACCCGAATATCATCTTCAAGTCGCAGCAACGTTGTTTTTTAATCTGCTCAGTAGCTTCAGAGATATTGTGAAATTTGTGGCAAAAACAAATAATGTTATAAAAATTTTTGTTTTTAAAACATTCTTAAAAAATAAACGTTTTGCTATTAGCATATACATAGGTAAATCCCTTATGACACTACATTTTTCTTGCATTGTTTTGCTACAGGATTGAAAGAAATAAACAGCAAATGATAGAAAGAAACAACTATACAAAATGTAAACAAAACGTAATGATTTCTTTAAGTGCTGCCTACTTTTTATTTATAATAAAAAGCCAACAGAAGAAAAAGTTAAAAAAAGAAGCGCTAAATAGTTGAATTCGTGAATAAACCACTAACTTGGCAACACTTTAATGCTTCAAGCTTGAAACGTCAATTTTAAGTTGAAAATTTTTACATATTTTTTGACAGTCCCTCATTTTTTATCGATAACATTAGTAAAAGCTGTGACAATTTGGTATTTATCTTAATATAGCTGAACTCTTTGCACCTGGTAAAATTCCCTATCATATTATATATGCACTCTTCTTCAAAACTTAAAAAATGAAGAAAAAATCTAGTGTCATAAGGGCTTAAAGGTATTTCAAACAAAAATCGATCCGCAACTTTTTATTTTATTACAATTAAGTAAGTGAACTAACTAAATTTATAAATGTTAAGATTTTCATACAAGAATCATAAGCTGGGAGGACAAAGGAAGCATTGAAATAATCAATTAATGTTGGTAAATTTTATATATATTGTTAACTATGAGATTTAGAGAAAAGTTGTTAGCTATAAAATGTTGTAAACTTCACAAGCAACATTTTCTTCTTACATTTTTTTTGTGAAATTAATAATATTTTTGAAGTTATGAGGTTTTTCCTAAATTTAATAAGAAAACTTTGCAGAATCATTTTTTTTTAAATCAATATTCACCATACTGGGGGCTGAGAGTAAAAGAAAGTTTTCAAAAAATTCGAAATATAGCTAAGGGTCACCCTAATGTACATACACACACATACACATGAAATTATGAGGCGTGCTTTCGTTGTCGACTAGTGTAATTGAAACAAGTTTTTTGAGATCAATATTTTCAAAACTATGCAAAACACAATAACCTGCATTCAAAACCAATTTTTATTTTAACGTAAGATGCAACTTACACATCCATACATACATATAAAATTTAAATTGCAGGACTTTTTTTCCTAAAATCATAAAGTTGATTAAATTACTGATATACTTGATTATTGAATATTTTTCAACATGCATAGAATTCAATACGGACTGGTTTGGCATCATTTTGTCTATAAAACCGGTTGATTGCGTTCATGAAATCCGTTTATGTTTGAATTTGGGAAGTTTCCGTTCCGGAATTAATTCATGAATTGGAGTTCATGAGCTAGAACATATTATTCGATATTATTTCCCATAGAAAACTGTTTTTTTTACTGTAAACTGAATTAAATCATTACGTAAAAATTATTATAAAAGTTATATGCATGTTCGCTTCTCTGTTTGCAACTAAATGCACTCAAATAACTAAGAAACCCAGTTTAAGCATGTATAGAAACAAACAAACAAGCTGTTTTGATCGTTGCTATTGATACAAATGCCCATCAAAGTAAAAAAAATATATAATAAGAGCTTTTGTAAGTGTTCGATTAAATCAGATAGAGGAGACTTCGGTTAACCAAAATTAACGTTGAAATAAAAATGAATGTAAGAATTTACAGAAAAACATTGGTTAAATAGCTAATATTTCCTTGTAAAAAGCATGCACCTTCATAAGGGGTAAAAGTGAACAAGAACGCTGATGGGACAGACGGTGTAGCCGCCTGCCGAAATCAGTATTACTGATTCGTTCTGCTAATCTGATTGAATATTCGAACATTCCACTCTTAATAATAATTTGAATTTAAATTAATTCAAATAATGAACTGAAAAGCCGAAATAATAAATTTCAGAATTAAATAAATTTTGTATGAAAAATGATATAGGCTTTTTTCACTTTATGGCTTATAACTTTCTAATTTTTTTTATCTAAGTATACCAATTTTATACATCATGCGTTCGTCACATAATTATCTTTAAAATACAGCGGAAAGAAATTACTCTGTATATTTTTTCATCTTAATGGATGGAGCAATTTATAATGATAATTTTTTTGCAAAAAGATCTAAAAACATACTTTTTTAAAATTGTATGGCCTGTAACTCAATATATTTTTATCCGATCGACACAATCATTGTATTGGCTGAAAGAAGCGACAATGCAAAATTTATTTTATTCAGATGAAACGTTCTCGGAATATTTGGTAATAAACAAAAAAACTGAAAAACACTTATTGTGTGCGTATAGCGCAAAAACGCGCATTAAGAAAAATAAATGAATTTCATATCCGTGTTCAGCGACTTCATATTAGCTTAAACATTTTTTATGACAAAAACTTAGGAATTGAAAAGCTGGCGTTATAACTTCATCTTCAGTTTATTAGAAATCTGATTTTTTATGAAAATAGTGGATATTTCCAGTGTAATGAGTTACAACAAGAACAAAATATGTTTAATGTTGCATCATATGATGCTTCACAAACTGTTCGATTTTATCTTATTTGGAAAATATTGATGCTACGCGGTAGAAGGCTAAAAGTAGCTACCAATATTTTTTTTTATTATTTTTTCCATGTAACTGAGAGTAAAATGCAACGTTCTAGTGCTAGTCTCATTCCCTAGTATGGTGAATATTTATAAAAAATAAACTATCCTGCCAAATTTCCAGATGAATCGGTTGGGCATAAGACGTGACACCAGCCCAGCCCGCTCAAATTCAGGAAAACCCATAAAATTTAAATTTCTTACTCATAACTTCTTACTCATAACTTCACGAAAAAATTGAAAGAAGAAAACGTTGCTTGTGAAGTTCACAACATTTTATACCCTTTTTCTTTTCTATAAATCGCATAGTTAACAAAATAAATATAAAATTTAAAAACATGCTTCCTTCGTCCTCCCAGCTCATGACAACTAAAAACTCAACTTTACAAAGTTTTTGAATGGAGCAACTGAAAGCTGTTTCTAATGTAATTTGTGGTGCTAAATCTGAATCTGCACTCGGTGTATTTATTTTGGCTTAAGTTTTCGAGATACACATTTATTTAAAAAAATTAAACGCTTGCACGACAAGTGTTAACATACATAACTGGAGAACAACGGTTTGTCGTAGTCAATTAAAAAAAATCGACCTTTAAACCAGCACCAACATTAATTTTTAATCTGTTCAACAGTTACAGAGATATCATAAACTTGTGGCAAAAAATATAAAATAAAAATATAAAAAAAAAATCCGTTATTTTTTATTGACATATAGGTAAATGCGTATCAAACAAAACAAGCCATATTTCATTAAAATCGATTTATAACTTTTGATTTTGTTCACAGTTAAGTCAGGGAACTCAATTGATAAAAATCACGATTTTAATACAACAGTAAAATCTTAACTTGTGTATGTAGAGTTTTTCTTTCGGGAATCTTTGGACGAAATTCCCGGAATCCAGCTAATTTTTCGGGGAAAAAACCGAAAAATTAATGTGGGATTTTTCGGGAATAGATAAATAAAAGAACATTCCGTAAGTAATTTCATACGCAGAAAGGTTATCAAAATGCTTTCTTTTGGCGTATAAAAATGCAAGTAATACCATTAATAAGGAAAATACTAAGTAACTTTCCAGAAAATCATAATTTTCCCTAAAGATGAGATTGATTTTTTAAGGGTGTGGTGAAAAAACTCAAAGTGAAAATAAATACAATGTTTGTTGAACATGCTAGAAATCTGCTTCCAAATAAATTTATTAATGCTTATTCTCTTCCAAAAACTTATTTTCTAAATATGTAACACAAATGTTTTGCTTTGTTCTCTTATTATAGAAGTTTCAAACAACCGATCGTCTATAATTCCGAATGATGTCCAAACCTTTTTACAATAAGAGAAAGACATTTGTTTTTTTTGCCCTCCTAACATTTTTTCTGTACAATTTGAGTATAAGCCTTCGATTTTAGTTTGATATTGTGCTACCCATTAAAATTTTTTTAGATTTTTCGAATGTTTATGTTAGTCCTCTCTAGATTTTCTTGCTTACACCACAGTCTAACCAGACACGTCAACTTTGACAGTTGAAAATTGCCCAAATCAAGTTTTTATGCCGGCTAGTTGAGAAAGAGACAACAATTACGTGTTGGTGTTTCATTTTATCCAATTGTATGCGTGTTGCAAGTTTTACAAATGTATGCGTAAAACGAAACAAAAGAAAACACTAATACTTTCTTATTTCTCTTTTGTGATGCTGGCCACTTCGGCTGAGACGGCAATATCTTCCGGCTCGTGTCGCGTCTATCTAGACTGTGCTTACTCTTCTCGCCTACAAGAAGTACAGCAGAGACTTTGAAATCGTCCACGAAAAATTAATTATTTAAATTGTAGTTCTTCAAGTGCGATCTCTCTATATAAAAACCATGCGTGTAGCAAGTACGTTTGTAAGCGAACGTATTTCTTATCTTCCTTATATTTATACTTTTATATGTTTTACGGCCCTTTTCACAATGTACGACTAAGAGTTAACATTAACTTTAACGAAAACTTCGCCATACAAAACTTGCCGTTAAAGTCAACGTTAACTCTTAATCATACATTGTGAAAAGGGGCGCTATATGTACATAGTATGTGTATGCATCTCATCTGCTGTTAATTTTCAAAACGGACTACATGTTTAGTTTTCTCTCAGTTAAAATTGGTATTATTTACGAAATACTTGTAGTAACATCCCCTTGATTATTTCGTTTTGTTAATATAAATTAATAACAAATATTATTTCGCAGCAAAAAAGTCAGATGGTTTACTATTTTCATTGTATACCAATCAATCACTACAGGTACTGAATTTAATATTCTAAGGCTGTTATTTATATGGAAAATTGCTCTACACAACCTTTTAAGCGCGTACCATTCAGTTCTTTGGATCACCTCCGTCCTATGACAACCATGTGTTAAATTCATTGATGTTTCACCAGAAATAGAACTAATTTGAGTTGAGTTCATCAGTGATGTTACTAATGATTTGTATGCTTATTTTTTGCTGGGATGTACTATATCATTTTACATTGAGCGGAAATTTCCGTGATTCCGGGAAATTACAAAACTAGGCCCGCTTTCCAAGGAAAAGCAAAACTAGTTCTATGGAAATCGCTAGAAATTAATATTTTTGAAATTATGAGAGCAAGAAAATTAAGTTTTAAATTTTTGTATCCCTAACCGATGATCTGAAAATTTAGCATTTTTTTTTATCAATATTCAACAACTTGGGGTGAGAGTAAAAGGTTGAAAAAAATTCGCCATATAGCTAAGTGTCACTCTAACTCTATCGTCAGCTCATGATTAGTTTGGCGTACTGCGCCGCCCTTTAAAAAAAAAATTTAGCAAAAAAATTTAATATAAGGTAAGGTATATAATTTGAATTCCCCTTTCAGAAACCAAAAATTGTTTCACGAAATTTTTAATGGTTTCAGAGATATCAGGCATTTATTTTGCTCGATATATATATAAAAAATTTCAATATATTTATTGTAAAAAAACAGCTTGGATATAATTGTACGAGTACAATAACACTGTGGTAGTCGAAAATTCGGGCAAAGGTTTTGGTAATTGATCTTATATAATTTATTTTTTATTTTGTCAGATTGGCTCGAGTTTTCGATATTGGTATTTTAATATTTTTCTTTGGAAAACTTATTATTCACTTAGAATCGATCTTATATGCAAATTATGTGAACAGAAAACAGTTATATCCCTATGTTTGCCTAATAAATCCATTTTATTAATTTTTCCAGCCATTTTCGGTGTTTTTTTTTTTTTTTAATTTTGACAGTTTTCTTATATTTTCTTACTATTATTATATTTATTACTGAAATAAAAAATATCGTTACTTATTAAATATTCGAATAAAATCAGAAAAGACCCAGACAAAAATATCTGAAACGGTTATTTGAGCAAGCGGTGACAATTTATTTTGCAATTAACATGATTAGGAACAAAAACTTCAGTAAGAAGAAAGTGGTCCAAATTTTTAAATAATGTCGGAAAGGGCTCAAAAAAATAAATAAAATGGATATTAAATATTTTTATTGTATCTTATATAATGTAAACATAAATATATAACCGTTTTCTGTTTACATAATTTGCACATAGGATCGATTTTTAACAAATAATAGGGCATCCAAAGAAAAAAATTTAAATAAGAGTATCACAAAAACTCGAGCCAATCAGAAAAAACGGTGAACGTCATTCGATTACTTGGCCCAAAGTTATATTAGATAAACTATCAGAACCTTTGCCCGAAAAAAAGTTTGAAATCCGGACACAGTGTAATTAATTAAAACCCCGATTAATTAATTCAACAAACGAATATTATCATGAAAGTTCACAAAAATTTTCATTTTTCTTCAAAGCATATGCCGAAAGCAGTGGTGAAAACACAAAAAAATTATGTCGGGTAAGTTTTGAGAAAACTTTATATAAACCTTATTTGTCATTTTTCTCCATTTCGACTTTTTGGTTAGTTACCACGTAACTAACAACAAATTCGAAATCGCATTTTAATCAATTATTGCGTATTGCATCAAAACGCATGTCACTGCAAATTTTCAAACCCTTATCAGTGACTTAAAGTGTTTTGTTTAGTTTTTGCTCTGCTGTAAAATTTAAAAAAGTGTAGTTACATAATTTTGCATTTCAGCTAACGATATGTATATATTCTAAAAAAATTTTTCACTTTAGTAATACATACATATAATTAAATAATGCAAGCTAATATGCAGGGAAACCGGAAATAAGCCCCAAAAAATGTGTTTTATGTGCATTAAATATGCACTAAAAACTTAAAAATATGCTCCCAAAATGTAAAAAATATGCTCTTAAAACTTTATCATTTCGTTTATAATTTATATACTATTAATTCCTGACACCACGAATTATGTAAATATATTGGTGTCATGCAATAATGTCCAAGAAGATAACGTCCACGAAGATTATTTCCACCTCAAAAAGGAAGTAATGTCCATGGGAATGTTGAATAGTGGCTTCGCAGAGGAAGGGTTTTCTGCCTAGTCAAAAATCAAAGCTCTGCGAAGCCACTATTCGAAATACCAAGAGAAGAAAACAATTAATTTTTTATGGTCATTATTTCCTTTTCAACGTGACAATAAAAACCATGGACACTATTTCATTGGACGGTATTGCATGCCACCTATATATTCTGGTTCCTTATGGATACGGTAGCCAATTTAACATGCCAGGCTGGCCTGTTATTTTTCCAAATATAAAATGTTGGGTACACTCTAAAACACTTTTGCTGAAAATTAGGTCGATAATAGTCGGCAACACTTTACAGATTATTATCGATTTAAAATTACACACGCATTATTTTTCCACAAAATGTTTTTACTGACAAAAAGCGATTGGCTGCGTGCAGGTTTGAACCGCAACCTCCTGACTGATGGTCTTGCGTTTCTACCATTCAGCCATAGCCGTATTATACTTTATGTTATATTTTTTCCACTTGGACTAAATATGTTTAATTTGAAAGTTTTTTTCTTTAATAAAATAACTACAAAATTGATGTAATTTTATACAAGGAGAAATTTTCAACACAAATTTAGACAATATATGATCGTAAATTTGTAGTAATGTTTTACAGTGTAGCACCATTACATATTTTGTGGTTCCTATTAGGCACAAATCAGCAAAATCGCATAAATAGATTAAATATTCGCAAAACGGTAATATTTTCGTCCTGCTATTTTCTATAAAATTCAAATAAGCCAACAATCTCGACAAAATTTAAATTTCTCAAAAAATCCTCAAAACTACATAATTGAAAATATTTAAAGCTGTTAATAAATTGGTAATAAATCAATGGAATAAAAAAATGTTTAAGAAATTGGGGAAAAATACATTCGAGTAAATTTAAAATCGCAAAAGAAAAATTTTTTAAATGTGGAAAAATTTTTAAATTTTCGATGGCAAAACCGATTTTTTGGTTTTTTGTAAATGTGCATATTAAAATTAAAAAAAGCCAAAATATGCAGAACAACAGACAAATATGCCACAAAAAATAGAAAAAAATACCCTAAATATGCGTCTAAGTGTAAAATATTCAAAAACATGTTGTAAAGGGTAAAATATGCAAAAATATGCACTAACAAATCGATGCCAAAACTTTTAAAAAGTTCTGAAACGTACATATAAATATATTATTTGTGCCGACATACATCGCACAGGAAAAAACCTGCAATTGCATATTTGCGGCTTCCCTGCTTATATGTAATAATAACCGGAAAAAATTAATACAAATAAACAAAAAGTGTTAACTTACGTGCATATGTTAAATTTTGTAAGATTAGCGAAATATAAAATATTTTGTAAAATCCTTTGATCAATGATGTCTTTGACATTGTGACCGCCAAATTATTTTATTTGAATATATCTTGATGTTATTTTATATTGATTTTATCAAATAATTTTGAAATTCTGAATAGCACAAATAGTTTTTTTTATTCTTAAGTGAAACAAAAATATTTATTTTTTTTATAATAAATTTATCAACATTTACATATACATATTTTTATATATGTATGTATGTATGTATGTATGTATATTAATACTCTCCACTAATTTGCTTACTTAATAATCAGTGAGTAAGCCGTAGGTAGAGTCGTTGTAATTAATTCAAAATTTTGTTAATTAATTAATTATGGAAGAAGAAAAAATAGAACCAGAAATTATTTTATTCTTTTTTTTTAATTTTTATACTATACAATTTTATTATTTTTTGTTCATAATTTTATTATATATAGTTCATTATTAGTCTGCTTCAGATTTTTTGTTTTTATTTCTGCTGTTGTTTTAACAAACCGTCGTCGTTCTAGCTGCGTGTTTACACCGTTTAAGCTTTAAATACAAACTGATCAATATGCTAAAGATTTGTTTATATTTCAGTTATACTATTGATCTTTTGCATATGTACATGTGTATGTTATGTATTTATATTTTAATACATTTATTTAGCTACTGTTATTTATGGTTTGAAACCAATTACACTATGCAACAAGAAAAATGCCAAGGAGTACCACTTTATTTTTTTGATGTGTTATAGTGCTCTAGCTACAAAAACAATAGAATTTTTAAATTCGATCCATAATTTTTTTCTTCTAAAATTTGCGATTTTTGAAGAGGCAAAATTGGAAAATTTTTAATATTAAAAATTTATAAAAAAAAGTCGAAAATGGCTAAAACTTACTTTTTTAATAACTGATAAAGCCTAGTACGCAGTTCTGCCTGAATTTCAGGCTGTCACATAGAGAGAAAAAGGCCAATCTAGCGTCGAAAAAAATTATAGAATTTGAAAAAAAATTTAAACGCAGCATCAAAGCGGACAAATGAGTTTATTTAAAAATCAAATTTATTTATCGCTATTTTACCTGGTCTGGAAAATATGGTCTTTTAAACATTAAAAAAAATTGGGTTGTAATTCTTTATTGATTTTTATATCAAATTTGTTGGCGTATTGAATCGCTAAGTAACTTTTTTTGATAAAGTGTTATATCAGCTATTTTAAACGGATTTACTTCCCACATAGCATTTGGAAGATTGTTTTACCAAAAATCAGCAAACGAGGTCTTTTAAGACTACCTTAGATGATCAAAAAGTGAATTATTAGCTGCGGGCTTAAAACAAGACTCGAAAATGATTCCTATAAATGACTAGAAACCGACTTGTGCGCAATCATAAATTGATCATGCATAGACGATCAAAAAGCGATTAAGCAGTTGCGCGCTCAAAACACTACTCGAAAATGAGTCCCATAAATGCTTAGAAAAAGGCTTGTGCGCAATCATAAATTGATCAAGCATATGCTCGAAATGTGACTGTTTCGAGTATTGTTATAAAAGTAAGTTTATGTTAGGTTTGTTCTGTCGATATTGTAGGCAGTACCTTAGCTGAGTGGTTGGTACGTAGGGTTACAAATCCGAAGGAGCTTGGTTCGATTATCAGTTAAAATAAAATTTTTTTATTTTACTTTCTCGATCAATTCTGAGTCGTAATTGACTCAGAAATGATCACAAATACTGTTCAAAAATTTCTAAAAAATGAGTCAAAACTGATTTAAAGCGGGTAATAAAAGACCCTTCAAGAGGAGTCGTACGTAGGGTACCATTTTCTACCGACAAAAGTATCTTTTATGATCAGAAATGAGCGCATAAATGATTTTTTTAAATCGAGCTGAGGAATAATAAAGACTCGAATATGATCAATAATTTCATAAATTGCTAGCTGGGTTTATATATTTGTTATTTCAGTTAAGATTTACAAGCCTAAATACAGAAAAAAAAGATTTTTAACTTTTCTAAATCTTAAATGAAGTTTATTTGCTGATAGTTAAGCATTGCCTATTGATGGAAATCTTTCGATTTAAATCGGCGCCGATTTAAAAAACAAATTCTACTGAAAGATGACTTATTTACTCCTTTTATTATTTTTAAGGCTAAGAATATTTTATTCGAATATTTTTTCTCGATACAAAGTAATAAAAAGTGTAAATAAGTCATCTTTCAGTAGAATATGTTTCTGAAATCGGCGCCGATTTAAATCGATCGATTTCCATCACATACCAGAATGTTCACGCAATTGTTTGCTTGCTCACTTAGAGCCTTCACGAGCCATTGATTTGTCTTGATAAAAGTCAAAGTCGATATGAAAAAATATCACTAACATTTTTCTGATGTTTTTATGTATGAAGTTTGACAAATGTTAGAACAAAATAATGGCTCGTCAAAACGCTATGTCAAGTAATTTTTGATATTTTGTGTTTTTGTCGTCTATCAAATAATTTTTCATATATCGTACGTTGTAGTTTATAAAAATAAGTGAATTTTTGTAAATAAAATCAAATTTGTCTACAAACTATTATTCCGTGTAGAAATAAATACAAATTTTCAAACCTGAAATTCAGGCGGATCTGCGTACTAGGCTTAATAAAGCCACATATACTACAAATAAAATAAGATTTATTTCATGAAAATCGATCGAACGTCTTCTTAAGTTATGATGAAATCGCTGGAGCATCCTCTTGAAAAATACCAAATTTTAGAAAATAAATATATTAAAAAAGGCATCCACAGAATTTTAAATTTCTACTGTTTTTGTAGTTGGGGTCCCATAACACATCAAAATATATAGTGATTATCAAAGGTCATGACAAATGTTTCATTTTGTTGCATAGTGTTATTAAATGTTGCCGCAGATTTTTACTGTAATTTTTTTACTTAAGAAGGGAAAAACTAAGTCTGGATTAAATTAAATCTAAAACATGCGAAGAAAATGGATGATAACTTCGAAACAGCTGGACCGATTTTGTTCAAATGTAGGCTTGAAGATTTTAGATCAATTCACCTTTTTGGGGTGCTGTTGGCTGAAATACATAGTTAGCGCGTTGACTATAAAGCAATGATGCTGCGTTCGAACACTGTGCCAGGCAAGCCATCATCAACATCATAAATTTTTCTAATATGCATTAGTGTGGTATTGTGTTAGTTGTTGTTGGACTGTTTGAGTGATGGAGGTATATCCTGGTCACTAAGCAGTACTGGCAGCGATCTATACTGTCCTATGCTAATGTACATCACAGCAACCTCCTTCATCGGTAATGTTAGCAAAAATCGTCGGCGAAGTAAAACAATTAATAAAATTGCTACAAATAAAAAGCTTGAGAAAGATAATGCGTATACTTAACACCAGAGGCGCTTCAAATACTGTTGTAAAATTAACATATGGCGCAATATCGGAGTTGTAAAATAATTAAGCTTTCTACCTCTATCTCCCTTCAACATCTGTTCTCTCTACATTTATACCTTTCCCAAAAGAAGGTAACACATTAATTAATTAACTGGTAGTCCATTGTGTTACTTCCTGAGTATGTTACTTCTCTTTCAAAATTAAAATCGGTTTAGCCGTTTGTGAGCTAATCTATGACGGTCATCTGGCTATACTTTCTTGAGAATCAAGTATGTATTTCTATCTCGCACTTTTTATTTATTTTGTAGCCCTTTGTGAACAGTTTTTTAAGATCTCTCCCAAGGATTTTTAATATTATAAGAAAGAAAACAAAAATTTTAATTTTATACTGTATTTTTTATTACACTCCACAACAATTAAAAAGTCTCGGCGATCAAAATAGGTAATTCTTATGTATTTCTAGTTTTAAAGATATGGTGACTTTAATATTTTCATAAATTACAAAATAATTTTTAATTTTTTGTAATATTTCCGGACGAGTCTCCAAAATGATAAAACAGCTTATGAATTAATAATCTACACAAAAATATCTTTTTTCTGAGTGTAATTTTGCTGATGTAAGTTTCAAAATGCCTTACTGGTTGAAAATTGTGTGTTTTTACTTAAGCCCTTAAAATTTCGAAAACTTTAGAAAAAAAAATCATTTCAATGGTAAGCACAAAATAGATGTTCAAATGAACAGTTGTTTGCATGAAAACTGGAAATCCATTGAGAGAGTCCAGAAATATTTAGAAAACAACTTGAAATTCCACAATCCGAAACTTTCAAAAAGTTCAGAATTGTTGCCTTGTTTAAAAATTAATTCCTCAAAAGTTTTATTTTTTTGCTAAATGTTTAGGGTCGTCTGCATAACGAAAACTTGGTATGAAGTTGTCATGACTGATGAAATTGGACTGGATCTTACAGAGTTATTGCATATACATACTTTGATATTAGAAATCACCGTAGAAAATAGTCATTAGTCTTGATTACAATCTGCAGTGATTTTTAATGTCTAATGGTATAGAAAAACTCATTTATGCTAACTTCGTTATGCATATGGCCATTAAATTTTAACAAAATTTAGTTATAAAATTAAATTTAAAAGAGCCTGGTCCGTCATCTTTGGAAGTCCACTATATTGAATTTACAATGAACTCAATTTAATTGCAAGTTTTGCCCCACGCATGCTACTTAACAAGGCGAGTGAAATAAAAGCTTCAAAAACTTCTGAATTTGTAATATTGTTGTTAAAAGGTTAAGTATTCAAGAAAAATAAATTTAAATCATGTCGGTGCTGTTGATCATGCAAATTATTAATTTAAAGATGCTTCTTTATATTTTTAAATATCCAGCCATTTGAATATCTACGTAGGTATGTATGTATGTGCTCATTAGGGTAACCTTTAGCTATATGCAATTTTTTATCAACACTCTTTTACTGTAACACTCAGTTTGGAGAATATGCTTTTTCCTAAATTTGAGCGGGATGGCCCAACCGATTGACCTGGAAATTTGGTGGATCATTTTGCTATCAATATTAACCAAACTAAGGGTTACCCTAAGCTGCATGCACATGCATACACATGGAGGTACATACATCCATATAATGTGTAAGATTGTATGCTTTTGCTTGTTCTATTCATTTATATACAAAGTAAAACAACCCGTTTATCAAGATTTTGACACTAAGAAACAAGTAATCGTACTATAGTAAGCTTTGCCGAATCTTCTTCAATACATATATTTGTGGCTAAAAGGAACAAGTGCTTAAGTCGACTTAAGAAAAGTAGTTTTTCCTGACTTCCTTACTTATGTACGATTGTAACCACTGCAACCTTCAACGTATATTTAAGGAATAAAACAGTGTTAAAACAAATTTTGCTTAAGTCGACTTAAGAACTTATTCCTTATTGCCACAGATACAATCTCAAAGATTAGAACCGCTTAAGTTTATGTTTTTAGTAGGCCATATCTTTTAAGCTTTTTGTCAACAGCTAAAATTTTACTACCATCGAAAAGGGAATTTTCTTAAGATTAGAAAAATAACAACAACAACTTTAAAGTTTAATGCAACGGTACTTGGTTGAATGGTCCTTTTCCAAAAAAAGACAAGAAAATACAAAATTTTCCGTTCACTGAAGAAAAAACCACCACTGAATAATGTGCGCAACGAAAATCGACTACAATTTGCTAGAGAGCATATGTCATGAGATATTCAAGTAAAGCGGCCCATCCATTATACAATATTATTGCACATGTTATTATACAAATTATTGTCGTTTTGACCTATGCTATGCAATAAATGGCACAATACTTTCAAACAAAATATTGCCCAATTTTCCTGACAGTGATAAATTAAACATAACAATGAACAATGCTGCCAACAAACACATTACACAATTCTCTTGATTGGCGATATTATTATAAAATAGTAAACACTGTACAATTATGGGCCTGATTGTGTAAGATGTTGGCGTAAACGCCTAAGGCGTTATTTGTAATAGATTAAGGAACTCAGGTTATGTATTACTTTAATCTATTACAAAAAAGACATAGGCGTTTACGCCAATACCTTACACAATCAGGCGCTGAGTACTGTGGTTCTTAGTGACGAAAAGAAATTTAATTTGGATGGGCCAAATGGCTACAATTATTAATTTCATGATACGAGAAAAGAGGAGCTATTTTGGGTGGAGCAATCGATTTAGAATTTCAAAGAGGAAAAATGACTGCAGAAACTGAAAAGACTCAGTTACAATCAGCATTCCCTAAAGTTAAAGACTCCATGGATTCTGCAATAAGATAATGCTCCTATTCATAATGCCAGAGTTGTGAGAGAATTTATTTCAAGCCAAAATTTTCGTCTTCTAAATTGGCCAGCCACCATATTCTCTCGACCTAAAGATATGTAATTGATAATGTTTGTGGTTGGCTTTCCCGCGAGGTTTATTAAGGGGGAAGACAATTCGACGATAAGGAATCACTAATTCAAGCTATCAAGGACTCCTGGAATGATATTTCCTTAGATTGTTTGAAGTCACTTTATAATCCAACAAAACACCGTATATTTGAAGTTATTTTAAACAAGGGAGCTAGCACCCACTATTAAAATGTCTAAAGTATTATCATATGAACGGAACGCTGATGATGACAGCGTAGCGGCTGTCGAAATTAGTAGTACTAATCCGTTCTGCTAGTCTGAATAGATATTCTAATTAGGGATGTAACGATACGCCGTTTTGCCGATCCGATTCCGATACTTAAAAATAAATATCGCCGATATTTAGATTAACAAAACTCAAGAAGGGAAATTTTTTTATTAAACAAAATTACAGTGTAAGAGATTATTAATATTTAAAATTGATATTAACCCAGTATATAAAATTGGAAGTAATTTTTAAGGAACTACATTTTTATTGCTTCCAAAGAATCTATATTAAAAATATGCAGATCATTAGTAGAAATGCAAGTACAAATTTGTAATTCCTTTATAATTTTAAAAAATACTCGCCATGCTTTTTAAAAAATCGATTTTTAAGGGACTTTTATCAACTATTATTCTTCTAAATAACTTAATAGCTTAATTATTAAAAGTCTTCTAAAAATTTATATTTATTCACTTAAATTTACATGAAAACAGTTTTGTGTTTAAATTCGCATAAAAAGAAACGAGTTTTAAAAATGGGTAATTTTTCATCCTATTTTAGAGGAATCATTATAGAACACCGAAAAAGATATTTGTCCTAACATCGCTTCAAATTCGGTATTGGTAATCGAAAAAGAGAACTTCTTGCAATGACAAGCAAATGTGAAACTAATTAGAAATTCTCCAAATTTGCAATATTTCCGGATCGCGAATTCTACATTTTTATTACTTCTTTGGAGTGTCTTTTTGCTGGGAATAAGATTTAAAAAACAACGAATTAAATTTGAGTTCATGGTAAAATAAACAATAAATAAATTATTGTTTTTGCAAAATAACAGCGTAAAATATTATTAATTTTTAAAATTGATATTAATAAGATTTAAAAAATAACGAAATGAATTAAGGGCCTAATTGTGTAAATCACGTCACCAAAGTGAAATTTGTATACAGAACAAAAACAAAATTTCAAATATTTGATAAATTTATTTTATTTTTCATAAAAATTTTAAAATATTTGATAGGTAAAGCAACGCTTTAATTTCTATACGTTTGTTTGGTGAAAAATTTTTATGAAAAACAAAAACAAATATTTGAAATTTTTTCAAATTTATTGTTGCTTTAACATAAACTTCACTTCGGTGATGTGATATACACAATTAAAGCCTTAGTTCTTCGTAAAATTAACAAAAAATAAATAATTTGTCAAAAAAAAAAAATTGAAAAAATTTTTAAAGTATCGTCGTATCGACAGTAAAATATCGCCGATACCGATGTATCGGAAAATCTGAAGTATCGCCGATATATCGGTATCGGTATTCGTTACTCCCTAATTCTAATATTCCACTCTTCAAAATAATATGAATTTACATTAATTCAATTATTGAACTTAAGGCTGAGGCCACACGGGCATTTTTAAAACGCGGCGTTTCTGCTTTTTATATTAAATTTGAAGTTTTGAAAAATTGAGAACTTTCAAATTTAATATAAAAAGGAGAAATGCCGCGTTTTAAAAACGCCCGTGTGGCCTCAGCCTAAGCCGAATAATAATAACTTCCGAAAAAATTTAATTTTTTTTACTTTTTTGGAAAAGCACTTTCAAACTACTGTTGAATAAAAAGTTAGTGTTGTTATTTTTCTAATCTTAAGAAAATGTATTTTTCAATGGTAGTAAAATTTTAGCTGTCAACCAAAAGTTTAAAAAGATATGGCCTACTAAAAGCAGAATTTTTAGTGGTTCTAATCATCTGATAGAGAGTGTATGCATGTAACCTTTATAAAGATATGTTCTCAAAAAATTATTTTTAATCTTTTTAGTCATTTAAGGGTTTTTTCGAATGTTGCCTCGCTTTTTAGTTAAAACATTTTTATTCTATTTAGGAGCTCTTTTCGATTTAAGAAATTTGTTAGAATTTGAGGAAATTAAAAATTTTATACAGAAATTTGGTCATTCTTGCGATATAAATGATTATTCTCAAGTTTTGGCCCTTGTTTACTATTTCAGTGATTATTCCATATTTTTGTCTCAAAATTGCTTTTCCGTTTCATTTTTCATTATTTAAAGTTTAATCGATTTTGTAAATTTTGTTTTTAATTTTGCGAAATTTCTACCTTATATGGACATTACTCGTAGAGATTCAAATACAATTACATATTACAGAATAACAAAGTTTTAACGAGAAAAGTAACAAAGACCTTCACTTGGTGTAGTGGACTAACCACAATCTTTTCTGAGAATTGAACCCACAACCTCCACACTGATAGGCTATCATCACTACTGCCTATTAAAGTTTTTGTAATTTTTATTATTTTCGTTTTGTTTTTGAGTTTTGTAAACTACAACTCTTCTTTATTCTATTTATCTACTATTTTTTTCCTTATTTATACCTGTAAACACTTTTATTACATTAACAATATGCTCACAAGTGTTTGGTTAGGTAATAAAATGTATAATTTGGGATCGTGGTCTGTCAAAATTATTGCTGGAAAAATATTAATTAATACGTGTTGCGTGACTTGTTATAATGGTATGCGATAAAAATTTCAGGGAAAACCATAGATTTAATATGTTTACCATAATTAATAAGTAATTAGTTCAAGAAACATAGAAATAATTTAGTGCTAGATTAGCTGTAAGGATTTTGTATTTTATTTAGGTAAACCTATTAGGGCAGCTGATCGTTAGCTGACTTATCCCAATATGTAACCAATATGAAAAGTATTCCAAAAATTTTTTTATGTATGTATGCTGTCGTAAGAATAAACCCACCTTGTTAGATACGCCTTGATACAACATACATATGTAACTACATATGTATGTATTTGTTCAATTCACAAACTGTTGTATGTGTTGTATATCGTATAAATGTTGTCGGTAATTGCTAAATAAACATTTGTTTACAAACGGGTTATGTGGAAATTACCAACAACATTTATACGATCTCAACACGTACAACAGGTTGTGAATTGAATAATTAAATCCAAAAAAAGTAGTTAAATCAGAAAACCAACAAATTCGAGTTCAATATGGCTAGTTTCCGTTTTTTCTTCCATGTATACGCCATTTATACACTGTTTTATAGCAAACTTCTTAACATGTAGTTGTTACAGATAGGCTCTACGCATATGTCAGTAATTCTTGGAAAGTAGAAAACTACTTTCACCGACAGACAGATGGCCGGATATAGTTA
Organism: Panzeria rudis; assembly: GCA_956483635.1. NCBI lineage: Eukaryota > Metazoa > Arthropoda > Insecta > Diptera > Tachinidae > Panzeria > Panzeria rudis. The sequence continues at coordinate 123,140,465 of OY101447.1, forward strand.
AATCGATTTTCCTATCTATAAGCAAACAAACGGAATGTGTAGTTGTCGCTAATGCTGACTTTAGACGACATGTTTTTTACATATGGCTGTCAGGTGTGTGAGACATATGTAACTTCGCATGTTTGTCAAAATTGTCAATTTACAGACGGTTTATAATTTTTGCTTTCACACGTACATGTGCAATTACATCTGACATAACCTCTGAGTGGTTAACAACAACTGAGTTTTTGACCAATTTTCATAAATATATAAAGCTCTCTGTGCTTTTTAATGTGTTTTCAGCCAAACCACACTTTTGTTAATTCAAAACAGCTGATGTCATATGCTTTGTCAGATGAAAATAGAACACGCTCTAATTGAACAATTTTCATATGACTTTGCTTCTGTAAGTGTCATCTGACAATGTTTCATATGTTTCACACGGCATGTATAACTTTTGCAGTGGGAAATTTAACAAGTCAAATGTAAAATACATGTTGTCTGAGTAGGGCTTCCATCCGCCCTCTTTTCCCCGGACACCGTCCTCTTTTTTAGGGCGTCCGGGGTGGTCCTACTTCTTTGTTAGCAATTGTCCGGAGTTGTCCTACTTTTTACACTTAAGTTTTTGCAGCTGTTTAATTATTTTCAAGGCTTATTTTTCTGCTTAATAACAACTGAAAGGATTTTTATATAACAACGATTTACAGCATAAGGTTATCTACCTCGTATAAAAGGCAAAGTATAACCTAAAACTGAAGATTACAAAGTCAACTAACAAAACTACCCGAAAGGGAGCATAGATCGAAATCGCAAAAATTGGTGATTTACTTGGCATTGGTTCTTAATGAAAGATTTGATGGTTTGGTACTGAAACATTTAGGTTTATCCACAATGCTTGATCCTCGATAAAAAAAACACTAATATTTCAGTCTACTACTTCTATATCAAAAACTCGTCTTATTGAGTTAGTTCACCTTAATGTAGCTCTTACACCTCGTAGAATTTCTGTTAAGTCTACAAAAATTAGGCTTTGGAGCCCATGTCCAGATTAACCTATAATTCTTCTGAAGTAGAGAGATACCTAAGCAATTATAGTACATCTAAAGAGACACATCCGCTTATTTTCTGGCGCAATGGTGTCATATACATAAACTAGAAAACACTTGTCAGCCGCGCTTAAAGTATACTTTAACGTTTATAACCAATATTTTGTATGGCAATACTGGCTTTAAATTTTCAAAGTAAACTTTTCTTAGGACTATGAGTATGCGCCATTGATTTTAAATAATAACTCAACTTCTGTTTTGTTTACTTTATCTTTAATTTAAATTCACTAAGCGTATCAGTATCGGCGATACTCTTTCTGAGTACCGGAATCGTATCGGCCAAAAAGCGTATTCATACTTCCCTAAATTTGTTCATATTTTTTTAATTCTCTATTAAAGATCCTACGTATTTCATCGTCTATTTATAAGCTGAAATTTATATTTTTCGGCAATTACTCAATACAAAGATTTTATAAAAAATTTCAAGAAATTGAAGTCATGACATTTTTCCTACCCGTTTTGATCATCTACTCCGCTAGCCAACAAAACAAAATTTAATGCAACTAATTTCATAAAATATTTCATCGTCTAAATTCTGTCTTACATCGAAACTTTTGCATTGTTGGAAGCACAGTATTGTCGTTGTTATTTCAAATGGCACGCAAAGCTTATTTGATTGCCAAATGTGTTTTTTTAAATTTATTTATAAAAATATTGTCCTCTTTTTTGGCCAAAGGTCCTCGTTTTTTGTGGTTGTCGTCCTCTTTTACTCAAAATGGAAATTGCAACCCTATGTCTAAGTCATAATGAATATTGTATAAATTACAAACCAAATGACAAAGTGTATGGCAAGTCCTGTACTAGGTTTTACTTACTTTTGAAAGAAATGTAAGCAAATATACAGTAAAATAAGCATATTATTGGTTATTATGCTACATAAGAAATAATTTTATTGAATGTTACTTTTTATCCAATCTACATAAGAACTAACTCTCATGTAAACTCCAGGTAAATTGGACTGTCCACAGTTGGTCTTTGGACCAAAAGCCACAATACCCAACAAAGTGTAACGTCCAGTTTTAGAACGTTCCATAAATGGTCCACCACTGTCGCCTGAAAAGAAACAAATGGTAATTTAATATACAATTTATGGTATGCGCAATTAGGAACGCATATACATATGTACAAATTTTGATTTTGTATACCCTATACATTTTTAATGAATTTTTTTTATTGTAATTACGATATGCTAAGCACGAGAAAAAAAATTTTAATCGGCCATTGTCCAGATAACGGTACATTTGTGTTTTACTATGTACACTTCTGTTTAAAGCACCATCCAGTGTCAATGCCAGGTCCGTTTACTTGTGCATTTAGGGCTATTCACATATTCCTTAATGCTCGAGGGGGGTTGAAGATTTGTTACAGATTAGATAATTTATACTGAAGACTTTGTAAAAAGCGTTACGAAGGTGGGGGGGAGTATAGAAACTTCGAAAATGGCGTTACGTAATATGTAAATAGCCCCTTTTTCTAGTAAATTTAAATACTAGTGCTTTCGTCTTTTCATTATAGCATTTTTAAAACTACGGATTTTGTTACAAAATAACTTCCGAAATGACAACAATTAGTCAAATCTGTTAACAGTTCCATAAAATCTTAACTTTGATCCGTTATAACTCACGGCATTTTTTATCCGACCAAAACCAATTTCAATATAATATAATTAATTTTAATCGAACCAGCCGTTGAATCTGGATGGCGTTTTAAAGACAAGTATACATCGAAAAAACAGATTGACCGTTGCCAGGACAATGGCGAAATAAATTTTTTTTCTTCTGTTTACTACTTAGTAATTACCCTAAAAAAATGCATTAGAAAGTCTATACCTTTTGCTTGTAAAGCAGTTGATGGAAATCCGATTTTGAAAACAAAGCAATTTCAAAAGTCCTTTTAAATACTCTTTTCATCCAGTTTTTGTGTTATTTGTGATAAAATTCTTTTTAATAAAGAAATACAGTCATAGTCATATATACAGTCGTAGTCATACATACACTCGCAGTCATATGCATATACATGTATGTGACTACTTCATGAATAAAGGTTCTATTAGTGGTGACATAACCATAACCAAATAAAACAGCTGTTCGAACCAACCTTATGGAAAACACTGTATTTGATTATAGGTGACTTGCCATAACGCCATAGCCATAACCATAACCATAGAAACCAATTGAATTTGGGTTTTCTGCCATAACCGTAAGCTGAGAGAACAAATTTATTTTGTATTTATCTGTTGCTTTTATTTTTCACATTCGCTGCATTTTTAAATTTATAAATCACATAAATCAAACTGTATGGATATTGATATGTTTATAACGAACAAGCTAGTTTTTCTCCGGTGCTTTTTGAAACATTGAAGGAATTATTTATCTCAATTTAGTAACAGTTTTATAGCACTATGTATGTTTTTAGTTAATTTACAGAATATGTCTTTTAAGCCTTTTTATAAATATATGAAAAAATATCATTATAATCGAACTCTACTGTAAATACTTTCCAAATTTAGAACACGTTACTGTGGTGAGTTAGAGTCTCCAACGTTGTCGAAATTTAATATGTGCATTAACTTTAATATGTGTATATGTCTCTCTAGTTCATCTGCAAATTTGAATAAAACGAAATACATAATCACACATTGGGGGGTATTTCATATACTCAAGATTATCTGTTATACGGGACTTAGACGAAGACTCTTTAGCTTGAATTTTTTTATGTTTATGGTCAAACGAGATATATGGGCGTGATACCAAATCCAAGAGAAATTTACTTTCTTAGGCAATATTTTGGGACTTGCTAATCGTCTAAAATTCATTTTTACCTCGTTCAATCATCAACTCTAAAAAAATATCAGCTAAAAAGGCCTTCGTCTAAATCCAGTATTAGTTAACAAATGCTCGTACCGTAATTTCAAAATTTATTCTAATATTAAAAAAACTGAAACCTTCACAGTATTATAATTAAAAATGTGTGAATTATTTTCAATTACATGTCGTCAACTCGTTATTGGTTTAGCGCATATGCCAAAAAGTAGGAATGGAAAAAAATGACAAAGAAGATTTACATGAAGTTTTCTCAAAATATACGCGATAGATTTTTTTTATATTTTCACCACTGCTTTCGGCATATGTTTGGAAGAAAAATGTACGAATGAAGATTTTTCTCCGAAAATTTCTGGCAGCACTGTCCCAGTAACAAAATTGCAGATACTGATTCATTACGCGAGATCTGTACGAGCAGCGTCTTCATGCCAAAGTTCTCTGCGACAGCGTTCGGTTTTATCTGAAACTGAAACCGAGGCTTTTAATGCCTAAAAACACAAAACCGATAAAGAAATCGTCGGTTTTTTGCTATTCACTTTTACAATTTGTTTAATTGTTACACCCATTCTTACGGCCTGATTCATAGAGACGAAATAAAACTTCTTCAGCAAAATTTGAATGAAAAATATTAAAAAAAAACTCAGTGTTTTTCATACAAAATTTCATAAAGAAGCTTATGTTCGTGTTTCTGAATCAGGGGGTTAAACTAATAAATAAATATCTGAATATTTTGCAAATTATGCTCAAGTTGTTTTGTTAAAACCCTACAAGAACAGTGACAGTAATTTGACCGGTCATATGACTGTTTTCACATCGATTTCCATCACATACGGCCATGTTCTGTATTTCATGTGGAATTAAAATTTGCGGAATTATCAAAGCATTGTTGTTGTAAATTAATATTTATAACAACAATGCTTTGATAATTCCACACATTTTAATTCCACATAAAATACAGAACATACTCGATTATTCAATATTTCGCAATCTTATTAAACACTGTAAATCCTTTTACATTTACCTTCGCATACATCATTCATGGCTTGAGCTTTGGCACAAAATTCAGTTGGTGTTATAACTATACTGGTTTCAAAATTCTCACTATATTTAGCATAACGTATGGCACATTCTGTATTATTCATAATGGGTAAATTAATGTAACGTATTGTAGAGCTCTTAATTTTGGAAATACCTGTTTTAAATAAAACAAACAAAAACAAAATTTAAAAGTCAAAATTCTGTATAATTAAAAATTAAAAAGAAAAACTCATAAATTTTATTAAAAAGATAACGAACGTAAAGAACGTTTTTTTACTTACCACTACTGCTCCAGCCGGCTACGACGCCTGTGTCTCCCGATAAAGTATTATCGTTATTTTGTGGTAAGCAAATTTGTACTAAAGAACCTGTTAATTAGATGGTTTTCTTACAAATTATGATTGGTTAGAGAATAAGAAATCTTAGTTAACCTTTGTTTTGTGAGGTAATTGCTAATTTTAAAATAGCCACATCATTATTGAATAGAGGCTCATTGTAATTTGGATGCAATATTGTCTCCAAAATTTGATAGTCTTCAAAGTTTATATCATCCCCGATCCGTACATAAATTCTATTAAAATCTTGGAATTAAATTATTTTTAAATATCATATCAGTCAAATGGTTAACTTACAATCGTAAATCTAGTACTAATTGGCCCACACAGTGGGCAGCTGTTAGAATGTGTTGATCACTTATAATGGTGCCCATACATCGATAACGTATCGTTCGACTAGCTGAAATTAAAATTGATAGATAATACAATGATAAATATTTACGGCCTAAAGGCTCGTTTTCGCAGACAACGTAATCGTCGACGAAAACGAAATTCCATACATTAGCAAGGAAAAAAAGGTCTAAAACGAACTTTTTTTCGTTGCTAATTTATGGAATTTGGTTTTCGTATACGATTAGGTATGTTGTATGCGGAAGCGAGCCTTTGTTCATAAAAAAATATTTTTATTTTCTTCAAGGTCATGACCTTAAGCCTAAAATAAAGAAAAAGTGCTTTAAGGTTCAATTAAACGTGCCATAACCATAACCATAGAAAACAGCTGTTCGAACCAACCTTATGTACAACAATGTAATTGATTATAGGTGACTTGCCATAACGCCATAGCCATAACCATAGAAACCAATTGAATTTTGGTTTTCTGCCATAACCATAAGCCGAGAGAACGAATTTAGTGTATAGTTTTCTGTTTTGTTTTTATTTTTTATGTTCGATGAACTTTTTAATTTATATTTTCGCATGTGCTTCTTTGTATATTCGTATACATATTTTATTTTTTAGCATATTTTCTAATATGTATAATGTTGCTTATGATTAAGTATGGTTATGGCTATGGCCACGGTTATGGCTATGGTGTTATGGTATGGTACCATCAAGGTATGGAACCTTGAGTTATAGTGGATCAAAGTTATGATTTTATGAATTTTTTTAAAGTTTTCACCAATTGTTTTATTTTCGGAAGCAGTTTTGTACCACAAATAAAAAAAAATCCTAAGTTTTATAATTTTATTCAATAGTTTATTCGATTTATGAAAACTAAAAATTCTATAATGAAAAAATAAAAACACTAGCATTTAAATTTCCTAAGAAATGCACTAAATAAAGAAACGAAATATAACATAAAGGATTTGCTAGTAAATTTAAATGCTAGTGTTTTCGTTTTTTCATCATAGAGTTTTTATTTTTCCTCCGATTTCGATCCATTATGACTCATTATTTTCGTAATGGAATGTACTATTCAACAAAGCTATAAAACTGAGGACTGCTTCCGAAAATACAACAAACAATTGGTGAAAAGCGTTAAAAATATCATAAAATCTTAACTTCGATTTACAATAACTCAGGCACTTTTTATCCGATCAAAGCCAATTATCCACCATTTGACGTGTAATTTAGTAGTCTTTTAAACAAGATATCATCTGCTTTTATCGAACCAGCCTTTGACTCTGGATGACATTTGAAAGAGAAGTATACACCGAAAAATACAAATGTACCGTTATCTAGTAAATGTGACGTGATATATTTAAACCAAACTTATATTTGAAATATCGCGACCTCAGTCTTGTTTTGGCCCACCGATCATTTATAAAAAAATTGAGTTAAGTATGGGGTATATATATTTTGAATACCCTCTTTCAGTATCCAAAAACTGTTTAGCGAATTTGTTCCTGGTTTCTGAGATATCAAGCATACATTGTGCTCGATATCATCAAATTTTGATGTAAATTACCAAGTTTCATCAATATTAACTTTTTATTTCATGTAAATATCTTTTCTAATAACATTTATACGCTTATTTTCAATAAAAAGTAGAACATTTCATCTCAATAACAAGTTACTCAATACACAGTGGTTAGTATACACATGGAGCAACAAAAGCTACTTTTTACAAATAAAATAAAAAAAGTGGCTAATGGAGCACAAAACAAAAAGTAAAATATTACTTTCAGTAAAAAGATGCTAATTTCTGATCGGATTGATAAAAGTTCACAAAAGTTTACATTTTTCTTCCAAACATATGCCGGAAGCGGTGGTGAGAATACAACAAAATTCTATCGGATATATTTTGAGAAAACTTTATGTAAATCTTCTTTTTTGTTGTTTTTCTCCATTCCGACTTTTTGGCATATGGGCTAAGCCAATACTGAGGTCGCCATATATGTGTAATTACGTAAAAAAAATTTTCATCGCAGATCTGTGTTATTAAAAGCATTTCTTCAGGAAATATATTATATACGGGCATGTTCTGAAAATCACGGTGCTTTCAAATCACGTGATTTCAAAAGTAAACTGTAAATAGCTGATATTTTTGCGTGTTTTTATTATATTTTTAGTTTTTGCTATTCGAACTTCCAACACTATAAATTGTGCAATTTACGAAAGCAATAATTTAGCCTTTATTAATTTTTTTGAAATCACCGTGATTTGACATCTCGTGATTTACAGTACAGGCCCGACAGTTTTATAATTAGGTGAAAGGTATAAACGATTCGGCAGGGCAAAGTATAACACTATTACTTGTAATTAATTAAGGTTTGCATATTTAGTAATAAACTACGATCACTTTCAGATCTCAACTCCAATTTCCTTGAAATGGAAAACACAGAAGTACATGAAGAGTCAATAAAATCGCGAACGAACCATTCTATATCATCCATCGTAAATAATTTAAAGGAAACAAGAAATAGCATTAAGGACTGTGTTTATGGATTTAAAATGATAGATGCCAAATGGGAATTTTGTCGTAGTACAATAGTATTTTGCTTTGGAGTAGTAATAACCTTAAAATTGAGTAAAGTTGTGCACGTGTTTTTGTGATGATTACGGGTTTTATTTTTGTATATCTGGGAGATTTGCTGCAATAGAGTCATAACTCAAAAAACGTGAATTATGAGTCAATAATGCAGAATTAACCTCGTATCGTTTATCTTATTGTGTAAAAATTTCATACAATTACATATATTGTATACTGACCTATTGAGGGAAGAATAAAATTTTATTTTAGCATAAAGTTGTTAGTAAATTCAACACTTTCAACTTTTTTTTGTAAAACGAGTTTTTTCGGCTTATGACTCTATTGCAACAAATTAGGCTCAATATGTGAATCGTGTATTTCAGAAACCCCATAAGTCACCTTCAGAAATCCCATTGTCAACAAAATTTTAGCGGATTTTTTAAGAGACTTAAAATAAACCAAAGTATTATCTTTCTGAAAACAAATTGTAACATGACAATAACTTAATTTTACTTAAGAAACTAATCCACTTAGGAACAATTTTATTTTAGAAAACAGTTCTTGGTTTCTCCTGACAAATTATACAAGCTGGACTTATGGGGTTTCTGAAATATACCATTCATGTACTCGTATTGTTTATTGTAATATATTGTCTTGTTTTCTAAAAAAAATTTATTTATTTTATTGCAAAACGTATTTCGAAATTTTTTAAACAAAAAACTACCAAAAGAAAATTTATGAAAACTTCAAAACGACTGAACCGATTTTCTTCAAACACAGGTTACAAGATTTTAGATCAAGTCACCTTTCAAAAAAATAAATAAATAAATAAATAAACTAAAATCGACACAGACACAGATTCAAGAGGGTACAGCGAGAAAAGATGTAACAACTTCTAAACGGCTAGACTGATTTTTTTCAAAAACTCTCGATCAAGTCACCTTTCAAAAAAAATATATATATTAATAAATCAAAATCGGTCCAGCCGTTTGGGCTCTATGATGGTTTTTTTTTGTATTTTCACCACTGCTTCCGGCATATGTTTGGAAGAAAAATTTAAATTTTTGTGAACTTTCATGAATACAGTTAGAAGTTAATATATTTTTACTGAAACTAAAAAATCTTGTTTTGTGCTGCATTAGCCCTTTTTAGGGTTCCGTCCACCAAAAGTGTAAAGGACCCTATTGTTTTCGCTATGCTGTCCATCTGTCTGTTACAACGGAATTCTTGAGATTTTTTATTTCATCCGCTACTCTTTTTTCAAGTTGTAAAGTACTTACTGTTTTTTATAGGTCTGCAAAATCTAATAAAATAAAGATTTTTTTGGCACAAGGTCCAAGATATCTCTGAAACTACTGAGCTGATCAAAAAACAATATTACTGCGACTTAAAGATAATATTATGTCGAATTTCGGTCTTCTGTTTTAATTGAATAGAGAAACCGTTAGCCAGTTATGTTAACATTTGATGTGCAACTGCTTCATTGTTTAAAAAAGTGTACTCGTATATCTCGAAAACTAGAACCAAACTAGGGGTTGAGACTAGGAAAAATCGATTTTTTTTAAATAAGGGCCACCCAAATGTATTACAAATTACTTGTAATTGCAATTGGACTACTACCAAATACAATTACTTTTGATTGTAATTGCTGTAGCACCAATTACAACTATAAATAATTGTAATTGTAGGAAGCCTATTACAAATTACTTGTAATTGTTAATGCAATCATACCAATTGAAATTACATGTAATTTGTATTGGCATGATTGCAATTACAATTACAAGGAAAATTTAATTTAATTACAATTTATTCAATTATATTTTCAAATTTTTGGACGAAAAATGTCTACGGATTGTGAGAATAAGAAACAATCCCTTAAATTTTTTATACTCACATGCAGCAAAAAATGGCAAAACATCACTTTTACTGTGAAAATACGCGAAAAATTGACGAATTGCAAAGAAGCCGTAAAATTTATTAAACATCGCTAAAATTGTAAAGAATGCCAAAATCTCAGAAAAAATCGCGAAAATGATGAAAATTCGCAAAAACTTAACATGAAAAACATAGAAAAGTCGGAGAGTGATTAAAAATCGGTAAAACTGTTATAAATACAAGAACTGGCTAAAAAAAACACTTTTTTTTTTGCGGAAATAGCGAAAATTCGCGAAAAACAGTCAGATTGCAAACAAGCCTTAAAATTGCTTAAAAATAGCTAAAATTGTAAGGAATGCAAGAAGCTCGGAAAAAATTGCGGAAATGAAGAAAATTCGCAAAAACTTGGTAAGATTAAAAAGATATCAATGTCTGATATTGATTAAAAAATTGGTAAAACTGTTAAAAACCAAAAACTGAAACAAATTGCTTTTATCGCGAATATTGCGTCATTTTCGCGATGTTTTCCTAATTTTTTGTATTCCTTACAATTTTCGCTATTTTTAAGCAAATTTTAGGCTTCTTTGCAGTTCTGCAATTTTTCGCGAATTTCCGCTATTTTCGCGATAAGTGATTTTTTAGCCGGTTCTTGGCTTTATTACAGTTTTATCGATTTTTAATCACTACATATAAGACTTCTATGTTTTTAATATTAGCAAGTTTTTGAGAATTATCGTAATTTTCGCGATTTTTTCATAGTTTTTTGCATTCCATACAATTTTAGCAATTTTTAATCAATTTAGAGCTTGTTTGCAATTCTTTAATTTTTCGCGAATTTTCGCTATTTTCGAGATAATAGTGATTTTTTATCAGTTCTTGGATTTTTTACAGTTTTACCGATTTTTAATTCATATAAAACTTTATTGTTTCTTCGATGTTAGCAAGTTCTTGCGAATTTTCGTCATTTGCGTGACTTTTGCCGATTTTTTTTTTGCCTGCCGCATAATATTAGCTATTTTTAGGCAACTTTAGGGCCATTTGCCATTTTTAAATTTTTCGCGAATTTTCGCAAGAAATGTGTTTTGAGCGATGTTTAATGAATTTAAGGGGCTGTTTAAAATTTTTCGCAAAATTAATCATTTTCGCGATGTAAGTAATTTCGCTACTTTTTATCCTCTTTTAGATATTTCCAGTTAATTTTAGAGATAAGATAATCTTTAAAAATCTTACATTTTCTGGAATGATTTTTGAATTTACTTTTAGAGCTCTAGATGTTTCCAGTTAATTTTAGAGATAAAATAATCTTTAAAAATCTTACATTTTCTGGAATGATTTTTGAATTTAATAAATAATAGATTTTATTTGTAATAAAATAAATTCATAGTAATTTTTATTGTTAAAGTAATTATTACCCCTTTATGAGAAATTACTATTACTTTTCCCCAATTACTATTACTTTTCCCCAAATAGTAGTTGATAATCTTCAATTACAATTAAAATAATTTGTAATTGCTAGTATATCAACTACCCATTACATGTAATTGTAATTGTTCATGCCTCAATTACAATTACATGTAATTGTAATTGCCCTTCAGACAATTACACATTACAAGTAATTGTAATTGCAGTGTACCAATTACAACTTACATGTAATGTGTATTTAAACATGTAATTAATTACAAAATGTAATCATTACCCAACAAGTCTGGTATTTAGCAACTGGAGTTCTTTCACAATAATTTAAATTAGTAGAAAGTCTCAGTAAATCCGCAAGATTTTTTTGGATATATAAGCTGAAATCTCATATTACAGGAGCTATCAATAAAATAAGTTTCATCTTCACCTGAAATTTGTTTAACATTGGGGGGAAAGGTCCGAGATGGCATAAGTGGCGCACAGAATTAGATGTCGGATTAAAAAATCACCAGAAGCAAAAGTAAAGCTATATTCAAGCCATGAACAACGATATGGGTTATAATGAGATCGGACTTTAAATGGCTGTGCTATATATAAAAAACAAAAAGTGGTGTATTTTGGGGCGTGGCAAGAACAAAATTTTTCCGTTTTTAGAAACTCCATTGACATATCTTTCATTCTAGGGGGTGACCGGCATTACTTTTATTATTAATATGATTATTTCGAACGTATTTACTTTGTGAATCCAAATTGATTATTAGGCTAAGGTTCGTAACGTTATATTCAGAAAGAATTGGGCATGATTAATATTCCAAGGAAGAAGGGAAAAATTAACATCAAGTTAATTTTTCAACGTACACAGCAGAACAGAGTAGCGCCACTTTCGGAAGCCGCTACACTTCCATCGTCAGTGCTCACGTGTATTTGCTTATCACCACTTGTCAGGTGGCTCTGTTGAATGTGATTTTAATTCCTATATATATAACTTTTTCGTGAAAATTGAATACGAGAATTAAATCACTCTCAAGCTGATATTAAAGTGCACTTTCCCAGCGTTGCCATCGGTTTATTTTTCTTCATTCCCATTTCCTGATTTTTGTTCTACTCAAGACAAACTTTTTTGGTTTGATTTTATACTTAAGTATATATGAACATGTAAACACGTGAAAAGCTCAAGCCAGTAGCTAATTGTTTATTAATATGATTATTTCGAACGTATTTGCTTTGTGAATCCAAATTGATTATTAGGCTAAGGTTCGTTTTTGTATGGAGGTCGGTCGACCCGCTTTAATATACATACATACATATTTCATAAGCATAGTAAATAATCTACAAAACTCTTACTTGTACTTACTTGTGTTCAAATAAGCTAAACGTATAATCCAGGGATAAACTTCAACACTGTTGTCTAAAACTGGAGGCAATACTCCACAACTATTTGATTTTTTCTTTCCAGGCCTTGGCGTAGTTTTTTCCATGGGATAATCATGGCTGTGATGATTTGTATGTGTATGAGGAAAAAAGGGAACATGGATATAATGATCATGATGATGATGATGGTGATCATCGTGTTGATGGTATGGAGGAAACTTATTATCATTAGGATGCTCATAAGCGCCACAATTATCCAAATCATGACAATCTACGGACGAAGTGTGGTCATGATAATTATATTTGCTGTCTCCATCATTATCATTATGTTCAGTTTCGTGTGTTTTTATATATTCATCATAGTTATGTTCATTACCAAATGAAGGTGGACAATTCAGACCCGTTAATTCATCCAAATAATCTAATTTAGGCTTTTCTTTAACATTTCGTTTATTTTGAAGTTTATCGGGACAGCAGACGAATATACTAAAACCATCAAAAAAACAAACCGCATTTTGTATAACCGTTTTAATATGTGTTTCGTCCGATGAGTTATCGATAAATGTATTAAAAGCATCACATGATTGTAATAAAACGCAATTACATGAAGAAAAATTGTGTGTTGGAATTGTGGCAACTGTTGAGATGAAACAAAAATACGAGAAAGTAAATAAAATATTTATACATAAAAAATAAGTATAAGAGTTTGCAGCTTAAGTCTTTTGTTTAGCACTCTTCTTTCTCTGTGGAACAAGTTTGTTTTTTGAGTCTTTAATTATTTTCACCATTAATGCTTCTGTTATAACAAAACAACTTCTTGTTTTTTATTTAACCTTTTATTTTTCCAAATTAAACAGGAATTCCCACCATTCAATTTTAATTATGAATCACTATTTTCATTAAATACCGGCTTCGTGCAGTAGCAAATTCATGATCAAGGTAATTATTAATGACGATATTATCATTAGTTTGTGTCTGTATGTTTGCAGGGGTTTTTCTGTGTTTCTTTTTTTTAGATACGGCTCTTAATTTACTATATTGAATTTGCATACTATTTGATGCTGTGTATTTAAACATTTATAGTTTGGCTGTAGCTTTGATTTTAGATATAAATATGAATCGGCAATTATTATTTCTATTAACTACTCAAGTTAATGTGGCCTCTTTTTCGATTCGTAGACGGAATTGACCTAGTTAAGATATTTTTTTTTTTATTATTTATGAACAGCTATTTATCAGCCGTTTTAAATAGTTGGCCTGGTATAAAGATTTTCAATTGTATGGTGTAATTTTTTCATATTTTAAATTTAAAAAAAACTATAAACGCTATTTTTGTTAATTAAAAAATAACTTACTTAAAAATAAGGTTCATTGAAATCTTTTGCAAAGTGCAGGAAAAAGTATTAAATAGCAAAAAATATATCCATTTTTAATTAACTTCTGCAGATCAATTTCCAAGCAGAAAATCATAACTTAAAATATAAATTCCGGAAAAATGGAGTTTTGTGAAGATTAAACATATTTTAATAAAATTATAATTTAAATTTATAAAATTTTTTTAAACTTATTGTAAAGATGAAAGAGTTGCAAATAACAAATTGTTGGTTAAGAAAAAATTTTATTTTTCAAGTAGAGCAAACCGAGTGGCAAAACTACAGCGATAAGAATGAAACAGTTAAATATCAGTTTGGTGCTGACAGCACTATGCGAAAAATGAAGACTTTTTGAAAAATACACAATACAGCTTGGATTCTGCTACCAAAGGGTAGTAAACTGTTCTACTCAGTTTGGCGAGTTTGGTGTCCAATAGCTGATTTAGACTTGGTGATACCGCTTAACTATATTTGGCAATATTGTAGCTAAGAGTCCGTTGAACAAATATCATTAACATTTTACGCCAAAGAAATATTTTTTTCCCCTTAACTTTTTTTAAAAAATATAGAAAACAATTATTTTTTCACTTTTTTAGCATTATTTGGGAAAATTATAGCTACGGTAAAGCTGAACAGCTTATGTAGAAGTATCAATACAATCTGAACGTGTCTAGGCACCCTGACTAGCTCATAAGACCGCTTTGTACCTTCCGCTATTTCTTGAAACTAAAACGAAAACATGCATAGTGGGGCAGAATCAAGGTGTTTGGGAAATAAATCAGGCATTTCTAAATGGATAGTCCTATGGGAATAAAATTTCACACGGACATACATAGCAGAGAAGTACATATTCCCGCTTATATTTTAAATACCAACTCTACAAATTGATCAGGAGAGGAGCTGCGAAGTCATGTAAAATTGTTTAACGCTTGACGTTTCGTTTCCGATTAAAAATGTTTTGCTACAGACACATGTTTGGTGGTATACTTATCTCTTATTGCTAGTGAGTTATAATCATTTGAAATTGAAATTTCTCAATGTTTCAAAACTTTGATCCAACATTTTCCAAAATCCAAATATCTATCAATTTAAATTTTTTTCTGTTATTAGTTAAAGAGCAATATGTATTTAAAAGCGTTTAAGAAAATTTTATGAAATTCTGTCATCTGAGTTTCGACAATTTTTGCAAAAAAAAAACATCATCACTTGTTTATAAAAGATGTCGAGACGAAATTTTTAACACAGGTTCGGGTTAGTCAACGTTAAGTTTCCAATTTGCTTTTGACCTAATAAGTGGCGTTACTTAAAAAAACTGTTTGAAGTTGAAAAACGATACATTTGGAGTGAAGGTAAGACAACGTTTGCCGGGCTCAGCTAGTGCATAAAAAATATTTTAGAAAAATCTTCACAGACATGATTCGACGTTAAAAAAAATAATTGAATATCCCGCTTTAGCTGGACTTAAGCCTTTCCGAATTGGATCTGTTGCATCAAAATTTTACTTTAGCCACAAAGTAGGACAGAGTGGAAAATTTTGACGTTTCCAAAATGAAAAAATCAGCTTTATTGCCTAGCGTAAATAATTGAAAAGGAACAGCTATATCATGTACGAACAAGGGAAACAAGCAACAAGAAAAAACATAAACTATAAAAATGTAATTCAATGTGAAAAACTGTTTAATTATTAAAAAAGACAGCGCAAATATAATTGTTTTATGAAGTAAAAAATTAAATAAAACATTTAAAGTGTGTTTATGTGATATTTTAAACTTTAATTGCTAATAAAAGCGTAAATGAAGCGTGTGTGTGTGTATGTGTGTTTTGTTTGGTTGCAAAAGTGGTTGAAAGTTGCAGAAAAAGCTAGAAAATACATAAAAACCTAATAAAATATTTATAAAATGTGAAAATTTAATTTTCTTGTTTATAAAATAATAAATGTATCTCTTATTATTTAAAAAATCTAAATTTGACTTTTATTTCGGCAGAAAATTAGTATGAAAGCAAACATACAAAAATTGTTGTTTCCTTTTGTTAACGTACTTTGTTAGAACTACATACAATATCTTCTCTCTCGTGTCTCTTCTGGTTAGACTGTGCTTTAGCTCATATCGCGCTTGTTTAACAATATTGTAATAACTCAAAATGTTCATTTTATCATTTTTTTACCGAATATCAACATTATTTATTCATATCTACCAACTGTAAAAATTTTTTATTGTTCTGACCACTACTTCACAAAAAAACCAGTTGTGATCTTCTTCGTAAAATAAATTGTTTCAAATTAATTTTTATTTTTTTTTTAGTATTTTGAGTTGAGTTGTGTTTTCATACTTTAATTGTGTCGATTTATTAATTTTTATTTTGTGTTTATACTTTCTTGTTAAAATTTTTCGAAATCATTTTGAGAAAGAATTGAAGGGCTTAGTGCAATAACTGCGTAATTACAGGAGAAAATTCAAAACCCCATACAATTTTAAATTTTGTTTAAACTTAAAAGTCTATTTATTCGATATTTTGCTTTTGTTGAAAGAATTTGTTCAAAATCGATGTTAGTAACTCAAAATCTTATATATTTTCTGCAGCCGATCATAACAATTCTTGAACTAAATCAAGAAAAAAAGAAAAAGAATTCATAAATATGTATTTTCTAAAAAATTAACAAGATTGTGACATCATTTTATTAGTTATTGCAATAATTTAAGGAGATCTTATAAAATAATCTTTGAGAAAAATAATTTGGTTCAAATGTTTAGGATTTAAGTGATTCTTTTCTTTAGTTTTGATTAAATTAACTTGGAAAAATTGTTGGAGAAATCGAAAGCAATCCATAACACAGAATATCTAGTTTCTCAGTCCTTTTCCTGGATTTCTCTAAACATATAAAATCTTTTATTAAGCTGTTATAGTCCAGTTAAATTTTTTTTCAAATTCTTAACACTTCTAATTGTTTGTATTACTATCGACAGTTTCTTCTGTTGTCAGGTCATCATCTGACTCATACTGGCAAAGCTCAGCACCTAACACTCTACAAAAGTTTTATTTCCGAGTTCCTTAGTTTCCGTTTTTGTACTGTGTTTTAAAACAGTGTTGCCAGAGGGAAGTATATAAAATAATTAACGGTTAACCGATTGAATACCCTAATAATAGCTATACGTCATTTTTTAATTCTATAAAATCATTGATTATTGATGTTTTTGAATGTAGTTTTACAGTTATACTATGTCCGTTCGAATTTCCTATAGGACTGATTTATTTCCCAAATATTTTGATTCTGCCCCACTGTGCAATGTAGTTCGACTATAAATAAAATTTAGAATTAAATAATTACATTTTTTCTATAGCTTTCAACTAATCTTTCTTCACGTCTCATTATGATTAGCTTTCATCGGCTCAAATAACTAAAGAAACAACTTCAATTTCTTGGGAACGATGGGCTTTTTTGTTATTTTAATAGTTATGAACAGGGACAAGGACTTCATGCACTAAAAAAGGTGTTTTAGGCACCTAAAATATGGCATAAAAAACGAGAAATATGCACTAAAAAACTAGAAAATATGCACTTATTTTTAAATTTGTATTCAAACAAAAACATAACATTTTAATTCAGTCTCATAAGGTAATAATAAATACGTGACTACAAAATGTAAAAATACAATACAAATAGAAATTAAAATATATTCTTATTTTTTACATGCAAAAGTAAAATTTGATTCATACTTTCAAATGAAAGCTTTTTTGATTTAGATAATGACACTTTTGTTTAAATATTACAACTTTTGATTTCGATTTGAGAACAAATTTTTTTGGTAAAAAATAATCATTTTGTTGAAATTTTCTTTTTTCACAAAATATGACATAAAAATATGCATTTACAACAAAAATATATAACAATATGCATTTTCATCAAAATATGCACAAATAAGCAAATTCCTTATTTCGTAAAGATATTTCGGTTTTGCCATAATCCGGCTTAAGGGCAAGAACATGTATTTGCTTGCATGAAACCTCTGCCCCTGTATATGATACTGGAAATAAGTAATCACATTTTGTTATTTTTTATAACGAGAACTTTAGATAATACATAAATAAGCTTGTAATATTTTTTCTTACAACAAATAAATAAATATTTTTCTTGCCTTACATGTAAAAGGATCGCACTAGCCAGCCCAGAAACTCAAACTATTAGAGTAAGTTTGATAATATAAGCGAACTGTAGGGACTAGGGGTCCCAAATTAACGCAAGATTTGAATTTGTCACCATCTGCGCAGTAAAGTTTGGCAACCCTAAAAAAACTATTCGACAGCTGAGAGTTTAGGGTTAGTAAAAATGTAGCAATAAACTATAGAACAACGTATATTCATTATTGCACAATATATCCAAAATAATGAAAGTTTGGCGGCCGCAGTTCGAAAATTAGAAAATATGGTCGGAATAGTGTTTTAACTTCGTCAACTGTGAAGAGATTAATTGAAAAATTCAGGGAGACTGGATTTGGACAACCAGTGTGTTTGGCATCTCCAACGTTTCCAGTCTCCCTGAATTTTTCAATTAATCTCTTCACAGTTGACGAAGTTAAAACACTATTCCGACCATATTTTCTAGTTTTCGAACTGCGGCCGCCAAAACTCATTATTTTTGAAATATTGTTCAATAATGAAGACACGCTGTTCTATCGTTTAAGCTATATTCTCACTATGTGTATTTGCTATATGGAATGTCACATTTTCACATGGTTAATTTATACATATAGTCTGAACCCCTTGAAACAATAGCATGTGTTATTTCTCTGTGTACAGTACACTTGATTTAGAACGAGTTCTATTTTAAAGTGATAAAGCATCTGACATCAGCTGGTTTTTAATAAAGCAATTGTTTGCGGACGGGAAAATGAAATAAAATAATTATTAAATTAATAAAGTATTAAATTTAATAAAATAAGTATAAAATTAAATAAAAGAAGTATATATAACAAAAAATAAGAATAGCCACTCAGCTGTTTCAAAATTGTTTTGCTTTATAGGTTATGTCAAATGTACGTAACATACCAACTGGTGAACACAAATATAAACCTTATGTAAAACGCAGATTTTGACATACACATGAAATCACATGTGTATAAAAAAGTGACATTCCATATGGCAAATACACATAGTGAGAGCACAGCTTCATTAACGCTACATTTTTACTAACCCTACTTTGCAGTCTACACCTAACTTAACTTAACATTAACTTCAAGTTAATGTTAAGTGTAGACCGCTCAAGTTAATGCTTTTTTTCAGGTTATAACATAGTTGTTAGTGCAATTGTTTTAACAACGCAGTCATAACTTCAAATTACAACAGCATTTCAAGTTAGGTGAAGACGTAGAGTAAACTGTCAGCTGCCGAATTGTTTTTTTAAGGTTGCCAATACTTTACTGCACAAATGGCGAAAAATTTAAATCGCGTTAATTTTTGGACCACCTTTATTTAGATGTACATTTCCATAACCACTTTTTACTTTATTTGTTTAATACATATAAAAGTAGTTTACAACTGATAACATTCTAATTGTGGTAGATATATGTATGTATGTACGTACAGTTTGTAGAATAAATATTTCCAAAGAAATTTTTTTTTTATATATTACGTTCAAACAGCGATGCCATTTTTAGCATTTTTTACGATATGACAAAAAACGATATGAAATATGTACTATGTTGTCATATCGTAAGCTTTTTATGATATGACAACACTGCGATATAACAACACAGTGTATGGCTATCGTTTTTTTACGATATGACAACACTAAGATAGCCATACACTGTGTTGTCATATCGCTAAAAATGGCATCGCTGCAAATTTGAAAAACACATTTCCCCGAAAAATCCCCTGTTAAAAGGAAAAACCCCGAAGAAAATCTCCATGAAAAAACGTATTTTTTAAAAAATGTCTAAGTTTACACGATGAAATATTTTATGAAATTTATTGCATGAAACTTTTTTTATGGTCAGGAACGAGATTTAAGTAGAAAAAGTGGTATGAAATGAATGTTTAGATGATTCTTGTCAAGTTTCTTTACCCCATTTGCATCTACAGACTTGTAAGAAGCAAATAAAAAAGTTTCATAAAATATTTCAACATGTAAATTTAGTCTATATTATTCATGGACTTTTATATTATCTATCAGGAAAGATAACTTTTATCACATATAAAGTCTTACAAAAGTTTACATACATCTAAAAATTTTTAGATTTTTTAATATATTACACTAAGTTCCAAAATTGAACAAGTTGGGCACCCTACTGGTAAAGTTAATTCGAACACGCTGAATTCAATGGCGGTAGCAGTTTTTCGAAGTTAGCGCTCGTATTCGCTATTTAAATTTTTCATAGTAAATTACCATAAAAACGATTTTTTATACTTTTAGAATAATTTTCAAGTTAAAATTTAGCTAATTTGATGTACAACATTAAGAGATTCTGTGATTTTTTTTCGCAAAAATTAAACATTTTTTTAGGAAAACAAAATATTTTTTTCGAGAACTTTTTTTTTTGCTAAACACGATTTTGCGTTAGTGAAAATTACAGTGTCGTTTATTTTTATGTAAGTTTAAGACAATTTAGATGACTAAAGCTCGAAAATTATATATTTTGCATTATACAAACCTTTTTGCGAAAAAAGTAAATTTTCGAAAAAAAATTCTTAATGTCGTATTGTGTTGTGTTTATTTAACCGATTTAAATTCGAAAATTTTTGCAAAATTACAAAAATATGGTTTTATAGGGCTTTACCGTATACGAGCGCTAACTTCGAAAAATTTAAATCAACGTACTGGAATTATCTTTACCACTATGAGGCCGAGTTGTTGTTGGAATTCTTCATTGAAAGTAACATTTAAAAAAATCTGATATGTGAAATCGATCGATTTCAAATCGCGCCGATGCTAAAAAACACATTTTACTGAAAGATGACTTATTAATGCTTTTTTGTTATTTTGACGCTTAGAACATTTTATTTGAACTTAAATTCGATTTCCCTGTATCGTGCGATTTACAGAACACATATTTGGTTATTATTAGTTTTGTGAAATCGATCGATTTCTATCACATACCAGAATATTTTTCTTTGAAAATATTTATTTTAAAAAGTGTATGTATGTTTGTACACACAAGCGAACAGTTGTAAGTCGTTTTTATACGTTGCATAGTTATTTATCTGTTAAGATACAGTCACACTTGGCAAATATTTGTCGAAAAAAATGTAATCAACAGACAAGCTTTAATTGTAGTTCCTTTAATTCCAATATTTTTTAAATAGGGTTCGAAATTATTAAAACTAATATAAAAATAGCTTTTTGCAGCATAATTAACTCTATTTTGTGATATAAAAATCAATTTAAATCACACTAACTCTGAGCAAAAGTAGTGGTTACGGTTTTTTGTACAAATATTTGCCAAATGTAACCTAACCGTAACTTTAGTTATCTTAATTTTTAATTGTTTATTTTTTTTTTTTTGCTTTTGTTTGCACAACATTTATTTTACCTTTTGTGACACACTTCGCCAATAGAAAATAAAAGCATAAATAGAAGTTGGTATTGATTTTCAGATCGAACATTTTAAAAAATTAACCAAAACACTTTTTCTATTTTTTACATACACACATGCATGCATGTACCTTTTTTGTAAGGTTATTTGAATTGATTTCTTAAAACATTTCACTTCAATATAGGTTTTTTCTTCTGTTTTTTAATGCGCTAAAAATAAACCAGTCAGCCTGTTGTCTCCATAAAGCACCGCAACGTTTCACGTTTTAAATGATAATGATTTTTTAATCATGAAATTTTTAAAATATACTACATATAGTAAAACAAATAAACATACAACAATATAAGGTCAAAAGAAAAATAAATAACTATACATTTCATTAAAGATGCTGTGTACAATATGAATGTATTATGTTTCTTTTATTATAATACTTTAAAACAAATAAAAGATTCATTCATGTAAGCATGATGCACACTGTCACGAGCTTGGCTAAAAATGGTTGAAGTCGATGTAGGAATTTTTATGTTATTTTTAACATTATTTATATAAAACACTTATATTAGTTCATATGTGAAACACGGTAGGCTTTAGGGAAAAACCTAAAATTTTAAGAATTTAAGCATTGTCTATATGCAACATTTCATTGGTGCTTTACCAAATCGTCAGTAGACTTCAAACCCAATTTTAAACAGTTACAAACCCTTTTTTCTTATGTGCAGACTTTTAAAAACCATTTGAGAATTTACAAATATATAAATGATTTTCAAAAAAAATTTGAATTTTATTTTTCATTTTGCCTTATAAATACTTTTACTGTTATCCGATGGATGTCTAATTGTATGAAGGTGTAGAAAAATAAAATAGTTCGTATCGAATAAAAAATTATTTGCTGGGTTTTGTATAAGTTCCAAAGCCTACTATATGTACTTATTTTTGAAAATCATTTATATACATATTTGTAAATTCTCAAATGGTTTTTGAAAGTCTGTACATAAGAAAAAAGGGTTTGTAACTGTTCAAAATTGGGTTTGCAGTCTACTGACGATTTGGTAAAGCACCAATGAAATGTTGCATATAGACAATGCTTAAACTCCATCAAATAAATTTCATTTATTTTTATGTTAGTTTTTGTAAAATATTGTTTCAAAAGCTTACTGTGCCTAAATACTTTGGTCCAGTATTATCAAAGCCAAAACCCCTTAAAGAAATTTGTCATTTTTAAAATAGTTAATTATGCAGATTGGCCCTTGTAAGCCAGCACGTTGCAGATAGGCCCAAACAGATTGGCCCTTTTGACATGTCGTAGCAAGTTAAACGAAAACAGATTGGCCCTCATAAAAAAATTCAGATTTGCCCTTTTTACGCAACTACGTTGATATATAAACCATAATCTTAAGAAACTGTATTTCATAGCACATATTTTTTACAAAAATTAACACATGCTTTTTTAAATATTGCCTAGAAGATACTTAGGTGATACTTTTCAAGAATTTAGCCGAGACACCTTCACTAATCAAGGACACCACCCTTATACACAAAACCGGTCTAAGAATTCCTCAAAACTGGGACAGAAATCTCTCCGAAAACTCAGAATTTCCCCGGATTCCCAAAAATTGGATCAAAAATCTCCCTTAAATCCCAGAAGTTACCAGGATTATAAAAAACCTCACATTAGTTGCAGAAACCAGGCACAGCGCTGTATATGTATGATTTGGGTCAAATTTGTCACATATGTAGATAGTTTAAAAACTAGTTTAACATATTGCATACTTTTTATCCACAATTATATTATTATAAATTAATTATTATTATAAATTAATAAGTTTCATTGTAAGCCAAGTACCTGTAAATTAAAAAGGAAAATAAAACAATGTGCAACAAAACCTTTAGGATAATTTTTTTTATTAATTTAATGAGTTTTTTATATCTGCTGCCAGAGTATTTGCTTCGATGACAAAAATTAGTCGATATTTATATATAATAAATTTAATTGGAATGCTTGTTAATTGTGCGTATAAAAATCTAACTATGTACTATGTATGTAAGTATGTATGTAAGTATGTATGTTACATTCCAAGATGTACATTTTTATATATGTATGTATGTAATTGGCTTAAAACAAACGGTACGAATAGTTGGCATGTCTTTTTCATGCTATTTATAGTAATAACTTCATACATATTTAAAAAAAAAAGCGTTGTGGATTCCGTTCAACAAAAAAAAAGTACACAAGTATTTACGTGTATAAATACATAAGGATATGTACAGACACATGTACTTATAAATGTACATATTAGGTATATTCAATTCAAACGTGTTTAAGCAACTAAAGGAACTTCTGCATTTGTGGTTATTGTTTGTGTAACAACGACTGGATTAACTGTAACTGTTACGGATGGTAATGGTTGTTGTTTCTGATTTTGTTCCACACTTGCTGTAACATCGTCATGGTCTATTTCTCCTTCTAGATTTTCCTCATTTATTTTAAGATTTTGCATTTGTACAACCTGTTCAACAGGTTTTTCATGTTCCTTAGTAGCATTATTGTGTCTTATATTACTGCTACATATTTTATTATCATTATTAACATTGCCATCATCACCAACTTCATTATTATCACTTTGAAGTGTATTATTGAGTAGCGGTTGTTCGACACTGTTGTTGATATCTTCATGCGTTTCAATGTCATCCACAGATGTTTCATTATTTAAAACTTCTGCCATGGGATCATTTAATACCATTGTCTCCATGTCTGATGCATAATTGGCAACACTAATTTTGAGTTGTTCCAAACTATGTTGATCTTGTTCTTTTGAGGTATAACCATTAGCAAGATTTCCCAAACTGTTTGGATTTAATGCGAAGTTAATTCTCTCACCTACTTTGCCATCAATTTCAGTAATTTTTTGCTGCAATTCTTCTTTAAACTCTGTCGGCCACCTTCGATTCCATTGATTGAAAAGTTTAATCTGTAATACATATTAAATACATAAATACATATGTACATGTATGTATATAGTTATAATTTATAAGTATGTACATAAAGACAGAGTGAAAATTGAAAAAAAATTTTTTTTCTTAAATCTCCTGTATTGTTAATCGACTACTTCTAAGACTGAGGGCCATTATTACAACTAGGCAGGATTATGTCGGACGAATAAACGGTTTAACTTTATTAAAACTTAACTTTAATGGAAAGTGAGCGATAAGTTAAAGTCAAGTGCATCCTACCTGGTAGGTTAAAGTAAATTTGTAATAATGATAAACTGTTTATCCGTCCGACAAGAGTCTGATTTTAGCTATTGTCAAGTTGTAATAATGGCCCTGAGTTTATTACATACAGCTTAAACGACAATTAATAACTGGATTAGTTAATCTTAAAATATAGGTGGCGCACGAGGGAATGAAATTTGTGAAAAATTTACTATTTCAAAAAAAATTTTGTGCTTCCGAATCAAATTCAGGTGTTTAAAAACAATTTCAGAATTTTCCAAATAAAATTGAGTATTTTTCATATCAAATTCAGCATCTTTCAACCAAATTCGGCATTTTAAAAATCGGAATCAGGATTTTCAAATGAATTTGTTTCAAAAAAAGCTGATTTTGACTTTTAAGAATGCAGAATTTGGTTTAAAAATCTGAATTTGATTTGTAAAATACCCAATTTGATTCGGAGAATTCTGAACTTGTTTTTTAAAAACCTGTGGCTGGTTTCTGTAATTAATGTAAGAGTTTCTCACGCCGAAAAATGTATCCTTATTCTGTGAAAAACAGGATGAGTGAGAAATAAAATAAATGTTTTTGTAGTCTTATTAGGTTTGAAGGGTGATTCATATAATAATCAAAATAATATTCTATGAATCGCCCTACAAAAGATCGGATGACAAGTATAATTATACTTTTTATAGTGTAGTGGATAGTGTGCTAGACTATTAGCCGGGGGTCGCAGGTTCGATTCCTGCCAAGACCATGGGTGTTTCTGCAGAAAAGCCGAAAAAGGCTTAAGCAGTATATGTGTTCGTTTTAAAAAGATGTGAGAACTTCTCACAAATTACAGAAACAGGGCACTGATTTTGATTTGGAGAAGGCCGAATTTGAAGTTAAAAACCTATAATCAAGCAATGGAAAGGTGCGTCAATATGCTGTTAACATTTACGTAAAGCCATTTTCGACGTATTTAACCCCCACTAACTCCTCTTTAGGCTTCTTAACAAAGTTTTAGTATAAACTCTCACCTCCGTAACAAGTTTGAAGTCCCCCTAAGTACGTTATGTAATACCTATGTAAACAGTCCCCAAACTCGTAACTTAGGCTTCGATATCTGTCTATTGACCAGAATCAAAATATTTTTACTTCAAAAATGGCTTCATTAAAAACTTCAAGTCCTCCGCGTCATCTCAAGAATTTAACAGAGGGATCTAAACATTTGTTTCAGTGTGTTCCAGGCTATAAAGCACCGATTCATAATAAACGAGCACATATACTGCTTAACCCTTTTTAGGCTTTTCTGCAGAAACACCCAGGGTCTTGCCAGGAATCGAACCTGCGACCACCGGCTAATAGTCTAGCACACTATCCAGTACACTACGGGGGTACCCAATAATACAGGAAAATTCAAATTAAAGAAAAGTTTTTGCTCCAGCCTAATGTACATACATACAATAATAATTCTTTAATATTCTTTATTGTCATTTGCAAACATATTGATCTAACTATAAAAATATAATATTAACGTCTTACCCTGCATTGAAATAATGACATTGGTCTTCCATTAAATTCAAGATCATTTGGTAAACCATTCATATTAACTGGTGTCGTTGATGTTTCAACTTCGTCATTATCAGCATCATCGTTGATGTGAGTGCCCGTTATATACTTTACAAGTATTGGCACAAAATCATCACGTTGCAATTCACTCCATTCGGTAAACCACTGTACAATATAACGGAATTCGCCATCAATAGTTAAATTATTCATCGACATTTTGCGGTTACAGTTTTTAAACAAAAGCGGCTATTCTTATTCAAACTAGATCTAAAATCTAAAATAATAATACAAAGTTATACGAAAGTTATTAATGGCTCGATTATCGATGGCAACCGAACTTCAGTTAGGTTGACAGTTGCTAAAACTCATATTACGGATGGCAACTGGCAACTGAAAGTTGTCAATTTCAGTTGCTATTTAGTGCTTTTCTGGCAACCACAAATTTGTAGTTGCCGGCTGGCAACGCAACTGAAGTTCGGTTGCCATCGATAATCGAGCCATAAAAGTAATTTAATTTAGCAGTGCGACAGAATTAAAATATAGTCCTATCGGAATAAAATTTCACATGGACAAGATGTAGAATGATGTAGATATTTTACCATGTATAATTCACATGGGAAAATGTTGTCGTAAGTGTAAAAAGCCTATATAAGAGTTAGTGCATAACCGAACATGTGTTAATTACTTTAGAATCTTTGTACGTGGCTATAAAAGAGTTTAGTAAAGACTCTGCTACTTTAATTGAACTTGAGGGAATTTTGTAGTTTTTGATTAACCAATGGTCAAACTAAAAGAATAATAATAGAATAACTAATGAATACGTTGTTAAGAAAACATCCTAGGCAAGACGTGCCTAAAATATTTTTAAGATATTCGCAATAGATTAGAAGATACAGCTCTTTAAAAATAACGTTTTTGAATTCTGTATTTTTTAAATTAAAAATGTTATAAATAAATGTATTTTTGGAAGGACTATATAATAAAATCGGATAAATAATGTAATATTATTTTAATGGGTTTTTATAGTGATACATATAGTTTGTATAAATATGCCAAATCTTGACATTAGCTTTTGCCGTTTGTAATAAACTCGCAATATAGTGAGACAAAATGCTTCATGTGTTTGTTCATCACAAAATTATCCTTAACCTAAAGTCATAACAAGAATTTTGAAAATCGGTTCATAAATTACCAAACTGCAGGGAAACCCTTTCCAACAAAAAAAGAATTTTAAAAATCGGTTCACAAATGACAGAGTTATGCGTGTACAAACATAAAAAAGTAAAAAAAAAAGAAAATACACACGAATTGGTAACCTCCTTCTTTTTTGAAGTCGATTAAAAATATATAAAATATTATGTATTATGTATAACTATGTACATAATTTTTCAAATGTACCATAAAAAACTACTTTTAATATTTTCTTAATTTATTATTTGTAGATTAATTCTGAACTAACATTTATTAAAGATGCATACATTTGATATTTAAATACATAAAATAAATGAACAAATAATATAAACGTACATACACAAACCAACTTTGTTTACTTTTCTTGTTGAAGCCAACTATTAGTTTGTATTTTATTTTCATATTTATATTTTATACACTCTCAGAGAGCCTCTGAGTAGTTTTGCTAATTGCATATATGCTAGACAAGTTTCCTACAGTTTTTAGTATTGCATATCTGCTACTGTGTAGGAAATGTTAGTTTCTTATATTAGCGGAAATCACTCTTTGTGGCATAATTGCACCTCTAGGATATAAACTATCATTTTCTGCTACAAAGAATGAGTGTCTTCTTCAAACATGTAGGAAATACATACATACATACATACATACATACATACATACATACATACATACATACATACATACATACATACATACATACATACATACATACATACATACATACATACATACATACATACATACATACATACATACATACATACATACATACATACATACATACATACATACATACATACATACATACATACATACATACATACATACATACATACATACATACATACATACATACATACATACATACATACATACATACATACATACATACATACATACATACATACATACATACATACATACATACATACATACATACATACATACATACATACATACATACATACATACATACATACATACATACATACATACATACATACATACATACATACATACATACATACATACATACATACATACATACATACATACATACATACATACATACATACATACATACATACATACATACATACATACATACATACATACATACATACATACATACATACATACATACATACATACATACATACATACATACATACATACATACATACATACATACATACATACATACATACATACATACATACATACATACATACATACATACATACATACATACATACATACATACATACATACATACATACATACATACATACATACATACATACATACATACATACATACATACATACATACATACATACATACATACATACATACATACATACATACATACATACATACATACATACATACATACATACATACATACATACATACATACATACATACATACATACATACATACATACATACATACATACATACATACATACATACATACATACATACATACATACATAGTATGTATGTATGTATTGTGTAGTTGTAACGCTAGACGTAAAGAATGCCTTCAACACGGCAAACTGGGAGCATATTGTTGATGCCTTAGCCAGTTTAGACATCCCAGGATATCTACTGGCAATTATACAGGACTATTTCCGAAATAGAGAGCTAGTTTATGATACTGATAAGGGTACTAGAAGACGAAAGATCATTGGTGGGGTGCCTCAAGGATCAGTACTTGGTCCACTACTGTGGAACGTCATGTACGATGGAGTATTAAGGTTAAACCTGCCGGAGAAGGTAAAGATAGTTGGATTCGCAGACGACATAGCGTTAGTATGTGAAGCAAAAGAGTTACTAGAGGCGGAAACCATTGCAAACGCCAGTATTCAGATCGTAAGGTCTTGGTTGAGATCAATGGGTCTAGCTCTAGCTGACCATAAAACAGAAGCGATTCTGATTAGTAGTCGGAAAAATAGGGAAACCATAAGGCTAAATATTGGCACGTGTAGCATAGAATCCAAGGAATGTTTAAAATACCTTGGAGTCATGATTGACACTCGTCTGTCTTTTCATGAGCACTTGAAGTATATAGGTTCTAAGGCATCAAAAACCTGCTCAGCGCTATGCCGGATCATGCCGAATACAAGAGGTCCAAAATATCTGCAGAGGAGATTGCTAACCAGTGTAGTAAGAAGCATTATCTTATATGCATCCCCTATATGGTCAGGCTCACTGAAATACTCTACATATGTGAATCTGATATCCCCTGTGTATAGGCTGGCCGCCCTGCGAGTATGTAGCGCATTCCGAACTGTATCGGACGAGGCCGCCTTTGTCATTGCCGGCGTGATACCCATCGAGCTAGAAGCCGTTTCGGACAGTACGAATGGTGTGACTAATATGTGTCTACGGAAGTGGCAAGAACGATGGACAGCGACTGACAAGGGAAGATGGACTTACTTACTGATACCTGTCATTAGGGTATGGTTATCAAGAAGACACGGCGACTTGAACTTCTACATTACACAGTTTTTGACTGGACATGGTTGTTTTAGGTCGTACTTGTACCGTTTCGGACATGACAGTGTTCCGTTTTGTCCGAGTTGTGGTGGCAATGTCGTGGAAGATGCCGAACATGTGTTCTTCATCTGTCCACGATTTGATAGTGGTAGAGCGTATTTAGAAGTAGTCTTAGGGCGTAGTATTAGGCCGGACAACATCGTTCCAATCATGTTGGAATCTTTGTATAACTGGACGTATGTATGTAATTTTATAAAATTGGTTCTGTTGGAACTTCGTAGGTTAGAAGAGATTCGCAGAAGAATCCATGTAGTTTAGATTTAGGGTCTAGGACCTTTCCCACCCCGAGACGTATAGCCTTGCGGTAGTACCACGGGGAGCATTTGGGTCAGTGTGAAGGGGTGTTTTTAGCGTGTTAAAGTCTCGCACTTCTGGCAAACACCACCACTGCCAGAGTCTTTCGATGATTTTCATCCCACAAATAATAAAAAAAAAAAAAAAAAAAAAAACATACATACATACATACATACATACATACATACATACATACATACATACATACATACATACATACATACATACATACATACATACATACATACATACATACATACATACATACATACATACATACATACATACATACATACATATATGTATTATGTATAACTATGTACATAATTTTTCAAATGTACCATAAAAAACTACTTTTAATATTTTCTTAATTTATTATTTGTAGATTAATTCTGAACTAACATTTATTAAAGATGCATACATTTGATATTTAAATACATAAAATAAATGAACAAATAATATAAACGTACATACACAAACCAACTTTGTTTACTTTTCTTGTTGAAGCCAACTATTGGTTTGTATTTTATTTTCAAGTTTATGTTTTATACACCCTCAGAGAGCCTCTCTGAGTAATTTTTCTAATTGCATATATGCTAGACATGTTTCCTACAGTTTTTAGTATTGCATATCTGCTAGTGTGTAGGAAATGTTAGTTTCTTATATTTTGTTCTTGTCGTGTTGCATATTGTAGCATATATCCTAGACTTGCATGACCTGCAAGGTCTGCAATAGCAGTTTTCAACGAAGGGTGATTCCCCTATTTTTTCATCTTAATGAAGCAACTTAAAATACTAATATATAAGAAAACCGTCTAAAAAGTCACATTTTAAAATTTAAAGGCCTGTAGCTCAATACATTTCTATCCAATCGATACAGTCATTGCATCGGCTGAAAGAGGAGAGAGAAATCTATGCAGCAATGCCAAATTTATTTTATTCGGATAAACAGAACTTGAAAGACGCAAGTTTTTTGAAAAATGACATATTTGAGCCTACAGTGAGTTGAGCCTTGATCGAAATTGAGCAAAATTCGGTGGGGATATTAAGTTCATTATATTGAATGCATGCAAAAAATTTCAAAGAGTTGGTACGATTTTTTTATCCTTTATACAATATTTTAATTTCAGGATATATGGGAAGGACTCGAATCCTTGCTCCGACAAGCTGAATCCTTGCTCCAGCATGCTGCAAATTTTTAGTGTTTTTATCTTTTATGAATATAAGTGTGCAAAATTTTGTCGGTGTGCTATAACTCCTTCTATTTATGCCCACTCGTTATATGAAACACTGTGCTGCGTGGTGGCAAATGTTGTACTGGTAATGAATATCGCTTTTTTATGTGACTTGGGTTGAAACCCCCTCCGCAGCAAATGCGATTTCTAAAAAAGCTCAATGTTTTATAAGATTTTAAGCATTTATTAAATTCATTTTTGAGATATTCTCCCAATTTTATTTAAAAAAATTGTTTTATTTGTTACGGCTTAAGCATGTCTATATGCCTGCATTTCATTGCTGCTTTACCAAATCATCAGTAGACTTCAATCATACTTTTGGAAATTTTCAAACCTCTTATCTTATGCACAGATTTTCCAAAACCATTTGTAAATTCTCAAATGATTTATGAAAGTCTGTGCATAAGATGAGGTTTGAAACTTTTCAAAAGTATGATTGAAGTCTACTGATGATTTGGTAAAGCACCAATGAAATACAGGCATGTAGACATGCTTAGTCCGCATTAAATAAAACTTTTTTAATATATCTTAAAATACTAATGTTTTTAGTTGTTATATGAAACGAACTTTAAGTTTGTTTCATATAACAACTGAACTATTTAGCCTTTTATATTGAAGAAACATTTTCTGGAATACTTTCCAAGAAAAGCGGTTTGGTATATTAGGACAGTAAGCACTTTTACCAAAAATCTTATTATATGAAGCAGAACTTCGGTATTTTAAAAAAATTGGGATAAAAAAGTAACTGCCTTTGGTGCGTAAAATTTTTGACAGTTGCGAAATACAAAATATCATGGTTCTTCGTCCTTTTTTATGATCTATCCCACTATGTTATCCAATTTTTCCTATTTACAAAAATTGTATAAAGTTATATGCCTAGTACATATTGATACATTTGGTAGTATGAATAAACAAAAGTATTTGCTTTTTACTTATAAATTTGTTTTAAAACACAAAATTCTGGACATTATTTAATATAAAAATGCAAGAATTTTGGGTTCTAAAACAAATTTTTAAGTAAAAAGCAAATGCTTTTTTTATTCATACTACCCATTGTCAAGTTAATTTTACAATACATACTTGCAATTTGCTTTTTCGTGCGTATTTAAAACAGCAAAACAACGTTTGGCAGCAATTAGCAAAACTTTCTACCCTTCAGCTGCTGTTAACTTTTTTTTTACGTTCTAAAATTTATTTAAAAATTTGTATGCTAATTCAATATTTGTCAGAACACACATTTTATTTTAAATTCAATATAATTCAGATGTATAATCTTCAATGTATTTTAAGATAATCTCCTTAGGTATTCACTAAAAACTTCAATTATTTAAAAAAAATATCGATAACACTCAATACATTTTTTTGGATACAAACGATAATTGATTGATAAAACGTTTTGCAATATAGTACTATTTAACAAATTTCACAAAAGTTTTAAATACTTATGCCTTAATTCATAAAAAATTTTAACAGATTAATAAAACAAATTTTCATACAAAATTTCGTTTTATAAGTCTTTTATTAATCAAAAATTTTTTTGTGAATTAGGTTGTTAGAATACAAACTTAAGCTGTTATTGTAGTGTGGCCGACTTCTTAAACGCCAAAATACATTGCAGTAATGCAAAGTCTTATGTGTTTTGTGTTTGTAACCAATGTAAAGTCGCATCACTGCAATGCATTTTGGCGTTTAGGAAGTCGGCCTATATCATGTTAATGCAATTTTAATAATTAAACTCAGTAATGAATCGTACTAAAAAAGCGTAACGCTCAATACACACAGGAAAAATTATAATATCTAATACATATTTTTCAAAAATTTTATGTACTGATGGCCATGGTAGCTAGTGCTCGTAAACTTTAACTTTATATTCACCCCTATTCTGCGTTTCAATTACGTTCCCGCATTCAGTTACGCTCGAATCGAAAAATGTTATTCTGAAAAAACCTAATCGAAAGAAAAAGAAGAAGAGAAGAGTATGTTTAACCATCTGTTTTTGCTATGAAACGTATGAAATAGAAACAGAAAAACGTAAGTAGTTTTGTAAACATTGTAATTGTTAAATTGTAAAAAATTTAATTTAGTGAAAAAACAGTGATAAATATATAAAAACTAAATATTGTGATAACTATAATTAATTAAAAACATCAGTTAAGTGCAGAAAGAAAGGAAAAAAGCCAGAATACAAGTAAGCAGTGTTTGTGCCCAAACTATTTAAGTGTGAGGGATCCTGTGGCGGCGAAGGTGATAAAGAAAATAAATAAAACTTCAATAATGTGAAAACATTTATTAAATAAACACACTGCACTTCTTTTTTGGGACGCTTATGATATCCAAACGCAATATCATCCTTCGTTGCCATTAAATTCGCAAGCTTTTCATATTGATCAGGTGTTGTGTTTTCCGACCAACAATAAATTAAATAAACCTTTAAAATTTGAAAAAATAATAAAAAATGTATTACAAAATAAATTTAAAGCATTTTATACTTATATTTTATTTAATTGTACACTTTTTTAACCACACAAACAAAAATCGAAAAACTTTCCGTCAGTAAATAAACAACTTGCAAAAACGTAGCTACGATCGTAATGCAGAATACCAAGGTGAATTAATTTTATCAGGTGGTGTTGATTCTAAAACAACTACAACATTACAATAACATTTGACATCTCAGCCCCTATTTCAACGTATACAAATTTTGACATACGATCATCTAATTTGCAGCAAAAAAAGTAGAACAGCTGTGCTTATAATATCACCTGTATAAATCCACCTTGGCAGAATACATACAATCGAAAAAGAAATCGAAATGACACGGGGGAACGGAGCGCAGAATACCAAAGTTGCCAAAAGAAGAAAATTTCGATTCGAATCGTAACGCAGAATAGGGGTGATTAATTGATTAATATTAAGTTATTCAATAAATAAATAAATAATAAATTATGCGCAAAGTAAGAGAAGCAAATGCAAATATTCTAAAACCGTTATAAATTTAATCTCGTTTTTGCAAAAATTCATAGTTTCTTACAGCCCTTTTCACAATGTAGGATTAACAGCCTAATTCTGGAAATTTGCTAACAATAAATTTGTAACTGAATTTTTGTTACCTTATTGTAACTCTTATTTGTTCCGGTATTCCGGCAATATGATAATAAAAAAATAATTCAACAAATGTGGTGAAAAAATTTGCACATTTTTGTAATAAAATTTTATTATTTTAAATTATTTTTTTAAATAAAAAAAATATTGTGGAATGCCAAAAAGTAAATTTATGAAAATTTTGGCTTCTACACGAACAATCGCCCTATAGAAAATCGCTCAAAGCCCTAATTTCTTTGAGATTTTATTCATATTGCAAAATAAAAATAGTTGCAAATCACACAAAAGCTTTGGATAGAACAATCTTAGTGGCAAAATGTGTAATCGTCCGTCCATATTTTTGAATCATTACTGATTATGCCAAATTGCGAAAATTCGCAAAAACTTAGTAACTTTGAATAGATAGAGAAGTCTGATAGTGTTTAAAAAGCGGCAAAACTGTAAAAAACCAAGAACTAGCAAAACAATCACGTTTACCGTAAAAATAGCGTTAATTTGCAAACAAACCTTAAAATTGTTTTAAAATGCCTAAAATTATAAGAAATGCAAAAACTCGGAAAAATATCGCGAAAATTACGATAATTCGCGAAAACTTGTTAACATTAAAAATATAGAAAGTACTAATAGTGATTATTAAAATTCGGTATAACTGTGAAAAAGCAAAGAATTAGCTCAAAAATCAATTTTATCGCGAAAATAGCGAAAATATACGAAAAATCGCAAACAAGCTCTAAATTACTTAAAAATAGCTCAAATTTAAAAATGCCAAAAGCTCGGAAAAAATTTTGCAAATTATGCAAAACTGATTTCTTTTTGACAGTTTTTTAATTATTTACAGTTTTAACGATATATCAGACTTCGCCATACTTTTATTCTTAGCAAGTTTTTGCTAATTTTCGTCATTTTCGCGAGTTTTTCCGAATTATTGGCATTCCTCAAAATTTTAGCTACTTTTAAGCAAATTTAGTGCTCGTTTGCAATTTTGCAATTTCTCGCAAATTTTCGCTATTTTCGCGGTAAAATTGATTTGAGTGATGTTTAATTAATTTAAGGGCTTGTTTCCAATTCTTCGCCAACATTAATAGCAAATTGAATAAAAAATGTTTAAAATAAATTCTTGTTACCTACTTTTTGTAGGTAATAGTTTTACTGACTTTTGTTACGATAAAAAAAGTCAGAATACCAATTTCCAATTTTTATAACTTTGGTTAAAAATTATAGCCATGGTTACTGTTATTACTGTGTCAGAATAGACCCGTAAGAGTTAACGTGAAGTTCGGCATACTAAACTTGCCGTTTAAGTCGATGTTAGCTTTTAGTCATACATTATGAAAAAGGACGTTAATGTGGAAAATCAACAACATTTATTACGGACACGCCATTTTGTATGAAGAGAGGAAAAACCATATTTTTGTTTTTCGTTTTTAACACATAATGGGCAGTCTTACACAAAAAAAATTATGTACATTTACTTATAATCAGTGTGGCCATATCTAAAAATATTTTGCAGCTAAGTCGGGTCAAAAATAATGCTAAAACAAAATTTAAAATGCCAAAAAATAATGCTGAAATTTTAAAAGATCTTTTTTAATTGGGATTTCGTCATAACGCGTTTATTTTTCATAATTTATCCTTATTTTCTGGCAAATATTTGATTTGATTCGAATAAAACAAGAATAATTCAAAATCAATAAAATAAAAATGGTTTATTAGTCCTATTCTGTATTCATGCGGAAGGAAAATGTTCAGAGTTATCAAAGCATTGTTTTTATTCAATATTTACAACAACGATGGATGACAATTTCGAACATTCTCATTACGCATGGAATGCAGACCAGGCCTGCATATAATAGAATGCTATTAAGGAATTTTCAATATAAAAATTCAAATTTACATTTCTTTGCATTTTTACTTTAATAAATTCGAACAACCTAATTCACAAAAACTTTTTTGATAAATAAGAGACTTAACCGAATTTTTGTATATAAACTTGTTTTATCAATCTGTTATAAGCCAGAAAATTTTTTTATGCATTAAGGCAGAAGTATATAATCTATTCTTAATATCTTATGGATCACGAATCGGTATACTATTTTGCATACATGGGCATACTGCAGTAAAATTAAAATTGCAGCAAAAATAAATGTTTACTGATTACTGAAGAAAATTTCAGTATCCAGTAAAAATTTACTGGATACTGCAATTTTTTTCTTTTTTGTTTCTTTTTTGTAAAAATTTACTGCTTACTGCAACTTGTTCAGTAAAAATTTACTGCTTACTGCAATATTTTTCACTAAGCAGTAAAAACTTACTGCTTACTGCAATTTTTTCAGTAACCAGTAAAAATTTACTTCTTACTGCAATTGTTTCCAGTAAGCAGTAAAAATTTAATGATTGCTGGAAGTTGTAATGCAGTAAATATATAATGCAGTATGCCCATGTATGCTATTTTGTAACCGCCCAAATTTCTATATCTCGACCATTTTTGTAAAAAATTATTCGTTATATTCATAGAGCGCATCATCCTCATTTGCGAGATTAGGTTTCCTTTTCGCAAGTATAATTATGTATATCTAATACAAAAAACATATTTTTCTATTGCAATGAATGAAAAATATCCTTTATTCTTAGTGCCCTCTTATTTTTTCACAGCAGAGTTCAAAATGATATTTGAATATCTGTAAAAGTTATAGACGTTTCGTAATGATGATTATTTGATATGAAAAACTTATAAACCACAATAAATCAGCCATAACTATTTAGCCTTCTAAAATGCCAATTTTTAATTTTTAAACAACCTGCATGTTCTGTAATTCGAGTTGATTTGAAAACGCTCGTTTCGGACAACGAACTGCGAAATCGAAACTAGTTAGTGACTGTAGGAGAGCCCTCAACTTGCTTATGGACAAATATAGTGTCAGACTATGTTGGGTTCCTGGCCACTGTAATGTTGAGGGAAATGAAACTACCGATAAGCTGGCAAGAATAGGGCCGCCGATAGATGAGGAAATGTGTGACAGGTCGGTTTTACTACCGATCGGTCATTACTATAGAGAACTCAGTAACTGGGTGTTGAGCAGGGCCAACCCTTCATGAGAGAGTAGGGAGGTTTGTAGTATCGAGGGCCATGTGGCCAAAGCTTGACTTAGTTAGATCCGAACTCCTACTGGATATGAATACGAAGGCGATAAGGGTATTAATATGCACATTGACTGGTCACTGCTCGGTCAGAACGACGACCAGCATTTGGGAGATTGGCACTCCAGATTTATGTAGGATGTGCGAGGATGAAGAGGAACTAGAGACCATTGAACATATTATCTGCCATTTCCCGAGGTTGAAACGTCACAGGCTTAGGTGGCTGAGCAGACGTTTTCATGAGAGCATTAGTGATATCGCGAAGTGTAAACTGGAAGATTTCAGGGGCTTTTTCATGGGAATAAGGTGGCTTAATGACAGACAGTAGGGTGTTTCTGGATACAAAGGGGGTTATTTTCATAGCGTTTAATATAGAAGGGAATCACAAAGGATCCAAATGGGTCTCAGAGTGGATGTGTGACATAACACTACCCTTCCTCACCTAACCTAACCTACAGTTTTACCGATTTGTAATCAATATCTGGCTCTGATAAATTGTGTATTTTTATGTTTCTGCCAGATTCCACCCCCTACAGCTCCCTACCTGACTTACAATTGCATAAACTGATATCAGGAGATTATTATGGTCCTCAACAGCTTTCTAGAAGTGTTCCGTTTTGACCCATTTCTTCGGCTATATGGGGCGTGATAAAAGTCTATATATAAGGAACAATTTTGATATGGTCGTGTTTTAAATAAACCACGATGAGTTTTCTTTAAAAATGTATTAAAAAATAATTATTGTTTGCATTTTCACTTAAAAAATAAAAATTTTTATATTAACAGTGTGACGAATGTATTTGACATTATGTGGAATATAGTTAACATAAGTGTGGGACGTATTTAACTTACGAATTTATCTTCACACCTTTCTTGCAATGACAAGGATATGTAAAACTAAATAGAAATGATCCAAATTTGCAATACTTCCGGATCGCGAATTCTACATTTTAATTTTTTGCTAGGAATAAAATTTAAAAAACAACGAATTGAATTTGAATTCATGGTAAAATTAACAATAAATAAATAATTTTTTTACAAAATAACAGCGTAAAATATTATTAATTTTTAAAATAACGAAATGAATTTAGTTCATGGTAATATTAACAAAAAATAAATATTGTTTAAAAAAAACTCTGAAAAAAGTTTTAAAAGTATCGTCGTATCGACAGTAAAATATGCCGATACCGATGTATCGGAAAATCTGAAGTATCGGCGATACATCGGTATCGGTTACTTCCCTAATTATTATATTTTACAGACACTTATAGTCATAAAGCGAAATTTCAGCGCGCGAAGCGGGCGGGCATTTCTAGTATAAAATATTTTTGTGGTAAGTCGAACTGTTAATACTACAGAGATAAAAAATTTTGCGAATTTAAACATGTTTTTGCGGTGTCCTGCAAAATTTTCAAAATGTGACGGTGTAGTTTACCTCCCACTTATAGATATCAAAACATATCAACTCGAACTTTAAACAAAAACTTTGCGTTCATACTTTTTACGTTTTGGGGCACATCTTTCATTCGTTTTTCTTCGAGACTTAAGAAATGGTTTGCTCTGATTTTCAATTTTTAGAAAGTTATTAAATATGTATTTCACCAGTTAAATGTTCTCTATATTTATTATAGCAATTTTTAATACATTTTAGGTATTATGTGCAATTTTACATATTTGCCGCATTTTTAACAATTTTCACGACGGAACCGATTTTTTTCCAGTTTTTGCAATGTCGCCGATTTTCTCGCAAAAAAGTAGTTTTTCTTAGTTTTATCCTTTTATGCCGTTTTTAGCGATTTTCCATAAATTTTGCAGAGAACCAAAAAATCGTTCTAAATAAAAAAATTTGCATTTGTGTTTTGAAAATGCAGCATTTTCATTACATAATTTTGCAAACAAAAATGTGCGTTTTTGTGGTTTTTAAAATGAAAATTTGTTGATAAAAATTTTGTAATCTAAAATGTTTTATTATGTGTTAAGATTTAACATATTTTTGCTACAATGCACCGCATTTAAACCAAAAAATTCTCGTTTTTTGTATACGTTCTATGTATATATGTAAATTAATATGCACTGCTGACTGTTAAAAATATTTTTAGGAATGTGAGGTACATGTCCGCATGGATCCATACGTATGCAGTGTGTTCACTTCAAATGAATTAAAATTTTGAAAGCATTGAGTTAACTTATGTATTTATGAATGCACAGCATACATATCTACATATGTATGTAGGTATTAATTTGCACGTTTCAAAAGCACTATTGCATATTACTTTTTTAATTTATTATTACATATTTCTCGTATTCCTAGCAGAAGTTATTACTTTTTGAGTTAAACCTCTATTTTTGTAAATTTAATGCGTCTTAACTCCACGACATCAATTTAACTAATGTCGTTGGCATCACATTGCTTGTTTTTCGCCTATTAACTATGATTTTTCTTATTTGTTGCCTCGACTACGTACATATGTATATGTATGCACCATTTTCCATTTGTTTGAGCCGGAGTTGCATTACTAAACTAACACAGCAAGTTTTATATACATATCTATATATCGTTATAAGAAATCAAAAAAGGTGTAAGTTACAATGACACATTTTACAGGAGAAACAAAACCTGCCTAAAATGAAAAATAAAGCACAAAGTTTAAGCAAAATCTTAGGTAGGTATGCCAGCTTTTCGATTTGTTGATTTCATATAGAAGAAATCTTGTGTTTATACTTATTCAGCCTTATCGGGAATATTTCACGTGAAATGTGGTTCCTTTCCCTAAAATTGTGATCGCCAGTTTTGTGTTGTTGTTGTGTTAGTGTACCTTTTGGTTAGGTTTTTTCACCATTTTTTGTTTATTGGAAATAGGCTGTGGTAAATAAAACGAATTACCTAGATAATAATCGATGATGTCAGGATGACGTTCTAAGCGAGCAATCTAAGTACTTAGATTGTAACGTACGTGTAATCAAATATGTCATTTACTAATAATCAGCTCTATTCAATAGAAAAATTAAAAAAGAGTGAAGAAAATATCTACATTACGGTTATTGATTTTAAAATCACATGTGATTTAAAGACATATCGCGACCCACCGACCATTTAAAAAAAATTGAGTTAAGTATGGCGTATATATATTTTGAATACCCTCTTTCAGAATCCAAAAACTGTTTCGCGAAATTGTT
This sequence comes from Panzeria rudis, assembly GCA_956483635.1. Classification (NCBI taxonomy): domain Eukaryota; kingdom Metazoa; phylum Arthropoda; class Insecta; order Diptera; family Tachinidae; genus Panzeria; species Panzeria rudis. The sequence goes on from OY101447.1 coordinate 123,181,691, forward strand.
CTTGGTTTCTGAGATATTAAGCATTCATTGTGCTCGATATCATTTTTGATAAATTTTTTGTAAAAACAAATTTTTTTTTAATAAAAAAATAAAAATCAGAAATCAAGTAAAATACCAAGTTTCATCAATATTAACTTTTTATTCCATGTAAATATCTTTTCTAATAACATTTATACGCTTATTTTCAATAAAAAGTAGAAAATTTCATCTCAATAACAATTTACTCAATACACAGCAGTTAGTAGACACATGGGGCAACAAAAGCTACTTTTCACAAATAAAATAAAAAAAGTGGTTACTGGAGCACAAAACAAGATTTTTACTTTCAGTAAAAATATGTTAATTTCTAACCGGATTGATGAAAGTTCACAATAATTTACATTTTTCTTTCAAACATATGCCGGAAGCAGTGGTGAGAATACAAAAAAGTTCTATCGGATATATTTTGAGAAAACTTTATGTAAATCTTCTTTGTTGTTTTTCTCTATTCCGACTTTTTGGCATATGGGCCAAAACAATACTAAGGTCGCGATATGTATATGGTCAAAGTAAAAAAACTGTGGCATACTTTTGGGACATATTTCAACACCAAGCTCGCTTAGTCTATGTCCATACAAATCAACTTTTGCTTCCGCAACTTTCTTAAATTTTCTTTTGAAGTTGCATTCGTGTCCATATAATGAAATTCTTGTTGCGCAGCTTTTGTTTTTTACATAGATTTTGTTGTTGCTTAATATTACGAAGAACAAAGCAAAAGAGAGTTGCATGTACATGAAGCAGTGTACCCCCTTCCCAATCTTCTAACCCTCTCTCCCATATACTCAAAAGTAGCCCAGCAAAAGTTGATTCGTATGGACATAGACTTACAATTCCACTTATTATGTAAACGCAAAGTAGCGACACGTACTGACGTCGTAGCTTACTTTTTAAGCGAGAGCGCGCCGATTAAACAGCCTATGACACGCTTATGCTAAATCTGTGAGAAAGTAAGCCGAAGCGTTATCACTAGCTGCTACTAAATATGCTTACATCAGCGATTACGTAATGGGTATTTTTACCACTGGGTAGTTCACGTGAATAAAATGTTCGTCTCTTATTCACGATACCAATGATTACTGCTCGAAAGGCGTAAGTTGCTTATTTGCTTTACATATAAATCTCTTTTACTTGCACTAAGGCTTTTAGAATTTTGTTAAAAAGTCGACGTTTTAAGTTCCAAGAGTGTAAAATTTTGCAGTAACATTTATTTTGATACGGTGCTTCATAACCTATCAAGAAGTCGATATTGAATCTTTTGCAACCTACGCTTTTTTTTATTTCATATGACGATATGAATGTACATATTTTATATAGTATGAATGTAAATGCATATGTATGTACACATGTATGTACATATTAACATTTTTATAAATTTTAGATACACGGACTGGTAAGACGTGAAATCTAATCCAAGCTTTATAAGTACGTGCATCCATACATATATGTATGTATGTACAATATACATATTGTACATATGTACATATTAACAATCCAATCAATTCATACATCGACGAACTGCACTTTATGCAGCTCCATTAATGCAATGCATAAATAGCTTTCGCGTTTTAGAATGTATTCGTTCGCTTTCAAATCTATTGAGCTTCTTAAATACAATTAATTATTTCAATGTTAATTTTTTTACTTACAACATCTCTTTCCATACAGACAATATTATTTGGTTATCGTATTCTGTGTTCTTGTTTTGATTATATTTTATTTTTGTGCACTTCTCTTCACAAATTGGCTTTTGCAAGTGCAATCGTTGACAAATTGGTGACTTTGTTGTCACAATTTAAGCGTAGTACGCAGCTCTTACCCTTCGTCTATACCTGATATTTTCCTATCATGACTAAATTCAAACTATATTGAAAAATTATTTGCTTTATATTGTTTGTTGTAAACGTAGTGTTAACTGTTTTTCTTATTTGCGGTCTACACCTAACATAAAATTACTAGTTTGCAGTCTACACCTAACTTAACTTAACATTAACTTCAAGTTAATGTTAAGTGTAGACAGCTCAGGTTATAACAAAACTGCTAGTGAAATTGTTTTAACAAGGCAGTCAGTCATAACTTAAAGTTACAACAGCATTTCAAGTTAGGTGGAGACGTAGAGTAACTAACATTAACTTCAAGTTAATGTTATATGTAGACCGCGCAAGTTAATTCTTTTTTCAAGCTATAAAATAATTCTTAGTGCATTTGTTTTGACAACGCAGTGATACTTCAAGTTACAACAGCATTTCAAGTTAGGTGGAGACGTAGAGTTATATGGAATTTGACATTTGTCATGATAAAAATATAGATATCAAGTCTACACTTAGCATTAACTTGAAGTTAATATATAAGTTGCCCTGCAAGAACAGAGAAAGTCAAATGACCGATCACATATATATATATATATATATATATATATATATATATATATATATATATATATATATATATATATATATATATATATATATATATATGATCGGTCATTTGACAATTAATTTTTGTCAGTCAAGCATGGTACTCTGTTCATCATTTCGTGCGAAGTACTGTCAAAAGTCCATATAAAAAAAATTACCAATAAAGTGGTGCTATCTGTTCTGCTGTGTACGTTGAAAAATTAAGTTGATGTTAATTTTTCCGTCGTTCCACAGCAGAACAGAGTTTATGTTCAGCATTAAATCTTGAAAATAGTGGCGTTTTCTTTTCTAAAACAAAAGTGTACCATAAGTGTTACATTTGATTGTAAGAAGTGTTGAATATTTGACGTTTACAAAATAACACTAGTTTATTTATTTCAGAAACAGTAACAGAACCAGCTGTTAATGTAGTGCTTCACTAATGCCCCTTTAATTAAAATGAGTGTTGAATATGTAACATTTGTTTTCTTTTTAAGTGCAACATCATAAAGGCCATGTCAGATAAAACTTTTGCTTCGCGTTGCGTTACAGATTCGCTTTGACATCTAAGATGAAATGTACATACTTATACGAAACATGTCACATAAAGCACTTTTAACGCAGCGTGAAGCGAAAAGTTCGGCAACTCTCATCTTTTTGCTTGCTTTGACAATCAGCTGGAATAATTTTCTTTTATTATATTGCCAAACGAAACATATTGCGCGTTTGAATCTGTTTTAATAAGAGGTAAATATGTATGTGGCATTTATTTATTTATAATAAATCGTAAAATAACATAATTGACTTTTATTTTTATAAAAAATATATATATAAATAGCAAAATTATCAACTACTTTTTTGGTAAACGATCAATGCGCGAGCAGAGGGCGAAGCCGATGTAAAATGGTGATCGGCGCCGGCTAAGAACAAATATAGTCGGCGGCGGCTATTAGCCGGCTAAGAGCCGAAAATTTTTCGCCGGCGGCGGCTACCTAAATTTATCGGCTAACGGTCGGCTAACAGAGTATTTCTTGCTTACTTACATACAAGGTATATTTAGAACAGGTATACTCGGCCCAATTATAAATAAACTTGCCTTTCTAGACGATTTACTGCCTTATTTATAAAAATAATTTTCATAAGAAATTTTTTTCATATGTTCCAAAACTGAATTAAATATTTTTAAATGCGCATGTTAGTAAATATCCACTTTTTATTATAAAAAATCGGCTTAGCCGCTAGCCGATATTAGCCGCAATAATCGGCGGCGGCTAAGTGATTGTGAAAATCACCGGCGGCGGCTAATAGCCGGCTATTAGCCGACCGGCTTCGTGCTCTGTGCGCGAGTGTTGTCAAAGTTTTCATTGTGTCATACTCCTTTTGCTTTACACTTTTCTATCAAAGTTAGAAACGTCACGTAAAGCGACAAAGTTTTATCTGACACGGCCTTAAGAAAAGAACGCGTTACACTTTTAAAATAACGCATATTTTTCAGAAAAGAACATATAGAAATGTAAAAGGCAAAATAAATGCAGCATATTACTCAGAAAAGATAACGCCATAAGTTTGAGCATTTATTTCGTAATTTATTACACGCAATTTACATTGTGCCTTTTTCGCTTGGCTTCAAAGGCAGGCTTTTTTATTTTGACCGAGAGAGTTAGTGAGAAGCTAGCGGGGTAACAAAAAAGGCACGAATTCAAATTTGGGGGATTTTTTGATATTTCTCTTTCATTTTCTCCCTTTCAGCATTAAGCATATGTATAATCGTCAAAAAAGGCATGGAGAAAGTCTGTAATGTAAATGTGCTTGACTTTTCACACGTGAACTTATGGTGTTGGAAATAGAATTTGACAGTTGAGAGCATAATTTTTTTTGCAAGTTTATTTCCCGTGGAGACTCCCAATAAAAACTCTGAGTCAGCCTGTTCTATTTGGACCACTAATTAATTTTAACGTGACTAATGACAATGTGTGTTTCTTCACATTGCTGTCAAAATTATTTTTTTCATTTTCTTTTGAAAAAATTTTAACCGAACGAAAGTCCGGAAATTTTTCTGAAATTTTTGGCAATTTATTAATCAATTAAGGTAAATTAAAAGAAAGAAGGTTTACAAAAATTTCAATAAAATTGATTATATAAAGTTTTATGGTATCGAGATACATATAAAAGTGTGTAACAATAAGAATTGTCGAGAAATAACTTGGAGAAACAAATTTTTTTATCTGCTTGCTTTATTTAAAAAGTCAATAGAGGTGGTGGTGGAATTGGTCTGCTCTAAGAACAACAATATTGAACACCAATTCGGTATTAATAGAAGGAAGAATTTACAACGAAAAATAGTGAGATTTTACTAAATAATATTTGTTAAAAATAATGTCAGCTGTTCAAGTTGAAATGGAACATAATAATAAAGAGGACCACCAAAAAGCATGTGTCGAGGGTGGAAGTGCCTGCAACACTACGGCATCAGTTCTGACGTTAAATAGTGCTCCAGTTCAACGAGATTTGGCTGCTGCTGTCACAGTAACTCCAATTTCAGAAAATAGTAATGATACAAATGCTCAGGATGAAAAATTGATTTTAGCTGATAAATATAAAAATCAGGGAAATGATTATCTCAAGGGTAAGCATATTAACGTTAAATTGAATAATTTACATTTCAGTCTGCAAATGATAAAAATACATTACAAAAAAAAAATTAAAACTATTTTTTATTTAAATTTTAGCTAAAGACTTATCTAAAGCAATTGAAATGTACACCAAAGCTATAGAATTAGTACCATCTAATGCAATTTTCTATGCCAATCGTTCGCTGGCTCACTTGAGACAAGAAAGTTTTGGATTTGCTTTACAAGATGGTATTGCTTCCGTTAAATCAGATCCAACCTATATCAAAGGCTACTACCGCAGAGCGGCAGCTCATATGTCTTTGGGTAAATTTAAGCAGGCCCTAACAGATTATGAATATGTAAGTTTTTATTAATATAATTTTCGACATTTATGGACAAGTTTTTTTTTTACTTTTTCGAAGGTATCAAAATGCCGTCCTAATGATAAAGATGCAAAACTGAAATATACCGAATGCAATAAAATCGTTAAAATGAGAGCATTCGAAAGGGCTATTGCAGTAGATAAGCCGGAAAAGACCTTATCTGAAATGTTTAGAGATTTAGAGAATATTGGTATGTCACAAACGAAATAATTGTTAAGTAATTACTTACTTAATATGTAATGTACAAAATATGAAGATCACTTAAGCTGGATTCACCACCCATTGTTTCCGAACAAAATTTTTGTCCGGACAAAATTTTTTTATATGTAGTTTGCCGTCTTTCTTTGTGAGAGAGAGAGAGAAAAGAAGAGAATAATTTTGTTCCGAACATTTTCAGCTTGAATTGGTTTAATTTTAATTTTTGTCCGGACAAAGTGGTACTGAGTTGCCACATCACAGAATGTTTTTATAGCAATTCTTTCATTTCTTATTTTATTTCTATAAATGTGACATGGAAGTAATATCATAGTATTTAGTTTAATAGTTAATAACATAAACGCTTGTATTTTATCCAATTGCTAAAATATTTTGTCCGAGATGCTTATTTGTTATTTACATATAACATATGGTAGCTTTGATTTTCCAGGCAAATTGTTCGACATGGGTGGTGAATCGTTTTGCAATACCCTCTCAGAAAATGAAATTTTGTCCGGACAAAAATTTTGTTCGGAAACAATGGGTGAATCCACCTTTAATTGTCATCATTATATACATATGTATATCATATCCAAAATTTCGGAATTAAGTTGATGGCCCGATTTTTTTAGTAAATTCGTTTCTCAACTTTTCCAATTTGTATGAAAAATAACTTAAATTCGTTTAAAATCTAAATTTATCACAACGAATTTCAAACGTTGTAATTTTCAAAATCTGGCCTTAATATCATATCTCACAACCACAGAATTTAAAAGCAATTAATAAAAACCTACAAGTACGTAAACGGAATATAAAAAAATAAATTTATTAACAGCACAATAAGTAACGCTAACGACCAAATATCCATATGCGGAGAAATAAAAACCTAATACTCAAGAAAATCAAAGCTGTGATAACCTCTGTGATATTTAATCAAGAAGAAATTAAAGATAAATATAGGATCGCTAGCAAATTCAACGACTATTTTGTCGATAGTAATAAATTAATTATAACATATAGATCAAATGCATTATGCGAACCAAATCCCTGTGATAAACTCAACATTTTATTGTTGTGCTGTAAATTTAATAGAGTTGAAACAAATATGAAATAAAATGAATGGAAAACCAGACTTCAGCAAGCTATAAATCAAAACTATACTTCATAATTGGAACACTATAGGAAATAACCTAATGAACATAATAAATAATTCATTATAAACAGGAATTTTCCCTGATAATTACAAAATAACTGTAATAACTCTTACCGAAAAGGTTTTAAAAACTACTAATTATTAAGACTTTCGTAGTAAAACATCACCTAGAGACGTATATGGAGCATAAATTTTATCGAAATATCAATCTGGATTCAGAAAAAATGTAAATTAGCGGTTAGCTATGTTAATAACGGTTCCATGAAAAATCGCCCAAAAATAAAAATGAAAAATCGGCCAAAATTTTTCCATATAAATTTTGGGTGATTTTTCATCGCCCAAAATTTTTTGGGCGATTTTTCATTTTTTTTGGGTGATATTTCTTTTTGAAATTTTGGGCGATTTTTCATATTAAAAATATTTCCATGAAAAATCGGCCAAAAATTTTTTCATACAAATTTTAAGTTATTTTTCATATGGAAAATCGGCCAAAATTTTACACCCAAAAATTCTGGCAATCGTCAAAATCGAATATAGAATTTAAAATATTATATTATATTAAATAATTGAAAGTTTCTCCAATGTGTTCCATCTCCACCATTATTTGGCTTCTATAGCAGTAAAAGTTCTTTATTTTTTACATATCACATAGAGTCTAAAGTCCTGCCGTCCGCCAAAAGCGCATTTTAAATTAAATACTCCAAAGGCAAGTAATCTAAAAAATTGTCGTAAGCGAAGACGAGATTTGATATATTATGAAGTTTAAAATCCTTCCACCCGGCCAAAAGCTGGCTACACGGAAAGTCGTTGAAAGCACGTACCAAATTAAGCATTCCGAAGGTTACTAATATTGAAAATTGTCGTAAGCGAAGCCGAGATTTGAAATACGGAAATTCGTCGATAATTTGGTACGTGCTTCGACGACTTTTCGTGTAGACGGCCTTTGGCCGGGTGGAAAAAATTTTAAACTATGGTATATCAAGTCTGGGTTTCGCTTACGACAATTACACGGAAAGTCTACTAATATTGAAAATTGTCGTAAGCGAAGCCGAGATTTGACATACCATAGAGTTTGAAATGCTTCCGCCCGGCCGAAGGCCGGCAAAACGCACAGTCGTCAAAAGCACGTCCTAAATTAAGCATTCCGAAGGCTACTAATATTAAAAATTGTCGTAAGCGAAGCCCATTTTTGATTGCACCTGCACGAAAGACTTTAAACTCTATGGTACGTCAAATCTCGCATTCGTTTACGATAATTTTCTATATTAGTGAATCTTGGAATGTTTAACTTGAGATACGTTTTCGACGACTTTCCTTGTAGCCGGCTTTCGGCCGGACGGAAGGATTTTAAGCTCTATGGTATGTCAAATCTCGGCTTCGGTTACGACAATTTTCAATATTAGAAGCCTTCGGAATTCTTAAGTTGGTACGTGCTTTCGACGACTTTCCGTGTAGCCGACCTTCGGCCGAGCGGAAGGATTTTAAACTCCATAATATATCAAATCTCGGCTTCGCTTACGACAATTTTTTAGATTACTTGCCTTTGGAGTATTTAATATGAAACGCGCTTTTGGCGGACGGAATGACTTTGGACTCTATGTGATATGTAAAATTTTGAGCTGCGGTTTCTTTGACGTCTTAAATTTCCGGCCTTCGATAAATGATCATTACTCTACTATATGCTTATAAACTTTTATTGTATCTATGATAATTATCTAAATTACCCTTGGAGAGCCATACTATAATTTTTGGCCGATGGAAAATATTGCCTTTTATTCATACTTTTATTGCAATTCAGTAAGAAACGAAAGACTATTTATGCTTTTCTGTAAGTTTTCTTTTTTTTTCAATATAAAAATTAAATTACTATAATTTAAAATTTTTTTTTTTTGTGCTTTTTAATTTTGTGCGATATTTCATTTTTTTGGGCGATTTTTCATTTTTTTGGGTGATTTTTCATTTTTAAATTTTGGGCGATTTTTCATTTGTTTGGGCGATTTTTCATTTTGAAATTTTGGGCGATTTTTTATTTCTATTTTTGGGCGATTTTTCATGGAGCCGTTAATAACATATAGGAGAATATAGGAAAGCAATAATATTATGGCAATTTTCTTGGATTTCAAGAGCGCATTTGAAACCATTGACAGACATTTTGATTTTAAAAAACTGCATGTGTGGGATCAGAGGAATTCAACTCAATTCCAATGTGGCTTAAATCGTATCTTACTGACAGAATGCAAATGGTCAAAACAAATGATATATGTAATATCAAATACAATAAAGAACGAATTTGGTGTTCCGCAAGGTTCAATTCTAAGTGCACTTTTATTTATTATATATAAATGATTTACCTAACGTAGGTACTAAAAAAATGTCAAATGGTTTTTTACGCAGTTGAAACATTGATATACACCGAAGCAGGTTCTGACGAGTCAAAACAGTTAACACATTATATGAATAATGTGAATATATATCTGAAAATGAATAAACTAACATTAAATGAAAACCAAACGAAAGTGATGCAAATAAATATGGACAATGAGAGATGAGACAATGAGATGAGTATTCAAATTAATAATAAAAATATAGAGAACGTAAATATCTCGGATTTATATTAGATACAAAGTTAATATTTAAAAAAACATATTGAATATACATATATGTAAAAAATTCGGTAAAAAAATCTGATTTTTCAAACGTGTTAGAAATAAAATATCGGTACTCACAGCAATAAATATATATATAAAGTGATAATAAAACCTCATTTTTAATTTGGGTCAACAATACTACGAGTATGTATGTACCAGCTGTACAGCAAACCAAATAAATAGACTTCAAAAGTTGGAAAATAAAGCAATGCGTCGTGCAATATTAAAATGGTTTGATATACTAAAGCGACTGAAAATGAATACGCTAATTTTTAGCAAAAAATTAAAACTGGTAACGCACCCGAATATCTGACTCAACAGCTGAGCTTTGTTGGAGAAAAACAACTATATCCAATAAGAAACGCTTAAAAATTTAGGATGCAAAGAGCTATAAATGTGGGGATGCAGAAGCCAATCTTTTAAAAATAAAATTGTACAGTGGGGACTTCAAGTAAGACTGAAATGAAAAAGCTTAGAATATTTGAACATTCTAGGAAAAGACTGTTAGTGAAGTTCCGAACATTTAGAAAAAGTTAATTAATAGGTGCCACTCGCCACAAGATGGCGACAGTCTGTTAATTGAGTTTACTAAAATGAGTAGGATTTTCGCTAGTGTTGTTGCCACTGTCAGTGGTAGTGTAGGTAAAGGACTCTGACGAGTAGACTTGGTGGTCACGAAACAGCTGTCAGTTCAACCCTCCGTACATCCAAATTTTTCTTTGAATGTTCAATATTCACATGCTTTGAAATTTCTTTCTTAAATAAAAAATAATTTGATCTAAAGATTAAATTAAAAATGAACTTAAGCCAAACTAATTAAATAACTTGGAAAAAAATTTTTTGTCTTGACTTTTTTTAGTATTTCAACTCTAACTTTTTAGTTTTGCAGTTGGATTTCAAACTAAAAGCCAGCATTTGATTCTTGACAAAATTTTAAGTGAAACTAGAGAAAACAAATTTCATTATATGCATTCTAGAAGTCGGAAAACATAAACATTTTGAAATTTACCTGAAAAAAGCATGTTTTTTTAGAAATAGCAACACTATTTGTTCATTGTTATTGTACGCAAATAAAAAAAAACGGTGAAATATCATAATATTCTGTATGTAAAAAATAGAAAAAAAAAACAACTTCGCAAGTAGCAGTTACTTGACAAATTGTGTCACAACTGTGAATCGTGATTTTTCAGTGATTAAATCACAGGTACTGAAATATCGCTCATCTCTAGTCGATAGGACTTTGTATATATTTTTTATTAAGCTTGTTTTTTAACTTTGATTTTTTTTATATTTTAGATACTCCTTTTGTTATTAAAGTAACGATATGTATTTACGTACTTTTGGGTGGCATTATCATGTATGGGGCTATTCACATATTACGTAAAGCTATAATCTTTGATTAAAAAAAATTGAATGAAAAATTTTTAAGAACAATATTAGTTTATAGTCCTTGCTTAGTCCTTAATATTATGAAAAAATAACTTCTTAATTCTCATCACTAGAAAAAAAATTTAAATTTTTCCCATAACACCTAACTGAAAAATACGTACCAAGTTTAGCCAAAATCGGAGGCCTATCATCAAAAAGTGATTGATTTTTCATGGAATTGCTGAATCGTGTTTAAGTGTTACATTACAAATAACTAACTAACTATTCGCCTTTTTTATTTTATAGCCATTGAAGATGATTATAAGGGACCTGCTTTAGAAGATGGTAAAGTTACATTGAAATTTATGTTGGAGCTAATGGAGCATTATAAAGAACAAAAGAAATTACATCGCAAATATGCCTATAAAGTAAATGTCAATGAAATAATTTTGTTAAATCTAATAAAAACCTTTTTATTGTTATAGATTTTGTGCGACATTGACAGCTATATGCGTACTCAACCTTCAATGGTAGATATAAGTGTACCCGACGAATCTAAATTTACAATTTGTGGTGATATTCATGGTCAGTTTTATGATCTAATGAATATATTCGATATTAATGGTTTACCATCTCCAACGAATCCATATTTATTCAATGGTGATTTTGTCGACAGAGGCTCATTTTCGGTAGAATGTATATTTACATTGTTTGGTTTTAAACTTTTATATCCAAATCATTTCTATTTATCTAGAGGTATAAAGTTTATACTTATTGTAATACGAGTAATACTATAATCCTTAAGAATTTTTACTTTATGTACTCTTAGGCAATCACGAAAGTATCAATATGAATCAAATGTACGGTTTTACTGGAGAAGTAACAGCAAAATATACCAGTACTATGGCTGATATGTTTACTCAGGTCTTTAACTGGTTACCATTGTGTCACTGCATTAATAATAAGATATTGGTTATGCATGGCGGTCTTTTCTCTACCGATAATGTTACTTTGGATGATTTAAAACGTATTGAACGTAATTGCCAACCGCCAGAGGATGGTCTTATGTGTGAACTGTTATGGTCGGATCCCCAACCCTGTTATGGTCGAGGTCCATCAAAACGTGGTGTTGGCATACAATTTGGTCCCGATGTTACAGACAATTTTTGTAAACATAATAAATTGGATTATGTCGTACGTTCACATGAAGTTAAAGATATGGGCTATGATGTTACACATGATGGCAAATGTATAACGGTATTTTCGGCACCCAATTATTGGTATGCATTTCAGTCGTTATGACATCCGATATATAATATGTAACATAACTTTTATTTAAACTATTTGCAGTGATACCATGGGTAACTTGGGGGCTTTTATTACAATCAAAGGCAATGATTTAAAACCTAATTTTAAATCATTTGAATCGGTGGTAAGATGAAAATTTAAAAAGAAATGTGTAAATGGGAATTGTAGTCTTCACCATGTCCATGACTTCCATAAATAAATATTTTATTCATCTATCTTTTTTTCTCATTCCAAGAATTTGAAACTCGAATCACTTTTGACCAGTTTGTGTACATTGAACAGTATCTGACCAAATTGCTGTTGCGTACTTAAGTAGTTTTTATTTCTTTAAATTCTGGTTTCAAATATTTTTTTACAGTATACAACGTAAAACGTAATACATTTATGTGCAGCGTGGCATATATTTAAAACATGGTGAAGGATAATAATATTCTATTTAGCAAATCATAAGATAAAAATCTAATTCCTTTACTACATCTATTTCATTACAGCCACATCCTGATGTTAAACCTATGGCTTATGCAAATAGACTTATGAGCTTATTGACGTAGTCGTTTTGTAAACATTTCTAACGGCTCTAATGTTTTCGGAATATGTATGTAATTTTTTAAGGAAACAAATTAAAATCGCAAAAATAATAGAAAGCAAATAAAATCGTGGATGTAACATCCTGCTCTATATGTTTAATACAGAGGTAAAAAAGAACAAACAGCATATACAAGTCTATACAAAGTAAGCTTTGTACAAATTAAAATAATTAAGGATAATTCTATACAAAATTTATTTTAATTATTTCAAAAGTTGCATTAAAATTGTTATTTTTGTTAAAGCAAGCAATTGTCTAACAAATTAAATTTATTTTATTTTATCTTGTTTATTATTTTTAATTATAAACTTAAAAAAAATATTTTTATTGCCATGATATCATTATTTTTTATTTACTTTTCTTTAATAAAAATGATATCTAAACAAAATTTTTTAACAAAAGCTTTTAAACTATAATGTTTCAGATGATTTTCAAATTACACGCTGTTACAAAATAGCAAGTTTTTTTTACTCGTGAAAAGCGACTTAGTGAGGCTTGTGTAATTATAGTTGAGTAGATCATTTTGCTATTTTAAAAAATTGCATGCAATACATCCTCAAAATCGCAAGTTATCGATAAAAAAAATGATTTTTGGGACTTCACGGACAAAAAGTTTTTGTACTGAGTTGTTTCCGTGCCGAATTTTTAAGCGGTGTCGAATAGAGGAAGATTTAAACTTTCCGCGTATGGGTAGGTTTTCAAGCAAAAAAAAAAAATTAAAAAATCGGAATAAAATTAAAAAAAATTTTTTTTTCTTTTGACGATATTTCAATGAAATATAAGTCAAAATAAAATATATTAAATATATACGGAAAGCTTAATAGGCTTTTCCCACTTGTGGCTTTTCACACTATGCCTTTTTAGCCTGAATTTTTTTTGACAATTTCCTTTTAAATCCCATACGAAAAGTCACACACATTTACATTACAGACTTTTTATCCATGCCTCTTGACGATTATACACATGCTTAATGCTGAGAGTACGAAAATGTCAAAGAGAAATAACAAAAAACCACTAAAATTTCAATTTGTGCCCTTTTTCTTACTACTAGCTTTTCACTTCCTCTCTCTCTCTCTCTCTCAAACTAAAAAAGCCTGCCTTTAAAGCCATTCGAAAAAGGCACAATGTAAATTGCGTGTTACCAAAATCTAACATCTACCATCAATTTGCGAGTTTTCCCATAAGAATTATACAGGGCTGAACGGCCAACATATTTCAACATCATTATAAATGTTCCTATCTCAATTTGTTCCACCCACCATCATTAGATCAATTTAGTGTCATCACTAAAAAGCGGAATAAAATTGGAAGAAACATGGTGTAATAAGTGTACAGGTGGCAGCGTACCGCCTGCTACTAATTTTTTGCTCCGGTAGTTTTGTGGATAATTACGTCAAACACGTGTATTTTTTTGACAAGCATAATCTAGTTTTTGTTGTATTTATTGCCCTCATGGCCACCTGTACATTAGCGCAAATTGATGGTAGATGTTGGTAAGTGGAAGAAGCCTATAAATCCTACACTATTGGATACCGTTTAAAAATTTAAAATCGGTACAGAAACAACGCAGTGAAAATTGCTTTTGTCCGTGAATTAAAAAAAATAATAGTTTTTTATCGATAACTTCCGATTTTGAGTGTATCGGAATTTTTTTAAATGGCACTATGATCTACTCAACTAGGCCTACACACCTCACTATGTCGTCTTCACGAGTATTTTCACTGTGACAGCGTGTTATTTAAACTCTTTTCTGATTTGATTTCCTTTTTTTAATTATATATCATGCTATTATGCATCATTTAAGTAAACACCATTGGGTATTAAATGAGCAATACAAATATAACAGAAATTTATTTTATCATATTCCTCAAAAATAAAGACATATATAAGCGACAAAATAAACAGAAAAACAAACAAACATTTGAGTAATTGAAAACCAAAAAATTAAATATTTTATTATGTTAACGAAAAAACTTAGAGCAATTACTAAATGTAACAAAAATGAAAAGATCATATGAATAAAATCCATTTGTTTAATAAAGAGATTTTTATCAGTATAAAACTTATGGTTATTTATTCATTCAAGTAAAATTAGTAGAATTAATTTTTAAGTTTTTTTTTTATTTTAATAAATAAACCGAAGTATGTAAGTATATATCGACGCTGTTGCGTAAAAAGGGCCAATCTCACACCATTTTATACAGCAGATTGTCTCTTTTTACGCAACTGCGTCGGTGTATATCGTACACTAAATCCAAAACAGTCACACTTCAAAAATCGCAAATGTCCAGGAGAGTAAAAAAACTGTTGATGCTGTACAAGCGGCGGAACTACAATATAAACATGCATAACGGTATTTTCCCAGTTAAAGAAGACTGACTACAAATAAATTTATGCGATCGTTCTGGGAACTGGGTGGTTACTTTGTAATTCGATTTGAAAAAAATTTATCCTATCCTACATTGCAATTCGAAAGCATTTGCTTTCATTGTTTTGATTTAGGATATGTACAGTGCAGCTCAAAATAATTACACCAGTTACATGCATACATACATATAAACAATTCTACGTGAAACGGCCCTACGGAAAGAAAATGAAGTAATTCCCGGAGTTTTGAAAATTTTGCGCAGTTGGTCCTCCCTAGTACATATATTTTGGCGGGCGAACTAGACGCAGGAGGGCTCATTTTTTAGTTTTTGGCTCAGGTCTGAAAGTATAACTTTTAGCAAACATTTCTGCATAAAAAATTGAAAGCTGACAAAATTTCCTACAAAAATATTTCATTCATTATACATATATTCCCCGGAAAAACTTTGCTTACTGGTAGGAAAAAAGCATATGAGGATTTAAATCGTAACTACTTACAATTTGACTCGATAACTATTTATTTTTGTTTGAGAAGTCCAAAAAATAAGGGGTATCCCTTACAAATGTACTTACATTTTCACAGCAATTAACTAGTTATTATTTGGCTTACTTGAGGCTAAAAAATAAGTAGTCAAATAAACAAAGTGAAATTAAAAAAAATATTCACATTATGTTTTATTTGTATTTTTTCAATTTTATTTAATTGTTTTATTTTTACCCAGCTGGGGCACAACCCTGTGCTCCTTCAGATATGAAGACAGCTGCTTTACCCACCCAGCTATTGTTGACTCATAAGTTCAAGCGACAAAAATTAGTTTTTATATACAAACATATGTTTACTTAAAACGTGGTTGTCTATGTATTTTATTAATACATATCAACAACTTGTAAATATTTTCAGATAATGATAAAAATAAGTACTAATTTTATTAAAAAATAAGTAGTAGTTCTAACTTGAAGCATAGTAATAAGATAAATAAGTACCACATTACTTTGTAACCCATTACCGATTACAAAATCCCAAAAGTTTTTGCTGGGTTGTAAACATAATACTGATCAATGTTGCCAACACATTACACATTTTTCTTGAATGTGCAACGCTTGAGACCAATCTTTTTGCAGTTATAAAACCAAGAAAAACAAGAAACGGTTAGCCACTGTTCGACGCGTAGTTTAGTAGCCTGTTAAAAAGGATATACATTTTTTTAATCGAACCAAAATGTGACTGGATAGCGCATTAAAGAGTAGCATTAATCGAAAAACACAAATGTGCAATTATCTGGACAGTGGCCGAAAATATTTTTTTTATAATTTTTTTCGTGTTTAGCACATCCTAATTACCCTAAAAAAATGCATTATAAAATTACAAAATTTCAAAAATTAAAATATGTAAAGGAGTATGTGTTATGAATGATTTTAAAGACATTTTTTAAAAGTTCTTGTTTTTCTTAGCTTTATAACTCCAAAAAATTTTATCTTAAATAAAAAATGGTTAGAAACATTTTTGTAGATTTTTTAATCCTTTCGATAACAAAAAAAAAGATTCGAATAAAATACGAACATTTTAAAGTGTTTGGCATTTGCTTTCGTATTAGATAATTGGACTTACGAAAGACTACTTTTTGTTTTCCGTAGGCGGAAAATATATGCTCGGCTCGAAAGAAAATTTTCCAAGCATTGGTAAATAAATGTTCGAAAATCGTACTATATAATTCAATTTGTACAAATTCGTAAAATTTTCTATTCGATCGAATTACATATGGGCCTATTCTGAAAATCACGGTGATTTGGCTTGTTAGTGGGTTTTTATTGTGTGTTAAGTTTTTGTCATTTACAATAGAATATTTTATTCGAAATTGATAACCTTTCTCCTTTTTTTGAGGTCGGTTAAAAATAAAATAAAACAAATTTGTTCATCTGATTTAAACATGTTCGACTTAAGTTTTTATGTTAATGGGGTTGTCAACGAACAAAGCAAATGCGGCCATGTTCTATAAACCGAATCCGAGTACATTTCTCGTTTTCCAAAAGTAAATAATACCCCCATTGATGTATTTTAAATCATATATAGTAAATTAATTTTAGATATGTTGTAAGCTCTAAAAAATATAAAACTTTTTCTAAATCGAACGTTTTTAAATCGACTCGATTTAAACTTTTCTGATTTGTTCGACTTTGTTTTGTCGCGCACATTTGAGAATTTTTTATTATAATTTTAGTTTTAAAAGTAAAATACTAGCTTATAAGGCAAATAAATATAAATATAATGAGTGAAGGCTCAAAAGCACCCAGCAAAAAATAACACGACAAATCATGTGTATAACCATGGGTGCAAGTGATGACGCATTCGTTCGATTTAGGTGAAACATGCATGATTTTTACATTAGCGTGTCATTGGAGATCATGTGTTTACATGAAAATTTAGAGAACTCGCTCGTCATTAAAATCAATGAATTGAAGCCATGCAAGTTCCCTGATTCGATGACGTTTTTCATGTAAATATAAAACAAATGACACGTTAAGACACGCTCTCTACCACTGAGCTATTGCCTTCTTATTTTTTGTTGGAGCGAAAATTTGTTTTATGAAAATGTGTAAATGTGATGATTTAATTCCGTTTTTGCATGCCTTTTTCAGTGGATATTTTATGCAATATTTACCTAGTGAAATTGCATGCGTTTTTAATGAGTTCAAAAACTATAGCTCGTATGACTTACGATGTCATTCAGAATGTATTCGAAGAAACAAGTGATCAAGAAATCATGAAACACTATTTCATGTCGAACGCGTTCATTTATTTTTTGCTGGGCATGTATATGTCCTTTCGTTGCGGAGTTTCAATAAATAACCAAAATTCCAACTGCATCACGCGGTTCTTCACCAATTTTATGGAGAAATGCTTTGCGAACAAATCATACGTGTATGGCTAGCTGTATCGAACAAAGCTATTTCGTTATGTTTTTCATGAATCCATTCCTAATTGGAATTGGATGGGAATTCAGTTGTTATATAATTCCGTAATATATTCTCTGAACAGGCTAAATATATCAAAATAATAAAAAAGCGTTCTACTGATAAGTTAAAATTTTGCAGTTTACCACAACTGGGCACTTGGGATAGATATTCATATCAAAGTTTTTAAAATCACACTGTATTTAAAAATACTCCATCGAAGTAAACTGTAAAACTTCAATCATGTTCTAAATTTTTTCTTTGAAAATTAATTAAAAAATACTAAAAATTATAAAAAAAATTCTAAATTAATTGCAAAATTTAAGTTTTTCTAAATTTAACAAAATTTTCTGTGAATTATTAATATTTATAACGGTCATATCCGTAAAAATATTTTATTAATCCTTAAAACAGCTGGCTTAATGAAATTGTAAATTTCCTATTCTCTGTTAGCATAATGAGGTACCCTACTTGTTATTATAAAATGTACAATACGTAATATTTAGTTCTTTTAGTCGAGAAAGATGTCTCTCATTAGATCGTGCACAAGGAAGAAAACAAAACCTTTCTGTACAAAGTGGGGTTTATATCCCTGAAAGATCTCCAAATAGAACACAGCTTCACGCCGCTCTTCAGCATGCTCACAATACACTCGATATAAGTGGCAGAAATTGTGGTGGGGCTAACGGTGACAAAAGTATTATATGTTTTCCTATAAATAATGTTGAGGGAAGCGCAGAATATTTGGAAGATTTTGAAGAACCCTCATTTTACAATCTTCCTCCAAATTCATCCTTTGATGAGGTCATGTGTATAATGGCGACACCACCGTCTGCAAGCCATCAGTCAGCACCCACAGTCACTGAAAAATTAGATGCCGATGTAGTTAAGCTTAATGACTTACGTAAGCGTATGGCCCCTCACATTGGAGCGTCTGGGGAAGATCAAGAGGGGGTTTCAGTACAGGTTGACGATGTCCGAAAACGTATTGCTACTGCTATTGTTCAACGAAACCAAGAGCTGCCTAAAATATCACCCTTGCCAGAAGATCCTTATGATATACCACCACCGCCTAAGAACCCAAAAGATGTAGTGGCAACAATTAGAAGAGCCCGAGCTATAGCGAGACTTAGAGCACTTGAAGAGGAAAAAGCCCCTACAGAACCCGATAGAAATTCCAAAAAGAGAGTCAGAGGTATTGCAGTTCAAAAAAAATATTTGAAGCAAGCTCCAACTTTGACGAAATCCGAATCAGCTTCAGCAACTAAATTACCTGAAGTAGATGCGCCTCAAAAGACTGGTGTACCTAAAAAGATAACTCAACCACGTAAACCACAACCTCCACCTGATTATGTCACAGATGAGTGGGCTGCTGCAATATTAAGAACAAGAAATCTTGCTGGTTTGAGAACCGCAAACCCTCAATTGATTCCAAAACAGGAAACATCACGGTCATCGAAGCCAAAATCTCCCTTACGACTTGCTACATCTCCAGCACATGCAAGGACGCCAACAATTGAAAATATAATGGAACGTGTAGCTGCAATCAGATCAAGGACTTATGCAGCTCAAGCTTCTTTAGCAAAAGAGGAACGGAATTTGTTAACCCCTACTCCACAAGATGAATTAGATGAATTCGAGGCTTTGGAAGAGCTGTATGGCGCTGATAATCCGGAGCAATATTCATCCATGCAGCAGAGTGCCACCGATTTACAAAAACGAATAGACGCTCTGAAGCAGCATCTCTTGCAAACTCCACCGACGACTGAGCATGTAACAGAAAATGAACTAGATGAGTTCGAAGAGTTGGAAGAGCAGTATGGTGCAAGAATGCCAGAGCAATACCCTTCCATGCAGCAAACTGCTACCGATTTACAACATCAAATAAACGCTCTGAAACAGAAGCTTTTGCAAACTCCACCACTTGTTAAGCCTACATCAGAAGAAAAAGTAGATGAATATGAGGATTTGGACATTGCTAGCGAATTACCTTCAGTTCACCGGTATCAGGATTTATTACATAATCGAGAGGCTATGGCGGCTGCTGCTGCCGAAATTGCCTTAAGGAAAAAACCGGAATATGTATCCCCTGCAAGAACGGGAACACGTTCGCCAACGTCAACTACTCCACAACGTTCTCGGTCACCTGTTGCCGCAGCTCAATCACGTCTACCGAAATTCGATGAGGCTTTCCTCGAGAATATAGATAAATCTGAGTTTACTTTTTCAGCTGAGGCCTTAAAAGATGCTGGTTTTGAAATTGGAGATGAGATTTCATTGGGAGAAATTTCAATGCCAGATTTTGATGAAGATATTTCATTCGATGAGCTTGGGATAGAGGATATAAGTGTTCCAGATTTACAGGATTTGTCAATTTCAGGTGATGATTTGGCAATAGAACCAGACTATCCTTTAGACATTTCGAGGGAAGTGGATGAAGAACATGCGGTTACCAAGCAAAGTGCGAGAGATGATACACCAGAAGACACGGGCTTTCTGACTTCAATAGTAAATGCTGTAGTTGATAGATTAAAAAACATATTTTCTCCTTCGGGAGACGTACTAAATGTGGCGGAGGAAACTGGCGTAAATTTAGATACATCATTACCTAATATGTTCGAAAGCACACCGCCTCCAAAGCCAAAGCCGTCACTACTTCAACTTGGTCCAGAAAAACCAACAGCTCCAAAAACTCCCGTTACGATTCCGCCTCATCCGAAAGACCCAAAGGACTACACGGGAATTGTTCAAAGAGCTCGAGCAATTCAAAAGAAAAAAACAGCTGAAGCGACTATCGCTGCAGCCTCCGCTCCCATTGGGAGAGATAAAAGGGAAAGAAGAGAAATTATCTCAACTATACCGAAAAAAGCTCCGACTCTCAAGAAAAAAATCCCGAGACAAAAAGAAAAGAAAAGAGTTTATCCACCCGGTGAATATTCGCCTTCTGATACAAAAGCAGTAGCAAGAGCTAGATCTTTAGCGGGCTTGAAAAACTTATCAGACTTACTAAACCCAGAGCGTGTAGCGAGAATTGCAGAACAAAAAGCTCTCAGAGAAGCCGAAGAAGTAGCCATAGATGCATTGCCCCCTGTAGAGCGAATGAGGGAAAAAATTAAAAGAATGCGGAAAAGTACGGGAGAAATGCCTAGGCCGTCTATTGAAGCATTAGCAACTCTCGAAGCCATACGCGCCAATCTTCCAAAACCTAAATCCTTAAAACGTAAATGGCGACCAGCTGGTAGACTAAAGGTGGATCGCCGTGTACACCCATCAGAAAGATTATTTCGGCACGATTATGGTCGTGTATTAGTTCCAACCAAGAAAACGCAAAAAAAGTTAGGTTGGAAACCAATTGACGTTTTGTCTCCAATTGCTGAAGAGACACAATTCAAAGACGGAGATTTTATACAATTCTCACCTTTAAAACCACATGAAGGTCGGTTGCGTTTACGTTATTTAAAGGAACAAGCTGCTAGACAAACTGCTGAAGCCATTAGGGCTGCGGAAGAAAACCAAGCAGCAATTTCATACCAAACAACTCATAGCCGTCGGATAGCCAGTCACAGAATACCGGAAGTTTTACAATTTGAATTTAGTCCAATTCAAATGCGAAGTCCGACTAGTCCAAGAACAGAAGAAACTAGACGCGAAAAGATAGTAAGAAAAATAGGTCCACATGGAGGTCCAGAAACAGTAAGAGAAGAAGTAACTGAAATTTCTACGATTGAAAACGGTGAAGTACACACGTCTTTAAGGCAAGTTACAACCAAAACCGATGAATATGGAAATGTGACTCGCCACGTACAAAAAGGTAAGGGCTTTACAGGAGAGGAAGAAGCTATTTTGGAAGATTTAGCTGACATTGAGCCGCCAGATTTCTTGGATACATCAGATATACCAGCACCAAGTGATCTCTCCATTCCCACTCCAGCCGAAATAATAAACAGAATTCGATCAAATGTCCAACAAAGGCTTAGTTTAGCTTTACCGAATATTCCGCAATCATCAAAAAGTCCTTTACCTGCATCTCCAGGAAAGATCGACTTCCCGCAAAATTTAACGGATGAGGAGTTATTTGACATTGAAACACCGGAGTTTGAGAGAACACCCCAGAAAGCATCACCACAGGTGCAAACATTTTCTCCAGTCGAAAGAGATCTGCGAATGTACGCTTGGGGAGAGGTTCCGACAGCAACTCCACCACTGCGAACTCAAAGGTCGAAAGGACCATCTCAAACTGCTGAGCCGGCTAAACTCATAACTCCTTCACCAAAACCAAAATCTCCAGAAGGTATACCTCCACACCCCAAAGACTCAAAAGATTATAAAGGAATGATAAAACGAGCGCAAGCTATCCAAAAACTTAAACTGCAAGTAGAGTTAGCAGCTAAGACTGCCCTTGCAAAGCAAGATCCATCAAAAAGTGGAAGAGTTCCAATATCTAGGTGGACTGGACCTCCTCCAAGAGATCCCAGAAGACGTCCAAGAAATAAATTAGTGCTTAAGAAACGAGTTCCTAAGGTTTCCCCAAAAAATATTGGTGATCAAAGATTGGAATATGAAGATATGGAATTTCCATCTGACCCTCCACAATTGTCCGAAGAGTACAGAAGAGCTGTAGCTCGAGCAAGATTAATACACGGGCTTGAAAATCGAACAGCTGCACTTAATCCTGCAGTTGCTGCAAAACTAGCTGCAGAAGAGGCTGATCAAGCTGCTTTTGATGCATTACCTGAAGTGGAAAAGATTAAGAGAAGAATGGAAAAACTGCGAGAAAGACCTGCAAAAAAACGTCATTTTGAACCATCGGCAGATATTCTTGGAGCTTTAGCTGCCATTCGAGCGAATATGTCTCCATTAGAAGATGTGTTGCAGCAGCCTTCCCCACACCGTTCTCTGACAGGAAGGGAACCTCCTCTTTCCAGTCAAGCAATGTCACCAAAAACTCCTATAACGGAATATCGTTCTCAGAATATTGCTCAAGCACCAATGCGAGCACGTTCTAGAGTCACTGCTTCTATGCCACTTGCAAATACATCTTTAGAAGAATTTGAATTAATGGAACAATATATGGGAGCAATGCCTATAATTCCTGAAGTTAAAAGTCCATCACAACCGCATGGTTCTTCTCCAGGACACCGCCCAATAATGTCTCCAGTTGCTCCAAGCGATTTTATAGATCATTCCCTAGAAGAATTTGAAAACTTGGAAGCTGAACTAAAATCTGATAAATCATTGGAAGAGTTTGAAACTCAAGAAGCCGAAGCAAAAAAAATATACCATTATGACACGCCAAAAAGAAGTGAACACCATAGGCCAAGGCAGTTAGTAACACCCCCAATACGTTCTACAACGACCGCTTTAATAGCGCCTTCAATGCGAATGTTAGGGCAAGCGGGATATTTCCAAGATATAGAGCTATCTGATGAAGAGTCTTTACCTGAAAGTGAAGCAGTAAGACGGCCACATACAACACCTACACCCCATGTAGATCCTGGTTCTATTTATTATGATTTAATGGAGGATTTTAGGGTTCCAGTCGAAAATGTTCTGGAAACTTCACAATTAATGCCCAAAACGCCACCTAGAAATATACAAGAAAGGCTTCAAAGACTTAAAGAAGCGCAGTCAGTACGTACATATGAAGAACCGTCCCATGAAACTCCAGCTGCAACAGCCTTGGATTTTAGTCCAATTAGACTAATTAGCCCTAGCAGCGTTGGAGAACACGAGCAACTCACTTCCTCTATTTCTATACAAGAAGAAAATGAATGGCTAATAAATATTGATGAGGCACCTGAAGGAAAAATCCATGCAGTTAAACAACTTAGAGACCTTGACGATATTCCATTTGATGAGCTGGAATATGAAGCCGAGCCCAGCTTACCTGATATTTCTTTTGAAAAGCCTTTGAGTCCTCCACCTAGACCTTCAGACATTATAAGAAGAATTAAGCATACACAACATCAACAATTAAAAGAGAGTACAAGGCCTCCAACACCAAAATCTCCGGAAGCTTTAAAACTGCCCGAAGAATTCCCTGATGAAGAATTGTTTGAGCTAAGTGCACCATCTTTCACACAAACACCAAGAACACCCCCTTTAACATACATATCTCCCCGAGTTTCGCTTCCCATAGCTTATGGGGAAGTACGTCCTACAATTCCAGCAGCTCCAACCCAGCACAAACAAACACCAATTAAAGAGCCAACTCCTCGTTCGCTAGGAAAAAATGTCAAAGACAAAAGTTTTACACCCGAGAGTTCAATTGTTATTCCTCCTCATCCACAACACCCCAAGGACTACGCAGCGATGATAAGGCGCGCTCGAGCAATTCATAAACTAAATAAGCAAAAGGAGGCTGAAGCACAACCACCGCTACAATCTGTGGGAAAAGATAGAGTTCCCATATCCAGATGGCAAGGACCTCCACCTAAAAAAACCACCACCAAACCTAGAAAGAAGCTTGTTCTAAAAAAACGTGTACAAAAGCCCGTAGCCACTGCAGACGAGAAGTCGGATATACAGCAACCTTCTGTGCCAGAAGAGGAAAGAGGATATGCCGAACCTCCACCACTACCACAGGAATACAGAGATGCGGTTGCAACAGCAAGATTACTACGTGGTCTAAAAAATAGGACAGCTGCTCTAAATCCCAAAATTGCTGCGAAAGTTGCAGCGAAAAAGGCTGCAGAAGAAGCAGCAGCTGCAGCATTTAATGCATTGCCTGAAATCGAAAAGATTAAAGTTCGTATGGCGGGTTTACGAAGAAAGCCGCATCGACGACATGGTATTAAACCTACAGTGGAACAGATGGCATATTTGGAAGCCTTAAAGCTAATAGCAGAGTATCAAACATCCTCCCCAGAAACTTTATCCAAATCACGAACACCACTTCGAATATCTCTAACGCCTCGATCCAGGACAATGACACGCTCATTATCATTGACTCCCCGCCCAGATTTCAAGGAAATAACTGACGCTGAGTCTCGAGAGTTAGCTGAATTAGCTGAGTTTGAATCCTTAGAGCAGCTTGATAAATCTCAAGTCCTTCCTCCTACGGTAACACAAGATTTCGCTTTACAACAAAGCATTGATGATTTGAAAAGTAAATTATTAGAAGCTGAAGAGTTTCCGCAAATTGAAGACGAGTCTTTAGCAGAATTTGAAGCATTGGAAGCTCTCGAAGATCCTCCCGTTCAACATCCAGCTCAACCTGTGACACCTTTAGATATAAGCAAGCTTGTTTCAGATTTGCGTCAGCACTTAGTTACACCACCAAGGGTAGATCCTAGAGAAAGATATAGGCAATTAATAGCCCAAAGGAAGAGTCCCACAATACCAATTGTAAGTCCTGTGGAAAGCCCTGAAATTCGCTATAGTCCTATAAGATTACCTTCGAGCCCATCTAGAGCAGAAAAATCAACTAGTCAAATAACAAGAAGTGGCAATAGGGTAATAAAAGAGCGTGTTATTGAAACATCGGAGATGATTGACGGACAATTACAGCAGTTTAAAACTCTCATTACAACGACAACTGATTCCCAAGGTAACGTAACAAGCCAAATAAACGAAAGTAAACGTGTATCTGCCAGAGACCGTTCAGCTGAATTAGAGTCTGCAGAAGATCTTGGAGATATTGAAGAACCAAGTTTTTTAGACACCACGCCTTTAACACCTCTGGAACGACCTAGACCAAGAGACATTATAGACAGAGTAGGTAGGCAGCTTAAGGAAAGCTATAGGCCAGAAGTACCAACTGGTCATCTTATAGAATTAAGAACACCACCACGTATGTTGCCTTTGCCCACAGAATTACCAGAAGAAAAACTTCTAAATTTAAGCTATCCGCTGTTTGAGAGAACCCCATCTCAATCTCCTGTGCGATCTCCAACTAGATCTCCTATGAGGCCACTTGACGTTTCTATACCTCAGGTATTTGCAGCTACTCCTCCACCTCCCACCCCTCCTCTTCCCCCGGTATCACCACTTAGATATCGGATTCCATCACCAGAAGGTCCTATTGTTATACCAGGTCATCCCAAAGATCCCACTGATTATAAAGCAATGGTTAGAAGAGCTAGAAAAATTCAAGAGCTTATGGAAGCAGAGGCACGTGCAGCCGAAGAAGCTGAGGCGGAGGCTGCGGTGATGGCTGCGGCAGAGGCAGCAAAGCCGAAGAAAAAGGAAAGAGTTCCGATCTCTAGGTGGACTGCTCCACCTCCCAGAAAACCAGGAAGGCGCAAAAAGCTTGTTATGAAAAAACGAGGTGAAGTTATGGCAACAAAAACAACAGCAAAAAAAAATAAGTTGGAAGAAGAAATAGAACATCTCGAGGAACCTCTAGCACTTCCAGAACACTTTGCGAAAGAAGTTGCATTAGCAAGGAAACTGGCTGGTCTCAAATACAGCCCAGCAGCTTTAAGACCAAAAGTGGCTGCAGGAGAAGCAGCCAAAGCAGAAGCTACCAGAAAAGCGTATGAAGCTGAAGGTGCACATTCTCGATCACCTATTAAAGATTATGCTGCAGTGTTGTCGAGAATAAATGAAATGAAAGAAAAAGGTGCTGTAGTACGTAATCAACCATCACTTGCATCGGCTGCATACCTAGATGCTTTGAAAGGTGCAATGCAAGTCCGCCAAGAGTTACAACATGTACCTGAATCTCCTAAAACAAGATATGAAAGAATTCTAGCAGCAAGATCAGCTGTACCGTCTCCTACTGAAGAAAGTCCAATAAGAACACCTACCCATGAAGAAATTCATTATTCACCGGTTCGTTTCAGTAGCCCGCGTATCGGCGACAACCAAATGGATTTGCCAGAGTCATTAAGACCACACAAATTTGATATAGCGGATTTTGAAAATCTTGATGAGATGGAAGAATTGAGTGTACTCGAACAGCCAACTTATTTCGATTTTAGTCAGCAGCCAAT
The DNA here is from genome assembly GCA_956483635.1 of Panzeria rudis. Classification (NCBI taxonomy): domain Eukaryota; kingdom Metazoa; phylum Arthropoda; class Insecta; order Diptera; family Tachinidae; genus Panzeria; species Panzeria rudis. The sequence goes on from OY101447.1 coordinate 123,208,631, forward strand.
AGATGAAAATCAATATACTCCATTAACACCGCCAACAACACCACCACCCGTACCTTCCGCCTTAATTAGCAGAATACGTCAACAATATGAACAAGAAAAAGCAGCGGTTCGTCCACAAAGATTAACATCACCTGAGACTTTAGAATTTCCCGAAGATTTACCAGAAGAACTTTTTCCATATGCTTCATTAACACCGCCAACAACACCACCACCCGTACCTCCCCCCTTAATTAGCAGAATACGTCAACAGTATGAAAAAGAAAAAGCCGTAGTTCGTCAACAAAGATTAACATCACCTGAGACTTTAGAATTTCCTGAAGATTTACCAGAAGAAGAACTTTTTGAACTCAGTGCACCATCTTTTGCACAATCGCCCATTAAAGCAGAAACGCCTATCAAATCTCCCAATATAACAATACCATATTATTTTGAAGAATCACCTCCTCCTGCTAGGTCGCCCACAGCAGCTATGATGACCGATGATATTAATGCTACCAGTCCTCCTCTCTTAGGAGTTTTTCCTGGAATTAGAGTAAAAACACCCCAGGGACCTATTATAATCCCACGCCATCCTAAAGATCCCACTGATGTGGCTGCAATGATAAGGAGAGCACAATTAATTCAAAAACTTAGGGCAAAGGAATCTGCAGAAAAAGCATCTGCTGCAAAAGCTGCCAAAGTTAGAGTGCCAATATCAAGAAGAATGCCTAAAAAATCAGCACAAAAAAAAGGAAAATTAATTAGTAAACCCACGGAACCACCTAAACTACCCACCGATTATCTTGCACAAGTAGCCAGGGCTCGTAGGTTAGCGGGATTAAAACCCAAAACAACACCGACAACTAGTAGCACTCAAACCCAGGTGGCTCCTCCTAAGCCCAGCTATGCAACTTTAATGGAAAGTTATGCCGCTTTAAGACGAGCAAAGCAAAAAATACAACAAGTTCCTACTGCTAGAGAGTTAGCATACAGACAACATTTAATAAACCGTAAACAAAGGCAAGAAAGAAGACGTGCACTATATGAATTAGAACGTCTACGGCAACAGCAAGGTTTTGAATTCGAACCGACAAAAACACCACCCACAGCACGAGAAAGGTTACAAGCTATCAAATCAAGAATTCCTTTCGAAACATCCACTTCATCAGTATACCCGTATAGTCCTGTTAAAACACCGGAGGTCATTGATGTACCACAATACCAGCCTATTTCATTGGCCAAAACTCCTCCATACCAATTCCTGAAAAATGCTCGTACACAAGATATAGAGAATATTTCAATGCCACTTGATGATATAGATAATACTACGGATTTTGACACAGCTGATGAAGAGGATATAGAGTTTCAATTAGCGGAATTAGCAAATATGGCATTTCATGAAAATGTCAGTATTCCGGAATTAGACAGAGCAGAGCAAAATGATTTCGATATAGCTGAAAGAATAAAAATGCTACAGCATCAACTATTACAATCACCCAATACAGCTAATGTAGATGTCCCAAAGGAATACAATATGGCTGAAAGAATGGAACTATTGAAAAACCAGTTGTTACAGACACCAACGCAGCAGGAATTGCTAGTTAATGAGAGCATTAGGGATTTGTCGAATTTTGATGAAGACGATGAACATAACAATCAACAACACATCTACGACGATGTTATGGCTGATTTTGAAGAAATGGAAAGGCAATACTTATAGCCTGTAGTATATATTTTGGTAATTGTAATATTATAATATATTTTTTGTTAATTGTGATAAATAACTAAAAATAATAGAAACATATATGCATAATTTTAAAATATTAACTAAGGAAAAATCTTACGTAGTTTGGGGTTTTATTTTTTTAGCTTAATATATCATATGATTCCAAAATCTTTCTTACATTATTTTCAAATTTATTTAAATGGGATTTTTTAATGATAACTAAGTAAATTAAGGGCCCATTGTAATTTCGTAATTTTCTGACATATTCCATAGCTTTATTTTGTAAATCTTGAGGCTGCTCTTCAGATAAATAATTTACAACTATTTCAGAAATTTCATTCACATGCTTACCATCCAAATTAAGGCATTCAATAACATTGGGAAACTCTTCCAAAAGTTTTACCTGTAATTTGTATTCTTGAGTTGGCCTGAAAAGAGAGAGAGAGAGAGAGAGAGAGATGTTAAGAAAAATGTTAGCCGATTTAAAAAAACGGAGACCGAAACAATCATTTTGTGATGGCTTTAAAGCAGACCAACGGAAGATAAAATACAGTCGAATTTGGTTAAGCGAAAATGAAAAATTACCCCTACTGTGGGGTTATTATGTATTTCGATTCGAAAGAATCCCTTTTCGAAACACAATCAGCCTTGTCATGAATAAAATTTCACATGAAAATTTCCGAACATGTGAAGAGTTCGTATCATGAATAAAATGTGTTGTAAAAATTTCCGAATGTTTAAATTTGTAAAGTCCGAAAAAAAATATTTTTGAATTTGTTTGCTCTCAAAAAACATCCCATACATGTTTTTAAAAACCGGTATGTTATTTTATTCACATGGAATTCATGATACGAAATTAAAATCCATGTGAACAAAAAATTTTATTCGGAAATTTTCACATGTGGAATTCATGATAAGGCTGAATGTATAAGGTATACAAATACAAATGATTTTCTTTTCGAATCGAAATACATAATCAGGAGTTTTACTCTGTAATTCGATTCGAAAGGAAAACTGGTCGAATTTGTATGTTATTTGCATTGCAATACGAAAGCATTTTCTTTCGATTCGAATTACAGAGTAACCCCCCCGGTATGTGATGAAAAACGATTTAGACGCAAAAACGATTTGAAAGCGATAAAAGGTTTGATGTGTTTGCTATAGTCGTTTTGTCAATAATTTTCAAATTTGTTTTTAATTGTTTTTTTTAACAATTTTTGATAAGTTGCTCTTCAGAGTTCCATTGCATTGCTTATATTTTATCTTCTACTGAGCTTTTTAAAAGTCAATAGTTTGAGATTGGTTCAAAACTAACTGAAAAGATTGGTCGGAATTCATCAAACCTTTTCAAAACAATCGTATTGAAATCGTTTTGAAAACGATCGTTTTCCATCACATACCTGAATAACCCCTCAGGAACTTTGTTGCGCTTGCGCAAGATTTTCAATAAAAAGGTTCGGATAAGAGAAAACCGATTCGAAAGAATTTACCCCTTTTCAAATTGCTCTATAAAACAAAGATATGTATGTATGGCACTAGAAATATGTAAAACATATCGCACCTGTTTAATAATACCGTATTAACTCAAAATTTTAATTTTATCACTTTTTACCGAATATTGACATTATTCTTATCTACGAACTGTAAAAATTTTGTATTGTTCTGACCACTACTTCACCACAAAACACGAGTTGTGATCTTTTTCGTAAAATAAATTGTTTCAAAGTACAAAAACAGGCAGTAAGTATGTATTTTGAGTTGTGACTATTTTCAAGCTTCAAATGTTTCAATTTATTCATTTTTATTTTGAGTTGATACTTTCTTGTTAAAATGTTTCCAAAGAATTTTGAGATAATAATCTGGTATCGTGCGATTAATATAACATATATTTGGCTATTATTATTTTTATGAAATCGATCGATTTCCATCACACACCAGAATACTGTTTTTGTTGAAAGAATTTTTTTAAAATCGATGTTAGGAACTCAAAATCTCATATTTTCTCTGCAGCCGATTAAGAAAAGAGAAAGAAAATTAGGTCTATTCTGAAAATCACATGATTTTAAATCACATGTAGTTTTGAAATCACACATGTGATTTGTTTCTGTTTTGCAAATTATAAGACTTGGTGTGATTTCAAATTTTCTAAATCAAAAGAAAACGTTTGATTTTATTGTATTGCTCATTTTGTCTTAATTAGTTTTCTTAAAAAAAAGTTGCAATTAATTAGTTTTACAAAAAAAAAATGCATAATGTGTTGGAAAACTCGCAAAAAGTCGTTAAAATTAGAAATAAATCAAAATTGGTTAAAGTGCCGAAACTGCAAAAATGTCGAAACACGAAAAAATTATTTCATCGGTAATGTTGCAAAACCTACGCAAAATTGTTAAAACTAATAAAAAATCAACATTGGTTTAAAATTATTGAACTTGTAAAAATGCTTAAAACTCGAAAAAGTCGCTTTCGTCGCAAAAATTCACGAATAATTTCTAAAATAATCATTAAAATTTATAAGGAACACATAAAATTATTAACTTCGGCATTTTGTTTTTTTTTTAATAAAATTCATGAACAAGTTGTCTCAAAAATAAGAAAGTGATTTTAAACGTGCTAGTTAAGTGGCTGCCGAACTTAACTAGCCCGTTTAAAATCACATACGGCCATGTTCTGAAAACCATTTCGTTTTGAAATCGCAAAATTTCAGGAATGAGTTCAGCAAAAAACTCAAAATTTAAGCTTTTTAATTGGTTTTTATGTTTTAGATGTTTGAGATATTTTATCCGAACTTAACTTCGAATGCACTAAATTGTTCGATTAAGGGAACACTGTTTTCAGAACATGACCGATATTTTCAAATATTTTGTGCACAGAACACCTTTTTGTGACTTGAAATCATTTTTACAAAAAAGTGATTTTCCGAACATGCATGATACAACTAACAGGTGCACCCAGTTCTACAACACTAGAAAATTTGTTGTAGAAATTACTCTACTAGTTGTCAAAAAACGTAGAAAGCGGGTGTAATTATCACCGCAGCTAGCTCTATAAGGAAATGTCAAATACCTTAAAGAAGGCAATCTCTGTATAGAGTTTGATAGTTTTAAGGCGGTGATGATGCTATGATATTTTGATAATCCCACAAAGTTTGCCGTTTAAGCGAGTACGGTCAGGGGATTTGGTGGCAGCGATGTTAATTTTTCTTTTTTCATTACCGTGCGGTCCTCAAAAAATTACCGTTTTTAAGAACAAGTTACCGTACGCAAAGGTTTTTAATTAAAACAACAGCAGTAATCATAAACAATTTATTTGAACTAGGATCCCGCTCGGTAGTGAAATTCGACCACTAGATCCGTAACCGGTTTTTAAGCAAAAAAAAATGTATTGTGCATATATAGAGAAAAATGCCTTTTAAACCGTCAGCTTATTATTGGTTTGGCTCATATGCTACAAACTCGGAATGGAGAAAAGCGACAAAGAAGGTTTACACAAAGTTTTCTGAAAATATACTCGATAGATTTTTCTTTTGTAATTTTAAGCATAATCCACTCGTAACTATTTTTTTTAAATGGTCGGTGGGCCAAACCAATAATATCCTGACGATATGTTTCATCCACATTGGTGGATAATAAGATACATACTTAAAAGTGTACCACAAAACAAGCCGTGTTTTTTTTAAATCGATTTTGTTTTATTCACAATTAAGTGACGGAACTCAATTGACAAAAATCAATATTTTCATGCAGCAGCAACAATTCAATTTGTGTGTGTGTGTTGTATGGAAATCGTAATTTTTGTAAATTGATTTTCTTAACTTAAACATTTTTGAAATTACCGTATTTTTAATGAAATTACCTTGCTACCTTTTGGCGCCCGAAATGTTCATACAAAACGGTAATTACTGTACAGTTAACATCACTGTTTGGTGGGCTCACCTGTTAAATACGCCTTGAGAACATGCCTGTTAGAGACGAGCGATCCCGTGATTTAAAAGAACATCGTGAACAATGAACGTGATTTAAAAATCGCTATTACTTAAAACTGTGCCTGTGAGCACTGTTTTCAGTTCTCATATAGCAAGGTAATTAATTTTGAAGTACATACATGCCAGTGATGCCGTTTGGTTACATTTGTTACATTTTTCGTAACTTTTGAAGGCCCAATGTAACATGTATAATTTTTGTTATATTTGAGCAAAATTTCGCAACTTTTGGTACATGGCAAAGAACGAAGCAATATTTTTGAAAAAGTACTTGATTCATTAATTAACGGAAGAACTGCCCGTTCGGTTTGAATAACATAATATGAACTTTGTAGTCACATTTCATACGAAAAACTATTTAAGTATGAAGATGAAAAAGAAACTAAAAAGCATTTATTAAATTTATTATTTTTGATATTCTTCCAATTTTATTTAAAATAAAGATTTATTTGTTGAGGATTAAGCAATGTCTATATTTGTTGCCTTTTTATTCTGGTATGTGATGGAAATCGATCGATTTCAAATCGCGCGGTTTGAAAACAAATTCTACTGAAGGATAATTTATTGATGCTTTTTTTTCTTTTTCGAGGCTTAGAGTACTTTATTCGAGCTTAGATTCGATGCCACTGTATCGTGCAATTTACAGAACATCTGTTTGATGAAATCGCGCGATTTGAAATCGATAGATTTCCATCACATACTAGATTATAACTGAAATATGGAATAAAAATATTTATATTATATAAATCACATAAATTTACTATTTATTCAAGGAATATTTCAAAATGTAACTTTTGACGAAAAACTTAACTTTCTTAAAGGGAAGGCGTAACTTTTTTATTCTTCCCGTGGCAACACTGATACATGCTTCTATCTTTCAACAAAACAAAATGTTACTGAAGAATTGCTTATACCAAGGCAGATTTAAATGCCCCCTAAAATATACTTTGAATTTTAAAAAGAAATACTCATAAGGAAGAAGAGAGAACACTATAAATAGCAACATTTTCATTGTTATATTACGCAAAGAAAACTTTATTACCCACACAAACAGTGAATATCATAATTTTGTGTATCTAAAGCACCGCATACACGTTTCAATTCAATTGTCAATTGAGTCTTTCAATTGAATTGATTCTTCACCACACACTTCATAAGCTGAATTGAAAGATTTTCATTCAGCTGTCAAATTTATATGAAATTAATGCAATTAAAGCCAATTTTAAAAATGCTTAAACTTTTTCTTTGCAAAAGAAAACTACAAACATAAATTTTGACAGCTGATCAAGAGAGCCGAACACACACAGCACAATCGAAATGAAAGACTTCCAAACACCAAAATGTAACTCAATTGTAGAATAAGCTTATCATAAGAGATATTCTACAACTTTTTGTAAGTATGCTTATTATCAGGGCTCGAACTTTCATGCAACTAAAAATTGATTTTAAGCGCTTAATAAATGCACCTAAAAATGAGAAATATGCGCAAAAATATGCATTTACCTACGAACAAAGTACCAAAACTAAAATACATAGTATGAAAATATTTTTTTTAATTTTTTATTATTGTTAGAGAAAAAAACATAAAACAACCATAAATTGGGTCTATTATTTAATCCAACCGAACTTTAGTTGAGTTGCCAGTCGACAACTGAAAATTAATGGTTGATAGAAAGGCACTAAATAGCAACTGAAATTGACAGCTCTCAGTTGCCATCAGTAGTATAATTTTCAGCAACTGGCAACCCAAATGAGGCTCGGTTGCCGTTCATCCATAATCGGCCAATTAATATTTTTTTCAAAAATTGAAAAATATGCATTAAAACTTTTTTATAACTCCACAAATATGTATTTATTGCCAAGATATGCAACTACAAATCGATGCCAAACTACTTGAAATTTGATGATTCGAATAGATAATTAGTCAATACTTCTTTATCTATCACCACAAAAAATATGCATTTGCATAAAAGTCCGAGCCCTGGTAATAACTATAAACTCTATTTGCCTGAATTCTCTTAAAAATACTTAACAATTTGTTTTAGAATTGATTTTATATTAATTTTTGTTTAAAAAGAATGTTTACGTTAATAAAAGAATGAAAATTTCGCCATATTTCATTTAATAAATCTACTTAATTTAGAAAATCAACTTTTCCTTTCAAGCCCGGGAACGCGATTTTTCTATTCTCGTTTCCCGGCAAGTGCAAAAGTCTGTGAAATCCCAAACCCTACTCTCACCTCACTAATAGTCGTAACAGTTTCTGCGAGGCAGAAATTGTCCACCTACCTCCTCGTGGTTCTATTTTTGAAAAAAATATTAAGCCTATGTATCTTTCTCGACTCAGATGTATCTATGTTTTAAATTTAATTAAAATTGGTTGGAGAGTTTCAGAGAGACAAACATCCCCTTACCCACATCGTGGTCCTATTTTTGAAAAAATTATAGCCTATATGTCCTTCCAGATTCAGATCTATCTGTTTTAAATTGAAAAAATATATAGCCTATGTGTCCTTTTAGACTCAGATCTATCCGTCTATCAAATTTCATCCAATCCCTTGAGCGGTTATCGCGTGATAGACTATCACTTATAGACTATCATCCAAACATTGACTTTCTTATTTAAAAATTAGTAGTAATAGGATGAGAAAGTTTGGATGTTTAGATGTTATAAGTTATTATTGTGTGTATTTCTGCGCCACCATAGAGCCAAAACGGCTAGACTGATTTTGATTGTTTTTTTTTTATTTAAAAGGTGACTTGGGGGACGTTATTTTCGAAAATTTGCACTGTAAATTATATTTACCGGTTCAGCCGTTTGGATGCTGCAGTGTCAACTGTGTCGGAGGTTTTTAAAATTTTTATTTTAATGTTATTCATAGATAGTACTTACACCGAAGTGGTTTCTCTAGCTGAATGTGTTGCAGCTTGTTGTAAGAAATTTTTAAGGAATGGCATAACATCACTGGAAAAAATAACAAAAGTTAAATATAGCTATATTCATTTGTTCGTTAATATAGGTTTTTAACTTCAAATTCGTACTTTTCCATATCAAATTCACGATTTTAAAAATCAAGTTCAGAATTTTTCATATGAATTTCAAGATTTTAAAAATCAAATTCGGGTTTTTCCATATCAAATTCAGGATTTTACACATCAAACTCAGACTTTTCCCATATCAAATTCAGCATTTTAAAAATCAAAATCAGACTTTCAAATCAAATTCAGGATTTATTATATTTAAAAAAGTTATAATTAATTAATTTGTTACTTTATTCGACCTTACACTGGATGAATATTATTTATTATTTGGGCTCAAATAATAAATAATATTCAGTTATAATTAATAATATTATTATGAATTGAGTTAATGAAACACAACAAAGATTTAATTTAATGCAAAGGTTGCTCAGAAACAGCTGATGGCAATTTCGTCGTCATATCTTGGTGGTTCTCACAGATTTGCTAACAATTGTCGAGCTTTGAACTTAGTTGAAAAAATCGTTTTAACTGCATTCAGTATTCGAGAATATGGCGAAAGAAAGACTAATGTATGATGATACGTCTCATTCACAATATCCAGCACTTTCTGTATCTTGTGAATTGCTGCGTTACCCAAAATTAACCATGCGTTAAAAATATTTTCCTTATTAATTAAATCGTCGAAAAATCCACAAAGAATATCGCTTTTACATACCTAGTTTATACGCAGGGCTTATTTGCAAATAAAAACGTAGTGCGACCAAGTATGTAAATACATGAAAAAATCTGAATTTCATTTTTAAAATCCTGAGTTTGATATGGAAAAGTCCGAATTTGAATTTAAAAACCTATACATATTTCATTTTTAATAGTTAACTTACTCTAAACATCTTTTTGTGATGAAATCTTTAGCATTGATCGCCAGCACTTCAAGTAAGGAAAAACAGCGGTTTAAGACCAAAGCATTTTTTTGTCGAAATTTCTCTACTAACGTTGGCCATGTTGAGTGTATTAAGGGTAACAATTCATTTTCATAATCATGCAACAATGGTACACCACATGTTAAACATTCCAATGATAAGATTTGTAATTTCAAATCAGAAGAATTTAAAATTTTTATAACTTGCTGTAATATTGACTTGATTAAAATAATATGTCGTGGCAGTTGTGTGTTTTCCAGTATATCTTCCTCCATTACATTTTGTTCACATTTTTGTTTTGTATTTATAGTGTTACATGAGTTAATATTATCATCATCCGCCAATTCGTTGATAGTTTTGTCAGAATTCAAAATGTTAAGCCAGGAATTTAATAAGTCACTATCATTTGTATTAATTTCGCTATTGTCCATATCATCAATGTGCATTTTTTGTCCATCTTTAATTTCTATATTACATGATAACAGCCATGATGCTATGTGTCTTAAAAAAGCATTAAATACTTTTAAATAAGAAAGTGCGTTATGAGTTTCATAATGTCTGGCACATTCATCATAGATCGTATCGAAAATTACTTCCAAATGGGGCAGGTTATTGCGTGAAGAAAATTGTAAAACAACTGTAAGAATGGCTACAGCCGCGTTACTTTCTGATGGCTTTATATAATCAAGAGAAATATTAAAATTACTTTACACTGTTCAATTTTTTAAGTGGGAATATTGAATACTAACCTTTTTCAATAACCTATTTAAATGGTAAGTTATATAATCAATATGCCCCTCTATTAATTGTGTTGCTTTACTAAATCTCAACGATTTTTGTATTGATACTAAAGCAAAGTTAGCCGCTTTATATACTATCGCATTACTGTGTGCTTGAATAATGTAATGTTAATTTTGTAAGTAAAGAACTTTGTAGCAGGCTTAGGATGACAATTACACGTTATTCAGGTATGTGATGAAAAACGTTTTAGACACAAAAACGATTTGATATATCTTTTAGTCCTCTACCACGCCCAGAAGTTATAGTAATTTTATGAATTTTATTTTAAGTTGCTTCATTAATACAAAAAATAATTTCTTTTGCAGATACGCACAAAAAACAAATTTTTGTCGAATAAAAGAAGCTTAGAATCGAGGAGATCTGACAAAAAATAAGAAAGTTATGAGCCATTAAGTGAAAAAAGCCGATTTTATATCCCATACAAAATTGTTTTCAATCAAAAAAAATTTCTGTTTTTATGGAATCCGGTTTATAAAAATGAAATCAATATAGATTATAGAGTACACAATGCATTGTGAACAAGATTTCAGATCCATTGAATAGGAGTAAAAAAAGAGAGCTTCTGCAATGATAAGCCCATGCAAAAAAAAAGATTTTATTGACTTCTTTTTAAGCTCCTGTTTCACTGGTTACACATGTAATTGGTGCTAGAATAGGGCTGTCATACGTCCTGGGTTTCCAGGATTGTCCTGGTTTTAGGCACATAGTCCTGGTGTCCTGGTCCACTCTTAAATTGTCCTGGTTTTTTGATACAGACAAAAATTTAATTTCTGCTGATTTTTGTTATGAACAGAGGTTAAGCTTTCTGTTATAACGCTGTTTACATGAATCAATTTTACCAGCATTTGTTGCCTGGAGCTTCTGTCGTTCAACTGCTCGGTGAAATAAACCCAGGTGGCCTCGCTAGCCCATGTGTTTATTGTCGCCTCTTGTAACTTTACATGAATTTTTATCTTTGTTTATTGTGTTTTAAGTATGAAACTTAACATGAAACTTAACATGTAAGTTTTGTATCTATTATTTAATTGTTGGACATAAATATATGGTTGATACATGTATCAAAATAAAAATTTGTTGGGGTTCCTTTTTATATGATTACTTCTTGGAAAATATCTGTGGTCACAACCGTTAACAGCTTAAGTCGAGTTAGGACAAAATTTAAATTTTTGGTGTGATCGACACAGCTCTCCCGAAAATTTTTGAAAACGACAAGCGGTTAAGGCTTATGACCACTGATATAAGGTGTTGTTGTACGTTCGTTTGTGATATGTATTATAAATGTCCTGGTCGACGGGTTCAGACTTCTGGCAGCCCTATGCAAGAATAAACACAATTCAAAGAGATTGTATTTGGTACTAGTGCAAATACAATTACTAGTACATACTTTCAAAGGTACTAAGGCAATTCCAAATTACTGCTAATGTAATTAACATCACCCAAGCCTGCTTTGTACAATATCTTACCAAGCTTTAAGAGAACTTTGTGCAAAGTTTGAAAAACGTAACCATCAAATCTTTCTGCTACATAAAGGGCACAGTGACCCAAGCAATCCAGTACAATACATGTGTGAAGCACATTAAATTCAGCATCATTTATAGTAACCTTTTGTTGTTTTTGCAGTAAATCTGGAATATAAGAATACTTTAGAAATACGTGTACATACCTATGTACTTTATTTTATAAGGGGAGTATGTAACAACATATAAACCCTAATCAATGCATTGAAATAGCTGTTTAAAAAGTAAAGATTAGTTTACAAACTATATTTTAGTTGCAACTTGACCAAGGAGAGTTACAATTACATGTACATATGTATGTAATTGCAATTGCTCTTCAGTCAATGACATACAACCGATACAACAGTTAAAGCTAAATTGCCCATTTTAATAAAGGTTCTCAGAAGATCTGGTTTGATAATCCAATGGTTCGAGAGATATCGTTGTCAAAAAATTTTAAAAAAATGTAAACACATATGTATAAAACTTGAGTGTTGTGTTTTTCTTCCGACAGGGTTTTTTTAATTTGGAACGATTTTCCGTCATCCCACGTCAAATTTTGTTTGCAAACAGACCGGTTTCGGCTATGTGTCATCTTCAGTGTTCTATTGACTACTAAAAAGTATGACGGATAATCGTTCCAAATTAAAAACATTTAAAACTTCTTATCAAATTGATTTTCAGGATTCGTCTACGTTTTTGGACTTGAAAAAATGCGTCGAATGCCACAAATTTGGTCTAAATTGGTTGAGAGACTCGAGAGTTCATTGTAGAAAATTTTAATTTTTAGAGCAGTGTTGTAGAACCTCTTTTTATTATTAAGCATGCCCAATTCTTTCTGAATATAACGTTACGAACCTTGGACTAATAATCAATCTAGATTCACAAGGAAATACGTTCGAAATAATCATATTAATAAACAATTAGCTACTGGGTTGAGCTTTTCGCGTGTTTCCATGTTCATATATACTTCAGTATAAAATCAAAACAAAAACATTTTACTTGAGTAGAACAAAAAAGCAGAAAACTGAGAATGAAGATAAATAATCCGACGGCAACACTAGGAAAGTGCAGTTTAATGTGAACTTGAAGTGATTTAATTCTTGTATTCAATTTTAATGAAAAAGTTGTATATGTATATAAGAATTGAAATCACATTCAACAGAGCCACCTGACAAGTGGTGATAAGCAAAATACACGTGAGCACTGACGATGGAAGTGTATTGACCTCCGAAAATGGCGCTACTCTGCTATGCACGTTAAAAAAATTTAATTTATGTTAATTTTTTCCTTGGAATATTAATCATGCCCAATTCCTTCTGAATATAACGTTACGAACCTTAGCCTAATAACACTGTACAGCAGTTACACAAAAATCATAATATGTATATTTAGTAGGGTCCAGGGGATAGGTTCCAAAGGAAAAATGTTCCTCTCGAAAAAATAATGAGGGTTGGTCATATATATTAAACCTCTCCGACAGTGGTGGGTTAGGACTTGCACCCTCTGTAGCACAAAAAGCTGACGTGACCCGAAAAAAATAACTTCAGATTCGCATTCAGCGACCTCGAAAACATAAAAAACCGTCATGAAAACCTACGGGATTTTTAATTTTTTGAAAATTTGCGTTCGAAATAATCATGTTAATAACTAAAATTGTATCGTTGTCTCTCGATCATTTAAAGTAATTTATTTTAGCCATAATGTTGTATTGTAACAATAACTACATGTGTATGCAAACTTTCGGTTTAGTAGAAACTGTTAAAAAAGGATATTTACTTTGCATAGGCGTGGCACTGCCCAATTATTTCATCATGATGTAGTATTCGAACAGAAGCTTAATGTGTGTGCAAAGTTTCATAGGAATCGGTCGAGTAGAAGTAGATGAAAAGGAATGTGTATTAACTTCGTATGAGCGTGATCCCGCCCACTTTTCTACAGGACCAATCTGGAAGATCATCCTTTTAAATAAAGAAAATAATCCGAAATCGTTTTATAAATGGCGGAGTTTTGAAAGAACATCCTTAAAAATATACATGACGAATTGATAAACTGTCTTCGTTTTTTGAAGTTGGTTAAAAAGAAAACTAATAAAAAATAAATTTAAAATATCAAAAAATCCGACTGCGTAAAAAAACTAAAAGAAAAAAAAACAAGTCCAGTGTGCGGAACATAGCGACTTTTACAGTCGGGAAGCATTAAAATCGAGTCTTCAAATCTTCGCAATAATGGTTCGCGGATGTAAAAGTCGCTATGTTCTGCACATTGGACTTGTTTTTTTTTCTTTTAGTTTTTTTGCGCAGTCGGGTTTTTTGATTTTTTAAATTTATTTTTTATCTATACATATTTTGTCATTGGACCCATATTATTCTTGTCGGATATGTTTGGATCTTCACTACAAATTTCAATTTTTTTTAAAGAGAAGTAACACAATCAGGCAATTAATTAATGAATGTGTTACCTTCTTTGGGAAAGGGATAGTGTAGAGAGAACAGGTGGTGAAGTGGGAGAGAGATAGAAAGCTTAACTCATTTACAACCCTGCTGTTGCGCGTTTTTGTAGAGGAGTGTTGCAAGCCCCTCTGGTGTCAAGTAGAGGCATTGAGTTGTTTAAGTTGTGTAGCCATTTTTATTCATTCTTTTACTAAACCGACGGTTTTGCTACGATACCAACGAAGGAGGGTGCTGCGCAGTGCATTAGGATATGTTAGTATTAATCGCTGCCGGTACTGCCAAAGTGATCAGTGATATGCCTTCATCACTTTAATAGTCCAACAACGACCAACACAATAACACACCAATGCACATGAGAAAAATGCATGATGTAGTTGGCTTGCCTGAAACTAGTCTTGAACTCAAGACCTCAGGGTTTGTAATCAAACGCGCTAACGACCCAGCCAACAGCACCGAAAATGGTGCAAGAGTGCAGAAGCTGTTGATCCGTGACATTTGTAAGCCTTAGAACACTTTTTGAAAACAACTTGGTTTTTTAATTGTCTTCCTCAATACTTCCAAACTAAGATCATGGTGGAATGTAAAACGAAATCTTTAACGGAGCTACGTAATATCTCAACAACGCCTTACACAAGTATTTATAATTTGGTGTAATTTGCTTATTTAACACATCCTATTGCTAACAACTTAAAAAAGTAATTAATTCAAAACGCTATTTTACATTCGTAAATGTAAACTAATTTTTATAAAAGGTAGTTTAAAAAAGTTGTTCGATAATTCGAATATTCGGCAAAAACAGTTCGAACATTTTTTTTATTCTAAATTGAAAAATGTTGTTCGTTCAAACAAAGGGAAAAAACATTTTCGAATATCGGAATAATACTTATGACAACACTGGTATGTATATATTTTTAGGCTAAGACAAAAAATATAAGTATCGTTAAAAATGTTTGTACTCTAAAAGGTTATGGAAGCAGATATATTAAATGTTGAAACACGGAACGGTTTACGAGTTTTAAACTTCCGGTAATTCGATGCTAAGCTTTTGTAATATTTGTTGATGAAGGTAATCAGCAGAATTAAAAATGTGGTTCAATTGAAGGGCTTAGTGCAATAACTCGGTAAGCCACGTGAAATCAAAAATTTGTTTTATGTGCTCACGTAATTCTAGAGAGATTTTTGGATAAATTGTAGTGTTTTGCAACTAATTATGCTGCGTATTTAAAATAGAAAATTCCAAAAAATATACAATTTTAAATTTTGTTTAAACGTAAGTCGATTAATTTATTCCATATTTTATTTTTGTGGCTTATCGAGTTATTGCACTAAGCCTCTCAATTATATATTTATACAAAATATAAATTAAAAATTTACCTCCAGTTTCATCATCGGAGTCACAATCTTGTGTTCTTATTTCCACAGAAGATTCATAAAGCCCTGGAGTACGATCAACAAACCAATCTGAATGCTACGGAAAAAATAAATAAAATTATATAGGCATATAATATATGTAATCCCCTTCTTCATAATACTTACGCAAAGTTTATGAGAGGTTTATGAAACTAATTTTGTATAGAAATCTGCCTCATAATCCTTTTATAAGCATTTGATAATTTATTATGAATAAGGCCCTAATAAACTAGTTATATATTAATATATAAATATATTATCGGTTGTATAAAATCACCGTAGTATTATAACTTACTTCTACTTCTTCGATTAATCAATTAATCGAAATTGAGGTTTTTAAATTGCTCGAACAATCGAGTACAACTTTTATTTCGTTCAAATTATTCGAGTTAGCTTTACTGCTAAAATTTAGTCGAGTTATATATATATATATATATATATATATATATATATATATATATATATATATATATATATATATATATATATATATATATATATATATATATATATATATATATATATATATATATATATATGTATATATATATATATATATATATATATATATATATATATATATATATATATATATATATATATATATATATATATATATATATATATATATATATATATATATATATATATATATATATATGTATATATATATATATATATATATATATATATATATATATATATATATATATATATATATATATATATATATATATATATATATATATATATATATATATATATATAATGGGTGATTTTATAAGAACTATCGGAAAGTAAAAAAAAAACACATAAAATTCAGAAAAATGCATGAAATATTTATTTGGATCGATAGTTGGGTCGATATAATTTAATGTTTGAAGATTATTTCATGCAAATGTTGGCCGCGGCTGCGCCTCAAATGGTCCATCCGCTTAGTCCAATTTTGGCATACTCTTTCCAACATTTCGGCCGGTATCTCACGAATAATGTTGGCAATGTTGGCTTCCAGTGCGTCAATCGAAGCGGGCTTGTCGCTATAGACATTAGCCTTAACATAGCCCCACAAAAAATAGTCTAGAGGCGTTAAATCGCACGATCTGGGCGGCCAATTGACTGGTCCCAAGCGTGAAATAAACTGTTCACCGAACTCGCCTCTCAATTGGTCCATTGTTTCGCGTGCTGTGTGGCATGTGGCACCGTCTTGTTGAAACCACATGTCATGCAAGTCAAGCTCTTCCATTTTGGGCAGAAAAAAGTTTGTTATCATCGCACGGTAGCGCTCACCATTCACAGTAACGTTGTGATTCGCATCATCTTTGAAGAAATACGGCCCAATGATGCCGCCAGCCCATAATCCGCACCAAACGGTTGTTTTTTGTGGATGCATTGGTAGCTCTTGCAATGCTTCTGGCTGCTCTTCACTCCAAATACGGCAGTTTTGCTTGTTCACGTATCCATTCAACCAGAAATGAGCCTCGTCGCTGAACACGCTTTTCAAGAGCCCATTCACCAAAAATTTGGCGTTGTGGTAGGTCGTTTGGCTTCAATTCTTGCACCAGCTGTATCTTATAAGGCTTCACACCCAAATCCTGCCGCAAAATTTTCCACGTAGTGGAGTAACAGAGGCCCAATTGCTGCGAACGGCGCCGAATCGATAATTCACGGTCATCACCAACACTGGCCGATACGGCTGCGATATTTTCTTCAGTTCGCACTCTACGTAAACGTGTTGGTGGTTTAATGTCCAACAATGTAAATTTGGTGCGAAATTTTTTTACAATAGCCCGAATAGAAGCCTCAGTAGGTCGATTAAACTGACCATAAAATGGAAGAAGCGCGCGATGAACTTTCTTAACAGAGCACGCATTTTGGTAATAAAATTCAATAATTTGCAAGCGTTGTTCGTTTGTAAGACGATTCATGATTAAATTATAGACCAAACTGAAGATGTTTGACAGTGACACAAGATACAAAACGTGCGTGAGCTGTCAAAACTAGTGTTGCCAAAAAGATAATAGCAAAAAAATCACTCGTTATATATATATATATATATATATATATATATATATATATATATATATATATATATATATATATATATATATATATATATATATATATATATATATATATATATATATATATATATATATATATATATATATATATATATATATATATATATATATATATATATATATATATATATATATATATATATATATATATATATATATATTATATACATATATATATATATATATATATATATATATATATATATATATATATGTATATAAGCACGGCTTACAACTTGTTTTTGCATTTTCATCATGGTCGGATGTCAAAATATACTATTCGCTTTGTGAATGTGACATCGTACCATGATTTTACAAAAAAAAATGCTTGTGGTTTTTGTTACATGCTGTACTTGTTTTATTGGTGAGATTACCTGGTATGAATTGCCTTGATTTATCGTTAAATTGGTAAAATTTCCAATACATTTTGCTGTTAAAATTTTTTAAAATGAATTTCGCATCAACAACATATATAGAAAATTTTACAAGTTGAACGAGTAAACAGTGACCGAAGGCTGCGCGAACTCCACCAATAAGCTTATGAACTAAAAAGCATTTGCACAATAATGCCATCAACAATATATTCCGTAAAATTTTGGAAAAATTTGGGTTTTTGTGATATAGCACAATACTGATGACTAATTTTGTTTACATATTTTGCATTGGGAGAAAATACGAAAATATGCTCGATCCAACTCATGAACGGTCATCACTAGAAGGCCATAACATTTTGTGAATCCTCCTAAATCAAAGCAATTTATAATTTGAAGGGATTAAAAAATTTCGACGTTAGTCTCTCTAATACGCAGGTATCCAAAGATTTTATATTACATCGTTTAAAAATTTTATTTTTTAAATTGAAAAAGCTTACCTTGTTTACTTTAAGCTGGGAAGTTTTATCCGGTTCTAAAGCTAAATGCCAATGTTTTTCATCCAATAAGTTATCAAGTAATTGATTCACCAATGTTAAGTCCTGGCACTGAAATTGATTGTTCATTTCTTTAGCTGTCACCAACCATAAGAGCATCAAGAGGATTTCATTTAAAGCAGCATTCCGCTGTTGCAACATTTCCAAAAGATAATCTACTAAAATGCTATTTAAAACAGGTGTTTTGCCTAAAATACAACATATTTCATGCAAACACCTAACATTCCGTTCAGAGTTTAAATTTTTGAATTTACGCCAAGGCAATTTCCTACTTTCTAAATAGTCGCCCTCCACATCCATTTCACGTAAGGAATATTCATCTATTAGCAAATCGGTAGATGTCTGGAGATCCATGGCAGACAATAAGCACATGCAAAAAATTTCTAAGTTATGCGGAATTGAAAGTAATAACTTTAATTTGCCTGGGCTTAGAGTTCTAAAAAATCCTTTAATAAATGTAAGTTCCGCATACTGTTCCTGATCATCACATCGAGCTATAATACGTGGCAATTTTGCTAAGTGCTCATCTAGCAATAGTTCCGAGTTTTCATCAAATATGCCTTCATTTGAGTGATTATTTTGCAATGTATTTATACATTTATAACAAATATTACGTATATGAACATCTTCATCTTCTGTTAGAGCTACGACAGATTCTAACATCACAACGAAATTCTCCTTAAGATTATGGGAACAATTTTTCAAAAGAAGATGACACATTTCTGCATATTTTTCGCGTACTTTTGCTGAACTGTGCGATCGTAACTTACTAGTTTGTGTAAAAATAATTCGCAATTTTTTCGATGTAGCTTGCATCCACTCATGAGTGCGTCCATCCCATTGTAATTTTTTCATATGTTGTTCTAATTGTTCTCGATTCTTTTTAATGGCTAAAATATCATTTTCAGTATGTCTAACATTAGTATGCATCAGACTTTCACTTAATAGTTTCTTAAAAGCGCCCACATCGTATTTAGCGTTTATTGAGTTTTCTGAAGTTTCTTCATAAATAACGCACAGTATACGGCCCATGGCTTTAATAG
The DNA here is from genome assembly GCA_956483635.1 of Panzeria rudis. Classification (NCBI taxonomy): domain Eukaryota; kingdom Metazoa; phylum Arthropoda; class Insecta; order Diptera; family Tachinidae; genus Panzeria; species Panzeria rudis. The sequence goes on from OY101447.1 coordinate 123,228,429, forward strand.
CAGTCTAATCAATGAAAATTTATTTAAAAATTAATAAACAATTTTTAAAAATATTACCTCCATTTACTTACAATTTTTATAGTTTCTCCCACTGTATCATTTGCAATTGAGATTTGATATAAAACTGTAACAATTTTTGGTAGAAAAATGAAGATTGTATCAGCGACTTGATTGCGCAAAACAACATCCAAACGATCGGCTTCATCATGTACATAAAATACAATCATCAAACATTCCAAAGAACATAGTCTAAATAATAGATTACATACAAATTACTTACAATTATAGCGAAAATACTGCGAACTCTTCTTTTCTCGGATATTTGCTTTCTACCGAAGAAAACATAACGATTTCTAGGGAAAATCTGTTCGCTTTTTTATATGTTAAAAAAGAATAGCGGTTTTCACTCTTGATGATAAAGTACCCTTGTAGATCTTGTTACTGTAGTAGATGTAAAGTACTAGTATTTACCACAGACAACAACAAAAAGTACCGAACTTTAGTTTACCGCGCTTTGGTTCAAAAACAACACAAAAAGCTGTAGTAAACCTGGCCTTTACACATGCAAGTGCAAGTTCGAAAAACTCAGTACACTCAAACATTTCTACGCAGGGAAACACGCGTGTTAAATTTACCAGGACAAAACATTGACGAAAAGCCAAAAAAAACAGCTGACCCATTAATTTTTGATGCAAACGAAAAATAGACTCACGCTTTCTAGTGATAAATATTAGTAAATATAACAGTTATAAACTTAACACAAAGAGTGAAAACCGCTAATATTTTATTATTGTCTCGAGCTAAGCATACAAACAAGATATTCACATGAAATTTGTACAATATGTGTATGAAGAACGAGAATAATGCAGATCTATTCATCATAGTTCTGCATTATTCTCTTATGTGATGAAAGTCGATCGATTTAAAATCATTCGGTTTAAAAACTAATAATTTCCAAATAGGTGTTCTCTAAACCGCACTATACAGTGAAATCGAGTTTAAGTTCGAAAAAAATATGTATTCTAACAACGGGACCTATAAGGACCCAAATGGGCTGGTTTTAATATTTAAGCTGGCGACCTGTACAACCTAACTAACCCTTGAAAACAATATAAAGCATCTATTAATCATCATTCAGTAGAATTAGTTTTTTGAAATCGCGTGATTTCAAATTGATCGATTTCCATTGGATACCAGATTATGTAGCTCAAATATGACATATTTTGAGTTATGACGACGTTGCAGCAAATTAGCGATAATAAATATATTGACGTATATTCATAGTCAAAACAAAGGCGCATAATCATAGTCAAAACAAAGTATACTTTAGGAGTTTAAAACCAGTATTTTGTATGGAAGTACTGGTTTTAAATTCTTAAAGTATTCTTTGTTTTGGACTATGAATATGCGCCAGAGTCTTTAAGACTCTAAAACCAATATTTTATATGGCAATACCGTCGCATAATCATAGTCCGAAGCGAAGTATGCTTTACGAATTTAAAACTAGTATTGCCATACAAAGTACTGGTTTTAAGCTCCTAAAGTATACTTTATTTTGACTATGATTATGCGCCATTGGCGCATGTGTTTATGACTATGAATATGTGCCATTATATTTATGTACTTAAAACCAACTTACACTAATTTTTTGTATTTTTCCTTTTCAACAAATTCTACTAAAGTTAATAAAATTTGTCCCAGTATCATGGATGAGTCTTTATTATAAAACTGTTCCAATACATCCGACGTTGAACGTCTAAAACATTCACTAATACATTTTATAGTTGCCAATTTTATTTCTTCACTTAAATTCGGTCTTGTTGAAGCATTGTCGCCATCTCGCACTTGTTTGAGTGCAACAACAAGCATCGTGCGAATGGCTGTCAGTTCCTTTAAATATACTTTTGATGTGACCAAGGTAATGCATTCCAAACAACCAGCACGTAAATCCTGATTATCACTAAAAATAAATCAATTGCATGTGCATACGAAATTACTATTTATAAATATGTATGTATGGACATTAAGGTGGGTCGAAAAAAATTGCACCAGGCGCCGCCTAGAATGAAAGACATGTCAATGACATTTCCAAAACAGTAAAAAATGTTTGCTGCGCCCCAAAATACAGCACGTTTTGTTTTATCTATATAGCCCCGCTATATAAAATCCGACCTCATCATATCGTATGCCGCTCATTATTGCTTGACTTGGCTTAATTTTTTCCTCGGCTGCCTTTTTAATCCGACATCAAATTCTGGACGCCACATATCCTCCTTCCCTCCTAATGTCCAATTTTGTCCACGTGACAAGAAAGCACTTCTAAACCTTGCAACTTTATGCTGGGTAGATCCCAACATAAAACAAAAAAATTTTCACCTAGAATAAAAGGTATATGAATGACCTTTCTAAAACTTGAAAAACATTTTTTGCCGCCGCCAAAACACAGCAATTTTAATATTTTATATATTGCGCCGCCATTTAAAGTCCGATCTCATCCTATTGCACATCGTTGTTTATGGCTTTCGTATGTGTGGATTAATTTTCGCCTCAGGTGGCTTTTGAATCCGACATCAAATTCTGGGCGCCACTTATGCAATTTCGGACCGATCCTTTCTTCCTAATGTCCAATTTTTTGTACGTGGCAAAAAGCGCTTCTAAAACTTTGTATGTCGTGCAAAAAGTTAAATATTAGGTGGGAAGAATATGAAATGGCATAAAGGGCGCCCAGAATTTGATGTCGTATTCAAAAGTCACCTGAGGCGAAAATTAATCCATTATAAATCAAGAATATAAAATTTATTACTTAAAACAAAGTTGCGGCTCGCAAGGACATTAAGCTTAAAATCGTTGAATAACGGGTATACACTGATAGAACACGATTTCTGCCCAGAATGCGACGGGTGTGACCTTAGAAATCTTAGTTTTAAAGAATTATGACTTTCAGTATAAATTCTGTAAAATTTTTACTATAAGGTACACAATAATTTTGGTATAGATATCTGTTCAAAGTGTTTTCAATTGTATTATGCATTTACTGTTTGACAAAAATTTATTTTTCTTATAAAATAAAATACTATCTTTAAAATGAGACGGGTGTGACCTAGTACGAAAATTTAAAAAAATCGAAGAAATAAAACTTTTTATTGATTTAATTAATATAAATAATATAAAGATAAACTCATAAGAAAATAATAATATATTAAATTATTTTCTATCCGTTCTATTATAGACAGCAGAATACTCTAGCTGAATATATTTTTAAATTCAATAAAAAGCAAAAAAAGTATATTTTTTATTAATAATGAGAAAGGGAATAAAAGAAAATCTGAAATAAATATTAAACATACAAAGAGGGAGAGCAAAATGTTTATTGCATTATCAAGTGTGTTCCCGTACTAAAAATTGGGCGCCCGCGGGCGGAAATATTTGTTATATTTTAATTCTTTTATATTTAGATGAAAAAACGTCATCGCATCATTCATTTTAATGGAGATCAATTAATTTAAATTGTCATGTAAACACATGATCTCCAATGTCACGCCTGTGTTAAAATCATGCATGTTTCACCCAAATCGAACCATTTCGTCGTCATTCAAACACATGATTAAACTACTTTATTGTCACGGAAGATTTTGCTGGGTTGTTTAACAAAATTCAAAGCAAAATACATTTGTATGTATTTATGAAAATACCTAAAACTGAAATATGGCATTAAACATTGCGTGGGTTTTTCTTTATGTTTATTTTCGCAGCACATTCATGTAATTTTTCGGGATAGAAATTTGGTTTTTTGCGTTCCCGTACTTTTGTACATTTTTGTCTCTCAATGAGAAAAATATGTGTTTGCTCTCATTTTACCGAACTTTACCCAAAAAGTACGGGAACACACTTATCATTTAAAAGTGCCTCAAATTGATTGAAAAATATTAAATAGTGTATTTTTTTATTTTTTCTATAATTGTCATTCTCTAAAAAACATCAATTGACAGATTTTTATTAAAAATGAGAAAATTATTTTTTCCTTGCATTGGGCCGTTTTACGTGGAATCACCCAACAACTTATAATTTGACTCGATAACTACTTATTATTGTTTGAGAAAACCAAAAATAAGGGGTACCCCTTACAAATGTATTTACATTGTCACAGCAATTAACTAGTTACTATTTGGCGTACTTAAAGCTAAAAAATAAGTAGTAAAATAAACAAATTAAAATTAAAAAAAATTATACACATATGAGGGATTCACAAGGTTCATAAAGTCATGTCATAAGTTAAAAAACTAAAAAAATTACTGTACGTAATTATTATTCGAACTGAAATAGGTATAAGTCGGAAGTTATTATTATTCGGCTTAAGTTCAATAATTGAATTAATGTAAATTCAAATTATTTTTTAAAGGTGGAATATTAGAATATCTAATCAGACTAGCAGAATGGATTAGTACTACTAATTTCGACAGCCGCTACGCCGTCATCATTAGTGTCCTTTGTTCGCTTTTACCACATTTCATCGTGGATACTAGTATTAATGAAACATCAGCTATTTTACCAAATTTTATTAGGAAATTGAATTTCAGTATCTTATTATCTTTTTATCAATATGGTGAGCGGAAAGTTCACTTTCTGATTATTTATGCCAATTTTTCCAAATCTTATTTTTATTTTTCGTTTTGCTTTGGGCGTTACCTCCGCCTACGATCAATCAAGCTATTGTTGTTGTACATGTTTAAAGAGGTTTTCTTTGTCTTATAATTTGAATTCTGATTTTCATTTTTAAATTAGACCGCAGAAACTACACATGTATGCAACTTTTTGCGCGTGCCGTCTCAAATTTTAATAGTTGTACGTAATTAAGTTCAAAAATTGAATTAATGTAAATTCAAACCACTCTTAGAAATAATTTGAATTTAAATTAATTCATTTATTGAACTTAAGCCGAATAATAATAACTTCCAAAAAAATTACTGTTGCCCAGCAAAAAATAAATGAACGCGTTCAAAATGAAATAGTGTTTCATGATTTCTTGAGCACTTGTTTCTTCGAATGCATTCTGAATGCCATCGTAAATCGTAAATAAAGCTATAGTTTTTGAACTCATTAAAAACGCTTGCGATTTCACTAGGTAATATATCCCAGCAAAAAATAACATGACAAATCATGTGTATAATCATGGGTGCAAGTGATGACGCCAATGCATGATTTTTACATTAGCGTGTCATTGGAGATCATGTGTTTACATGAAAATTTAGAGAACTTGCTTGTCATTAAAATGAATGAATTGAACCCATGCAAGTTCCCTTTTCGGTGAATATTTTATGCAATATATTACCTAGTAAAATTCATGCGTTTTTAATGAGTTCAAGAACCATAGCTTTATTTACGATGACATTTAGAAAATTTTAGAGTTAAGATTTGATTACTTATTGTTTGTTCAATTTTATTGAAGATACAATAAATAAATACATATAACCGAAAAAAAATTCAGAATGCATTCCAAGAAACAAGTGATCAAGAAATCATGAAACACTATTTCATTTGAACGCGTTCATTTATTTTTTGCTGGGATTGCATAAAATATCCACTGAAAAAGGCATGCAAAAACGGAATTAAATCATTACATTGGCACATTTTCATAAAACGAGTCTTAGATCCATCAAAAAATAAGAAGACAATAGCTCAGTGGTAGAGAGCATGTCTTAACAGTCAGAAGAGCATGGTTCGTATCCCAGCTGCGGCAATATTTGTTTTATTTTAATTTTTTTATATTTTCATAAAAAACGTCATCGAATCTGGGAACTTGCATGGGTTCAATTCATTCATTTTAATAGAGATCAATTCATTTAAATTTTCATGTAAACACATTATCTCCAATGTCACGCCTGTGTTAAAATCATGCATGTTTCACCTAAATCGAGCCACTTCGTCATCATTCAAACACATGATTAAACTACTTTCTTGTCACGGAATATTTTAGTGTGCTATTTGAAATATAAACAAGATGATACAAAACAAATGAGAACAAATATTACAAAAACAACGGCTTCTATCTGTATCCGAAAATTATTTGCGAATTTTTGTAATTTTTGCAACATGTAAAACCAAATTTGTTCGTGAATTTATCCTTTTAAAATTTTAAGGCTTTAGAACTATTTGCAAATTTTAGTAAGTTTTGCTGGGATACGAACTTGTGCTCGTTCAGCTTTCAAGAGAAGTACTTTACCCAGTCATCTATTGTTGACTTATAAGTTTAAGCGAGAAAAATTATTTTTCATATAAAACACATGTTGACTTAAAAAGTGGTTGTCTACTTTTATATTAATACATATCAACAAACTGTAACTACTTTTAGATAATGAGAAAAATACGTACTAATTTTATTAAAAACTACGTAGTTCTAACTTGAAGCATAGTAATATGATAAATAGTAAATACCACTCATTACTTTGTAGCCCATTAATAAAGTACTACCGATTAAAAAAAATAAAAAAGCTTTTGCTGGGAATATATAAAAAATTAAGTGCTGTAATTTGGGGCGTGGTATTTTTTTACAGTGTAGAAACGTCACATATATCTTTCATTCTAAGGAGTGACTGGATAAAACTTTTTGTTTTGTATTGGGATCTATCTACCCATTCTAAACTTATTTGTATGTGCGTGGGATAAAAGTAAGTATGTATATTAAAAGCTATACATACCAAGTGTAAGAACGACATTTTTTCCACGTGCAAGCAATTGGACAAAAGGGGGGAAGAATCTGAGATGTCATGTGGCGCCCAGAATTTAATGTCGGATTAAAAACTCACCAGAGACAAAAATAAAGCTATGTTGAAGCCATGAGCAACAATACACAACATGTATGTATAATGCAATCGGACTTTAAATGGCGGCGCTATATACTATACAAAAATAAGTTCTGTATTTTGGGGCGGGGCAAAAACTAATTTTTTCCTGTTTTAGACATTTCATTGACGTCTCTTATTCTAGGGACTAACCGGCACAACTTTGTTTTTTTATGGAGGCCGACCCACTTTAATGTACATACATAATTAAGAGAAGTTTGTTCAACTTACTTGCTGAGCTCCTCTAACTTTAAAACTAAGGGCACCAGAATTTGAATATTAAAAATACTCATGTGCATCCAATTAAATTGTGACAATTCATTTTCCAACGTTTTCAGATTCTCTTTTGTAGCATTTCTTAAGAAAGCATCCATAGCAGGTTTAATTCTTAAAACGAACGGTTCTAAGGACGTCATTGTTAATTTATCAATGAAAGCACTGACTATTCTATAGTGAAATTATTATACTTTGTTTAAAGAATATTAGTCAATTTGTTAGGAAAAAACATGGAAATAAATAATTGTTTACCTTTTTTTTATTATAATGTTGCCACAAAATACAATGTTGCCTTTAGAAATTCCAGATTGTAAACAATAAATTGGTAGTGGCAATTTCAATGCGAGTTTACTACAGGTGAACTTGCAAACACAGCTGTTACTTTTTTTAGCATTAACACATATATTGAAGTCGAAATATTGATTTGTCTAGCAGCCACTCAAGATAGATCAACGCCAGGTAGTTGCAAGAGAATTCGCCGTGGAGAATTTACATTTGGGCTGTCAAAACAGTTGATACATTAACACTGCTGACAGGCCAAATGTGTAAACATTTACGTAAACAGCTGGGCTCTTGCAGCCACCTAGTATAAAAACGCCTTGCAGCCAGTTAGATACCTCTTAATGGTCTATCAGTCCCAGGAGAATGCCAAGTGTATTTTTTAATAATTTTTGTCCATGTTCAAATGTTTAAATCGTTTGGTAAATGAAAAAACTACGGAAATTATGAAGCGTGCTTGCCAATTAAAGCCCTTAGAACCTGAACATCAAGCTATTCATCTTCAATCGGGTGTAAATATAGTTGGACGAAATAAAGAGACTGGTATAAGAGATATCAAGTGTTCAAAACAACAGCTCGAATTAAAAGTTGATTTAGACGCCGCCAATGTAAAGATAAAAGTTTTAGGCATAAACCCTTGCGGTATTAATGGTTTTATGGCTCTACAAGGTGCCGAGTGTGAATTAGAGCATGGCGATGTGCTGGAAGTAGTGTATGGGCGACATCCATTCGAAGTTTTTTTTAAACCGGCTCCAGTAGCAAAATCAAATAAAACTAATGAAAAGTTTGAGGGCCAACATAAGTTGGAAGAAAATGATGTAGATTCATGGGATGCAGTGGAAAATGGAAAAATGCTAATATATACGAGTACAGGCGTTAAGGCATCCCCAAAAATTGCGTCCTACGATATTGATGGTACAATAATCAGAACTAAATCTGGAAACGTGTTTCCAAAATCAAGTGATGATTGGATTTTAAACTATCCAGAAATTCCTAAAAAGCTAAAATCGCTTAATGACGATGGCTTTAAGATATGTTTTTTCACTAATCAGGGGGGCATAGCAAAAGGTAAAGTTAATGTTGACGAATTCAAAGTGAAAATAAAAGAAATTATTGCTAAGTTAAAAGTTCCTGTACAAGTATTTATTGCTACCTCGGATGGATATTTTCGTAAGCCCTTACCCGGTATGTGGGAACATCTGGAAAAAGAAAAAAATCTAGGAGTTCAAATTAAACGGGAACAAAGTTTTTATGTTGGCGATGCTGCTGGTCGTCCAGAAGTAGGCAAAGGTGTAAATAAACGCCGTAAAGATCATTCATTGGTCGATAGGTTATATGCAAATAATCTTGGAATAACGTTTTTTACTCCAGAAGAACATTTTTTAAATTCAAAAAAGGAAGAATGGAACCGCCTTGAATTCGATCCCACAATGGACTTCGGAGACCTGCCATTGCTTGATCCGAAAAATACAAAAATTCCATCAGATGCATGTGAAATTATCGTTATGGTGGGACTACCTGGATCAGGTAAATAATGTTATTTGTTTGACTGCAAACTTAAGAAGTAAAGTGTTATATTCGGCTATGCCGAATCTTATATACCTTTCACCAATAACCATAGACTCATATGTAATGGCAAGTAAGGAATTTCTTTTTTTCTGATTTTCAATACCAATATATTTGAGACAAGTCCTTATATATTAGTCCAAATTCTATCCATGGGGTCACAAATTAGTATTGTGGAAATTACACACCGAATGACAAACCTATATATCGTCACCTAAAACGAAAACGGCCCTACGAAACATATTGAAAATTGTTCGGGAGAAGCAAAAAAAAATTTTAAACTAAAAATATTGAGATTTTCAATGAGAATTTCTCAAATATAATAAAAAGCCACATTAATAGTTAATTTCTGCATGAATTTTGTATATATTTTTAATATTTTTTTTAAGAGTTATGTTAGGGCTTTTTGCATCACTTTTCTGAAACCAAAAGACCTACATATCTTCACTGAAAGTGTATCAAATGTAATGTTTTAATAGTAAAAATAGATTTTTTCACTCCGCTGTGTCTGTAAGAGGTAGACACTTGAAATTTTTACACGGTTTACATTACTACGGCCGCTTTAGCAGCAAATATATACTAAAAATAAAAGAAAATTAAAGGGCGTCGTAAAGAATGTAGTGTAATTTTGACATTGGGCTCTATCTTGCAAACCATAAGAGGCAGGCACTTCAAATTTTCACATGGTATGTTTATGATCGCTATAATAAATACCAAAAATTAAATAAAGCCTAATATTTAAAGGATGTTGCAAAGCAAGTGAAAACTATGCTGTATCTTGTTAACCATAATAGCTAGCTATACTCTCGAAATTCTCAGAGGATGTGTACAACTATGGCTACTATAGGAAAATAAAAGAAAATTAAAATTATTTATTCTTCCTGTTCTGCAAATTGATTCAATTGATTCAATTCGTATCCCAGCTGCGGCAATATTTTTTTATTTCATTTGTTTTATATTTACATGAAAAAACGTCGTCGAATCAGGGCACTTGCATGAGTTCAATTCATTCATTTTAATGACGAGCAAGTTCTATAAATTTTCATGTAAACACATGATCTCCAATGACACGCTAATGTAAACATCAAGCATGTTTCACCAATCGAACCAATGCGTCATCACTTGCACCAAAAATCCCCTGGGGATTTTCACGAAATTTGTATCTCCAATCACAAAAATAAATCGCCTATTTGGGGACAAATCCTCAAAACTGAGAATGCTGTTTACAAAACAGGCAGTTAGTTCTTCTCTCTCCTATAAAATGTAAAAAAGTGTAGTTAGTGATTTTGCTTTTCGCCTAACGAAATATATTTTCACTTTCCATTTTTATAAGTAAATGCTCTTAAGAACTCAATAGTGTTTCAGCAACCGAACAGCTTATGTAAAAAAAGGGATGAAATTAACACGCAGAAAAATAAGCTTATGTTGATTTACAATGCCATTATAGTCAAACGAAAATTTAGCAGAGCAATGTGAGTAGACTTAAGATGTTCTGAAAAACTATACCTTTTATCTATTTTTTGATAAGTTTAATTTTAACATACGCACTTTGTTTTTGCATAATGATAATGCTTAGAGAAATTCTAAGCATTAGTTAATGAAAATGATTGTTTTTTAAATATTTAGCAATGAAATATTTTAATTAAAAAGTACTATAACTGTTTAACATAATGGTAAGGCCAAAAATTTAAATAGCATTACTTATTAAACAATGCTATTGAAATCGACAATTAATTAGTCAGTTTAATGAATTTTAGGGTCGCCAATGAATATTGTGGTAACTACAAACGGAATGACAAACCTATGTATATACATATAACCTTAACATTTTTGGTGAAGGGTATAAAAACCTAAATTGAAGTACAGTATAGTGAAAAACTTATACATCGATCCCTAATCGCGAAAGTAACGTAAGCTTCAGAAATAAAATTATATTTAAAAAAGTGAAATTTATATAGAGAACAAAAACAAAATTTGAAATATTTTATAAATTTGATTTATTTTTCATACAAATTTTAACATTTTTGAAAGGCAAAGCAACTCTTGATTTTCTATGCGTTTGTTTGGAAAAAATTTGTATGAAAAACAAAAACAAATTTTTAAAATTTCTTTTTGCTTTAATATAAATTTCACTTCGGTGATGTGATTTACACAATTAGGGCCTAAGGATGAGGCCACACGGGCGTTTTTAAAACGCGGCGTTTCTGCTTTTTATATTAAATTTGAAAGTTCTCACATTTTTAAAACTTCAAATTTAATATAAAAAGCAGAAACGCTGCGTTTTAAAAACGCCCGTGTGTCCTCAGCCTAAATGTAGCCTATTGCACGAATTGTTTGAAGCCGTAAAAGAATTCTGCATCATAAAGTAAGTTTCGAAAAATTAGTCGATTACGTTATTTTCGCGGTCGGTGCTAAAGATATTTGTATTTAACCTATGTATTATTTTAGGAAAATCACATTTCACACAAAAACACTTAGTACCGCTCGGTTACACTATAGCAAATGCGGATACCCTAGGTAGCACTCAAGCATGTTTAAAAAGCTGTGAGAAATCTTTAGCGGCCAATAAATCATGTGTTGTGGATAATACAAATGTTGATATTGATACACGCAAAAAATTCCTAATCCTAGCTGAGAAACATAAAATTAATTGTCGATGCTTTATAATGAATGTATCTGTGTCACATGTTAAACATAATTTAGCGTTTCGGCAACTAACCGATAGCAAACACTCTAAAATTAATGATATGATTTTTAATACAATGAAAAAGAAATATACTGTTCCCTCTTTGAAGGAAGGATTTTCAGAAATTGTAAAAGTAAATTTAAAAGCAGAATTTGAATGCGCTGATTTGAAACGTTTGTATAAATTATATTTAGTTGAAAAATAAAATAAAAATTAAAAAAGCAGTTAAATGAGAAAATGTTTTTTTTTTAAACAAGTGGTAATCGTTTTGAATTAGTATCAGCTCCTTTCAGTCCAAAGTAAATATACGTTTAGCTATATCAGCTATCAGCCAATCAACAGCACTCAGTAGCTTTTCTCCAGTAACTGCGCTTACCCCTACAACTAACCAGTGATGTGTCGTAATATTGTCCAGTTGAAGAATCTAAAAGAAAGAAACGCATGTATTTTTTTGAAATTACGTGCATTCTATTCTATCAATGTGGACGTTGTTGGCTTTCCTATCAAACTTCTCATCTTCAATACACCAATCAAGTATTTTTGTTACTATGCATGGTAAATACATAGCTGCCTGTTCTGCAAATCGAGTCGATTTACAAAAATGATATGCTCTAATAGCAAACATTTTTCAACGTTTTTGAAGTTTTCTATTCTTCAGAGCTTGAAGTAACATATTTATTTATTTATTTGATCAATTCAGTAATAAAGCCTAAAAGGCCGAAGATTTAAAATAAATCGATGGGGGCATTATTTATTTTTGGAAAACGTGTTATTTACTCGGATACGGTTTACAGAATACTGCCGATAATTACAACATATTTTGTGCTTTCAGTTGAGGGGCTTGAAGCACATGGGGTTCAAGTGGCAAAACGAAAATTCTGAGTAATTAAGCTTTAAAGATTTTTTTCCTAGGCATTTCATATTTAAAATTTTGGTTTCATAATACAGCACATGATTGAGGTAGGTCATCATGCAAGTCTAAGTTTTTCCTGCATCTAACCAGAGCACGAAGCCGATGTTATTCGATTATCGGCGGCGGCTTACCCAAAAAGTAACCAGCGGCGGGTAAGCGCCAGCTGTAAGCCGAACATTTTCCTCGACGGCGGCTGAATGAAAAGTGTCGGCTGTCGACTGGCTCACGTAGCATGTATATCTAGCGAAAAAAAATGTTTAATATATATATATTTCTGACAAGCATTATCTAGTTTTTTTTGTTGTATTTACACCAAACTTATATTATTTGATAGTCCCTTGTGCAATTTGAAAACAAAATTCGGCGGCGGCTGTTAAGCCGGCTATGCGCCGAACGGCTTCGTGCTCTGCATCTAACTCAATGTGTTTAGTTTTGGCACTTGAACCCCTTGTGCCCTAAACCCCTCATTTCTGCCATTGGATGGGATTTGTCACACATACATACCTCTTTGATTTCATTTGCCGATAAAGCACCAGGCAAATCTTGTTTATTAGCCAACACAAGCAATGTGGCTCCAGCTAATCTTTCTTCTTGCAGTAATATTTCCAATTCTTGTTTACATGTTTCTAAACGCATGCGATCAGCACAATCGACCACCCATACTAATCCATCTGTACATTCAAAATAATTACGCCAATATGAACGTAATGATCGTTGACCACCCACATCCCACATGTTCAATGTATAACCATTGTGCTCGAGAGTTTTTATATTAAAACCCAAAGTTGGTGATATTGTATCAATAGGTTCACCATTAAATCTTTTCAATATTGTAGTTTTGCCGGCATTGTCTAAACCTCTGGGAAAAAATAAAGTGAATGATTCATAGTTCAACATTTCAGACAAAACTCATATATTTGCTTTTGCTTACAAGAGCAGAATACGCATTTCCTTTTCTTTTTGTCTCATTTTCTTTAAAACTGTTAGAAATCCCATTTTTTTGTATCAATTAATTAGAAATAATTTGAAAGTTAAAAATGTCTGTGGTTAAAATACAGCTGAAAAATTTTGTTTTGTTTGGCCACAGAATTAGTTGTCTATGGTTTTGGCATTTGATGCCAGACTGGCCAGACTTCTATTTGAAGAAGCAAGCATGTCATATTTAACAGGTACAGGCATTACTTAAACAAATTATATATATTATTTTTGGCTTGAGTTCGGTTTTAATTTAATTTTTTAATTAAATTATTCTGCTTGCTCTGTAAATCGAGTCGATTTAAAAACGCATGATTTTGAAAAATTTTATCCACTAACAGCAAAATTTTTTTTGAAGTTTTCTATTCTTTAGAGCTTAAAATATCAAATCTATAATTAATTTACTATTGGGCAATTCAAAGCGAGCTTGCATTTTGCTCTATCCCGTATTTTGTATTTAAATACTACCTGATACTTTGAACAGCTTATATCTCATAACGGTTATAAATTCTTTAATTTTTCCCGAGAAGTTAATTTTAAAATCGGCACGTATTAAATTGCGATTTCTTTTACACTTTTATTTTTCACAAACATGTTTTTTATTTATTTTCTACATTTTAACTTAATTTATTTTATTTTAAACATCAAAATTTTAAAGAAAATTATAAAATATGAACAACATTTTTTTAAAACACATGATATTCATATGTAAAATTTTATGAATTTTTTGTTTGAAAATGTTATGCATGCATAAAATAATATGAAATATGAAAAATAGGACTGATATGGCACCACTTTGAATTGCCCATATATATGTTTAAGATACAGCAATGGTAGCATTACCTATTTTTGGATAACGAGAACTTTACTCAAATTCGTTTTAGAAAACAGTGCCGAGTATTTTTATGTAGAGATAATTATCTCTAAATTAAGAGATAATTACCTCTAAATAAAAATATAATTTAATTGAAAAATTAAATTAAAACCGAACTCAAGCCAGAAATAATTAAATTTCTTTTGGAATCTATTTTATTTGTAGAAAGATAAAATATGTATCTGTAAAAGCTGTTTAAAACTATCTCACAAGCCATTCGAATTCTGTAGAAAATGCATCCCTGATCAAATAAGTTTATGAAAAATTAAAAAAAAGCAATAACAGCACATTATATCAGGACTACATTTTGTGCAGAAGTCAAACAGCTTGTGGAATAGTCTAAAAACGTCTTAAGTAATGTAGTGTTTCTGTTATAAAGCCTAGTATGCAGCTCTTTCTGAATTTCAGGTTCGAAATTTTGCATTTATTTCTACACGGAAAAATAGCTGCGTAGAGAATTTTGTTTTTATTCACGAAAATTCACTTAAATTTATTAAATTTAACGTGCAAAACATAAAAAATTATTCACAACACCACACAAAAACAAAATGTCAAAAATTCCGTGTGTAAACAATTGTCTGAACAATAATTTTTGACGGAAAAAAATCTCCACTAATTGGTATAACAACCCTGTAATGGACAAAATTTGTGTTGATATTTCTTTCCACCTGCGTACTACCAAACGGAAAGTTGCCTGAAATTTCTTAGAACCTGAATTTCAGCTCGTTTTTTACACATACTTCTTATGGTAGCCTAAAATTCAGGCAGAATTGCATACTACCCTTAATTTGGCATGGTTATTGTCTGAAGTATAGTGAATATAAGTGGATACACAGAGAGAGTCAGTGTAACACGTTTGTTTTCCTATTATCCATTATTATCTATTTTACTAGGTTATCAGGTTGCCGACGAAAAAATCTAAGAAAGGGTTCTAGCCCACTTGGGTCCAATAATAATGGTCCCTATGTGATAATCTATTTTACTAACAATTATCTTAAAATTTCTTATCCATCACAAAATACTATAGCCCAAAGATTGTGAATTGGGCTTATATTGCTCTTACTGTTGCGTACGAGTAGAATGAGTGCGTTAAATAAAATCATACAATCTCTGTTACACTCATTTATACTTATAGTAACTGGTATGCATCTGTTATATCTGTTTCAGTAATACCTTCAGATATAGTGTTGCACGTCTTTAGTATAATTCTGATTTTAGTGTGTGAAATAGGGGGCATGGTAGAATAATACAGGTAGTGCTGAAGCGTTAACGAACTTTTTTTTTTGGGTTCGACTCTGTCAAAAGTTGTTTATGTTATACCAACACACACCCACACTACTGAAAAAAACATGGCGAAGTAAACACACACATGTGAACATATAAATTTTTTTCAAATTTTCTTTTGTGCTTTTTGACAACCTCGAACATAAACAACAATAAAAGGCCGTGTTGTTTTTGCTGTTGTTGGGTTGTTGTAGCTTCGCTACTACCTGTAGTATTATTCTACCATGATAGGGGGCTTAAGGTGGGTCCACAACTGTAACGATTTGCACCGAAAATATTTGCGGCGCATTTTAGTTAGTGTGGACGTGTGCAGCGCACAGAAACGACGCAAGAATTTTCGTCACACTCAACGCACACGAACCATGGCTTGTTGGTTTCTGACGAACAACGCAAAAATTTGCGCCGCATGATGTTCTGGTGTGGACGCATTTATATAAATAGTGCTAATTTTATTGTTTCATCATATGCTTGACCGGGTGGACGTAAAAATGTTCGTGAATAAATGTTTGTGTGATATATGTTTAAAAGCTCGTCCACAACAAGCTAAAATTTGTGTGGCAAATATTTTCGGCGAACACGTTCGGCCCAAATATTTTTAGTTGTGGATCTTCCTTTACACGAGGAGTCTTGCATGACTTTTTTTTAAATTAATATACGAAAGGGGTATAAAGAAGTTCAGAAGGTTAGCAACTTCAAAAGAAAATTTCAAACAAGTTACGCAACAGTCACATGTAATTCCCGTAAAAGACAACGAGGAAATAAAGTTCTACATTCGTAAAATAGAATGAAAGTGCAATTTTCACTGTTTGCGTTCTCAGTTTCATGAAAGTGTTATAATAAGTAAAATTTCATTTTCAGTTTGTCCCCGTCCAGACTTGCAATTTCTGTTGCAGAAACTCTTAAGCTTATGTCCTAGTCCAGACGTATCAACTTTTGCTGCTGGAACTTTTAACGAGTTTTCTTAGTTCGAGGTTATGACATTCGATATCGAGCAATGTGTGAATATTGTTCGTTAGCGAATGCCATAAGCTCAAACTAAGAAAACTCTATCGATTCGGCTCGATGTCGCAAGCGAAGACTCGGCCCCTGAATTGCGTAACAAATCCAGCTGCTGTAAATGGGACGTTATAAAATCTATGTTTGTTAGCATAGAGTTGCATTTTAAAGGCATCACTTATACAACTAATCATAATTCCAGTGGCAAATGTCAATATTGTCCATTGTGAATTTCTCATCTACCCTTGAACGTCTAATTTTTTCTCGAACGTTGAAAAATATTGATCCCTTTTATTTCTTAGAAAAAGTTATAAAAATAAAAGAGAAATGTTGAACTTGTCCAGAGTAAGTCTCAAAATTTATTTTTCCACAATAAAATCCAATAAAAGTTGATTGAAACCATATAAACTACTCTAACATTTTTATCAATTCATACATTACGTAAGGCCGTAGTTCGAAGTTTTACCACCTCCGGTGCTCAGCGCAGTGCAGCAAAAGCAGAAATTGAAAAAGGCTATTTCGAACTCAAAAAGCTTCAAGAACATTTTCAAAAGAATGATGGCAAACCGGTTTTCCTGAAGGGCTCAGCTTTCGATCAGGTCTTGTACCGTCTTACCGTTGCACTTAGTTTAGTTGGGATTGGCGGCATGGGGAAATTATTTTATGACCTGTCTGTGCCAAAAACCAACTAGATTGTAGTCGAAAATATTTAAGAAACAAAAAATATTTTTCTGCCCTATTTCCTGTATTTCTATATGTTCTCCAGCTCCAAATTGTAAGTTTCACTAATATGTTATACCTAACTATGTAAATAATTGTTTTTGTTTGTCATTTGTATAGCATCCTAACGTCGTGGAAGCATTTCAAAATAAATTTGTGTTAATGTTGCATTAATGTATGTATATGTTAATACTTAGACATTCTTAAAATAGAGAAATATATGAAATTTTATGCTAAAAATAATGTTTTACATGTTTTAATAAGGAAGTTTATATATACTTCGCTTTATACTTCTATAAAGTTGAATTTAGTTTTTGTGGCGATTAAATAATTTGCTCCAGATCAATTGGATCCAAGTATTGTAATTTGTATTAATTTTATAAATCCAGCGACAATCCTGTAAGGCCCAAATAGGTATGACTTTTTTCTTCTGATATAAAAAATTGTGAAATGCGATGCAATCAGCATTAGGCGAACTTGTTGCAGTGGTTGTGCAAAGTAGCCATTAATTTTTTGTGGTATTACTCTGAAGCTCTCGAAACAGGGTAATATTTAGATCGATTAAGGTAAGACAACCCAGCGGGAAGTATGATTACTCATTTTGGATGTACAAGGCCTGTTCGCTCCATTCCACACTAATCCTGCCGGTTCTGTAAATCGAGAAATTAAATCCACTAATAGCAAACTATTTTCAGATTTTTTTGCAGTTTCATATATTTTAGAGCTTAATATATCATATCTGAAATTAACAGGTTCGAATATCTTTTTTACACACGTCATTGCGGGGAAGGTCTTACGTTTGCTAGTTCTGGAAGGCCTGACAAAAAACCTTAAAAATTGTAATTTTAAAGGGTTTCTAAGGAAGGTGTGTCAAAAAGCAAATGGAGGTACATTTTTTTAATCTCGATATTTTTATAGCGGCTTTTTTCCTTTCGTCTAATGTAATTTTTTATACTGATGTATTAAGACGGAATTGGACATGAATAGTTTCGTCGGAATAAGTATAAGTTAATCAGCTCCAATATAAACGACATAATAGCAACACGTATGATGTCTTGTACGTAAATATCAGCTTTATATACAAATTACTTGCGAAAAAAGAATATGAAAATATTTGTTATTTATAATAAAGTACATTTTTGATGAACAAAACGAATTTATTTTGCATTGGCAAAAAATGCTACTCCTATTCTCCCTTTTCATAGAAGCTAATGTGAAATTTGCATCTTATCTTTTATACGGATGAGGCGTTCTTTAGCAGTTATATGTGAATGATAATTGAATAGAATGAAGTAAGAAGAAGCCCAGTCCCTTTAGTTTGCTTATATTATCAAAATACTCTAATATTTTGAGTTTCTGGGGTGCCTAGTGATGCTGGGGGTGGCTTAGCCCACCCCTGCAGGGCCTACCTGCGCCAAATGTTCATGGAACAAAGTAAAAGTTAGACAGTTATTTCCGATCCCTATGCGTTGCTGAAATGCTCATTGAAAATTGCGAAAGAAAAATGATATATTGCAACGTAGTCATATCTCAAGAAACAAAAGTAAGCTTTCGATGCCAATCAGGTTTTTTAAAGAGGAGTAACACAATCAGGCAATTAATGCCTACCAGTTAATTAATTAATGTGTTACCTTCCTTGGGAAAGGAATAGTGTAGTGGTGAAGTGGGAGAGAGATAGGAAGCTTAATTCATTTACAACCCTGCTATTGCGCGTTTTTTGTGTAGAGCAGTGTTGCAAGCCCCACTGGTGTCAAGTAGTGGCATTGAGTTGTGTAAGCTGGGTAGCCATTTTATTAGTTCTTTTACTTCGCCGACGGTTTTGCTACAATACCGACGAAGGATGATGCTGTGAAGTGCACTAGGATATGCTAGTATTACTCGCTGGCGGTACTGCCAAAGTGATCAGTGCTATGCCTTCATCACTTTTAAAACAACCAATGCACATGAGAAAAATGCATGATGTTGTTGGCTTGCCTGAAACTAGTCTCGAACTCAAGACCTCAGGGTTTGTAGTCAAACGCCCTGACTACTCAGCCAACAGCTGACATAACCTGAGCTTAGGAAAGTATTCAGGGGATCACAGTGAGCTATGTTGTCATATAAAATGGAAAACCATGAAACTACAATTTTTTTTTAATTTTACAGGAGAAGGAAAACGTCGCCGAGTATGACAGTAGAAGCCAAACAATTTTTAGACACGGGCTTCGATATATATACATACATCCCAATAAGCAGTAAAAAACTTGAAATTCTACCACTTGAAGTTTAACTGGAAGTATCTACAACTTTAATGTTTAATTTGATTTCAAGTTCATATTTTACTGGAGAATGCTATTAAAAGCAAGTATAATACAAGTGTATTTCCACCCTCGAAACTGGATTGTTTAACTTAAGCTCCAACTGTTTTACGCTTTATTTCATGCAAAATTGCCTATAGGGATAACATAAAATAATTAATTAAAGCAATGATTTTGAAATTTTTGTTACATGGTTTTACGTTTCATGTGACGATATGCGAACTTACTTTTTAGCTCCATAGACTATTGGTTTGGAGGTCTACAAAACGCCAGACTTTGCAGTTTATCTAAACTCTTCCCGATATTTAAATATGTTATGGTAGTAAAAAGAAAAATACCTCAATTTTTAATTAAAAAAAAATATTTGTATTAAACCAAGTAATTTTAATATTACATTATTATATGATAATTAGTTTTGCTTGTTGTTTATTAAACTAAGCATAATAATTCAAATTGGCCTTCTTCTTAGCCTGTACCTCCATAATAGCATCCATGAAATCTTCATGAGTCACCTGAGTAGCTGAACGACGTAGAGCAATCATACCAGCTTCAACACAGACAGCTTTGCATTGGGCACCATTAAAATCATCTGTGGAGCGAGCCAGTTCTTCGAAATTAGCATCGCTACTGACATTCATTTTACGCGAATGGATTTGCATAATTCGGGCACGAGCTTCTTCATTAGGATGAGGAAATTCTATTTTCCTATCTAAACGACCGGAGCGTAGTAGTGCAGGGTCCAGAATATCTACACGATTTGTGGCAGCAATAACTTTAATGTCAGCCGTCGAACTGAAACCATCAAGCTGATTGAGCAACTCTAACATAGTACGTTGTACTTCACGGTCGCCAGCCTTCTCAGAGTCGAAACGTTTTGTACCAATAGCGTCCAGTTCATCAATAAAAATAATAGCTGGGGCTTTTTCTTTCGCTAAGGCAAATGCATCTCTGACTAATTTTGCACCATCCCCAATAAACATTTGCACCAATTGTGGACCAGCCAATTTTAAAAAGGTAGATTTCGTTTGCGCAGCACATGCTCGAGCCAATAGTGTTTTACCTGTGCCAGGAGGGCCATAAAGCAAAACACCCTTAGGAGGATGAATACCTAAATTTTTGAATTTTTCCTTGTGTGTCATTGGCAAAACGACGGCTTCAATTAACTCTTGGATTTGTTTATCCAACCCTCCAATATCAGAGTATTGTTCTGTTGGACGCTCGTCGACCTCCATTGCCTTAACACGAGCATCGTATTCGGCAGGAAGAGTCTCCAATATTAAATATGAATCTTTGTTAACGCCAACCAAATCGCCAGGTTTTAACTTTTCGGCATCCACCAGACCAATAACAGGCAAGAAATATGCTTGACGAGTAGATGTTTTTATTACGGCACATTTGCCCTTACGTTGATTGTCTAGAACTTGTACGGCACCATCGTCTTCATCTTCTTGGGCTTCCATATCTAAAAGTTCAATAACATTGGATACCAAATAAGGCAATGTTTTATTAACCTACAAAGATCAATTTAAAATTTTAATTACAAAGCCTACATACATATGTACATCTACTTTGATACATGTACCTTAATTTTTTCGGTATTGTCCTTTATTTTATCATTTTGCGCTTGAATTTCATGGGTTATACGCATAACTTCACTTTTCATTATTTTAATCTCATTGTCCATTAAACGTGTCCTGCTAACAATTTCATCTGTGGACATACGTAGGACTTCCTCACCAAGTTCTTCGCCATCTTCCCAAATCGATTTATCTTCCAATGTAGCGGCCATTACAGATCAGTTTATATTAAAGATACAGGCAGATCAGTTAAATGTTTTCCGATATTGTAGTGGAATGATTTAAATGGTATTTTTACGTAGTTTACAATTTTTTTCTGCTTTACCGATGACTTGTGAATTTTTGTTTTGTGGTGGAGTTTGACAGCTGTCGGTTATCATACAACATACCAAGGTGGATTTATACAGGTGATATTATAAGCACAGCTGTTCTACTCGCAAATTGGATGCTTGTATGTCAAAATTTGTATACGTTGACATAGGGGCTGAGATGTCAAATGTTATTGTAATGTTGTAGTTGTTTTGGAATCAACACCACCTGATAAAATTAATTCACTTTGCAACATACATGCGATATCAAATATTTAGAACAAGGCAAGGTAGATAAATGAGGTATACCCATCGGCGAATTGATACAACAAAACAACAATTATCAAAGCAATCTACCTTTTCCCTACATGATATACATTTATCATGAAAAATAATTTGTTTTACGTTATAGTGCATTTTCATATACGTAATTTCGGACAAAATATTTGATTTCCCAAGTGAGGTAATTTGCGAGATGATTTCCCATATATTTTTCATATTGGCAAATTGTCTCTAATGACAGTATGTTTCCACCGGTATGGTTTCGACAAATCATGGTGATTTGAGCAAATCATGTTGATTTATACATGATTTACCACATATTTTGCATACGAGCAAATTACCTCGAAAGTGGGTGAATTATTTTAAATTATGTCGAAAATACTATTTTTCGAACTGTATTTATCTATACAACCCTGCGTTGCTTTTAATATTACAAATTCTATCCCTGGGTCATCCATCAATTGTGATTGACAATTTCGAAATAATGACATTAAAGAATATTTAATTAATTTTAAATGTCAAACTATATATGAAAAAATTTATTTACTGCTGCTGCGCATACCTTATAAAATTGACTACGAAAATTCGAACACCAAATCACTTACAAGCTCGGTGGAAACACTTCGAAGTTATTTACCTAATAGTGCGTTTCCATTTACGTGTTTTTTGCCAAAATATGAGTTTTGTGCAAAATACGTGTTTTCCTACATGTTTTCGCATACAATTGCCATGTGAGCAAATCATCTCAAACAGCGTGTTTTGATCCAAATTATGTCGAAATTTGTCTATGCAACACTGCGTTGACTCTATTATTACACATGCAACTTTGGGTCATCCATTTACTGTGATTGACAAATGCGAAAAAGTGACACTGTTCTGCGGCAACATAAGGAAAGAAATACTGCGCGCATTTTATTTTCGAAGAAAAATGTAAGCAAAACAATAAAAATGTCAAACTTATTACGAAAATTCGAACTTAAAAACACTTACAGCATAATGGAAACGTTTCGACATATTTTGCTCAAAACAGCCTATTTTGCTCATAATGGAAACGTACTATAAATCTACGTAATTTTAAGTTGGTGGAAACATACTATAACCCAACGTCTACTCCTGATCAGTGTGGCCATATCTAAAAATATTTAGCAGCTAAATCGTATCGAAAACTATGTTAAAAAAAATGCCAAAACAAAATTTTAAATCCTAAAAAATAATGCTAATATTTTAAAAGTTCTTTTTTAATATGGATTTCTTCATAATGCGGTTATTTTTCATATTTTACTCCTATTTTCTGGCAAATAGTTGATTCTATTCCAGTAAAACAAGAACAGAAGTGGTTTATTATGCTTGTTCTGTATTCCATGCGAAAGAAAAATGTTCGGAGCTATCAAAGCATTATTGTTATTTAATATTTACAACAACGATGGTATGACAACTTCGAACATTTTCATTACGTATGGAATACAGAACAGGCCTGCACATAATAAAATGCTATTGGGTAATTTTCAATACATAAATTCAAGTTTACATATGTTTTCGTTTTTTACTTTAGTGAAATTTGGAGCGCATAATCTATTCTTAGTATCTTATGGAGCATGAATCAGTATAATACTGTTTTGTAACCGTCTAAATTTCTATATCTCGACCATTTTTGTAAAAAGTTGTTCCTCATATTCATAGGTTTCCTCTTCGCTAATATATATCTAATACAAAAAACGTATTTTTCTCTTGTAATGACTGAAAAATATTCTTTATTCTTAAGTGCCCTCAAACTTGTCAAAATGGTATTTGAATATCTGTAAAAGCTATAGACGTTTTGTAATGATAATTAAAGCATTGTTTGATATGCAAAACTTATAAACCACAATGAAACAGCCATAACTATTGAGCCTTTAAAAATACCAATTTTTAAACAACGGAGATTAAATTTACACAATGAAGTTTTCAATGATATTTTTTAAATTCTCTTTCAAAGTTGCAACTCAGTGCGACAGTTATACAATGCAAAAATGACAACGTTCGGTATATGCACAAAAATTACATTGGCATCTGGATATATACCCGTCAGACACGGATTCAACTTGAGTTTTTTGGGGGGTTGTAGGTTTGTAACTTGTGTTTTTGAGAAAAATGGTCTAGAGGCTCATTTCTCTAAACTAAAGGTTACAAATCTACAAGTAAAATATCTACAAAGCAACAACACTTTTACAAAATTTATTGTTTTTCAGTATTTTACTTGTAGATTTGTAAGTTTTAGTTATGAGAAATGGGCCACATAATCACAAAATTCTAAAAATAATGCCAACTGTTACATAGAAAATGTGCAGCTGAATCAAAATAAAAATGCTAAATTAAGCTATAAAAATGCTAAATGGCCACACTGTACCTGATATATTTTTATCATGATAAATGTCAAATTCCATATAGGAAAAACAGCTAACATAAAACAAATTATTTTTCAATATAAAGTTTGAAATTTGTCATGATAACTATATATCAGGAATAGACGTAGGGTAAAGGCGACTTAATTGTTTCTTACCATCTCCTCCTTCATTGCTCGTCTCCACGTAGCAATTTTTATTGCCGGCAATTGTCAAATTCCATATTGAAAATTAAATTTGATTATAAAGGTTGTATATTTTATATGAGATTTGGCAATTGCCGCAATAAAAATTCTTACCTTTTTCATCCATTTACTGTGATTGGCAGATGGGAAAATCGTGATTCCGTACAGTTTTTGACAATCAAAACGATTATTTTCATTCGAACTCAGGCGAGTCTACCTGCCCTGCATTTGCCTTGATTCCAGCTGTGATATTTTGGCGCCAATTGTAAACAAACCTTTGTTTTTGTGGAGCAGTTTACGGATTAGGAAATTTGTGTTTTTATATTGAATTATCGTACTAATATGGAGCATAACGCTGGCAGAAAAGTTTTACAAAATACTGGAAAATTTTTTTCAGAAAACAGAGCTGAAGGGTAAGTTTTGTGAAATTTTTTCAACCAGTATGCAAATTATATCGTAATTGTTTCTGTAATAGGGATGACTTTTTTAATGAAGCGGATTACAGACAGTCTAGAGAAAATGATAAAATCGATTCCAAATATGGTTTCGATCGCGTTAAAGACGGTGTTGAGAGGACAGGTTATCTTATAAATATGCATACGGTAAGTACAATTTGTATAAAACACAGGTATGCATTTGAAAAGTAATTGGGAATTTGTTTTATTTATATAGACAGAAGTGTTAGATGAAGATCGCCGCCTAGTGGCCGCTTTAGATTTATTCTTCATACAAATGGATGGCTCTCGTTTTAAATATACTGTGGCATATCAACCTTATTTGCTGGTAAAGCCGGATGAAAAGCAAGCTATAGAAGTAGCTCGTTTTTTAAATCGAAAATATTCTGGTAAATTGGTTGGAGTTGAGCACCTTTACAAAGAAGATTTAGATTTACCAAATCATTTGTCTGGCCTTAAGCAACAATATCTAAAATTAACTTTTCTTAATCAAACGGCTATGACTAAAGTGCGTCGGGAAATTATGGCTGCGGTACGAAAAAATATTGAAAGAGAAAAATCTAATACATATTACCTACAAATGTTGGCCTCTTCTTTAGCAGCCAATACTGCAAGCGAAGGAGGAGATGGTAAGAAACAATTAGACTATATGGATTGCATAATGGATATACGAGAACATGATGTGCCTTATCATGTGCGTGTGTCTATAGATTTAAAAATATTTTGTGGTCAGTGGTACAATATACGCTGCCGCAGTGGGGGCATGGAATTACCCATTATAATGCCTCGCCCTGATATACTTGAACGTCCTGAGCCTGTAGTTTTAGCTTTCGATATTGAAACCACAAAATTACCCCTCAAGTTCCCAGACGCCCAGTCCGATCAAATTATGATGATTTCTTATATGATTGATGGTCAAGGTTATCTGATTACCAACCGTGAAATTATTTCATGTGATGTAGATGATTTCGAATATACACCCAAACCTGAGTTTGAAGGAAACTTTATAGTATTTAATGAGGCCAACGAAATGCAATTAATACAAAAGTTTTTCGATCACATAATGGAAGTTCGTCCACATATTGTTGTAACATATAACGGCGATTTTTTTGATTGGCCTTTTGTTGAGACTAGAGCAGCGGTATATGATTTAGACATGAAGCTAGAAATTGGATTTTCAAAATCTAGAGATGGTAATTATTTGTGCAGACCTTCTATACATATGGATTGCTTGTGTTGGGTAAGTATAATTTTGTCTATGGTATATTTCTTTAATCGCAAAAGCTTCGCTAATACCACTAAATTCCAATAAAAGCGATGTAGCCAAGAAAAACTAAAATTAGGGAAAACAAAAATTTCGGTACATACATCTAAAAAACTGAAAAAACGATATCTGTACATCGGAGGTAAACTGTACTATGTCATTTCAGTCAACTTTTCAGTACGCAAGTTTTAATTTTGTAAAATATATTGAACAACATTGAACATCGTGCTATATATTTTTTGCACTATTAAGTTGTTACGTCAATAATACATGGTATAGGGTATGTCGACATAGTGCAGTTTACTTCCGAGGTACAGATATAAACTCCTAAATACATACATAGCTTAAAGTTTACAGTAGAACTATGGATTTTTGATGATTCAATTCTAAAGAATTAACGTATAAAATTCAATATTTCGAGATATGCGGCAATGTTGTGTTTCACTCAAAATGAAAGTAATGTGAATTTTCATGTAGTTGTTGTTTAAAAAAAATGCTTATCTTCACAAATCATAAATGTGAAAATAAGGCCAAGTCCTATTTAAAAATTTCGGTTGCCAAATTCATCATAGGTAAAATACCGTCTTATTTCCAGGCAATCAGCTAACTTGGTAATATTTTTATCTTTCTAATATGGAAACTAATTATAGGTATTTATTACCTTTCTAATATGGAAAAGAACTATAGAGAAATAATGTTGCCAAGAAATGAGGTGGTATTTTACCTACCAAGAACTTGATCCTCATTTTGATTTCAGTACTGCTGAAATTTTTGGATAGGAACTTGACCTTATTATTTTCACATCTACTTTTGTTTTTTTATAAATAGGTTGTGCAGGTTGCCAGTTTTAAAGATTAAAAAAAACCAGCCCACTTGGGTTCCTATAGGTCCCGTTGTGTCATTTTTTTTATAAGTATATTTTGTTATTTTTCTATAAGTACATATATCATGAAATCAATGTCACGCACTGTTACAGCGTGAGAACAATAGCAACTGCTTTTTTTTAAGAAAACATTTTTTGTTAAAGCAGATTTGCGATTTTTATTGTTCAATTTTTACTACAGTAAAATAAGCATTTCACTTCGTATTTCATATAGGATACATTTTTGTCACGTGTTTATAGGTTATTCATTCGAATAATGTTTGATCGATGAATCGGATAATTGATGTCAAATAATGTTTGATCAAACAAAAAATTTCAATTTCCAGGAAAAATTTATTTGAGTAATTTAGAACGATTAATCGAATAACATAGGATAAATAAAAATATTTTTAACACCGACCGCGAAAATAACGTAATGGACTAATTTTGCGAAACTTACTTTATGATGCAGAATTCTTTTACGGCCTCAAACAAGTCGTGTATCGTAACGTAATCTACATTTAATTTTCTTTAAAACATCACAATTAAAATTTTATTTCTAGAAGATTACGCTACTTTCGCGGTTAGGGATCGATATATAAGTTTTTTCGCTGTACTGCACTTCAATTTAGTTTTTTATACCCTTCACCAAAAATGTTAAGGTTATATAGGTTTGTCATTCCGTTTGTAGATACCACAATATTCAATGGCGACCCTAAAAGTCTATATGTATATATCTGTGGCAATATATTATAACATCTTAATTCCAATTAAGTCAAAATTGAGTTAAGTTCATATTCTGGTTCGTCTTCTTACAATCCATCTTTGGATCTAATCAGTTTTCAAATACTCCGATTTTCGAAAAATTATTTATGTTTAGTTCTTTGAGCAATCTAATTATAGCCCGCCAATATATGTTACGACATAATTATAGTGATGCGAATATTGTTTCAATAAATTGTTTAACTTTAGAAAAATATCGCAGGCTTACGGCATAAAATAGTTTTTTGGCTCTCCTGAAAATAAAAATACAGTTGATTTTGTCGGAACAACGACGAAATGTGATGTATGGAAATCGGAATTTTTATCAGTTGAATATTTTTGAAATTACCGTATTTTTAATGCAATTACCTTGCCACCTTTTGCGGTCGAAAATTACCGTACAAAACGGTAATTACTGTACGGTTAACATCACTGCACATGGAGCTTATTACTCTTTTATTCTCACACGTATGTACTCACACGCAGGGTTGTCAGAGTTTTTCCGACCTATTTCGCCAAATTGATTTTAAAAATCGGCAAAATCAATTTTATATAGTTTTTCTTAACGTAGTGTCCACACCAGAAGAATTTTCATCACAACACCTAATATAACGCCGGCAGAGAAAATGTAAATTTTTCATTCCATCAATACATAGGGGTAGACGTTGATGAATTTATATCATGATGAATCATAGTTTCTTCATCGTCATACAGCTAAGATCGAACATTGACACGAACATTTACAAATTTAATAATTTTATAATAACATTTATTTAATAAATATAATAATACTTATGGTTTTTTTATTAAAAAAATATTTACTTCTTACAATTTTCACTAATTCTAATAAAGAAAATTAACATTAAAGTAAAAACAACAAATGAAATGACGTATAATATATTCATCTGAGCTTGAGCTCTGATGATTATATCATAACGCTAATATAACATTAATAAATTGGGTCTATACGTGATGAATTTTATCATGATATCAATTTGACATTCATCATGATATAAATTCATCAGGTGTGGACACTATGTAATATATCTGATAATAAATTTGTTTTTATCGGCCATGTCACAGAGTTCAATTCCGTTCGGAAACGGAATTCAATCAACCCTAATATGTCAAGCCCAAGTTGGAGCATACCGCACCATAATAGCGCCGCCAACAGTCTGGACAGACCTGACAAATTTGCGTAATTTAGTTTTCTTCTTTAGACACCAGCTGCTACAAAAATATTTTTGTTGAAATTTTTAATCCGGTTATGGATTTTCCTAACTAACAATACCACTAAAAAATCGATTGCTTTTAATAACACTGCGTTAAAAACTTTTATTTTTTTAAGTTTTTAATTTTCTAAAGCATTTTTTTAGAATAATTCGACGTAGTTGCGTAAAAAGGGCCAATCTCTCACCATTTTACACAGCAGATTGACCCTTTTTACGCAACTACGTCGAATTATGATGTGCTAAATACAAAAAAGGAATAACAAATTTCATTAATTTTCGTTTTTCGGTGTATACTTCTTGTTAAAGCGTCATTCAGAATCAATGACTGGTTGGTTTAAAATTAATTATAGGTATATTATTTAAAAGCTCTGTGGCTCTGATCGAATAAAATGCGACCAAGTTAGAGTGGATAAAAGTTTAAATTCTATGGAATTTTTAAAGTTCATCACCAATTGTTGCCTTTTCGGAAGCTGTTTTGTTCCACAAATAGCACAAAAATCCATAGATTTATAATTTCATTGAATAGTCCATTCGATTATAAAATTTTTAATCCATAATGGACCTAAATCCGATGAAAACAAAATATCTTATATTCTGTGTTTTATTATTTAGGCTATTTATGATCATATTTGTTCTTTACTTTAGATGCAAATAAAACAATTTATTCCATTTTTGTTCCCAATCAGTT
This sequence comes from Panzeria rudis, assembly GCA_956483635.1. Lineage (NCBI taxonomy): Eukaryota > Metazoa > Arthropoda > Insecta > Diptera > Tachinidae > Panzeria > Panzeria rudis. The sequence continues at coordinate 123,258,130 of OY101447.1, forward strand.
TTTTCCGGCATCTTTAGAAGAATCTTATAATCGACATTGGATGGTGCTTTAAAGAGAAGTAAATATATACATATACACACAGAAACATTTCCATGTAAAATCGTCGAAAACCAGGTTAACTTAAAATTTTTCGGCAGTGATTTTGCTTCATAGGTGTTTCATGTTAAATCAACATGATTTACAATAATCTTGAAAGAAAATTTTTCCTGTTGAATTAACTATATTTCATGTTGATTTAATATTCCAGTACAGTTAAATCAAAATGAAGTTGATACTGAAATAATACGAAAAATCATATTGAATCAACGTAATTTCGAGTTGAAACAACGTGAATTTGATATTATAACAACACGAAGAATCATGTTGAATCAAAGTTATTTCAAGTTGAAACAACGTGAATTTGATATTGGAACAACACGAAGAATCATGTTGAATCAAAGTTATTTCAAGTTGAAACAATGTGAATTTGATATTGGAACAACACGAAGAATCATGTTGAATTAAAGTTATATCAAGCTGAAACAACATGACTTTAATGTAGCTTTTTTATTAATTATTTTACTTACGTGATAGTCATCAGAAAACTTTTCGTTGTAGCTGACTGCCCCAGCCAAGATTTGAACTCGTGCCACCTGCATGATAGTCCACGCGCTAACCACTGCAGCCACAACAGCTTCAAACTTTTCTTTACTTATACACTAAATAAATACCATCGTATGTAAAATGCATTTCATTTTAATTCAACATGATTTAAATGATTATTTAACATAAAACTTATTTGAAATTAAAGTTATAGTCATGTCGATTGAAAATGAAACTTAACGTTTATAACAAAATTGTTTTAACGGTGATTTAAGGTTAGTGTTAACGCCCGAATATGTGTTAGCACCCAAATGTCTCCACCAGAATAATACCACTTCGCTTTTTTTCTATTTTTTTTATTAAACACTGGATAATAACACTGAAACACTGTTAATACACGAATAGGATAAACTGTTGTCTTCGCTGTTCAAAATCCAAGTAAGAGTTCAACGATGGAAATTACCAGGAGCCGGCTAAAATTGACCGAAGCCGATAAAAACTGGCGGCGGCAGGTGCATTCGGGCGGAGAGTCCAGAGGAGCCAAGTATTATAGGGATCTACACGTGCGAATTCTGTCGATGGGTTTACAAACAACTGAATATCGTTTACACGTATTCCTGACATGAACATACCGCCCACCTTGCGCTATTAGCACAACAAAGAGCTACAAATGGACAAATATTTATTAAATTCATGTATTTATAGTTTATATAATAAAAATAAATTAAAGAAGGTAAATAACAAAAGGAAAAATTAATTCATTGATTTCAATCGTTCCACACGATCCCTCGGGCCACAGACTTATCCCCATTAGTGCTGTTTCACTGCTTCGCCGAAATAGGCCTCTCCGAAGAAGGTCTGTTGTAGATAAATTTGACCTGGCTTTCCTTCGGCTGGGCCATCCAAGACTCTGGGAGCTACGTCAGCCCCAATAATCATATCATATGGGGTGGAGATGTACCACTGCGGGTCCGCTAATACAGCATGATGACGGTTACGTCGTATCCAATCGCTGCGTACGTTGGATGGTGGAGTATCGCGGAATACATACGTCTCCAGTGCACACATCGCTGGAAGTTTTTTGTGGTCGTGTAAGCGGTGACCTAAGGTGACCCATGTCCTGTTGTGTTGGATGGCACAGCCGAGCTCTCGCGCTAGTGGTTCATGAATAGACGTGCGCGCAGCGTTCGGATTGATTTTGGCTCGAACCTTGTGGCACCGTGAAGACGCTTGATGCGGGTAGAGCTTCACGATGGCAGTCATCGGTAGCCACTCGTGATCGGGATCTACAGGGTGCAGCAAGGTGTTGTGCAGGCGGTGGCATCGTTTGCACCGGTCAATACTATGGCACTCGCTTATGGTGTGCGACTGGGCCAAGCAACATTTGCAGAGCTCATGCTCCATCACCGTTCTCCGCTTAATTTCCGTCCGCATCGTCAGGAATCGGGTACATTGTCTGATTGCATGTAGGCGGTGACACAGTGGGCACCCGTAATTAGTGTCGAACCAAGCGCCTTCTGCCATAGTACTCTGGAAAAGGTGGATAAATTTAATATAACGGTAAGCAGGTTAATGGGCCAAAGAAAATGGAACGTGTGTCAATGAAGTAAATTTATAGATCGCATTGATTCGGTAGGCGGACCAATTTATGAATTGGCCTCGTAATCGTGCCATTTTGAGTTTTAATGTCCACTACTCGAACTCGTGTGTCTTTGCCGGGATACAATTTAACAACTCGGCCTAAACGCCATTCGGTGGGGCAAAGAGCTTCGTTACGTAGAACAACAAGGTCGTTTTCTTTCAAATTTGTTTGAGGAAATTTCCATTTCGTACGTTTATGCAGCTCCTTTAAGTATTCGTCTTTCCATCGACGACAGACTTCGTGCTGCATAGCTTTAACTTTGCGCCAACGATTAGTAATGCTTACCGCCAAATTGAGCTCTTCGGGCTCGGCGGGCGTGAGCAATGCAGAACCAATCAAAAAATGACCAGGTGTAAGAGCAGCCAAATCTCCTACATCTTCTGACAAAGGGCCTAGTGGACGCGAATTGAGGCATGCTTCGATGGTGGCCAACAGAGTTGAAAATTCTTCAAAGGTGTATTTTAGTTGGCCAGCCATCTTTTTCAAATGGGTCTTACAACTTTTTACTCCCGCCTCCCAGAGTCCGCCCATATGAGGAGCAGCAGCGGGAATAAAGTGCCAATTTAAGCGTCGATGTCCGTATTTTTCGACGACAGTATCACGTAATTCCCTGACGTGTTTTTCGAAATTTACGTCGATTTCTTTCGCCGCGCCAACGAAATTTCTGCCATTATCGGAGTAGACGCAATTAGGGCAGCCTCGACGGGCGACAAAACGAGCCAAAGCAGCTAAAAATGCGGAGGATGACAGATCACTAACGGCTTCGAGGTGAATCGCCTTAGTTGCGAAACAAACGAAGAGACACACGTAACCTTTCGTAATTCGACAGTACCGACCAGTGAAGCTTTTAATTTCAAATGGACCAGCAAAATCGACGCCAGTGTTTGCGAAAGGGCGACTCAGTGTGGTTCTTTCTTTGGGCAACGCAGCCATAATTTGTCCCTGTCTCATTTTTCGATGCAATACACATTCTTTACAATTATTTATGCATGTTTTTATCAAGTTCCTGGCCTTAAGTATCCAACATTCGTGTCGAATAACGCTATGGACTAGGCTTAAGCCGCCATGGTGAACCAATTTATGAATAAAGCGCACGTACAGTCGTGATAAGGTACTACCATAGGCTAAGATTATCGGATGGCGTTCATTATAAGACAAACTAGATGAGGAGGCAAGGCGGCCATTGGCACGTATTATTTGATGCTCATCTAGAAAGGGCGTAAGAGACAATAGAGGGCTATTCTTTTCGACGCAATTTTTATCACGCAGGCTCTTGAGATCGTTCGCGAGGTATATCTCTTGAGATAGCTGAAATAGGCGATTTCTTACAAAGAGCAACTCTTCTGCCGAAAGTTTTAGTGTCGACAACTGGGCCTTAATATTTGAGGTCTTTCGCGCAGCATTGAAAAAACGAAATATGTAGGCGATTACATGTGTAGCTCTAGGCAAATCAGAGAACCTATCCAGTATATCTTCCTTTTCCGCAGATCTAGCAATGAAAGCTTGGACATTTTTTCGTTCTTCAGCGGTTTCGAATTCTAATGTGGAGGATGGCCAAGACGATTTTTCTAGTTTCAGCCATTCTGGGCCATTCCACCAAAGTTTGCAGTCTTTCAACTTCGCAGGGGTCAGCCCCCGGGTTGCTAGATCTGCAGGATTGTCTTGCGACCCTACGTGGTGCCAGTTTCTATTGCCGACCTTTTCTAATATCAGCGCAACTCTGTTGGCTACGAAAGTTTTCCAACTGCATGGGGGTTTTTTGAGCCATGCCAGCACTATCGTCGAATCGGACCACAGATACAGCGTATAATTTTTCAAGGAAAACTGAGGCATAATGCTGTCGATCAGCCTAGCTAATAGCACTGCGCCACACAATTCTAAGCGTGGTATGGAGGGTTTTTTGATTGGGGCCACTTTCGTCTTTGAAACTAATAAGTGCGAAACTACTGCATCCCCTGCTTGAACTCTAACATATAAATTTGCTGCATACGCCCACTCTGACGCATCGCAGAAGCCATGGAACTCTATGAACGCAGTTGTAGTATATTGGATCCACCTCGGAACCCTAAGTTCTGTAATATCGTTGTATCGACTAACAAATGCCTGCCAATTTCGTGACGAAACTTCGCTGATATTATCATCCCAGCCTATTTTATCGAGCCACATTTGCTGCATTAATATTTTTGCAGTTATGATAACTGGCGCCAGCCATCCGGCAGGATCAAAGAGCCTAGCTATTGTCGAAAGTACTTCTCTTTTACTATACGAAGACTTAAGTGGAATTTTCTCTGCCGTGAAATAAAAATAATCAGCTGAAGCATTCCATCGAATACCTAGAGTCTTTGCGTTACTTTTATCATCGAACCTTAAAAAATGCTCATCTAATAAGTGCTCAGTGGGCAACCCTTCTAAAATTGCCTTCATATTAGAAGTCCATTTCCTTAAATCAAACCCAGCGGACTGTAAAATAGATATAAGTTGATTTCGGGCCTCTAAAATATCTGGCAAACTATGAGCACCTACTAGCGCGTCGTCCACGTACATAGACTCTCTCAGAATTCTAGCACCTACTGGGTAATACCGCTCTTCGTCGTCTGCTAACTGTAACAGAGTTCTAAGGGCCAAATAAGGAGCACAATTTACGCCAAAGGTCACCGTTTTAAGCCTGTAATCTTGTATCTCTTCATCAGGAGAGCTACGATACACAATTTGTTGAAAGCGAGTGTGTTCAGGGTTAACGAGAATCTGTCTGTACATTTTCGAGATATCTGCGTTAAAGACATACTTAAAAAATCTCCATTTCAGTATCAGCAGAACCAAGTCTTTTTGCAGAATAGGGCCTACATGTAATATGTCATTCAAACTTTTACCGCTAGGTGTGATGCTGGAGGCATTAAATACCACTCTTAGTTTTGTTGTGGTACTTTCCGGTTTGAAAACACCATGATGGGGCAAATAATAACTTGGGCCCGCTACAGGACTTTGAATTCTTTCCATATGTGCCAAAGTTAAATATTCTTTAACGACCTCATCATACAACGTTTTGTTCTGGGGCTTTCGCAACAATGAACTTTCGCTTCTATTGAATTGACTCAGAGCTATGTGCCTATTTGGACCAAGTGATGAAATGGAAGCCTTAAAGGGCAAATTCACTATATACCTCCCTTCAGCATTTCTCACAGTGGTAGAACAAAATATTTTTTCACACAGTTTATCCTCTTCTGAGACCACACGATTTTGAGAAATTTCTTCCAGTTCCCAAAATTTTGTCAGCTGTTCATCGATAGATACTTTAGTAAAATGAGTGAGCCTGACAGTACTATTATGACTTGTGGGACCAGTTACCACCCAGCCAAAGATAGTTTCTTGCGCCACCAATGACTCAAAAATACCATGATGTACGCCATTGCGTAGAATTGATGGGTATACATCACCCCCTAACAGCATATCAACCGAGCCACTTCTATAAAATGCTGGATCCGCATAATCCAAATTCGGTAGATTAAAGTTTTTATTAGGGGTAAACGACATAGTTGGAACATTTCCAGTGACTTGAGGGACCACCAAAGCAGAAACTTTCAAACTCAAATCGGGATTTATTAAAGAAGACACGGAAAAACTGGCCATTTTGCTAACTCTGCTAACAACTTCTCCACCTAGACCTGCGACCTCAGCTGCTACGGGTACGGTGGACAACTTGAGCAACCTACAAATTTTTTCAGATATAAAACTCTCATCTGAACATGGATCAATTAACGCTCGCACTTTAAAATTGGAGCCATTATTGTTAATATTAACCCATGCAGTAGCCAGTAAAACCTTTTTTGAAACTGAATGGTGGTGGTTTTGAACAACATTCGAAGCAGCATTCAAAGCATAAGCAGCGCTAGATGTAGAAGGCCCATCAATTATTTGAGCGGAAAACTGCGATTTATTTTTTGATGGTTCATAATTTTCCTGAGCCCTTTGCGCCGGTTTATTAACAAACTCTCTATGTAAAAGGACGTGATGTTTCTTTTTACACTTCGAGCAACCGTTATTACTAGGACAATCACCAAATAAATGCCCTCCTTTCAGGCAGTTGAAGCAGTATCTGAATTTTCTCAAACTTGACACGCGATTTTTATAATCCATGCTCAAAAATTTTACGCAAGAGCTTAGTTCATGGGCCTGTTTGCATAATCTACATTGTGGTACATTTACTTTAGTATGATGTGCCTTTAATTGCTTGGACCTAATTGAATTGTGATTATCAAAATAGCCGCTGGTTTGGGGACCACTGGCACGAATATTCGAAACGCTTTCAAGAGCCCGGAACCTATCAGTCAGAAACTCATTTATTTCTTTCCATTTAGGAATCTCAGTCTTATTTTTAACAGACTGTTCCCACAAATTCAATGTTTGCTCGGGAAGCCTAATGGAACAATGAAACACAAACAATGGTTCCCACGCATCGATATCAATATTGTATAACCTCAACGTAGACATACAATTATTTATTTCTCTTTGGAGCCGCTTAATTTCCGAAGCAGATTCCTCTTGACAATGAGCCAAATTATATAATAAACTCATCTGCCCATTGAATAGTACCCGTTTATTTTCGTAGGTGGCTTTTAAATTTCCCCAAGCAATCGCGAAATTATCAGCGGTTACAGTGATGTTTCTGTTAACCTCACGCGCATCACCACTTGTCTTTTGAAAAAGATAACATAATTTTTCTACAGGGCCTAAACGTGCATTATTTATATAAATTGTAGTAAATAAATCTCTAAATGTGGGCCATGATTCGTAATCGCCCCGAAAAACCTCAATGTCGCATGCTTGTACCGGAATGGGAAAACTGTGATTGGGAACCACTGAAGTGGAAGCTTCTACATTGTCCTTGCGCAACCCACGGCTGGCTCTCGCTAAAATGTTTACGCATTTCACATGCACCTTATGGGCCTGGCTATGTGTCTTGGTGATCGACACTCCTTCTTTCTTTTTTTCCCCTGAGTCATTTGCGCATAGCTCGTAAATTGTCCTATATGTCGTCCATAATCTGCCTAACTCTTCTTTTTCACATTCTATGGCTTCCATTGTATAAACTGAGAAATCTTCCCCTTTGAGCCTTTTCTCAAATGCTAAGATCTCTTCTACTATTTCTGTAAATTCCTCTATTGACGCCATTATAACTTTGTGTTTAGAAAAGTTTAAAGCTGCCTTTATTTAGAGGTTATTTCTCCACAAAAAAAAAATTGGGGTTACCTTGAACCAACAACTAAATAAAAGATGGCCACTCAAAATCAATAAAAAATGTCGCTTTGAACAACAAAAGGCAGATAAATCACGCGGCTTAATTTTGATCTATTTGTTTAAGTGCCAACAACAAAAATTAACGGGTCAAGTTAACGGTGATCGTAAAAATTATCACGCGATTTCAGTGAGCTGACAAATGGTAAAAATGGCTACCAAATCATACGATTTCCAGGCGATTTAATTTGAAGTATAATTACACAAAGAGCCAAAGAAATAAATTTCATATAACCGCCGTAAATTTACGATGCTTTTTATGCTTTGGTTCTTTGTGCCACACAACAGAAATGAGTCAAGCAAATTAAATGAGCCACACAAACTTTGAGACACGTTTCTTCACTTTTATTCACAAAAATTTCAAATTCAGAACTACGTACCTCGATTGCTGCTACACTTAATTTCTGGCTGGATTCCTTTAGCGGAGAAGGACCAAATGTTAACGCCCGAATATGTGTTAGCACCCAAATGTCTCCACCAGAATAATACCACTTCGCTTTTTTTCTATTTTTTTTATTAAACACTGGATAATAACACTGAAACACTGTTAATACACGAATAGGATAAACTGTTGTCTTCGCTGTTCAAAATCCAAGTAAGAGTTCAACGATGGAAATTACCAGGAGCCGGCTAAAATTGACCGAAGCCGATAAAAACTGGCGGCGGCAGGTGCATTCGGGCGGAGAGTCCAGAGGAGCCAAGTATTATAGGGATCTACACGTGCGAATTCTGTCGATGGGTTTACAAACAACTGAATATCGTTTACACGTATTCCTGACATGAACAGTTAGATTAATTATTTTCCGTTTAAAATTAATATGAAACAATGGTAATTTTAAACCAGCAGAAGTAAATATTCGCTGGTAATTCGTTTTATGTCGTATACATAGACGACACATGTAAGAATAAACAACAATAAGTCACACAACTAAGCAGAACAGTGAATTGTAGCAATGAACAAAGCAAGTAAACACTAACACACTCAAACAAATTATTTCTTGTAAATTTAATATGATTTGCAATCAAAATTGCGGCATGTGGATTTTACATTCCTTTTTTTTCTGTGTGTACATACATCGAAAAACACAAATGTACCGTTATCAGAAGAATGGCTGAAGTGAACTTTTTTCAGTGTATAGCATATCATTCCTAATTATCCTAAAAAACGCATTAGCAAATCTAAACCTTTTCGTTGTTAATTGACAACCTGTTTGAATGATTTTGTGTATTTTACATAGAATTATATTTAATTTATTTTTTACATATTTTTTTAATGTATTTATTATTCAAAAGAAAGTTCTCAACATACACGGTAGAACAGACCAACGTTGTTTTTGGAAATTTTCCCTGGTTCCTTAGAATAACTATCCTGTCTAATTCTTTCTGAATATCACGTTACGGACTTTTGCGCAATAAAATCGTGTAGACTCAAAGGCAAATTAGTTCGAAATAATCACACCAAAATATAAAATTCTCTGTATCAAGTAGAGAACTGCAAAATTGAAATTGATGAACACTCGTCGCGAAAATTTTGACTTGTCGCGAAATTAGCCTTGACTAACTTCATTATGAAAAATATGTGTCATGAAGCAAAAAATCGTATCCAAACAAGCATACGTAATCTTAAAAGTAATTCAATAAAACCTAAAGCATTTCATATACATACATCAACGCAAATAGTACTATTGTGGATATCGATTTTCTTGCGGTTAAGGGTCGTTATAAACTTTTGGATATCATATCGATGGTCATACATTGTCAACTTGTAACTGAATTGTTATAATTTTTCACAAAACGCAGAAAACGTTCCCATTCTCAAAATAAAATAACAGAAGTTAGCTGAGAGTATCTACTAAATAAATTTCATCTATTTTATTTCTATGCTAGTAACACTTTCAGCATATTTATAACGTAATTTCTTCTACTGAAAAGTTGTAAAAACCAGTTACGTGATGTCAACTTATGACCATCGATATGAAAGTTTTTTGAAGGTCTAAAACTTTTAAAAATCATGTTGCTGATGGGCTATTGGACTAATTTTATGCACAACTGGACCCAATATCAAAATGTTTTTAAAATGTTGTATGTACTACTTTTTATATTTTGTTAGAGAAAATACAAAAATATATCATCAGAATAAAATAAACATACTCGTACGTTTTTGTTTAGGGTTTTTACGTAATAAACAAAAATTTGGCAATTATTGGAAACAAAATTTTTATAAATATTGTAATGATTTCTGTAAGTAAACGGGATACATTTATGATTTGAATACTAATATGTATGTCTTTCCAAATATAGAGAAGTTTTTAATAATTTTTATTAAAGATTTCAGTAATTCTCGGGGAGGGGGGCGGCAAAATCAAGTCTGGGGGGCGTTGCCCGCCCCAGTAAGGCCTATCTACGGCAATGATTTGGCCCCAATTTAAAACGCCCAAATTAGAAACGCCGAATCTACCCCGAAAGCACTTCTACACTTTTTTCTTTTTTATAATTTTAATATTCAACAAAGATTTACATTTCACTTATTTTTTAGGCAAATACCATAATTCTTAATGTTGTTTTCTAAACTCTATTTTAAATATTCAAAATTTTCAAAAACAATATACTTCCAAATTAGATTCAAAATATTACAAAAACACTTCCAAAAATACTAAAACACGTGTGTAGCTAAGCTAGTTCGTAAGCCAGAGATGACAAACTTTGTGAGAGTTCCTTATTTACATTTTCGCTTAATTTACATCAATAGTCATTGTACAATGGGTGCTTCATAACGAACACGTCTTTGTTGAAGGTACCCCAATGTCGAAGCTGCCTCATTCTCCCCTACACTCATTTTGTTCTTGGGCTGCGATATCATTTCTTCTTTTACGACGCTAATTTGTTGCTTCTTGTATCATAACACACTCATTTTCTTTACTCGTTTCGGGGAGGGGCGGATATCCCTCCCCCCCAACACTTGTATCCGCACCTGCTTGCAATCCAAAGCTACACTCGCATCAATTATAATTAGTCTACCCTGAATAAACATACATAATAAAATATCAGCCAGCTACAAATTAGAGTTGCATTTTTCTTAAAATTTACAAAACTAAAATTTATTTTAATTTAAAAATAAAATTTGGAAAAAAATGTTTTAGAAAAAAATACTTTTAAGTCCTTACTAGGGTATTCATTTAATCGGGTTTTTGCTTTAATCGGTTAATCGCTCGATTAATTAATCGAGGTTTTGGCTTAATCGGTTAATAACCGGTTAATTGCGGTATTAACCGGTTAACCGATTAATGAAGTTTTTTCATAAATCAAGTAATTTTATCAAATAAAATTGCATAAATTATCGTTTATTTTGAATTTATTAGTAAAAAAACAATAACATAATAATTCTTGAACTTAATCAAGCAAAAAAATAAGTATTCATAATATGTATTCATTAAAAAATTAACAAGTTTTTGAGATCATTATATCAGTTATTTTAATAGTTTAAGGAGATCTTCTAAAACAATCTTTTAGAAAAATAATTTCTTTAGTTTTGATAAAACTTGGCTTGAAAAAATCCTTTCATTTATCGTAGATGTTGAAGAAATCGAAAGCAATCCATAATACAAAAATCTAGTTTTTCAGTCCTTTTCCTGGATTTCTCTAAACTTATAAAATTACCATTAGAGTCCTGGGGTCTAATCGCCGCATGCGATATCGAGCAGAATTGATCGAAATAACTAAATTCTTTTATAGGTATGTCCAAAGATTTTAATGTTTTACTTAAGTTAAAATCACTGAACACACTTATTTCTTCGCATGAAAAGTAATTTCTAAACACATACATTTAGTATATGAGACGAAACAAATAGTTAAACACACAAAAAATACGTCATAATACTACAAAATACGAAAAAAATTGTTACGTCGGTTAATCGGTTAATCGACTGAAACTAACCGGTTTAACCGTTAATCGAAAAAAGCCAATTTTAAATTAACCGGTCAGTTAATCGGGTAGTCATTAACCGGTTAACCGATTAACGGTTAACCGAATGAATACCTTAGTCCTTACTTAATATTACAAAAAAAATTTTAAGTTATGAGTTTAGTCGAACTGTATGAGTTTATACCCAAAGAAATTTAATTATTTTGGCTTGAGTTCGGTTTTAATTTAATTTTTCAATTAAATTATATTGTTATTAATTAAGTTATGAGTTTAGTCGAACTGTATGGGTTTATATCCAAAGAAATTTAATTATTTTTGGCTTGAGTTCGGTTTTAATTTAATTTTTCAATTAAATTATATTTTTATTTAGAGATAAATGTGAAGCATGTAGACAAAGAAAATTTTGACTGCGCTATCGAAACGTCAGTTCAACCCTCCGCGCAGTCAAAATTTTCTTTGTCTATATGCTTCACATTTATCTCTAAGAAAAAATATATTTTAATTGAAAAATTAAATTAAAGCCAAAATAATTAAATTTCTTTGGGTAATAATATAAATTGAGTTCGTGGTGAAATTAAAAAAAAAAATAAATCACTTGTTCAAGAAATGAAGAAGTATCGTCGTATCGACAGTAAAATATCGCCGATATCGATATATCGGCAATCCTAAAGTATGGCCGATAAATCGGTATCTGTATCGGTTAATATCTAGTAATTTATTTATTTAAATCGGGCAACCGCATTAAACTTTAAGTGTGTTCCCGTACTCAAAATTGGGTGCCCGCGCGTAAATGAAAGCGCTTTTGAGAGCATAAAATTCTTCTACTTCTTGCACGAAACAGCCCGAACTTTTTCTTCGGGCAGATTGTGTAAAGTGCAAAACAATCAGCTGTTGTATTGAAAAATAAACAATAAATGAAAAATTATAATTTTAGACAACGAAGATACTCAAGAAATAATTGCTAGTGTAGCAAAATATATTTGTATGTATTTATCAAAATAACTGAAAAAGAAAAATGGCACTAAAACATTGTTGGTTTTTATTTTTATGTTTGTTCATGTAATTTTTCGGGATAGAAATTCGGTTTTTTGCGTTCACGTACTTTTGTACATATTTTTCTCGTAATGAGCAAAAAATATGTATATGTTTGATCTCATTTTACCGAACTTTGCCCAAAAAGTAAAGAAACTCACTTTTGTATATTCCACATATTTTTACTTAAAGCCGATTTTTTTTGCAGACCAGAGTTATCAAGTACTAAAACGCAATCTTTCATTTTGTGTGAAACACAGAATATGACCGATTCTATTATAATTAAATTGTTATATATCCTGCGTTATGAGCTAGTGGCTGCATCAGTAGACCTTGAATCATGTTTAGAAAGTTAAGGAAGAACACGGTTACGCTTATTCTAATATGTGGAAACATAGTATTTTTTTGCGATTATAATATATTCATCTACATATAATAGATTCAAAAGATTTTTTATTTTAAAGTGTTATCTTAATAACTCTATAGGTGAAACGTGATTCTTATCTACCAGTTGGTTCTCAAGGCCTAAAAGCTGTTGCGAAGGCAAAGCTGCGTTATGATCCCGTTGAATTAGACCCCGAAGACATGTGTAAGATGGCTGTGGAGCAGCCTCAAGTTCTCTCAAACTATTCCGTTTCGGATGCTGTGGCCACTTATTATCTGTACATGAAATATGTACATCCTTTTATATTCGCCTTAAATACTATTATTCCTATGGAACCAGATGAAATTCTTCGTAAAGGTTCTGGCACACTTTGTGAAACTTTGCTTATGGTTCAAGCATATCACGCCAACATTGTTTATCCAAACAAACAACAAAGCGAGCTCAATAAACTCTCGAATGAAGGACACGTCTTAGATTCAGAAACATATGTGGGTGGCCATGTGGAGGCCCTGGAATCTGGTGTATTTCGTGCTGACATACCATGTCGTTTTCGTTTAGATCCCAATATGGTTCAACAATTAATGGATAACGTTGATCGTGTATTGAAGCATGCCTTGGAGGTAGAGGAAGGTATACCTTTGGAGAAGGTAAACAATCTGGATGAGGTCCATAAGGAGATATGTCAGGCCTTAAAGGGTTTGCATGATATACCCAATCGTTTGGAACAACCTGTTATATATCATTTGGATGTGGGTGCTATGTATCCAAATATAATTTTAACCAATCGCTTGCAACCTTCCGCTATGGTGAGCGACACTGATTGCGCTGCTTGCGACTTCAATAAACCTGGTGCCCGTTGTAAACGTGATATGGATTGGTTGTGGCGTGGCGAAATGTTACCAGCGTCTAGAAATGAATTTCAAAGAATACAACAACAACTAGAAACAGAAAAATTTCCACCTCTATTTCCCGGTGGACCTCAAAGAGCATTTCATGAACTTTCCAAGGAAGATCAAGCAGCCTATGAGAAAAAACGTTTATCGGACTACTGCCGAAAGGCATATAAAAAGACTAAAATCACTAAGCTGGAAACACGAAATTCTACAATATGTCAAAAGGAAAACAGTTTTTATGTAGACACGGTGAGAGCCTTCCGCGATCGTCGTTACGAGTACAAAGGTCTTACTAAAGTGGCTAAAGCAGCGGTTAGTGCAGCTATAGCTTCTGGCGATGCCTCAGAAATCAAAGCGGCTAAAGGCAGAGAAGTTTTATATGACTCGTTGCAGTTGGCCCACAAATGTATTTTGAATTCTTTCTATGGTTATGTTATGCGCCGCGGAGCTAGATGGCATTCTATGCCTATGGCCGGGATTGTATGTCTGACCGGATCTAATATCATTACCAAAGCTCGAGAAATTATTGAACGTGTTGGTCGGCCGTTAGAACTGGATACCGATGGTATTTGGTGTATTTTGCCCGGTTCTTTTCCACAAGAGTTTACTGTATTGACCTCACACGAAAAGAAGAAGAAGATTAATATATCTTATCCAAATGCGGTTCTTAATACTATGGTTAAAGACTTTTTTACGAATGATCAGTATCACGAATTGGTGAAGGCTAAAGATGATTCTGGAGAACCCCCTGAATATACAATAAGAGAGGAAAATTCAATATTTTTTGAAGTAGATGGTCCATATTTGGCCATGGTCTTGCCTGCAGCCAAAGAAGAGGGCAAGAAATTGAAAAAGAGATATGCTGTGTTTAACTTTGATGGTTCTCTGGCTGAACTTAAAGGTTTTGAAGTAAAACGCAGGGGTGAATTGCAGCTGATCAAGAACTTTCAAAGTTCAGTGTTTGAGGCATTTTTAGCTGGTAATACTTTAGAAGAGTGTTACGCCTCAGTAGCTAAAGTCGCTGATTATTGGTTGGATGTTTTATATAGCCGAGGTTCCAATCTGCCAGATTCCGAGCTTTTCGAATTAATTTCGGAAAATAAGTCTATGTCTAAAAAACTTGAGGAATATGGAGCCCAAAAATCCACTTCTATATCAACTGCAAAAAGATTAGCCGAATTTTTAGGTGAGCAAATGGTTAAAGATGCTGGCTTAGCCTGTAAATATATTATATCACGAAAACCAGAAGGTGCACCCGTTACTGAGAGAGCAATACCTCTAGCTATTTTTCAATCGGAGCCCAGCGTTCGAAGACACCATCTACGCCGTTGGTTAAAAGATAATACTATGGGCGATGCTGACATACGTGATGTTTTAGACTGGAATTACTATATTGAACGTTTGGGTGGAGCTATTCAAAAAATAATTACTATACCGGCTGCTCTACAGGGTCTAGCAAATCCCGTGCCTAGAGTGCAGCACCCCGATTGGTTGCATAAAAAAATATCTGAGAAAAATGATGTTTTCAAACAGCGCAGAATTAACGAAATGTTTACCGCTAGACCGAAGCCTAAGCCAGCGTTAACTTCATCCAGCAATGACAGTGAAGCCAAAGATGTGGATATAGCAGATATGGAAGATTTGGTAGGAGTAGAACAAATAAGCGATGGTAGACCGAGAGTTACCAAAAGACGTAGAGCTAATTCAGGCGAGGAGGAAAATGAACCAACCCAACCGCAGCATACGTCATGGCGACAAGCTCTGGGACAACCTCCTGCCATCGGTAAAACCCGTAAAGAAATCATAGAATGGGTTAAGTTCCAAAAGCTGAAATGGGCTTGGCAGTTTGAAAGACGAGAACGTTATAAACAACAAAACAAAAGATTACGAAATGATAACGCCAATGATGCACAAGACCACAGAACATCATCTAAAGGTGCCATATCTACAGCTACTTTAGGAGGATTCTTGCGAAGAGCTCAGCGTACTTTGCTAGATCAAGTCTGGCAAATATTACAAATTGTATCCGTGGATGATCTAGGGCACTTTACGGTCTGGGCTATAATCGGTGAGGAATTGCACAAAATCAAATTAATAGTACCTCGTATATTCTATGTTAATCAAAGAAGTTTAGCTCCTCCGGAGGAGGGGCAAATGTGGAAGAAAGTTAATCGTGTATTACCCCGTTCTCGTCCTGTTTACAATCTCTATAGGTACAGTGTACCCGAACAAGTTTTTAAAGACAATTGTTTGGGCATGTTGGCAGATCTTGCCACTCCCGATATTGAAGGTATTTACGAAACCCAAATGTCTTTGGAATTTAGAGCTCTCATGGACATGGGATGTTTATGTGCTGTACAACGAGAAGAAGCCAAAAGATTGGCTGTTTTAGCCACTAAAGATTTGGAGAGCTTCAACATAGAGCAATTGGAACAGAAGTCTCAAGCACACATTAAATACCTACAAGGCTCCAATGCTAAACTTCGAAAAATTTTTCTTTATCAACACAATATACCAACAGCAAAAAAGGAAATATGGTCAATTATTTTAATGGCCAGCAAAAAGGCCATTGTAATAGCTTTAGATACAGTACGAACAAATCAAATGCCCAATATGAAAAATCTATATACCGCCGAAAGATTAGCTTTAATTAAGAATTTACAAAATCCAGAAGATGGAACAAAAATACCACCAGATGATTTCACATTTGAAATATTCATAGAAGTTGATATCAAACAAGTCTATCGTCATGTACAAAAGGCATTGTCCATTTACAAGGAGGAAAAACGTGGCCCTACCATAATATGCATGCAAACGGCCCTAGAGGCTCGGAAATTAAGTAATAATATGCCAATATTATTAGATTTTCCACAAGCTGAAATTCATATCTCAGATGATGCCTCTCTTCTTTCGGGCTTAGACTGGCAACGGCAGGGGTGTCGTGCGTTAGTGCGCCACTTTCTAAATTTAAACAATGTTGTGGAATTGATGTTAGATCAATGTCGTTATTTTCATGTACCTTTGGGGAATATGCCTCCAGATACGGTGCTGTTTGGTGCCGATATTTTCTTTGCCAGATTGTTACAGAAGCATAATTTTGTTTTATGGTGGTCTCCTACTACCCGACCTGATTTAGGTGGTCGAGAAGCAGATGACAGCAGATTGTTAGCTGAATTTGAAGACAGTATTACTGTGGTTCAAAATCATGCCGGATTTTATTCTGATGTTTGTGTAGAATTAGCCTTAGACAGTTTGGCAGTGTCTGCTCTTCTGCAATCGACAAAAATTCAAGAACTAGAAGGTGCTTCGTCAGCCGTAACATTTGATGTAATACCGCAAGCATCCCTTGAGGAAATGATAGGCACAGTACCAGCAGCTACTCTGCCGAGTTACGATGAGACAGCTCTTTGCTCGGCTGCATTTCGTGTAATGCGATCTATGGTAAATGGTTGGCTAAGAGAGGTGTCAATTAATCGCAACATTTTCTCCGACTTTCAAATTGTGCACTTTTATCGGTGGGTTAGGTCCAGCAATGCCTTGCTGTACGATCCAGCCTTAAGAAGATCCCTTAATAACTTAATGAGAAAAATGTTTTTAAGAATTATTGCAGAGTTCAGACGCTTAGGCGCCACCATTATATACGCTGACTTTAATCGCATTATTTTGTCTTCGAGTAAAAAATCTGTGGCTGATGCTTTGGCCTACGTCGACTACGTTGTTCAATCCTTGAGAAACAAGGAAATGTTTCACTCGATTCAGCTATCCTTCGAACAATGTTGGGACTTTATGTTATGGCTGGATCATGCCAACTATTCTGGTATAAGAGGTCGTTTACCCAAAGGAATAGATGAAGCTACTGTTGGTGATGTAACAGCAGCTGCTTTAGCGGCTCAAACAGAAAATCATTCAAAGAATAGCGAAGCCCAAGAATCTGATAAGGATGATTCGGACAATGATGTCGAAGAAGTAGTGCGAGCCACCGAAGACGAAGAAAATACTGAAGAACAATTATCTCTTGAGTTAAACTGGACCATATGCGAACATTTACCGGAAGAAAATGAGTGTCGGGAAAAATTTGAAGCTCTACTAACATTGTTTATGCAGTCTTTAGCCGAACGAAAAACCACACAACAGGCCATTAAAGATATATCACATCCAGCATTTGATTTTATTATAAAGTTGCATAGAAACTATGGTAAAGGTAAACACAGCCCGGGTTTGGATTTAATTCGTACCCTTATTAAGGTCCTTAGTGTTGATAAAGCATTAATGGAAGACGTAAATGAATTGCGTCGTAATATGTTGCGTTTAGTGGGTGTTGGTGAGTTTTCAGATTTGGCTGAATGGAAAGATCCCTGTGATAGTTATACCATATCTGAAGTTATCTGCAAGGCATGCAATCATTGTCGAGATTTGGATCTGTGCAAAGATAAACACCGTGCAATGAAAGATGGAATGTAAGTAACATAAATTTGTATGTATGTATCCATATTTGTGTTTGCGTACTTTTCCAGTAATTTTTGGATAAATAGTAAAAAACTTCGTATTGAAAAGTAAACGAACGGAACCCAGTAAAATTCAGTATGTAATAATTTGTACAAATTATTAAGTACGCAAATACACCATATGTATAACACCGAGCCACCTTGTTGTATGATATGAAAAATGTATTTTTGTTACTTTTCTCAAAACACGTAACTGACGAAAAGTAATTGTTGAGCAAAACGTTTTATAATACAATTTAATTTCACATCCAATTGCATGTACTAGTGCAATTACAATCAATTGCTTCTATGGCAATACAACTAATTACACTATGCAACAAGAAAAATGATAACGGTTATACCACAAAAACTTTTTTTGATGTGGTATGGTACCCTAACTACAAAAACAGTCCAAATTTTAATTCCATGGATTAATTTTATTCTAAATTTTGGGACTTGAAGGGCACTGATTTTATCATCCTACTAATATTATAAATGTGAAAGTTTGTATGTTTGGATGTTTGTTTGTTTGAACCACAATCACTCGAAAACCGCTTAATGGATTTGTATGAAATTTTGTAGACGGATAGATTAAAACTAATTACACTATGCAACAAAACAAATGCCAATGGTTATACCACAAAATTTTTTTGATGTGGTATGGTACCCTAACTACAAAAACAGTCCAAATTTTAAATTCCATTAATTAATTTTATTCTAAATTTTGGGATTTTTGAATTTTATAATCCTGCTAATATTGTAAATGAGAAAGTTTGTATGTTTGGATGTTTGTTTGTTTGAACCACAATCACGCGAAAACTGCTTAGTGATGTTTCGGGCTAGGGGATTTGGGTGCAACTCAAGCCTTTTTATGTAGCTTGTCACGTGTTTAGAAAACACTGTCTTAACCGGCGGCACATCTAGGTCTTTATGAATTCGCTTGTTTCTGACATACCATGGGGCTGCTGTAATCGTACGGAGTATTTTATTTTGTTGCCTTTGAATTTTTTCTACATTTGATGCCAAGGCAGTGCCCCATAACTGGATACCGTAGAACCATATTGGTTTTAGAATGGAGTTGTATAGAGTAGAGTTCCTTCCAATGAGCCAATTCATTTGAGCTGCTTTTAATTTCATTTGGGTCACCTTTGCATTTATGTGGGACTTCCATGTTAGACGACGATCAAGATAAACACCGAGATATTTTACTTCAGTGTGTTGAGGTATAGTTTGGTTATTTATTTGTATAGGTGGGCAGGTTTCTTTGCACAATGTAAAAGTAATGTGTAGACATTTTTGTTCGTTAATTTTTATCCGCCATTGTTTTAGCCATTGTTCCAACTGGGGTATATAATCTAGCAAATTGCGGGTGGCTTCTTGATGGCTATTGTGAACACTTAGAAAAGCTGTATCATCAGCGAATGTTGATATGTGTATGTTACTGCTTACCGGCAAATCAGAGGCATATATCAGATATAATACAGGACCGAGGATGCTGCCTTGAGGAACTCCGGCTTCAATGCGTTGCGGAGGGCTTTGAAAATTACCTTCTTTAACAAAAAATTTTCGCTCAGTTAAGTAGCTTTCTAAAAGTTTAAGGATGTTTTCGGGTAGGTTTTGCTTTAGTTTATGTATTAAACCTTCGTGCCATACTTTATCAAATGCCTGAGAAACATCGATGAAGAGCGCAGAACAATATTTCTTTTCTTCGAAGGTTTTTCTAACCACGTTCACGAGTCTATGTGTTTGTTCAATCGTGCTATGTTGTCTCCTAAAACCGAATTGGTGGTCTGGAATGCATCCAGTACGATTCAGTATGGGTGTTATCTTACTCATAAGTAGCTTTTCAAATAGTTTTGACATGTTAGACAACAGGCATATAGGCCTATAGGACTCCACCTTCGTATGATCTTTGCCTGGTTTAGGTATCATGGTAATCAGCGAAACCTTCCATTCTGCGGGATAACATTTGAGGCGCAAAATACTGTTAAAAATAAATAGAATTATCCGTTTTGCAGTATAGGGTAGCTCTAAGAGCATTTTATTGCTTATTTTATCAGCGCCTGGAGCTTTTTTCGAGTTTAAGCCCGCAATATAGTATTCAATCTCACGAATGTTGAACGTCAAAGTAACATCTGGTATAGCGAGGACGGGTGGCAGCTCAACTATAGTATCAGACGTATTTGGAGTAAATACTTTCTGCAAGTGATTTACAAACAGAGTGCCTTTTTCAGCGTGAGTTCTTGCCCAGTCTCCATTCGAAGCTCGCAATGGAGGCTTATATATCACTGGTCTTTTGAGGCCTCGGGCTGCTCTCCATAGCGAATAGTCTGTTTGAAGTGTTGCGTCGAGCCCATTCAGAATGTTTTGAAGAGAAGCGGTTTTTTGATATTCTAGTAGAGTTTTCAGCTGTTTAGTACATTCCTTCATCCTAGATTTTAGTTAAGGTGATCTGTAGCGTTGCCATTCTCTACGAACTCTTCTTTTTTCGGATAAAAGCCGTTCTACATCTGCTGAAAAAATTTTATTATATCTCACCTGAAGATTTGTAGTAGTAGCATTTAGAGCAGCTTGCTTAAGGTTTGCCTCAAACATTCTAATAGAGTCATCTATGTCAGCAGGCGTTTTTAATGGAATATTTTCTGGGCAATGAGCACTCAAATATTTTTTGTATTTCAACCAATTTATACGTGTGGTTGTCATCGTTAAATCACAAGTGGGTGAATATGTTGTATGTGAATATATAGTGACAATAGTTGGTGAGTGATCTGAAGACAAATCTAAAGATGCTTCAACTTGGATCATTTCGCTGGGCACACCCTTTACCACTCCAAAATCAATAACATCAGGTATTTTTCGGCGATCTGTTGGCCAGTAAGTTGGCTGCCTACTTGATATATCATTTAACCGCATTTTTGAAATTGTGTCAAACAAAACGCAACCCTTTGGCGTGATGAGGCGAGATCCCCAGAACGTGTGCTTAGCGTTGTAATCACCGGCGGCCAAAAAGCGTGGGCCTAGTGCATTAAAAAATCTACTATATTGATTTTCTGTAATAGAGTACCTGGGAGGACAGTAAATTGATGAAATCACCAGGTTTTGATGAATAGCTTCAGTGCAGATGTTAGTTGCTTGAAGATAGTCTTCACAATGATCACTCATTAAGTAGTGCTTTAATCACGATTTTATTAGTATACCCGAGCCACCACAAGCTCTACCTTGGGGGTCCTTTGTGTCGTAGAGAGTATATCCGTTGATTTAAAAAAAAAACTTCTAGCAGTCAAGTGCGTCTCAGAGATAAGCATAACGTGGATAGATAGATGGAAGAATGGAAAGAAACATAGGCTATGTATTTTTATTCTGCCTCACTGAAACTATCCAACCAATCTTAATGAAATTTAGTGCTTGGATAGATCTGAGTCTGGAAGGACACAAGGCTACAAATTTTTTCAAAAACAGGCCCACGAGGGGGTAAGGGGCAATTTCTGCCTTTCTGAAACTATCTAACCAATTTTAATAATATTTAGTGCATGGATAGATCTGAGTCTTGAAGGATACATAGCTATACATTTAAAAAAAGGACCAATTTTAATGAAATTTAAAACGTTGATAGATCTAAGTCTAGAAAGAAACATAGGCTATATATTTGTTCAAATATATGACCACGAAGGGTGCAAGGGCAATTTCTGCCTTTTTGAAACTATCAAACCAATTTTAATGAAATTTAGAGCATGGATAGATCTGAGTCGTGAAGTACACATAGGTTATATATTTCTTCAAAAATAGGACCACGAGGGTGGTGAGGAGCAATTTCTGTCTGTAAAACTATTTAAACTATTTCAATGAAATTTAAAACACAGATAGACCTTAGTCTTGGAGGATACATAGGCTATACATTTTTTCAAAAATAGGACCACGAGAGGGGTAAGGGGCAATTTCAGCCTCTCCGAAACTATCTAACCAATTTTAATGATATTAAGAACATGGATAGACCAGAGTATTGAAAGACACATATGCTCTATATTTTTCAATAATAGAACCACAAGGGATAGGGGGCAATTTCTGTTCTTCCGAAACCTACTAACCAATTTTAATGAAATTTAAAATATGGATAGATCGCTATTTAGATAGGAACATAAGCTAAGTATTTTTCATTGGTCATTTACGCGTATGCAAATATATTGACGCTAGCGGATCCGCGGGTAAAAGCTAGTAACTTATATAGGGGTTGTAATTTTATTGAAAAACTACAAACAATTTTTAAATAAAATTACCCTTAGCCGTTTTAACATTATTTTTTTTATATACTTAATGGTTTCGGAATTATTTATACCGAAATGACGAAAAAAATTTTTTTTTAAATCCAAAATTGAAATATTTTTATTTTTTAAAAATGTATAAAAAAGTTTAAATGCAGGATTTTTACCCAGTGACCATGAAGCCACATATACCACGAAAATCGATAGATAAGTATTGATTTTATTTACAATAAAGTGAAATTACCACCGATTTTATCATAACTTGGAAAAGGGTTGTCCGTCCAATTATTACAAAAAAAAAAACACAAAAAAAACTTGAAACAAACTACCTTTAAGCTGCTTGACTATAATTTTTTTTCAAACTCAATAGTTTCGGAATTATTCAGACCGCAATGGTCAGAAATATATTTTTATAGGCAAAATTGGAAAATTTTAATTTTTTAAAAACATTTTTTATTAACAAATCTTAAAGCCACTTATATTACAAATAAAATAAGCGATATTTCATAAAAATTGGTGGTTAAATACTGATTGTATTTATAATAAAGTGAAATCACCTGATTTTTGCAAAAATTGCGAATATTTTCACAGTACAAAAAAAAAACAATTTTATTTTTAAATAACAATATTCTAACAGCTGGTTCGGGTAAAGGCCACAAAAAAGAAATATACACATTTATCGTCGTTTTTAAAGTTTACATCTGAGACTCATTTTAGAGGGAGTTCAACTATATATATGAGCATAGTTATACTGATTCGGCATGGTAGCTCTAGCTCTTCGTGGTATGGGTCTTTCTGGCCCATAAATAAATAAGGAGCAAAAAACTCCCCTTCATAGGCGATATAGCGATCTTAATTGTTCCACAAAAATATTCCTCGTGGTGTTTTACATAAAAGTGCTGAATACATCTTACACCTTAAAAGTAAGCCAGCCCTACAAGATATTTTATGCCGAATCAGTATAACTATGCGGGAGAAATTGAACTCCCTCTAAAATAAATCCCAAATGTAAACTTTCAAAACGCCGATACACGTATGTATTTTTTCGGTGGCCTCAACCAGGATCAGTTTTTAGAACCTTGTTATAAAAAAAATTGATTTTGTTGTGCAGTGTAAATATTCGCAATTTTTATGAATAAAATCAATATTTATCCATAAATATTCATGAAATAAAGCCTATTTTATTTGTAGTATATGTGGCTTTATGATCAGTTAATAAATATTGCAAGTTTTTTGCTATTTTCGATTTTTTTTATAAATTTTTAATAAATAAAAATGTTCCAATTTTGAATAAAAAAATATATGATAATTTTCTTCAATATTAGAACAGCTTACAGGTAATTTTATTCCAAGTTTTCGTAAGAAAATTGGACTACCCCATCCCAAGTTATGATGAAATCGGTGTAGCAGTCTCTTGAAAAATCCCAAATTTTAGAAAAAAAAACGTATCCATAGAATTTAAAATTTTTACTGTTTTTGTAGTTAGGGGACCATAACACATTAAAAAAATATAGTGGTGATCAATGGTCATGACAAAAGTTTCATTTTGTTGCATAGTGCTATAATTATTACTATTTGAGTTACAATTGGAAGTACGTATGAGGTTGGGTCTGTTCTTAAATGAATCACTGCCACGAAAATGACCATCTAAATGTCGTAAAATATTTTGCATTACATGATGTACAAACCAAGGACCGCAAATAATGGTTATAGAAGAAATTTTAGAAGAATTTTTTTTAAAAAATGGAGCATATTTATAGTCACACTTTTTATTTAAAACTACTTAAGGTACAACTTCAATTTAGGTACCAACTTAAAACTCATTTCTATTCATAGTCGACTTATGCTATAAACACAACTGGGACGAACGTCGAATTTTTCGTTACAAATATTTGTCGTAGGAAATAGAACACATTTGTGTATACGAAAATACACACAATCAGTACGTTGGACGAAAGCTGCCATGCGCAACGAGCTTGCGATAGATTTATTCCTATTTCTTACGTCGTCGAACGACGACAAACTATTGAAGAATTTTATTTTTAATTCGAAAACATCAAAAATGGTCATTGTAGTAATGTGATTTTATAACACCAAAATTAAACAAAAACGTTTACTAGATATTACAATTTCTGCGATGTTAGCAATTTGTTACGAATTTTCGATATTTTTGGGATTTATCTAATTTTCTGATATTTTGTTATTCTTTGCAGTGTTAGTGACTTCGTCAATACATCTAGAAATTTTGTCGCGAACCTGCGATTTTTTAAAGTTCTTTTCGAGTTTATTTTTCTTTTAAGTTTTGGCGACTTCTAATCAATTTTAGGGATTGTTTCCGATTTTGCAACTTCTCGCGAATTTTTGCAATGTTCGCGATAAAAGCAAATCTGTGCAAGTATTCTGCTTCTTAGGAGTTTTCACGAATTTTAAACAATATTAGACGTTGCTATTATGCCGCTGTTAGCAATTTTTTTGCGAATTTTCGCCATTTTCGCATTCTTTTACCGAATTTTTAGCATTCCGTAGATTTTTAGGGATTTTTAATAAAAATTATGGCTTGTTAAAATATTGACAATTTTCGCGAATTTCTGTTATTTTCGTTAAAGATATAATTTTTCCAAAGCTTTTGGATTTCTTTATTTATTTAGGGCTTTCAAATTTAAAATTTTAACAAGCTTTTGTGAATTTTCATAATGTTTTGCGCTTTCTCCCGTGCTATTGACTTACCTTATAGTTATAGCGAGTTTCATCAATTTTAGTTTAGGGATTGTTTCCAATATTTGGATTTTATGCGAATTTTCAACATATCTGCGATAGGTGTGATTTATTCCAAATTTTTGGCCATTTTAGAGTTTAAGCGACTTTTAATCAATTTCAAGACGATGTCGATTTTTGCAAATCATCATAATTTTTGCAGCAGTGAATATTTATATAACTTGGTATCCATAGACTACATTTTTCGCGATTTTTCAGCAATATGGGTCGATTATGGATAGCAGCCGAACTTCAGTTGCGTTGCCAGGTGGCAACTGGAAATTTGTGGTTGCCAGAAAACCGCTAAATATCAACTGCAATTCACCGTGCTCAGTTGCCATCCGTAATGCCGCTTTTAGGAACTGACAACCCAACTGAGGTTCGGTTGCTATCCATAATCGACCCATTAAACTTTGCTATTAGCCGCTGTTAGCAAGTTTTTGCAAATTTTCGCCGTTGTCGCGATTTGTACAAAATTTTTGGCATTACTTACAGTTTTAGCCATTTTAATCAAAATTATGGGCGGTACAAAATGTTGCAATTTTTCGCAACAGCTGCATCAGAAACTTATGTATTGAAGATAATATTTGATTTTCCTGTAGAAAAGCTTCACTTATAGATGTATTAATATTTCTACACACAATTTTATTTTTGTCTGTATCTACCCTGAAGAAAGCCAGGGGCCAATTGTCTCGACGTCTCCACTTTTGTCGACAAGTTTGATGACTTTTTGGTGACGTTGTCAACGAATCGTCTACACTTTTTATTTTAGCTTTAATGAGAAGAGTTTTTAACAGCTAGAAAACGATTTTTATGGTCTCATTTTGATGTGTTGAAAATATATGCGGCTGAACGGAAAACTAAAAATTTTCATAAAAAATCTAATTTATTTGTCTTAGCTGGTAAAAAGTTTCATATGTGTTGACTAGAATCATTAAAATGCACTAGTGAATCTCTGGTACCAGTGCCTCCATATGGTCCCATAAGAACCACCTAGTCTATAGTAAGTCAACAGTTCCGACGTCAGTAGTGGAATCTCAATGACAAGCACATGTTAAATGTCTATAGCACAGAACATTGCCTGGGTACAATTAGTCAGTAGTTACTGGGGACAATGTCAATAGTGAATCAGTACAATTTTATTATCGACATTTCCTGCAGGTTAGCAAGGTTTTTTTCTTATATCGTAAAATAAGTCTAAACTACTTAGCAATTGTCAAGAAATCGAATATGAATAGAAATGAGTTTTAAGTTGGTACCTAAATTTAACTTGTACCTTAAATAGTTTCGAATTAAAATTTGGACTATGAATATGCGAGCAGGTTTGTTTACTCGATTTTAAAACGAATAAAACTATCGGTTTAGAGAACACTAAAAATTTTAATTCGTTTTGAAAACGCACAATTTACCCGGATTAGGGTGACAGAACAGGGCCGATTTTTTAAAAGCCAAAAATAACTCAGAAAATAATCACTAAAAAGTAATTTTTTGAATAATACTTACAACTGTTACGGTCCCTGGTACAAACAAGTGTCAAACACAGAGTATAAAAATGGGTAATGCTACAAAAGACCACCAGCATACTTGTTTGTATTGGCAGTGTAAAGCGTATTTATCTATGGTGTAAAGTTTCCTCATATGATACACAGCAGTGATGAATTTACGAACAGGCCCGTGTGCCGGTCAGCAATTACCTGGTTCAACTGAGAGATTCAGTCATGTAAGTATTGGTACTACTACAATTGTACGGGCATGTTCTGACACTCGCATAACATTTGCGATTGTGATTTGAACTCGCAACAGAGGTGTTCTGTAAATCGCAATCGCCAGACTTTTGGCGAGTTCAAATCGCAAGATTATACTGAAGCAAACTGATGAATTTAGACAAAACTCAATTTTAAAGAAACAATAAAATGATGAAAAAGTTAAATTAAATTTTTTCTTTTTGTTCTTTCTGTATTTCATGTGGAATTAAAATGTGCGGAATTATCAAAGCATTGTTGCTGCAAATGAATATTTATAACAACAATGCTTTGATATTTCTGCACATTTTAATTCCACATGAAATACAGAACATACACGATATTCCTACAATTTGTATTAAAAATAATTTAAAAAAATTCGTTTGGTTTTGCTTGTCTATTGTTTTTTTCTGCACAGGCGATTTCAATAAACAGCTGAACTATTTAATACGGCAAATCGCAAGCAAACTCGTGAGTTTCAGAACATGAATCAAGTTTGGCGATTTGCAACTCGCGTGCGATTTGACAATCGTGCGAATCTCAGAATACACCTGGTAGTTTATAATGGTTAACGATTATAAAAATTACAAAACAGAAAATAAACTGCATTGGTGTGTTGTAATTCTTCCAGAACTACATACTGCAATCTTTCAAGAAAAACATGTTCAGAATGTTAAAAAATTTCATATAATTTTTCTTCCAGTCCCGTTTGGTTGTGTGCCCAATGCTTTGTGTCCTATGATAATGAAGAGATTGAAATGCGTATTATAGATGTTGTCCAAAGGAAGTTAATGTCATACGTTTTGCAAGATTTACGATGTACACGCTGTAATGAAATAAAACGAGAAAATCTGGCCCAGTTTTGTACATGTGCTGGTGAATTTGTACCGCTAATATCTGGAAGGGAAATCGACCAGTTACTAAGAACTTTTTGCAAAGTAGCAGAATACCATAAAATGGAGTTGCTGAGTGAAACTGTACAACAAATAATTACTACTAGATAGTGTACTGTTATTTTTAATGTAACTGTAAATAAATATAGTTTCCAATTGATTTTCGAAAATCTATAGCTTTTATTTTAAATATTCGCGACATATATAAACAAAGAATATCAATAAATCGAACTCAAGCCAGATTAAATGTAACCCGATTTAAGAACATTGATTTTTAAAAATGATTCTTATTGAAAACTCAATTTATTCGCTCGATATTTGTAGATGATAACAAAATGAGGAATTTCTGCTTTTTATATTTTTTGAATTAAAATCTAAACGGATGTGGTGATGGGATCAACTTTGACTTCAGGAAATTTGAAGTCTGGGAATTTGGTCATATCGGTTTTTCCATCACTGCCGAACTGCTTGGCAACACGTTCCAATTCATTTTTCATTTCTCTTTCAATTTCGGGCGAGGGATCCACTATTTTGCCGCCGCTGGAATAAGATCATAAATATGTGAGCTTCATCTGCAAATTTACTATATTTCCATGTGGAAAAACTTACGAGCTCTTTTGTTTGTATTCGCGTACTTTGTCCAGGAAAAGTTGCTGAATGGGATCGGAGGCTTTATTCATTGCTGGAGCAACGATACCAATGCTGCGGCGGGCTTCAACACGCAAAACTTTTACTCCATTTAAAATAGATCTAGACATCATCTATAAAAATAAATGTTCACACTTTAATGTTTCTCCAAATTTTCAGTAACCTGAAAAACTTCGCAGGTTATGTAATGATTTTTGTTAGCTTTTTTACAACAACAAAATTCTACTGCGATAATATTAGAGTTAAAACTAAATTATTTACTTTACAGTTTTTTTTATAAAATTACCTTGGTCCTGTTTTTATTTCTTTGTAGAATATATAATAAAAAACCAATAGATGTTTAGGGCTTCCTTTCACAAGTATGTTTTTTTTGTTTTTTCCACAGCCTGTGTTATTAGCGATGTCAAATTAGACAAGATGATTACAGGGTTTCTAGTTTAATTTCATATCTTATCCCCAATTTTCGATTTTTCATCCCCAAAAACTCCTAAGGCCCAAATAAACTACAAACTATTTGACAAATGTGTACTTTCCGTTTGCCAATAAATGATACAAACTTCAGTTGTACTAATGCATACACAAACAAACAAACTTTCAAGATGTTTGCCATAAAACAAAAATGTTGGTTTATGGTTTGTACAAACGTAAAATTTTCGCTAGTTTGGCAAACCGTTTGTATAGTTTATTTGGCCCTTATTTGCAGTCTACAACTAAGTTAACATTGACTTCAAGTTAATGTTAAGTGTAGACCGCTCAAGTTAATGCTTTTTTCAGGTTATAACATAGTTGTTAGAGCAATTGTTTTAACAACGCAGTCATAACTTCAAGTTACAACAGCATTTCAAGTTGTGTAGGCGGAGACGTAGAGTTAAGTTTAATTCTGAAAATAGTTCCGTTTTAATACGAAATTCTAAAAATTTAGTTTTTGAATATTAGGCAGTCACGCTGATACACTTTATCATAACTCGAGAACGGATAGTTCGATTTAAATAAATAAAACACCAAAATGTGAGATAATTAATATTAGCTTTAAGTCAGTGGTAGACACAACGCAAAATGTGTGTATTGTTGCTTATTGGTATTAGTGAGGCGACAGAACTTCCCACTAAACGTTTGATATATGATGCTGCATTATATTTCGTTAGGTAAACTCAAGGCAAATTCATACCAGGTAATCTCACTAATAAAACAAGTACAACATGTAACAAAAAACACAAGCATTTTGATTTTGTAAAATCATTGTTTGTACTCAAACTCACAAAGCAAATAGTGTATTTTGACATCCGACTATGAATAAAATGCAAAAACGTTAACAGCTGTGTTTACAAGTATACCTGTAGTGTTTGCTGGATAAATATAATTGCAAAAAATTATAAAAAATATGTGAACATCCGCCTTATGTGCATTTCGCGACCTTAGTATTGTTTTGGCCCATATGCCAAAAAGTCGGAATGGAGAAAAATAACAACGAAGATTTACATAAAGTTTTCTCAAAATATATCCAATGGAATTTTTTTGTATTCTCACCACTGCTTCCGGCATATGTTTGGAAGAAAAATGTACATTTTTGTGAACTTTCATCAATCCGATTAGAAATTAACATCTTTTTACGGAAAGTAAAATATCTTGTTTTGTGCTCCAGTAACCACTTTTTTTATTTTATTTGTAAAAAGTAGCTTTTGTTGCTCCATATGTATACTAACTGCTGTGTATTGAGTAAATTGTTATTGAGATGAAATTTTCTACTTTTTATTGAAAATAAGCAGATAAATGTTATTAGAAAAGATATTTACATGGAATAAAAAGTTAATATTGATGAAACTTGGTATTTTACTTGAATTCTGATTTTTATTTTTTTTATATAAAAAAAAATAAAATTTTTTACAAAAATTTAGAAAAATGATGATATCGAGCACAATGAATGGATTCTGAAAGAGGGTATTCAAAAAATATATATCCCATACTTAACTAAATTTTTTTAAAATGCTCGGTGAGCCAAAACAATACTAAGGGCGCGATTTGTCTCTGTCTCATCGACGACTAAATGAAAAGAGGGTAAGAATACGTGTGAATGCTCTTAGCACAATTGTGCTATGAAACGCCGACCAATGCTTTAGGTCATCTATACATAATTTTTTTAATTTCTCTACCTGTTTCGGAGTTATTCAGAAATAAGCGAGGAAAAAAATGTTTTTGCTTGCAAAATTAAACGTTTTTTAAGAAAGGGACCTTAATTGACAAAAATTGCGACACACATTAAAATTTTTCTGTTGTATGGAAATTGTGATTTTTATCAGCTGAGTTCCTTCACTTAATTGTGAATAAAATCGAGATTTGGCCATCGTTTTTAGTTATTTATAGCTTGTTTTATATGCCTAAATACCTAGCTCTTTGATAAATGATAAAAATGTAAAATTTTTCCACATTTAAATTTTATGAGGTTTTGAAAACGAAAATAGTTTGATTTTGCACGAAAAAAATTTTCCCCACTAATTTCTAAATGAAGCGTGGTATTGTGTGCAACATTTCACGTGAAATGGTGTCACAAAACATATAAAAATTGCCATGGATTATTCAGGAAAAAATTTTGCATAAGTAGTACTCGGTTTTTCTTAAGGAAAACATGAAATGTATTGGCAACATTTTAAGTTTTCATGCGAAATAATACGAGTGACACTTGTTTCGCATGGAATTTACAACAAACACATGAAGATTATAACAAACGTAAATGTCTAATTTTCCGCACGAAATAATCAATATTGCCCAAAAATTTTCACAAATTTTAACACAGTACCAGGCTTAACTAGAAACTGTTGGAAATATAAAAAAATTATGTATAAATGTCTTAAAGCCAATATAATTTCACATCTCTTGGTGTTATTCAATTCGGACTAACCGTTCTCGAGTTACGAGGAAATCTATTAGCGTGACCGCCTTATTTCGGGCGCCATATTAATCATCCCATAAAAAATCTGTGCGTGATAAGAAAACTGAAAACAGTTTTAAATTTCTTAACATCTATATATTCTTATGTAGGGCTCTTTTTTCTGCAGACCACTGTTTTTGATTTTTTGCTACAGCATATTTTTCTACTAATAATTATTCTCTTATTCTCGAATTTTTCATTCCCACCTACGAAAATAAATCCTCTGCATGGGGACAAATCACCTGAACTGGGATCACTGGCTAGTTAACAAACGTCAGCACAACAAAGAGTTGCCACACAATATATGCTGACACCCAAGGTAGATTGAACAGGTACCACTACAAGAACAGCTGTTTTATTAAATTTGAGAATGTGTGCGTCTCACAGACAATAGATTTTGACACATGTCTGGGATTTTTCTATCAACAACGGGCATGTGTTAGTAAATTTGAGAGAGCTTATGAATGTGTGCGACTCACAGATAATGGATTTGACATATTTCTGGGGTATTTCTACCCAACAAAATACATGTGTTTTTTGGTGTTGTATTTGTTTTAGTGATGGTGGTACCTGTAACTTGAGGTCTACACGTAACATAATATGTAAGATGAGATTGTCAAATTCAATTGCAGAGAGAATTATGTTACGTAAAGACAGGGATGATAAAGTTGGTACAATTGTACTTTTTTTGGTACTATTAAAACCAAAAAAGTACGATGGTACCCCCGTGACTCATTTGGTACTATTTGCAAATTTTCCCAATTTGTTGGGTGGTAACCATTGATTATTCAATAATAATTTATCTCTACTTTGGCCTTAACTTAATTCTATCTTGAGTCTACTTAGGCGGTTATTTCGTGAGTGGATTTGTGTACTTATTTAAGGAGAATACATAACAGGCGATATTGAGAGAACAGCTTATAATATATGCTTGTTAGTGTTTAAGGATAAATATCAACAGCGATGCTGATTGAGTAGCTTAATGTCAAACTCCATTTTCTATAAACAAATCATTGGTTTTCTTGAATAAAGGCGTATGTCTTAAAACTGATTTTTTCAGTAGAGCAAAAGCAAAATATTTTTAAAATTGTGTCCACGGTATGAACATCGTTGATTTTTTTTAACACTTTCGCCATATATTTGCCAAAATATCTTTGTATAAAAATTTCATACAAAAATAACGTAAGAACGAGATCCTAGCAAGGATACATAAAACCGCATATGTCGACATAAATAACATTTACTAAGTAAAATAGAAAAAATATTTAAAAAGATTTCAAAATGTGTTTAGATAATCACAGAGGAATACTTAAATCGTTATTGCTGAAAATTTATGAAATTAATATAGAATTGAAGTTGTTGTGCATGAAAAAATTTCCAGACTGGTCCATGATATTTTTACTTTCATTTAAAGAGCGCTTAAAAAAAGAGTTATTTCGTATTAATAACTCAAAATCTACCAAAGTCGACTTACGCATTTATTCAAAAAAACACAGAAATGTCGGATTTCAAATTTTAATAGAAAAATATCTTTTGTTATGGCTTGTTTATCCATTGTGAACGAATTTTAAATTTTTTAACAAACTTCAAATTTATAAGAATAAAGAAATTGGTAAGTAGGTTCCTTGTTATATGGCAGAAGTGAAGTTTCATTGAGATAAATTGAAATTAAAATTGTTTGATTTTTGGCACCATTATTTGAAAAAGAATTTATCAAAAATATTTTTAGAAAACAGAGCCATATTTGATCTTTGATACAATGAGCACAGAAACTCAATCAAAGTCGTGTGGCTTACCTGTTTACAACAATTCAAAAAGATTTTAGTACCATTCGAGCCGAAAAAGTACTATTTTAGAAGCTCATTAGTACGAAATGAATTTTTTTATTGATCATCCCTGCGTATAGACTTCAAATTAGTGTTTGCTCAATGTTATAAAAATTTTTATGAGAGCGTTGTTATAAGAATTCTTATAACAACAATCTTATGAGATGAACTGTCATGTACATGAAAATAAAATAGCGTGCATGTGTGAGTGTTTATTAAAATAAATGAAAAGCGATGTTTTTGATAAAATTTCTGTGTTAAATAAATGAATAAATGTGTTTAATTGATTTATAAATTTAAATTTGTGTGAAAAATTAAAAATAAAGTAATTAATTATGTAAAAGTAGTACATGTTAACTCGGTGAGCATTTGCATAAAATGAAATCTTATCGGAAAAGTAAAATTACGTCTTCTCCTAGTATTCGATTAAGAGAAAATTCGACATTTTGTTTTTGGTATTCTGCCGACGTTTTTTCTCATGTTATCTCAAAGTTAATGTCTCGTGAAGACGCTGTGTAATGAATATGCCTTGCTGACACCTATTAACTCTCTTAGTCAGCGTTGCCAGAAGCTTTTCGAAAAAAATCATCATTTAGCGAAATAAAAATCATATTTTGGTATAAAAAATCAGCACAAATTTTTTATTCTAAAATTTAATGCAAAGCAAAGCTGAACAATGAAAATTTTAGAGCAAACTAAAACAAAAACCAAGTCTTACCCCGTAAAAATTGCGACTACTTCATACAGCGTGTATAGAGTACTCCACAAAGAACCAGGAGTATTTACAAATGTCTGTATGCAATAACCGTTGTCCATTTAACATTGCGATGTCCTAGGGCTGGACCATGTAGTCCAGCTTTGCCTTACACAGGACTATCCTAAAAACAGCGATGTAACGACTCCATGGAGCACCTACATGAGGCTAGTTTTGAAACTACTCCACGTCACTACTTGATGGAAATTTTAACGATTGTATATGTTATTTGCAATCATTGAAATGCGAACACTTGTCGAGTGACTACAAACTCTTGTTTACAAATGGTATGGTCCATGGCTACATTACATAGGAGAATGTTGTAACTAGTCCATTTCAACTTAAATGGAGCACGTGGTTCTACAATTTTTGCAGGGTATACATTAATATGATTTCATTGCATGTTTTCTTCACCTTAAAATATATAAAAATCGCCATTAAGTTGGAAATTTTACGAACAAATTTCAAAAATTATAAAGCTCTGCAGAGCTAGAGAAATTCGATAAAACATGTTAACATCAGAAAACAGGTTCGATATCACTGAAAACTGTATACATATACTTTTGTGATATTTTCGCAAAAGCTTGTTTTCAAATCAATATTAAATTGCAACAAATATTTTTTAGCCTCTGTAAATGCATGATCTTCAAAAAATTTAAAGGTCGAACAGATTTCCTTAATTTCGAAAAAATTTAATTTCACAATAATTAAAAAAATTAATTCCGAAAAGGGTTCCATTACATACATATAAAGAACCAATTTGTTTTAAGCTAAATAAATGTTTTCGTTGCTTTGTTTTGATGTGTAACTAAAATTGCATCATTTGCTATTTTGAACACACCTAAAAACGGAAAAGTATTTTATAAAATCTAACAAAACTCAGAAAATAGCTTCAAACAGTTTTAAATTGCCGAAATGGAAATATTCTACTAAATTCTACATACATATGTACATACTTTGGTTAGATTCAAATAAGGGATAATGGTTCAATGTAAGGTACCATAAACTTTTAAGCTAAAAACTATAGAAAAGAGACATAAATATATATTACAATAACTATTTAAAGTGTTTCGAAGCAAGTAGGAAATCATCATTTATTTGCAAGAAAAAAAAATCATCATTTGGGGGAAAAAATCATCAAATCGTATATTTGTCAAAAAATCATCAAAAGTATAATAAAATCATCATTCTACCAACGCTGCTCGTAGTTGTTATATATTGAACTTATCTGCCACTTAAATAACTCGAAAAATTAAAGTAACGGATAGTTGTGGTGAGTTTATTTGAAAATCGTTTTAAGATTACTAAACAGTCAAAGTTTTAAAACTACAACAAACTACATGTACTGTACTTTATTGCTAGCAGTTTTTCTTAACAAAAAATTAATAGCCCAATTCACAATCTTGTGCAAATGGTCTTGCATCGTTGCATTTGAAAAATGGTAAATGGTGGTGAGAACTACTTTATCGGTATAAACTATTTTATCGGTATAAACCACTTATAACCTGTTTAGGGCGTAGATGTAAATGCGCTATAATGCTATTTCACATTCATTTTTACAATGTTTTTAATTTACTCATGTTTTATAATCTATTCACTGCTTTAGCTTTGTACACTAAATGCGAATTCACCCATTTGTCCGGACAAATTTGTTTTTACTGTCAGTTTTATGCAGCACGATTCACTATTTTTTAAAAATATGTCCCGCAAATCAGAGCTAGCAGATGATGATTTGGTAAAGTACCATTGAAATGCAGCCATACATATAAACATGCTTATTCCACAACAAATAAAACTTTTTTAAAATAAAATTCGGGGAATATCTCAAATAATAAATTTAGTACGGTAAATCTATATACATATATAAGAGTAAATATCTGTTTGTATGTTTTTCTGTTTGAAAGCTATGGACTCATAAGCCAGTGAACCGATCTTGCTGAAATTTTCACAGTATATTACTGATGGTCTGGATTATATATTTTTGAAATATTGTAAGTGGGTATAGAATAAATTTAAGAGGGCAAAAACTTTACATTATCATTTATCAGAAAGGTAGCAATATTAGGAATAAAATAAAACATAAATCATTTTATTCACAATTAAGTGAAGGAACTCAATTGATAAAAATCACAATTTCCTTATAAGAGAAAAATTTTAATTTTCAGTGTGTGTCAAATCGCTTATCTGCCCGCCCAATTAAAAAGGAATTCAACTGTTTTTATTTGACAATAAGATGAGCAGGGAAGAAACTTTCGCAGAAATTTCAGATGAATTTTGTAAATTTTCTTTACTTTATTCACTTCTTTCTCCACACTTGAAATAAGCAAATAAAAAAAAGTTTCAAACAACAAATTTCATAAAATATTTCACCGTGCAAATTTCGTCTTATACGTAAAATCAAATGTTTTCCCAAGTTGATAATTAAAGACTGTTTAAAACTATTTTATATTTAATTTTTTATTCGAAATATTTTCAATATTTTTATTTTAATGAAAATGCAATTTTCAGAAAAAAAATCGATTTATCTTCGTTAACTCTTACATTCACAATCAAAAATTCCTGTAAACTTTTCTATTTCGGTGATAAGTAATTTAAAAAATTTGCGACACGGTCCAGTTTTTATCCTCTCCGATTCTATTGAGATTCGAAATATACATATATTCTACTCTTGCGTGCGTATAACATGACGAAAGAATTAGTTCGATATCTCTCTGCTTTCTATTTTATACACAGAAAAAATTATGATAGCTTTTTTTTTAACAAACATGTTTTTGAAACTGATTTTAAATCTTAAGGCCGTGTCAGATACAACTTTGTCGCTTTGCGTGACGTTTCTAACTTTGATAGAAAAGTGTAAAGCAAAAGGTGTATGACACAATGAAAACTTTGACAACACTCGCGCATTGATCGTTTACCAAAAAAGTGGTTGATAATTTTGCTATTTATATATATATTTTTTATAAAATCAAAAGTCAATTATGTTATTTTACGATTTATATTAAATAAATAAATGCCACATACATATTTACCTCTTATTAAAACAAATTCAAACGCAAGATATGTTTCGTTTGGCAATATAATAAAAGAAAATTATTCCAGCTGATTGTCAAAGCAAGCAAAAAGATGAGAGTTGCCGAACTTTTCGCTTCACGCTGCGTTAAAAGTGCTTTATGTAGCATGTTTCGTATAAGTATGTACATTTCATCTTAGATGTCAAAGCGAATCTGTAACGCAACGCGAAGCAAAAGTTTTATCTGACATGACCTTTAATTATTGTCTTTATTTAGTTTGATAAATAATTTTGTTTGACTTGTTATTTCATTTCATTTACCTACCGCCAATGTTGGCAACCTGATAAAATTATGAAATTCTTTGATTCATTTTTTAAATTTCTCTAAATTATTTTTTGATTGAAACAATTTGTTTATTGAAAAAATCAGAATTTTTTTTCAAACAAATTATTAAAAATTTTTGCATTTGAATTTACAAATTTCTTTATAGGACCTAAATTGAACAAGTTTACATTTGATTCAGGGAATTTGGTATTTGAAGGGAAAAATTAGTTTTTTCTGTGTAGTCGTCTAAACGTGGGCATATCGACAATTTTCAAGAAAAGTTCGCCATATTGAAGATTGAATAACTTTAGAGCGCATCATCGGATATTAATAATTTTAATGTCAATCGATAGGTTTTAGTCTCCTCCATGATACAAATATATATATATATATATATATATATATATATATATATATATATATATATATATATATATATATATATATATATATATATATATATATATATATATATATATATATATATATATATATATATATATATATATATATATATATATATATATATATATATATATATATATCATCCATGATACAAATATTATATCATTATATCATGGTCTCCTCTTAACAAGTGTTGATTAAAAAGGGCATATCTTCCTGCTACAAGTGCCTCCAAAATGTTAAAATATTCTTTATCCTTAAATATACTGATGATGCGCACACATATGTATATGTATGTCGAATTTCATTAAAATCTGAGAGGCTACAAATCCAAACCCTTGTTTTTAATATTTCTTAATATTGTTACGTTTTTAGTCCTTTACATAAAAACGGTTTTATTATTTTCACCGGATTCGTTGAATTGCAATAAAATAAAACACGGATATTTAGTTTACAAATAAATTCTCAGTAACAATTTATTTATTACTTTAAAAACACGTACAACTAAACGCGATGTACACACTAACTATTCTTGGCGATGTTTACTCGTCTAAGTTTAAAAACACACTTCTCCATGTCGTCTGGCAGCCTCCCCTTATATAGTAAATTATAAAACCTTCTGGTAACTTCGCTAACGTTCTGGAATGTAGTTGTCTCTTTTCATCTTTAAGTATACGGCATAATCATTTGGTCAAGCTATAGTGTAGTGTATGTGCGTGTGTAGATGCATGAGATTCTTCTTCTGTTTGTTTATCTTCGCACACACACATACTCTAATTTAAGCAAATTATGCTGTTATCAAGTTTACATCTCTTGCAGCTGATGTTGTTTAAGTTTCATGTCACTGTTTGTAATTGCAATTAAGCAGTCTCGAATAATCTTGTAGGTTCTAGCTACCGTTTCCTGAAGATTCCGGAAACTTCCATTTTCCGTTATTTTGAATTCTATTGGCAGTTTTCGAGTGATGCCAAGTTTAATTGTGGTACTTGGTTGCCAGGTTTTGAAATTATTACAGTGATTTAGGGGTATAAAGCAGATAATGATCGGGTTGTCAGTTTGTGCCGTTACATTTGAATCTGCATTTTCATTTCGTAACACTGCCGCCCTCTTAAGCCTGTTCGTCCCGAATAGGCACACAATCACCTTTTCCATAGTGCGCCAGTCGTTCCAGGTGTACGATTTTCATTTTGGACCTTGGGCTGTTGTACTTCTGTATCCTATAGACGACATCGTTCAACCTTTTAATAACCTTATACGGTCCATCCCAATGAGTCTGCAATTTTGGAGACAATCCCTTCTTTCGTTGTGGGTTGTAAAGTAGAACCAATTGACCCTCATTGAATCCCTCAGAATTTGCAGCTCGGTCATATCTAGCCTTCATCTTGTCACTGGCCATTCTAATTCGGTTGCGTACAAATTCATGTAGCTCATTTAAATTTTCTTGCTCTTGGGAAGAGCTGGTGCCTTCTTCACTTGTTGGTGTAGGCTTAACGCCAAATTCCAAATCACCAGGCAATTTTAATTCCGTCCCGAAGACAATTTTAGCAGGTGTTCGTGATGTTGAGTCATGTACAGCTGACCTATATGCCAACAAAAATTTGGGAATGTGCTCGTCCCAGTCCCTTTGATGCGCGCTTACCACTTTTCGCAGGTACTCCTCTAGAGTACGATTAAATCTTTCTACCATGCCATCGGACTGTGGGTGCAGCGGCGTCGTTCTTGTTTTCTTTATCCCATACAATTCGCACATTTCACGAAATATAGCAGACTCGAAGTTTCTACCTTGGTCAGAATGTAATTCTATTGGAACACCATAGCGACATACCCAGTTGTTGACAAATACATTCACAACTGTCCTTGCTTCTTGATTGGGTATGGCATATACTTCTGGCCATTTACTAAAATAGTCCATCACCACAAGAACATAGCGATTCCCGGCGTCGCTGACGGGAAAAGGACCTGCTACATCCATTGCTATCCGCTCAAATGGTGCACCGGAGTTGTATTGTTGCAGCTGTCCTCGACTTTTTCTTGCTGGTCCTTTTGCTGCGATGCACTGTGGGCAGTTTGCTATCCAGTCGGCTACGGCTTGTTGACACCCAACCCAATAAAAACGCTGTTTTAGCTTCTCCAGCGTTTTTGTCACTCCCAGATGACCGCCACTAGGACCATTGTGGAACTCGTGCAAAACTTTATTCACCTTGGAGGATGGCACAACTATTAGGTTGGAAGCCATTTTACCATCTGCACTTTCCCATACGCGGTACAAGCACCCGTTTATCAGCTTCAGGCTATTCCACTGAGCCCAATAACATTTCACAAGTGGGCTTTCAGCTGATATTACATTGCGAGCAGGTCTTCTATTTTCCTCTTTGGCTGCTATAATTGTCGCCAATATGGTGTCGTTTCTCTGTGCCGCTGACCAGTCCTCATCGGAATCGATGTGCGTTAGCCGAACATCAATAACACATTCCTTCTTTTCGGCCTTAACACAATGTCTGCACTCCAAGCTGCAGGGCCGTCGCGATAAAGCATCTGCATTGTTATGCTTTACGCCCCTTCTATGCTCTATGCTGAAGTCGTAGCTTTGAAGACGTTCTATCCAGCGCGCTAGCTGCCCTTCAGGATTTTTAAACTGCAACAGCCATCTCAATGCAGAATGGTCGGTCCTCAGCGTAAAGTGTTGGCCATACAGGTACTTATGGTAGTGTTTTATGCACTCCAACACTGCCAAAAGCTCACGTCGTGTCACACAGTAGTTTCTCTCAGGCTTTGAGAGTATACGGCTATAATAGCCTATCACTTTTTCTGTGCCATTGACAACTTGCGACAACACACCTCCTATGCCATAGCCGCTCGCATCGGTATCAAGCAAAAATTTTTCTCCAGCTATGGGGTAGGCTAGTACTGGTGACGTACTCAGTAAATCCTTTAGTGTCTGGAACGCATTCTCCTGCTGTTCGCCCCAGTGATACGGCCTCGACTTCTTGGTCAGCTCATGCAGGCTTGCAGCGACGTTGGCAAAATTTGGTACAAAGCGTCTGTAGTAGGTACAAAGGCCCAGAAAGCTGCGCAGTTCATGAAGATTTTTCGGACGAGGCCAGTCCTTTACTGCTCGTATTTTATCTTCATCCGTTGAGATTCCGTCTGCCGTAACTCGATGGCCCAAATACTTTACTTCTCTCTGGAACAATGCACATTTCTTCACGCTAAGTTTTAAACCAGCTGATGATATGCGTTGAAGAACTTCTGCCAAATTTTTGAGGTGCTCATCAAAAGTCTTTCCCATCACGACGATGTCATCAAGGTACACCAAGCAAGTCTTCCAGTGAAGTCCCTTCAGCACTCGTTCCATTAGGCGTTCAAAAGTAGCTGGAGCATTGCAGAGCCCGAATGGCATAACTTTAAACTGCCATAATCCATCGCTCGCGCTAAAAGCAGTTTTCTCCTTATCTTTCTCTGCAATCTCCACCTGCCAATATCCGCTTTGTAGGTCCAACGTGGAGAACCATTTCGTTCCAGCCAGCGTGTCTAAAGTGTCGTCAATTCTTGGTAGCGGATAACTGTCCTTCTTAGTAACGTCATTGAGCTTTCTGTAGTCAACGCAGAATCTCGTACTGCCATCCTTCTTTTTGACTAAGACCACAGGCGAACTCCAAGGACTTGAAGATGGCTCGATTACACCATTCCGCTCCATTTCATGGACGAGTTCTTTTACCTCATTCCGTT
The DNA here is from genome assembly GCA_956483635.1 of Panzeria rudis. Taxonomy (NCBI): domain Eukaryota; kingdom Metazoa; phylum Arthropoda; class Insecta; order Diptera; family Tachinidae; genus Panzeria; species Panzeria rudis. Next base: position 123,299,633 of record OY101447.1, read on the forward strand.
TTGCTAGGGGTACACTTCTGGGTGGCTGTTTGATCGGCCTCGCTTCGCCTGTATTTATTTCATGTTTCACTATTGCCGTTCTCCCTTGGCTTTGATCTTTCAAGGCGAAGACGCTGGTGTGCCTTTTTAGCAGCTGTTTAGCTTTATTTCTATCAGGAGCTGCTAATTCTGCTACCCATTTCCCCACGTGTTCTTCAAATTGTTCACGCTCTTTTGCGGACATATTGGCTGGTTCAGGCTTTCGCTCGCAGTTTATTATTGCCTCTGGTGGAGTACATTGGCCTATAGCAGAATTTCCGCTGACGACTTTTTTGTTGCCTGATAAATTAAGTACTCTTATAGGGATCTTCCCTCCTTTGCAAGTTTTTACGAGGGCTTTTGCTGTTAATAGCTCGCTCTTAATTTCTGTTGGTTCTACTACCCACAACCGATTGTCCTCACAATCTCCCTCCATGCGTGCCCATATTACTGATTCAGACTGCGGTGGTATCGTCTGATTTTCAATAGCAACTAGTTTCCTTACGCGCGTTTGATTATCATATCCAACATCAAGCGGTATTTCAACATTACGCCAAATCATCACTTGTTGCCCCATATGCAGGTTGATGCCATGGTTTATCATAAAATCGGCTCCAATAATAACCTCGTCAACAATATCGGCAACGATAAACACATGTTTCACGCTTATATTGGCTATAGTCACCTTCGCTTCAGTCTTACCGTAGACAGTGGCAGGCTCCCCAGTAGCTGTACGTAGTCTTATATTCCTTAAAGGTTCACACTTCCCCTTCACTATATCGGGCCTGATTATTGACTGCGACGCTCCTGTGTCTATGGTGAAGATGTGCTTTTCGCCGTTGATGTATCCACATGCAGTAAGGTTGCTATTTTTCTGCTGCATTACTGATATGGAGATTGTGGGGCCGTCGTTTGTGGGAGCTAGCTCTTGCCCCTTAGTGCTAGCTCGTTTTAGTTTAACGGGGACTCTTGTGTTGTTTGTTGGTTCACCCGTTTACTATTCCTTGGTGGGGAAACAGATCTGGCTCTTTTTCTTGGCGCCTTGCAGTTGCGCTGGAAGTGGCCAATTTTGCCGCAGTTATAACACTTAGCTTTTACTTTGCCGTCCTTCTCCGCCAATGCTTGTCTCACTGCCTCCTTGATGCTAGAGACTAGATCACTCTCATTTTCGGCAATGACCTCCACGTTCCGCACCTTGCACACCTGTGGCTTCCAAATCACCCTAGCAGTCTCCTGAGCTAGTGCAAATGAAACCATTTCTGCGAATGTAGCCTTTTGTGTAGCACACACTGCAAGCTTGATGTCAGGATCACGGATGCCATTAACAAACGCCTCTGTTTTGACATGATCCAGGAATGGGTGGTTTTCACCTGGATACGTAAGCTGCACTAACCGCTCAATTTCCATTGCGAAATCTTGTAGAGACTCATTGGGCTTTTGTCCTCTACATCGCAATTCCATGCGGTATATATCTCGCTTATGTTCGCCACCATATTTCCGCTGCAGTGCCGCCATTATGTCATCAAAATTATTTCTGCAGCTCCCTGGTACGGTTTCAAGTACTTCTGCTGCGGCTCCTTTTAAGGCCAAAATCAGCTCTATGGCCTTTTCTTCACTGTTCCAACCATTTTTGCTGGCAACTGTTTCGAACTGGAACTTGAAGATGTTCAAAGGTGCGCTGCCATCGAAACAAGGCGTCTTTACTTTGCTGGAAGCCTCTGGAATAACTCTCACTGGCCCTCCTTGACACTGAAGGTTAACAATTTTTGCTTCCAAGTCATGCAATTTCTCGTCCACATCTTTTACATGCACTTCGACGCCACCAATTTCTAGGCTATGAAGTTTATTCTCTAGTTCTGAGAGTTTCTCGTCAAATTTGATGACTTGTACCTCAATGCCATCTACTCTTCTATTTATGACCTCAGAAATTTCCACTAGCTTCTCATTTGTGGCCTTAGATATTTCCTGAACTTCAGCCTTAACTTCAGCTAGCAGTCGCTCGTTGTTAGCTCTAGATGTTTCTTGAACTTCAGCCAGCATTCTCTCATTGTTAGCTCTAGATGTTTCTTGAACTTCAGCCAGCATTCTCTCATTGTTAGCTCTAGATGTTTCTTGAACTTCAGCCAGCATTCTCTCATTGTTCACTCTAGATGTTTCTTCAAATTTCTCATTTGTGGTTTTAGATGTTTCTTCAAATTTTTGCATCATAGCGGCGAACATTGTACTTAAGTCCATGCTGCTTGTCGTGGCACGAGTACATACCTCTATTTCCTCTTTATCCTCAAATTCGTATGTCCCGATGTCGATGCCACGCTGCTTGAACTCATCTATCAGCCTCTTCTGAAGTTCCACTTTATTGCCTGTTGTTGGCAGTTCCAGCTTACTCAGCTCTTTTTTTAGCTGCTCAACTTTTAGCTCTTCAAACTTCATGGCTTCTATTTTTTTTTTAATGTCCTTTTGTAATTTTTATTTTAATTAATAATGTTTTTTTTTTTTTATTAATGTCCTTTTTATTAATTAGTAATGTCCTTTTTTTTTTTTTGCAATTTTACTTCTGACACCAATTGTTACGTTTTATTATTTTCACCGGATTCGTTGAATTGCAATAAAATAAAACACGGATATTTATTTTACAAATAAATTCTCAGTAACAATTTATTTATTACTTTAAAAACACGTACAACTAAACGCGATGTACACACTAACTATTCTTGGCGATGTTTACTCGTCTAAGTTTAAAAACACACTTCTCCATGTCGTCTGGCAGCCTCCCCTTATATAGTAAATTATAAAACCTTCTGGTAACTTCGCTAACGTTCTGGAATGTAGTTGTCTCTTTTCATCTTTAAGTATACGGCATAATCATTTGGTCAAGCTATAGTGTAGTGTATGTGCGTGTGTAGATGCATGAGATTCTTCTTCTGTTTGTTTATCTTCGCACACACACATACTCTAATTTAAGCAAATTATGCTGTTATCAAGTTTACATCTCTTGCAGCTGATGTTGTTTAAGTTTCATGTCACTGTTTGTAATTGCAATTAAGCAGTCTCGAATAATCTTGTAGGTTCTAGCTACCGTTTCCTGAAGATTCCGGAAACTTCCATTTTCCGTTATTTTGAATTCTATTGGCAGTTTTCGAGTGATGCCAAGTTTAATTGTGGTACTTGGTTGCCAGGTTTTGAAATTATTACAGTGATTTAGGGGTATAAAGCAGATAATGATCGGGTTGTCAGTTTGTGCCGTTACATTTGAATCTGCATTTTCATTTCGTAACAATATGTATAATTTTTAAGTTTTCTTTTTATTTTGTCAACATTTAACTCTTTTGTGGTTTTTGTTTAAATGTTTAACTTGAATTGCAAATATACACTTATGACACATTTTCATAAAATGCCATGTTATAATTAATAAATATATATTTTTAAACTAAGTTTAATATAATTTTTGTTCTTCAATTAACTGCTTACTTTTTCCATTCCTTTTTTAGTTGATTTAAATGTTAACAATTGGTTTTTTAAAATTTAAAATTTCGTTTTTCTTAACTTGAATATCTTTTTTTGTTTAGTATTTAATTTGATGGTGTGCCTATTTCCTAAAAATCTGAATAATTAATGACTTAAGTTTATATTTACGTATTATATTTTTAATATTTTTGAAAAAGAATATTTTTTCGAAAATATTTATTTAATATTATGTTTCCACTATCTTGGTTTTGAGTAAAACATGCAGTTGTATACATGTTTTCCTATGTTTTATTCGAAACCAAGCCAGTAGAAACATAGTATTATACTCGTTTTCGAAGCTTTGTGAGATATGACAAAATTATAACAAATCACAATTATTAAATTTGTCAATTGTTATAATTTTGATTTTGTCACAACGCGTAGAATACGAGTGTTAGTGTAAGCTGTGCATAAAATATATGTAAGTAGCATTTTAAAAATCATTTTTGTAGACTTAGTTGACAACTAGCAGATATTTTAAGTGGTCAGTTTGAACTGGGCTTAAGTAAGAAGATAAAATATATAGCCAAATTACAGATGGCCAATGAATGAAATTATAATTTTGAAGTGCCACTTTGGGAGCTTTATTCTCTGGAGATAAGTCACAGGTAGCATGAAATCGCTACTTATGAAATAACTTCCAACGAGAAAAATGAAATAACTCCCAATATTTTTTCCATATAAAATTTTAAGTTATTTCATATGAAATAACTTCCAAACGCATTAGAAGTTATTTCAATTTTAATGGTTGGGAGTCATTTCATATGAAATAACTCCCAAATGACAAGAGCCCAAAAGAAAATATGGTTGGAAGTTATTTCATTTTGAGTATTTTATTGGGAGTTATTTCATTTATTTTGTAACTTTTTAAATAAGAAAAATTGGGAGTTATATAATTCTTTTTGGAAGTTATTTCATTTTATTGGAAGTTATTTCATTGGAAGTTATTTCATTTCTCTTAAAATTGCATTTTGCAAAATTGCGAGAGCAGTTATAACTCGAGTATGGCCAAAACTAGCTTCGCTTTCTTAGAGTTTCTTGCATTGAGGCCTTCGGTTGGGCAACACCATTTTATCCTCTACGGTATATCCAAAACCGGCTTCGCTTACTAAGTGTCTCAGCACTGCCAGCCTGCGGCCGGATGCAACTATTTCCTCCTCTCTGAAATGTCCATAAATAGTTTTGCTTACTTAAGCTTTCATGCATTGCCGGCCTTTGGGCCGACGCAATCCTTTTATCATCTCTGGACGTTCAGAAATGGCTTCGCTTGCTTTAGCGTTCCTGCATTGCTGGCCTGCAGACGGGTGCCATCATTTTCTACATTTTGGCTTTGATTACTCAAGTTTTCCTGCTTACCCGGTACATAGGTTTCCCTACTAATTTATATCCAAAGCTGGATTCTCTTACTTAAGCTTTCTTGCATTACCTTCCTTTGGCCGGTCGCAACCATTTTATCATCTCTGGTATGTCCAAAAATGGCTTCCATTACTCAAGATTTTCAGAATAGTCAGCCTTCGGCCGATTGTACCATTCTCTCCTCTCGGATACGTCCAAAGCTGGCTTCGCCTTCTTAGAGTTTCTTGTATTGCCGGCCTTTGGCCCGGCAAAACTATTTTCTCCTCTCTGGCATGTCTAAAACTGGCTTCGCTAACTTAAGTGTTTCTTCATTGTCGGCCTGTGGCCCGGCTCAACCATTTCTGCTCTCGGGCATGTGCAAAACTGGCTTGCCTTTTTTAGAGTTTCTTGCATTGACGGCCTTCGGCCGTACGCCCGAATGGAGAAAATGGTTGCGTCTAGCCGAAGCCCGCAATGCAAGATAGCTTAAATAAGCGAAGCAATTTATGGACATGTGAGAGAGGAGAAAATAGTTGCGTCCGGCCACTGGCTGGGAAAGCAGAAGCACTTAAGTAAGCGAAGGCAGTTTTGTACATGCCAGAGGGAAGAAAATGGTTTCGCCTGGCCGAAGTCCGGCAATGCAAGAGACTCTAAGAAAGCGAAGCCAGTTTTGGACATACCCGAGAGGAGAAAATGGCTTTGCCCGGCCAAAGGCTGGCAATGCAGGCCTAACTGTAAGAAAGCAAAGATAATTTTGGACATACCCGAGATGAGCAAATGGTGCGCGCGGCCGAAGGATAGCTATGCAGGAAAGCTTAAATAAGCGAAAACATTTTTGGATATGCCAGAGAGGAGAAAACAGATGCGCCTCGCTGAAGGCCGACAATACTGGAAAGCTTAAGCAAGCGAAGCCATTTTTGGTCATACCAGAGATTATAAAATATCCCAGCCTATAAACATTATACCATGTTCACACGACGAAGTGAAGCACTTGCTTCGCTCTCTCAATTACGATTGCTAATCACACTGTTCTCACGACGCATTTTTGCTTCGTTTCAATGGTTCAGCGTTGCCACTGGAACAAAGGTTTTGCTGCCAAATTTTCCACAAAATTCTACCGACACCGTTTAAAACCTACCAATTTCTTGAAATTTTTTGATATCGTTTTTTGAAGCATTCTGGTAGTCAATTTTGAAAAACATCTTCTTTAAAAATATTTTTGAGTTTTAATGATTTTATCGCACACACATATTCCGATCCGAGTGCTCTTTGTTCGCCCCAAAAGGCTCAAGCGGATGAGCTACGGTAAAGCTGAGCAAATCCTGTGAACATACCAATGCAATCTGAACGTATCTAGGCACCACAAATAGCCCATGAAAACTACTTTGTACTTTAAAAATGGAAGGTTTTCACCAGTTATGTTATATTTTTATTGCATTTTTTTTGCCAAATATTGTTAGTGAAAATTTTGGAGTCCCTGTAAGATATGCTGAAAAAAGTGAATAAAATAATTGTTTCCTATATTTTTTCAAAAAAGTGCAGAAAAAAATAATTTTTTTTGCACAAAATGTTAATGAAACACAACAGAGAAGTGTGCACATGAATATAATCTATAATCTGTATTAGCTATTATAGTGCCTACACAGAAAAAACTAAATTTCATTTTATGTAAAGGAATTCAATGAAATAGTAAATATTTTATCTAGGACCGGACCTACAAGCAAATTTGTAAATATAGCCAAAAATATCTCAACAATTTCATTGAAAGAAGCTTGTTTTTCAGTGAACAAATTGCTTAAATCTATAAAACAATTTGTCTAAAAATATTTACAAATTGTAAACGCAACAATTTACTAAATCAAACAGAAAGATTTACTGGACTTTCTAAAAAATGTCATATATTTATAAAACAATTAGTCTAAAAATACTAAGAAATATTAAACAAAATAATTTATTTAATCAAACAAAAATATTTACTGCATTTTTTTATATCAAAAAAATGTTTTGTCTGGATCATCATCGTAACATAACTATTCATGATAACATAACTATTCCTTTTACTCCTTACTTTTATTACATATTGTTTAAAATTGTTTAAGTTCTAAAAAAATTGTGTCAACCGCTCATGTCCATGTTTCGTCCATGTTCTGACATCGATGCCCAAACATATGCATTAAACACATTCACCACAGCAGGCTACACGAATACACGACTTCAAATGTCGCTAGGTTCATTTGTCGCCGTGTAGCCAGCTACTTAATTATTTTGAAAGCTGCAGAGACATCTTACCAGCTGACATTTTGTTGTAGAAGTACATATTTCAGTGGTGCCACTTTGAAATGTTTCACGTGTATAAAAATAAAATCGCTTATTCAAAATATACTGAGATGTCGCAAAATGTAAAAGCAAATAAATTTATTTCTTTAATATCTCGTTATTTTTATTGCACTTTTATTACTTAAATTTTTGATGTTCTCTTTATTAAATCAAATAGAATATGGACTAAAGGTGCGGTCACACTGTGCAAATATTTACCAAAAAAAAAAAAAACGTAACCACTACTTTTGCCCAGGGTTAGTGTGATTTAACTTGGTTTTATATCACACAATAAAGTCAATTATGCCGGAGAATGCTATTTTTATATTATTTTTAATAAATGCGAACCCATATTTAAAAAAATATCGGAACTAAAGAAAATGCAATTTTAGCTTGTCTGTTGGTCACGTTTTTTCGTCAAAAAATCATGACGTAGTAGCCTTTTTTAGCCAGAGAATTTTAAAGGATTTTTTAGAAGATCTCTCTTTGATCAGGAGTTACGGGGTTCAAAACTTCAATTTTTATTAGTCATAACTCCTAGAATTAAGAACAGATATAAGTGATATGCGTATCACGGTAAAATTCTGTAAAATACCTTCCTACTGGTGTATAAATTTCTGAAATCTATTAACCCATTGCGTGTGAAATGCAACTTTAAAATTTTGATATCTGACTTATCACGCAGAATCACCGTTATCTTAAAAACTAGTCGATACAACGATACATAACCATTCACTTTTTTTGGAGAACCTTCCATTCTTTTATTTGGTGTATTTTTGAAACCTATCACCAATGAAATACGTACGTTATGGTACTTTAAAAATGATTTTATGAGTTAACTTATATTTAAGATCTCATTTTTATAGTGCCATAAATCCCGAATTACATCGATGAGAGCTTCCAATTACATATCAAATTAAATCTTGGAAGGTTCTATATTAAACTAAATACACGCTTAAGTTCCGTTGTATCGGTCAGTTTTTAAGATAACGGTGCTTTTACGTGAAAAGTCATATACAAATTATTTTAAATTCCATTTTGCTCGCAATGGGTTAATGGATTTAAAAATGTTGTAGACCAGTGCAAAGATATTTCAGAACTCTTTGTAATGACACCTATATCGTTTATATCTGTTCTATATTGTAGGAATTATGATCAATTAAAAATTAAAGTTTTGAGCCCCGTAACTGCGGAAACAAGAGTGGGCGCCAAAAAAATTCGTACCAAAATTTTTACGTTAAAAAGTGCTATTACCACATAATCTTATTTTTATTTTTAACAATGTTGGTATTCTTGACTTGTTTCAGAATTTTTTTATTAAGCTCCTAATTATATCATATTTGTTCATTTTAGCCAGCGGTGCCATTTATGAAGCTTTTTTACGATATGACAAAAAACGATATCACATACTGTGGTGTTATATCGTAAGTTTTTTTACGATATGACAACACTAAGATAGCCAAACACGGTGTTTTCATATCGCCGTGTTGTCATGTCGTAAAAAACTTACGATATGACAACACAGTATGTCATATCGTTTTTTGTCATATCGTAAAAAAACTTCATAAATGGTATCGCTGATTGTAGCCCACATAGAAATTAACTTCGAGTATGATTGTGGAAAAGCACATGAGCGAGAATTAAGCGAAAAACATACAGATATGTACATGAACTTAACTCAATATTATACAAATACAATTATTTATTTTGACATGTGCATAACAATATAAATTTAATTATTTAAAAACTCAATACATATATATTGTAACATTTAAATTTTGTAATTTTCATTTTTATTTTATAATAAAAAGTATTTCTAAGCACTCATTTGCTGTATATATTTTGTTATAGTGTCAACACTGTTTTTGTTTTGTAGCCAACAAAAATAGAAATTAGTTTAATTTGACTACGCGACAAAAGTAAGCATGGACAACAACCTGTAGTCGTGTAGTCTTGTAGCCGTGAAAATAATAATTTTCGTATACACACATGTATTCTATTTTTGATATTTTGTAGTCAGTATCCTGCTGTGGTGAATGTGTTTAATGCAATATGGCTGAGCATCAATGTTCGCCATGAGATTCGCCGTCAACAACCATTTTCAATAGAAAGAAAAGAGACAGAACAAAATTGGTAAATATTCTATTTCTATTGCACTACCACAAAACACATTGATACAGCAGAACATGGACATCGCACATATTCACCACACCAAAGAAGTTGATGGATTTTTTACAGTCGCTCTTCCGGCGTCATGTTAATGTCATGTGTAAGTCGATGGCTCGTGAAGACGTACGGTTAGAGAATATAGCAATTTTTCGTGCTTCGCTCTCAAAATTTTGTATAGTGAAGCACGTTGTTTATATCATGATTGGGGTGCGAAGCACAAATGAGAGAGCAAAGCACAGATTGGCGTCCCCATGTGAACATAGCATTAAAGAAGGCTCTAGCTTCGCATAATCTATAAAAATTTTTAATTAGAAATCATTTCAATGCCGGCAATGCTGAAAGGCTTAAGTAAGCGAAGCCAGTTTGGACATACCTTAGGGGAGAAAATCTTGATCATTGCCCATAAGCATTAAAGAAGGCTCGGCATAATCTCTATAAAAAAATTATTAATTGGAAATTATTTCATCTCTGTTGGGCCTTACTTTATTGGGAGCTATTTAATTTTTTTTTGGGACTTATATCATTTTGGAGTTAATTCATTTCTCTTTGGCTGTTCTCATTGGAACTTATTTAAATTTTTGCCTTAATTCAAGCAAAAATTAGAAGTTACTTCATTTTGCTCTTCAGGAGTTATTTAATTTTTTGCCGTTGGGCCTTATTTAATTTTTGTTGGAGGTATTTAATTAGGCAGTGTTTTCATTGGGACTTATTTCGTTAGTAGTTATTTCTTGGTACCTAAGTCACATCACTTGTTGTCGAAATATGCATTGGCATATATAGAAATTATGTCTTAGGGGCTAAGCCCTACATTAGTCCCCATAGTTCACTTATATTATCAAAATTGCTGTAATATTTTGAATTTAAATGTGGGTGGGGGGGCTTAATTATTCTGGGGGTGGCTTAGCCCACCTAAAAGGGCCTATTTACTCCAATTTATGTATATATACTTAAGGTGTCTTTTAGGGGAAGAACGCGAAGAAAGACGTTTCAAGACCAGCAACACACGAAGATATAGCTTTAGAAAGTACCCTAGAATTTTGATAACTTGTACAAATATGCAACCCCTTTACGATTGCTTGGAGGGGGAAAGTATCCCTTTCTTAATTTCTGTGTGGTTTGTAGGCAATTGTTAGCCTACATGTCAAATTTCACTCTTCTACACTCAAAATAAAATTGTAGGTAAATCTAAGCAATTTGAATTGTTAACTTACTGTTAATGTAAATTGTTGTTGCAATTTTTATGAATATACAGCTTTTATTGGTTAAAATAACCTTTTAAAAATGTAAGTCATTTCATGTCTATGTTTATTTTGTGCTGTCGTTGTTTAACAACATGACCTAGCTGACATGGTAATGTTATCGGTTTGTAAACATGCGAAGAATTGTGGGAACCGAGGTTCAAGAGCAAAAAAAAAAATACATTTTACTGAGTTGTAAAACATAAATATAAAAAAATACGTTCGAAAATTAGAACTATGGATATATTCGTACATTCAGAAATTGTGCAATAATCAAAGTTCTGCGTACGAAAACCATCACTTGGCATTACTTTTCTTCGTCAAAAGTTTATTTACGCTAAAAATTGACAGTGCGACCGCATATTGCTGCAACTTCGGCAGCATTTTTTCAAAAATTACTACATATATTTAATTCATGCAAGTCACCACATGACTATGTTTACTTTGTCATTATTTAACAAGATGACTTAGCTGAGATGGTAAAGGTATTGGTTTGTAAACATGCGAAAAATTGTGAGAACCAAAGTTCAAGACCAAAAAATTAAAAAAAAAATAAATGTTGCTTGTGAATCCAAATTGGTTATTAGACTAAGGTTCGTAACGTTTAACTCAGAAAGAATTGGGCTTGATTAATATTGCAAGGAACAAGAGAAAAATTAACATCAACTTAATTTTTCAACGTACACAACAGAACAGAGTAGCGCCACTTTCGGAAGCCGCTAGACTTCCATCTTCAGTGCTCACGTGTATTTTGCTTATCACCACTTGTCTGGTGGCAATGTTGAATGTGTTTTCAATTCTTATATATCGATGTCTTATATTCAAATAGTGCTCTCTGCAAAATCACAACTTTACAGGAGAGAGAAAAAACTGTTTTTTTTCGTTTACTCTAAGAGTAATAACTGAACTTTATTTTACAATGTTATTTAAAAACGACGTTTAATTCCTATGTATATTAATTTTTTATCAATTGCTGATATTCGCGCTCATATATGATAGCACTTTTTACAAATTTAATTGAATTGAACAGGTTTAAAAAACTTCATAGCTGCCTACATTTTATTGCTAGAGGAATAAAATGTCGGACCGACCCCAAATAATTTTCCCTTCACAAGAGTTTTGCTGAACATACTTACCTACCCCCTACCTCCATTCCTTAAGAGGGCTCCCATACAAAATTTACAATGGAGATTAGAAATATATAGAAGAAAAAGTTCCATAACTGGCTAGGAGTCCCAATAGTCTCCAATAGTTTTTGTTCCCAACATTTTCTTTAAACATACTTGCCCCACTATCTCTACCTCTAAGGGTGCTTCCATACAAATAATGTGGTTTATTGAAAATATTGAATTTGGTCCCAGCAGCGCCTAGGATGCCCCTAGGCGAGTCAAATGTATGACCAACTCCCATTAATCTTCTAGCGTCAACATTTTTTTTGTACAAAACTATCTCGTATGTTCATACCTTAACATAGTGTCCACACCTGATGAATTTCTATCATGATGAATGTCAAATTGATATCATAATGAAAATTCATCTCGTATAGACTCAATTTATTTATGTTATATCACCGTTATGATATAATCATCAGAGCTCAAGCTCAGATGAATATATTATTATATGAAACGTCATTTCATTTGTTGTTTTTACTTTATCGTTTATTTTCTCTATTAGAATTAGTGAAAATTATAAGAAACAAATATTTTTCAATGAAAAACCATAAATTTTACGATATTTATTAAATAAATATTATAATAAAAATATTTAATATTTTTGCCGTTATTTTAACAGTTATTTTGGGTCTCTGTTTTTACATAATTATTATTCGAACTGAAATGTGTATAAGTCGGAAGTTATTATTATTCGGCTTAAGTTCAATAATTGAATTAATGTAAATTCAAATTATTTTTAAGAGTATCTAATCAGACTAGCAGAACGGATTAGTACTACTAATTTCGACAGTCGCTACGCTGTCATCATCAGCGTCTTTTGTTCCCTTTTATAACGTATGATCGTGGATACTAGTATTAATGAAACACCAGCTATTTAAGCAAATTTTATGAGGAAATAGAATATGAGTATCTTATTCCTTTTTATCAATATGGTGAGCCGAATTTTCACCATCTGATAAGAATTGAAAAAATTTTAATAAAGAATCAGAAGGTGAAAATTCGGCTCACCATATTGATAAAAAGCAATAAGATACTCATATTCTATTTACTAACGGGTTGTTAGATAGCACAATATAAAAGTTATGTAAAAACACCTTTAAGAAATATTTTTTTAAATAAATGGCAATTCAATCAGAGAACACGTTGCTATAATAAACTCATTTTCGAGAAAAGTGCAGATAGCACTATTTGAATATAAGCCCTCGATATACAACTTTTTAGTGAAAATTTAATATGAGAATTAAATGACTTTTTTTAAACAAACACACTTGCTGCTTAAGCCTTGGCAAGCATCGAACCTGCGACCTTCCGTTTAATATTTTGGCACACTATCGAGTAGATTACAATTCCATTAGTTGATTTTACTGTTTTTTATAGGTTGGTGCAATTTTTAACTATGAAATCGGTTAGATTTACCAACATGTATTTTATTTTATGTATATGGCTTCAAAAGTGCTCTAAAATTTTTATTACTTTTTAAATTTTTGAATTCATGATTTTACTCCCAATAAAAAAATCGATTCTTACGGAGTAAGTAAACTCCAATAAACTCCAAAAAGTAAAATTAAAGAAGTTTATTTATTTATATATTTTACAAAAAAAAGGATAAAAGCCGCTTTATAAACACCTGACGTCTATAATTCACCACTTCTATTCATATTTCATAATTTCCGAATTGTTTTCTAGAAATATCAGAACATTTCAAAATAAGAAAAATATGTTGTTATATGTTTAAAATAATTGAAAATAATTTATTAAAAATTGTTTTTTGTCGTTTAAAATAAATGACTAAATGGTTAAGTATAGATGCATGTTTGATTTTTTTAATTTAATTTTTTTATCGTTATGCTTGTATGAGTGTGTGTGTAAGTGTCGAATAGTAATAATAAGTGTCAGTACAATTTTTTGTTAAACTAAAAAACTAAATTTTTAATTTGTTTTTAATGCTTCGGAAAATTCAGTATTTGTGTGCTTCTTATGAGAATATCTCCGTTTTTCTCTCAATAAATTGTTATTAAATTAAATTTATGTATATTTAAAAACTATTTTAATGAAAAGAAAACTATGTAATTAAAACAAATCTAAATAATTTATTTAACTTAATACAATTAAAATTTTTTCTTTTCAAATTTAATTGCAAATATTGCTTTTATATTTCTTAATTTTGTTGTTTAAATTGTTCCATTTCTTTGCCGTTTTGCGGTTTTTTGCTTAAGTCTAAAATATTAATTTCCTGCAGGTTAATTTTTTATATTAGATCCATCCTACTACTGAAATATTAATTTAATTATTTAAATTTGCTGTGTATAAGTGTTATTTTTTTCATAATGAATAATTGTTTATTTTTTAAATACTTTTTTTTAATATATTAATATTTCTTTTTTTTTTGTTTAAGGTCTCTTCTACTTTGTTAATTGTAATTTTAATTCTACTTAGGTTTTTTTTCTTGTTAAATAATTTAAACAATTGAATAAACTTAAAATGAACTATCACAAAATCAAATACTTAAAAATGATAAATAAAAAACAAAAGATTTAACAAATCACTTAATTTTCATTTTTAATTTAATATTAATTAAATGTATTTATGTTTTAATTTTTCTTCTTTAACATTGTATATTTGTGTTTAATTTTATTTTTTATATGTATTTTAAATTTACATTTGACTTTCTTTGCGCCACTGGAAAGTTCCGGATTTGACTCCAATACTTGAAGAGCCCTGACCACTGCTAGAAAGTATATTATTTGTACGCCTTATCAATTGGGCAGCGGAATCAAAGCGACTGCGTATTAGACGCATTGCAGGATTTGTGGTTATGCCACTACGTTTGCTTTTACTGAAACACAAATATTAAGGGAAACATTAGTATGAAATTAAAAGGAAAAAATGCATGCATTAAAAATATTTGTTAATAGTCCCTTTCGCATTATTAGATTTTTTTGTTAAATTTACTGTCTATCTTTCGGTTGAGTGCAATATTATGGATGTTTAACATTTGGTATTTGTGCATTATACATGTACATATATTAGGATGTGTCTCTTTGTATGGATTCAAAAAAAGTCTAAGGCGGCGGGAAATGATTCTACGAAGAATTCTAATCAACTTCGACCTAGAAACCATAGGTCTAAAATAGATTTGGAGCTTCCGAAAATTCCAAAACATGTAAACGAGTTAGTTCGTATAAAGCCAACCAGTGATTGTTTCAATACACGATGGCGTATGAGTATCATCCCATCAAAAAGAAGAAACCGGATCTCCTTATCTGGAAATTCTAAAAACTATACCGAAATGTCTAACAGAATTCTGTACGAATTTTATAGGGAAATTCTAAAGGAGTTTTCGGCATGTCTTATAAATGTCGGAAAAATGTCTGACAAAACATCAGAAAATTTTCCGATTTATCTGATACGTTTTAGGTCCTCAGCGAAAAGTCGGAGCTAAAATTAGAAATTTATCAGAAATGTCGTTTAAAATTCTCCATGCATTGTTGTGCTGCTTATGGCAGCTCATCAGAAAACATTTACCAACATTTTATAAGTTTAAAAACTCAAATACTTGTAAGTATAAACTCAAGATATAAATGAGAATTGTAACGAAAGCTAAAATCAGACAATGTGCAGAAGTGACTGCTAAAAGTCGTAAGACGTAGATCAGAAAATGTGCAGACTACTATGTTAAATGCCTTAAAGGAAATTAAATTCCTTTCGGATAATGTGCCGACTATTCTGATATTAATCGAATAATATTTCAGACAATGTGCAGAAACGTTGTACCAGAAAACTGCCTACTGCTCCGCCAAATTTCTGAGGGAATTTCAGACAACTCGGCTGATCGTCTGGTAAAGTCTCAGATTATTTCTGATGTTAGACATGTCGGGCAAAATGTTTTCCTGAGATTATTTAATGTATTTACAAAATATTTACTATGCGCCGCACAGTGGTATTTCGGTGGTAGAAAAGCAATTATTCGACTAATACTTTTTAACCGACTTCAAAAAAGAAGGAGGTTAGGAATTCGTATGTATATTTTTTTACTTTTATGTTTGTAACTCAGAACTCTGTTATTTTTGCACCGATTTTCAAAATTCTTTTTTTGTTTGAAAGTGCTTGCTTCCAAGTTGGTAGCATAAAGAAGAAATTTCCCCCCCCCCCCCCCCCCAAAGTATTCACCCTTATCGGAAATAAGAGATGAACATTTTGTTCACTTTAAATATTTTCCATGAACAAAAAATAATGAAAAAATTAAGAAAATTTTATACTAACACAACAACAACACAGAATTAGCGATCGCAATTTTAGGGAAAGGGAACACATTTCACGTGTACTTTTATTGGTGATAAGAGTGATCGAATATCGCATAGCTCTTCCATTTATGGACCGGTTTTCAAAATTCTTTTTTGTGTTCGAAAGGCTTTGCTTGCAGTCTGATCCCGTAATTTGTTTTTGAAAACAGGTGGAGGCGACTACAGACTGCCCCTAAGACGTTCTCCTTTGAGGCCAAGGTTTGGGAGATTTTGTTCCTTTTTGCCAATTTTTTCCATTTGACAATTGTTTTTTTCCCTTTTTTGATTTTCTTTCTTTTCTTAAAAATTGTTTCAGTTTTGGCGATTTTTTTCATTTCCTCTACTTTTTTCCGTTTCGGCGTCATTTTTATCTTGGCAGTTTTGGTGATTTTTTTCAAGATTAATCGATTTTTTGTTTTGGCGATTTTTTCGTTTTTGCGATTTCTTTCACTTTTATCAGAATTTTTAGCGTTCTGGTGGCTTTTTCCGTTTCTTTCGTTTTACAGATTTATTCCCTTTTGGCGATTTTTCCCAGGTCTAGCTATTTTTTCGTTTTAAAGATATTTTCCGTTTTAGCTATTTATTTTCGTTTTGGCAATTTTTTCGGTTCGGCGACTATTTTCCGTTTTTATGCTTAATATTTTTTCCGTTTTAGCGATTTTTTTCTTTTGGCTATTTTTTAGGGTTCCGTACACCAAAAGTGTAAGAGAACCCTATTATTTTCGTTACGCTGTCCGTCTGTCTGTCTGTCACATGCTGTTTTCTCGGGAACCATAAGAGCTACGGACCTGAAATTCTCACAGAATATGTAAAACTTTTGCCGCTACAACGATAAATATATGACAGTTAAAAATTAAGGGGTGTTCTAAAACGAGCAACAAAACATGTTGATATACCAATAATGTAATATACAGGCACTTATATATAGACACTTTAAATTTTCAAAGTAAGTGTTAGTTGGTGTAGTCTGTAGAATAGACTATACCAATTAACACTGATATTTAAAACAATAAAAATTAAAGGGTGTTCTATCAGTTAATGTAATTTTACTATGTAATTTAGACAGTATGCTGTATCTTGGAAACCGTAAGAGGTAAAATCTTGAAATTTTCAAAAACGTTAAAACTAAAAAAATTCCAAAATTAAAAAATGTCGAAACGAAATATCGCCAAAATAAAAAAAGCGTTTAAGGGAAAAAAGCATCAAAATTAAGAAAAAAATTGGCAAAAAACAAAGAAATTGCAAAAAACGAAAAATCGTCAGAAAAAAGGAACAAATCACGAAAATATAAAAAGCACAAAAAAAAAACTCCCAAAAACAACGAAAAATACTTAAAAAAATAAAAAAAATAAAATTAAACAAAAAAAGCACAACGAAAAAACTGCTAAAATGAAAAAAAGGGACAAAAACGAAAAGGGATATACATATGTGTATTCGTACGGAACCCTTCGTATGTGAGCCAAAATCGCACTTTACTTAATTCAATTTTCTGTTTCCTCTAGTTTTCCCTTTAGGCTATTATTTTCCGTTTTTTTAGATTATTTACCTGTTGAATGTTTTTTGTTTCATGTTTTCGCTTCACGTTTTTTATATATTATTGCTTTACCCCGTGATGTGCATAACGTCACAAAGGAAACTTCGTTCCAATATAATTTCAGTCTCTTTTTGTGCATATTTTACCAATTTATGGGGCCGGAGGCTGGCTATCCAGAAAACCTTTACTCAGTGAATGCACTATTCGATATATCCAGAGGAAAAAACTCTTAAGCTAGGCCAGAGGCCGGTAATGCAGAAAAATCTTCACTCTGCGAAGCCACATACAGAGAGGAGCAAATTCTTAAAAAATCATTACTCTGGCTTCGCCACACATATAGGAGAAAATCTTTTATCACGGCCTGAAGCCGGCTATGCAGGAAATCTTTACTCAGTGAAGCCACTATTCGACATATCCAGATGAAAAAATCCTTAAGCTCGGCCAGAAGACGCCAATATAAAAAAATGTTTACTCAGCGCCGCCATTTTCCGACATACATAGAAAAGAAAATCCTTAAGGCCGGCCAGATGCCATGCAGACAATCATTACTCATTACTAAACGATTACTAAAACGATTTTTCGATGGTGGAGAAAATCCTTAAGCCTTGCCGAGAATTTTTAGTAATAAAAGAAAAATTTTCTTAAAATTTTTCATTAATTTTCATAAACGGCGCTGCTTACTAAAGATTTTCTGCTTAGCGGCGCACAGTGGTTGCAATGAAAAAAAAGTTAATAAATCTGTATCTTTGAAACTTTCGATCCGATTACAAGACGATGTATGTAAAAATTATATTCATTCATTAAAATTGGATATTTGTAGAAGTTATGAGTTAATCATACCCGAGATAGACAACTTTGACACCCTGTTGCTCACCTTGTGTTTCAACAGGGTGGTCTAAGTTTCATCATACTTAAAGGCTAGGTCCTCCCCTTTAAGTATGATGAAACTTAGACCACCCTGTTGAAACACAAGGTGAGCAACAGGGTGTCAAAGTTGTCTATCTCGGGTATGATTAACTCATAACTTCTACAAATATCCAATTTTAATGAATTTAGATTTGTTGTAAAGCTTATTAAAAGACAAAGAAAATACATATTGTTTTATTTCAAAAAATTTTCAAAACTAAAAGCTTTTTTTCTTTTCAATATTGAAAAAAAACATACTTCAAAAATGCAAACACCGCTAAGTTGAAAAAAATAAAAATTCGCTAAAAGCCGCCATTTTATTTGTTGTTTGAAGTTTTAATCGATTTTCTACAAATTTCGCCATATGTATTAACATTGCGGTGTTTGCAAGTGGACTATCAAATGTCTGCAGTTGATATTTTAAATCGATTAAATCATGCACGCTACGTCCAGTATTGGAGGAATATAGTTAATTTTTCTACAAAATTCTAAATTAATCGCTTAAAAAATGCCCCTCGAGTTTCAAAAACTTCTTTACAAATTCTATTAGATACATTTGATATAAATAGTCTGGCTTTTAATTGTTACCCGCCCGGTCAAAAATATAGCCAGGAATGCAGTAAATTTTCAGAAGCATTTTATTTACCTGCATGAAAATAGTACCAAACAATTTTAAGTCCTGAGTTCAGTCGAATCCAAAGAAATTCAATTATTTTTGGCTTGAGTTCGGTTTCAATTTAATTTTTCAATTAAATTATATTTTTATTTAGTGATAAATGTGAAGCATGTAGACAAAGAAAATTTTGACTGCGCGTAGGGTTGAACTGACGTTTCGATAGCTCTCGCTAATCTCATCAGAGTTCTTTACCGCTTAAACCACTCGACCAAAGTCGGTGCATTAAACATTTTCTTTGCCTACATGCTTCACATATATCTCTAAATAAAAATATAATTTAATTGAAAAATTAAATTGGAACCGAACTCAAGCCAAAAATAATAGTACCAAACTTCATTTTTTAATTATTATTTCTTTACTATTTATTGAATATCATGGCAATACTCTTATATTTAAAAATTTCAACGATATATTGAATGGGCACTTTTTTTACGAATTTTTAATTAAAAAAAACGTGAAAAAATGCGAAAGCCCAAACAGGCCCAATTAATAATTTTGCAATTTTATTGGGTCTTATTTCATGCCGCCTGTAGTGAATAACTTAAATACGAAGTTAAAAGCTAGCCATTAAAAACATTAAAATATATTTCTGAAAATCGCTTCAAATTAGCTAAAAATCGCTAAAACTGTTTCTATTTTACGATTTCTTAAATCGATTTAAGGCCTTTTGCGTTTAGCCTTTTGAGTTAAGCTTAGTTGAAAGTATTAAACAAAAAATACCTGGATGAACTGGCTTGATTTTCCTTAAGATTTCCCAAAATAATACGCATATGTGTATCACGAGCAAAATGATTATCGGCTAACGCTGATTTGCCACCTGAACAACTGGCACCGCTACTACCATTCAGTCCCGCAGCACCAGCGCAATCATCAATATTATTAATAGAAGGTAATTGACCGGGTGAACTCAGCTCACTGCTAGGGGAGTGAGGTGGTGTAGCATATAAGGGTGACATGCATTCCATATCATAAAGATCAGCCTCATTGCTGGCCATATGGGAAGCTGTAGAATAGATTTCAATATTGTAAAAAAATTAAAACTTTAAAATCAAATTATCCACTCACCCATTTGGTGTTCACTGAGATCAGGTAGGATTTGTGAATGCCTTTGGTGAGCAGAATTTTTGTGAGCTAAAGATGAAGATGATGCTGAACTATGTTTCGGGTTTACCATGGGAGAGTTTTGCACAAACGGATTATTGCGAGAGCTAAGCTTGGTTTGACGTTGCAACTGTTGGGTAAATGTAAGAGGCGCCTGTTTCAAAGAGAGCATAAAAAAGTACACATTTTATTTGACTCACAACAAAATAAGTTATAACAATTTATATTTACATCATTACTACTGCCTGTTGACTGACTAGATATAACACTTTTTCGTTTGTGTAAACTGCTGGTATCCGATTGCATTGTATTTTGATAGAAATTATTTGAACTGTGTGTTGAACTTGAAGCATTCAGTATACTGGCTGCTGCCATATTATTATTATTAACTGTAGCAGTTGTGGCGGCCGAACAAACTGATGATGCTGAGGCATGAGGTGGGAATGGTGATGTGGTTAAGCTGCATACCCCTAAATTAGCATGAGCTGGTATAGATGGTGGCTGATCAGGTGAACGTAACATGTTTCCATGATGAAATTTACCTTCCATTGGATTATTAGAATCATCTTGATTGGAAAAATGACAAAATAAATAAATTATTTAAGATTAAGGGGGTAAAAAATATTATCTTACTTTTGGTATAGTTATCAAAAATCTTCAAGATATTTGTGCGGTTTGATTTGGCTGCCAATTTGATTGGTGTCCGCCCACAGTGATCTGATTTATAAGGATTGGCACCATACTTCAACAATGCTATGACACACTTTTCATGGCCTTCTTGAGCTGATATGCCTAGAGCTGTAGCTCCCTGTTTGCAGGCATGATCAGCCAAAGCTCCAAAGTAAAGTAAAATATTCATGACATCATGATTTCCCTGCCATGCACAAGAATGTAGGGGTGTGCGTGCCTCTAAATCCATAGCATTCACATCAGCATTACCTTAAATTGAAAAAAAAGCAATAAACTTAATTTTGAATTTTAACGAATTGCTATGCTCACAACTTACCCAGTGTTATCAGCATTTTCACCATATCAGCATGACCCTGCCAGGCAGCTACATGTAGTGCAGTACGTCCCTCACTATCGCTAATATTAACATCCACATCTGTGAACTCTAATAGGTATTTTACCATTTCCAATTTGTTTTCCAAAGCCAGAATATACAATGTGGTGCGTGAATCAGCATCTTTAGCATTCACATCACAATTATATTTCAAAAGATACTGAACTGTCTCCAAATGTCCTTCTAAACAAGCCAAACGAAATGCAGTCTTACCATCGTGAGCTTTTTGATCGACAAATGTAGCATGACACTCTAGTAAAACTTGAACACATTGTGTTCTACCCTCTTGAGCGGCCAAATGTAAAGCTGTCTTTCCTTCGTTATCACATTCATCGATCTTTGCTCCTGATTCTAGCAGCTGTAGACAAACTTCATGGAAACCTTCAAAAGCACCATAGTGCAGTGGCGTCCAACCCGCATTATCACGATGGGTCTCATCCAGGCCACGATCCAATAGCTGGCGAACTGTTTCTATGTTACCTTGAGCGGCGGCAATGCTTAGAACAGTGCGCCCTTCAGAGTCCATACAGTCTATGCCACAACCCCAAAAGAGCAAAAGTTTAACAACATTGGCATGCCCAGCAGTACAAGCAGCCCACAAAGGTGTTCGTCCCATAAAATCTGCCAAATCAGGATCAGCACCATTTTCGAGTAATAGTTCGCATACCTCAGCATTTCCTTCAAATGAACTGACCAACAAAGGAGACATACCATCATTGTCTAGCTGATCGGTATTAGCACCATGTTCCAAAAGAGTAGATATAACTTTGCTGTAACCCGAGGAGCCACATAAAGCTGCTACACATAATGCACTGCGACCATCCAAATCAAGATGATTTACATTGGCTCCATTCTCCAACAGTATTTCGACAATATCGTAATGGCCCATATAAGATGCAGCTATTAAAGAGGTACGCCCTTGACGATCTACAGAATTAACATCGGCACCATGTTCTATGAGTATTTTTAAAATATCTTCATGGCCACTCCAAGCAGCGGCTCTTAAAGCAGTTCGACCTTCTTTGTCAGCTAAATCAATTTTACAAGCTGGATGAGCTATAAGTAGCTTAACAACCTCAGTGTGTCCACCCCAGGAGGCCGATCTTAACGGTGTCCAACCATCGCGATCGGCATGATTAACATCAACGCGTTTCATACGACCAGTGCCATCATTACAAGGTTGAGAAAAGTTAAGCAATAGCTTAACCACATCCAAGTGTCCATTCCGAGATGCTATATTTAAAGCCGTTTGACCATTATAATCCTCTATTTCCAAATCTATGGGACCTTTACAGGCATTTAAAGCTCGTTCTAGTAGTAAATGGTTGCCATCATTAGCCAAGATGTGTATCAAAGCTTTACCCTTGTGTAGCTCCAAACGATTGGAGTCCGACAGTTGGTGCAGAGTAGATGAGGCATTATCATCCTGACTCTCATGGTGAGGTTCACTTTTCTCCGAAGGGCTAGCTGGACGTTGGGTCTCTAAAATACAAGAACGCTCACTAGATATTAGCAAATCTGCCAACTCAAAGTCAATATTTTGCGACTTTTCTGAAAGTTCGGGTGACATCAATGAAGATTCGCATGATGTTTGTGAATCTGTATTATTAATACCCGTTTCGATAAGCAGCTTTAAAATCTTGCCATCTGTAGGTAAGCTGGGTTTGAAGAAATCACACAAGATTTGTGAAAATTCATCACCCAATTCGTTGTTTAAAAACTTTTCAATCATATTACGAGTCTTAGGCAAAAAGTTGGGATCATTTTTAAAATCCATCTCACATTGAGAACAACAATTTAAGTGATTAGTGTAGAAGCAATCATTTAAATTAAGACGTGATTCTAAAAGCATTAATATTAAATCCAGATCAATACTGCGATTGGTAAGATACTCTCCAGACTTAATAAGATGATAGATAAATTTTCGTACAGTATTTGCACATAGAGTCTCAGATACTAGCAAATAATACATAGAGATCATGACATGTCCTTCGTTGACATCGCATATAAATTTCTTGGTAGCAAATTTAACGTCTACCAACCAATCCGAGAAAGAGTTATGGAATATCTTTAGTCTTTGTTGGCCATTATCATAGAGCAATATATTCTTCATTAATAGTAAACGTTTCTCAAACTCCTCGTTATCAATGGTATAATTGTGGGTTCTCAAGCAATTGAACAAGAACAGTTTGTCTACATAGCCCGAGGAAGCCAGTAAGACATTAAGAACTGGTCTTATTTTCATGTATTGTTTTTTATTGAACGATTTCTGACAGATATACAAATACAATCCATTCAGAGTACATGGTATTAACTTAATCTCTCGGAAACTAAAAAAGTTCTCCTTTATGCCATTTAATACTTTTTCTAAATAGAGAATGCAACCATTTGATTTAATATACAGCTGATGTAGGGACTCAATTATCTCCTTGGTTAACATAATACTGTCTTTAAAATCAGAGTTCAATCTATTGATGATATATTCTTGCACATCTTTAACCACATGTGATTTGCGTAAATCATCCAATGTTATCTTCTTGGAGCCCGTAAACATTTTGGTTATCTGTTTGGTTTGTTTCTTGGTAGTGCATACTAAGAATAACCATTTTGGAAAAAGATGTATATGATTCGATAATAATTCGGCCACGTTTCGGCTTTTATGTGTAGTAGCCGTTCCCCGGCCTCCTTTTAAAGTAGAAATTAAATTGCCTTCATTAATGTAGTTTTCATCTATTGAATCAATTAAGAGTAAAAGTGCAGTCTTGGGAGGCGTTAACTCCAGTAGGGGAAACAGAAGAGCTTTCTTAAAACATTCATCGGGATTCTTTTCAATATTATCGACAGTTAAACATTCAAATATTTCTGGGTTGGAGAGTAACATTTCATAGTAACCATCGGCTATAACAGTGCGGCAACTTTTATTTTTGGGCAGGGGAGGAGGTAGAGTATTGAGAGACATAGCTTCTGCATCATCCATAGGTAATGTTATTTCGGCTGATTTGCCATTATCGGATAAGTCAAAGTCAATTAAATTGTTATCGATATATTTGTCCTCAAGTTTTTCACCCTTTAATATGAGCTCCTGCCTGTCATGATCCTCTACTTCTTCTTCTTCTTCTCTTTCCTTACTTTCCTTAATCGATGTTTCCTTTTTTTGTTGTTTTAGTTTTGTTAGCTCTGCAAAATCTTTATCAACTTCGGGTTTATCTTCGTTGTCTTGTTTTTCTGTTTTGTCCGATCTTATATCTTCATTGTTATCATCTGCATCAATGGCCGCTTGAATTTCCTGCTTTAGGTCTTCACTAACAACAACAGCTATTCCTTCACCTCCTCCTTGTTGAGGTGCTGTTGACGAGCTATTTGGTGGAGAGCTGACGTGTTTAACGGGAGAAGCCACTACCCCTGGTCTTGTTAGTTTAACAGGAATTTTCGATTTCCTACCAGGACTAGTTTTACTAGAGGATGAACATGAATGTTCCTCATCTCTCTTCCTAAACTTTTCTGTATCATTGTCTTTATTTTCTTCATAGTCAGCGATAGGTTTATTTTTTACGCCTTTGGGTGGATGTGTGCCAAAGCTGTGTTTATCTTGCATTTCAGACTCATTAAAATATTGTTCAGGTGCTGGCTCTGACTTTTGCCGTAAAAGCTGCAAAGCGTCCGACCTCTTGCCAGTGGATGTACGTCGCTCTTGAAAGTGACCCAATTCCGAAAAATCACATTCCTTAGCACCTCTCTTTAGCTCAGCTATCAAAATATCCTCAACATTTTCATCTAAAGATATATTATTCATCGCCTCATCTAGTTTTGACTCCTGTTGTTGAACCTCATCTTGCAGAAATGAGAAACCTTCATCAATAATGCGCTGTGATTCATCTTTGGTTATAAGTGAAGAGTGACTTAATAATTGCAACACTAGTTTACGTATAAACAATGACAGACTATGGCATTCGGGATTTTGTGATTCAATTAAGTAACAAGCCAATAATTTTCGATTTAATATGCCTTTAGTGCCGGAATTGCCATTTAATATGGCCTGACAGATAGAAGTCTTGCCAGAACCATTAGAGCCTAGCACTAAGCAGCCATTGTACGTTGAAGAAGATATAGCGGAAGCCTTAGCACGCGCCGACATAAATTGTGTAGAGCCAGAAAATGGTTCATTTTTACTATTGCCTACAGCTGCCAAAAGACCTGGCATAGATTTCTTGCCAGCTGCACGCTGCTCCAAACACATGGCTATCTTTTTCAATACCCATTCACGGTTTATATAAACTTTGGCTTCATAGCGCTGATTTTGATAGTAGTGATGATGATGGTGATGACGGTGTACCACATGCTGATGGCCATTAGCTACAAAACCATTAACTTCTTTATCAGGTGATAATTTCTTTTGCATCAAAACTTCCAAGTTGTCAGAAGTTTCCTCAGGGTTACGTTCCATATTACCAGCTCCCTCTAGAGCAGCCTCCATTTCATCTTCAGGATCGACACTGCGTCTGGATAATTCTATGGGGAAGTTTTGTTGCACCAAATTGGCAAAATGTTCTTCTCTAGCCAAATTGGAAAAACTAGAATTCGGACAATCTCTGCCAGACATTTCCATTTTCTTATGCAGTTGAGTTGTATCTTTAAGAAAATTCAATATACGTCGGTCTTCCAATTGATGATTTATAGAAAGAGCACTGCTGCCACTAGTAGTGGGTAAAGGTATACCGTCGTTTGTACACATATTGCTGGAGGTACAACCAGAGTCTGGTTCATCGTCCAAGTCAGTAACCGGCTTAGAGTTCCCATTACGATGACTGTTATTCAAACGATTGCTATCACGAGTATTCAGTTGCTTGTAGTCCATTATGTTAGTTATTTTCAAATCATTAGGATCATTGGCTTCATTTAAAGCTCTAGATGTTGGAGTGGATGGCTGCTGTAATCTACTACGCTCACCGCTTTTATAGCGATCTGATTTTCTAAGTGGTGTGGCATAGATCATCTCTTTAGGCATATGTCCCACTGAAATATGTTTACTACCCTGATGATGTTTGTTGTTTGGTGTCGAGTTCGAATTAACGTTTACATTCGAATTAGCCACATTTAAATGAGCACTTTGATTACTTATATTATTGAGTAGCAACTGTTGGGAGATAGCTTTATTCGAGTTAATATTATTTGAGTTAGAATGGTTAGTTTGTAAATTTTTTTGTTGTTGCATTTTACGTACAGACTCATTAAACATGGCCTGACACGGCAAATTTTCATAGATATCATTTCGTAAATGATCATTGTCTTTATGTTTAGACATGATGGCAACTGATTGAATTAACTTAAAGTTATGGTAAATCTTTGGTTTATGTAGATAATATATATTTTTTTTATATTAAAGTTGAGTTTTTAAAAAATAATTGATAATTTTGTATTGATCGTTTTCAGTCGTTTCATGTTATTCGATTGTTCCGTTTGTCTGAAATTAAACAGAAAATTGAAAATCCATTAAAATTATGTGTTAAAAACTAAAATAATATATGTGTATGTATAGAAATTAAATTAAATGAGATAATATCAAATCATTATCAATATAATTAATAGGCGACACACACAGAAAAAAGGAATGTAAAATCAACATGACGCAATTTTGATTAGAAATCATATTAAATTTACAAGAAATAATTTGTCGTTTGAGTGTGTTAGTGTTTATTTGCTTTGTTCATTGCTACAGTTCACTGTTGTGCTTAGTTGTGTGACTTGTTGTTGTAGACGACAATAAGCGAATTAGCAGCGAAAATTTACTGCTGCTGGTCTAAAATTACCATTGTTTTATAAAAATTTTAAGCGGAAAATTATTAATCTAACCTCAAATCTCTTTGATTTAACATTTTTCACTGTTAAAACAACTTTGTTATAAACGTTACATTTCGTTTTAAATCGACATGACTATAACTTTAATTTCAAATAAGTTTTATGTTAAATAATCATTTAAATCTTATTAAATTAAAATTAAATTCATTTTACATACGATGGTATTTATTTAGTGTATAGCTAAATTAAAGTTTGAAGATGTTGTGGCTGCAGTGGTTAGCGCGTTCAAATCATGCAAGTGGCACTAGTTCAAATCTTGGCTGTGGCAGCCAACTACAAATTAAAAATTTTCTGATGCATATGCTGATACACATCACGTAAGTAAAATAGTTAATAAAATAGCTACATTAAAGTCATGTTGTTTCAGCTTCATATAACTATAATTCAACATGATTCTTCGTGTTGTTTCAAAATCAAATCCACGTTGTTTAAACTAGAATTAACTTTAATTCAATATTATTCTTCGTGTTCTTCGAATATCAAATTCACTTTGTTTCAATTCGAAATAAATTTGATTCAACATGATTTTTCGTATTATTTCAGTATCAACTTCATTTTGATTTAAATGTACTGGAATATTAAATCAACATGAAATATAGTTAATTCAAAAGGATAAACGTTCTTTCAACATTATTTTAAATCATGTTGAATTAGCATGAAACACCTATTAATAAAAATCACTACCGCAAAATGTTAAATTAACCTGGTTTATGACGATTTTACATTGAAATTTTTCTGTGTGCACGGAGAATTTTATATAAATTAAACTAACATTAGACAGCCGATTTCAGCAAAACTTATACCATTTTAAAGATATTTATTGACAGATGTCGACAATCTCTTTTTGGTTAAAGTCGGTTCAATATTTTTGAAGTTATAAGCGTTTAAGTTTGCTTATAATATCCCAGCGGTAAATTGCAAGAGTAAAGAGGCCTTCTGGAAGGTCTGTTTAGCAGACATAAGGCCTGCCAATCCGCATTCCATACTCATTTAATTTTTACCCAAGCTGTCATTGCGGCGCAGGCCTTCCACAGTCGCTTCCCAATGTAGGGATTCTCAAACTTATAGCACCTCTATTTTTTGGGTCGGGGGTTAATAAATAACCTGCAACATTATTATTATTTTTTTTTAACAAACACAACCCGCGAAGCGATTAGCTTGTCTGCGGAAAACAACTAGGGTCTACGGCGGGAAACGAACCCACGACCTCGGGACTGACAGGCTAGCATCGCTACCACTCAGCCATAGGGGCCCCCAAATTAAATTATAGAGGCCACACTAGGATGAGAAGGAGGGACACTCTTGCTCTCAGTTTAGGAGATACAGATTTATTACCAACGGCTTTACTGTAAGTGATAAATAAGAGCTTTAATTTTAGAAGAAAAAAATTTTTTTTTGATTTTTTTAGCTTAGTTTTGCGATTTACCTTTTTCTAGCATTTCTTAAAATGCGATTTAGTTATTTTTTTGCTCCAGCTCCTGACAACACAAGCTTATTAATTGCCTCGATATAAAAATAAGTATATTTTTGTTTGTTTTTTGTTTTTTATTATCTTTAAGGCCCATTGTTCACTATAATGTAAAATAAGATTCTTGTTGTATTTCTTTTATTTTTATTTTTAGAATCGTTTACTAAGCCAGTCAAACAATTGACCCTATTTTGACCTCTTTTGTTAAGAAAAAATTAAGTATGTTATTTCTTTCTTCTATTATTCTGCACTTGTATCTAGATACATATGTATTCATCTGAAGAATAAATATTTTGTATAAAGTCTGCATGAAAACGGTGTTATACAAACACATGCTACATAGAAGTATGCACTGAAAGTGCATCATAGCTATACTCGTAGTGTTAAATAAGGTTAACAGCTTTGCACGATTTTAGTATTAAATAAAAATAGAAGAAGTTTCTAATGACATGCTTATATAAAATTAATCAAAAAATTCAATATCAAATATATGAAGAATTAATTCTAAAAACGCTCGGCATCGTATCTCCCAAACAGTGCAGCCTACTTTCTTAAACCAGCTAATAACACTATTTATGTTAAAGTATAAAAACTCCGAGTGACTTCCTGTGACCACGTTAAAAAATCTCCACCTAGTCACTGTATCAGCACCGCTATTTATACTCGAAACTAAGTATTTTTGAACAGTCTCGTAAGAGCCGGTCTACACATGCAATTTTCGTTGCAGCAATTCTTGAATTTGTGGAAGAGTATTGAAAGTATATACTGTATAGTATATACTGTTGAAGTATATACTATATATATTCCCCTCTCGCTCTTTCTCACTACACATAGAAAAATTTTATATTAGAATCGTCGAAAACAAGGTTAATTTAAAATTTGTCGGTAGCGATTTTGCTTCATAGCTGTTTCATGTTAATTCAACATGATTGTACAATAGCCTTTAACAAAAAACATTTTTCCTTTTGATATAACTATATTTCATGATGATTTAATACTCAAGTACGGTTAAATCAAAATGAAGTTGATACCGAAATAATACGAAGAATCATGTTGAATTAAAGTTATTTCAAGTTGGAACAACATGATTTTTACGTAGCTATTTTATTAATTATTTTACTTAAGTGATGTGTATTTGCATAGGAATAAGAGAAATTTGTGTTGTAGTTGGTTGCCCCAACCAAGCTTTACAGTCGGGCCATATGCCTGGTTGTCAACGCTCCACTAACCACTGTAGCCACAACAGTTTCAAACTTTACTTTAGATATACCTGAATTTCACTTTAATTTAACATGGTTTAATCGATGATTTAACATAAAACTTATTTGAAATTAAAGTTATGTTCCTGTGGACTTAAAATGAAATATAACGTTTAGAGCAATGTTATTTTAACAGTGAAAAATATTAAATCAAAGAGATTTAAGGTTATACTAAGAATTTTTCGTTTAAATTTAATATTTGATGAGGGTGCTGTTGGCTGAGATGTTTAGCACGTTGACTACAAAACCTGAGGTCTTGAGCTCAAGACTAATTCACAGGCAAGCCAACAACATCTGATGTGCATTGTATTAATGGTTATTGGACTTTTGGACTGATCAGTTTGGCAGTACTGGCATATTCTAATGCACATCACAAGGCCCTTCGTCGTATTGTAGCAGAATCGTCGGCGAAGTAGAAGAACTAATAAATGGCTACACAGCTTAAACAAATTAATGCCTCGACTTGACACCAGAGGGGCTGTAACATTGGTTTAATATAAAACGCGTAATTGCAGAGTTGTAAATGACTTAAGCTTTCTATCTCTCTCCCACTTTACCACATTTTCTCTCTGCACTATTCCTTTCCCAAAGAAGGTAACACATTAATTAATTAACTGGTAGACATTAATTGCCTGATTGTTTTACTTCGCTTTAAAAACAATAAATGAAACCATGGTCATTTTAAATCAGCAGCAAGGGATTTTCTCTAGTAATGCGAAGTTTTTCGGCTATTTGTCGGGCATTTACATTTACACAGCACGAACATCAAAATAAGCAACAACAACAACTGCAATTGTAGCTATCAAAGACGAATTTACACCAGGTGGCCGCAGTTTTTTTGACAGCCCAAATGTAAATTCTCCACGTCGAATTATCTTGCGACTACCTGGTGTAGAGCTACCTTAGTAGCTATGAACAAAGCAAATAGACATCAACACACTTCAACAAGAAATTATTTCTCATAAATTTAATATGATTTACAATCAAAATTGCAACATGTTGATTTTACATTGGTATTGTTTTCCGTCTGTAAAAAAAGAAAAATTGCTGCAACAAAAATTGCACTAAGCTACCTTCGTTGCTTGTAGAAAATGTCCGAAAGTTTGGCATCCATTATTTTCAGTTTAAACTGCCTGCTAACGCAACATAGAGAGTGCTATCGATTTGTATTGTTAAATTTGAGTTTGCATTTACAATCTAATTTCGTAGCAATATTATAAAGATATATTTTCATATAAAAACATTGCAATGTACAGTATAATCGAAAACAAATAGAATTTGTAGCACTTCCAAAAACATTTTTACTAATATTGTGAAAATGACTACAAATCCAATGAATAGACATAAGGAAAAAAGTCCTTGCAAGGTTATATAAAAACCATTAGAAATGATGCGGACTTGTAACACTTTCAGATCACAAGTTCTTTGAAAGCTCGCCTTCAACAATTTTTTGATTTGTATATCTAAAGAGAACACAATTTCAACTTTTACTGTATTTAAGCCAATTTTACATTTAAAAAATAATCAAAAACTAATAGCCATTTACATTGTGGTTTTTTTTATCGTAAAATTAATGTTCAATTAAAACTAGAATCAAACTAGAATTGTTAATTTTCTACTTTATATTTGAAGTATCATCATTGTAGGTTGTCTTATAGTATCTAATAATGGCAATTGAATTATCTAACCTTTTCCATCAACAAAACAGATTGTTAAATGCTTTGATAACAGTGTAATTTATTTAATTATAGCTACATAAAAAATAAAAATCTGCTGTTAGTTTTTCATCTAAGAAAATGTTTTTTCCATTATTGTGTAGAAAAGTTAAACGAAAGGACATGGAAAACATCCTTAATACTTAATTTTTTTAATCTCTCTCCTCACTATCTTCCACTGCTTCTTCTTCGACATCTGCATTTTTAAGTTTATTTGCAGTTGATAATTATGTTAATGTTCGGTTTTTTGATTTTGAAAAAGAAAAGAAAAGAGGAACTAAAACGATATTTGAGCATGGAATACTTTGGCTGTAATGAACAGGGATGCCAATGTAGCCCTTTTGCGGGCTAGGCTTAGTCTGTTTTTAGTTACTCCAAACGCGAAAAAAGTTTTTATCCCCAAACAAAAGAACGCGTAAATCTAGCAATTTTTACAATTAGCTTTTAGCCCCTTTTCACTTCTTGATCAATATGGGTAATTTTTTTTTATTTTTGAGAACTATTTCTTCCTTCATTCCAGCAATAGCGACTTGTGAATTAAAGCGGCAATATAGTTTTTACTTATTTCCTGTTGTTAGTTTGCTTTACCAGAATTAAAAAAAGAAGAAGAGTCTGGAATAATCTTCCATTCCTTTAAAAATTTGTTGTAATTTTAAGTTATCCGTTTTTCAAAAAATTTTACTGGATATTGCTTTATACGCATCCTTTTTTAGTTTAACACTTTTTAGTCCCATTTTCAAACATTTTTGTGCGTTTTGGGTCTTAAAACTTGGCATCATTGGTTTTAGTTGTTACTCGTTATAGAATAAAAGCCAATTCTATAGGCTGCTTGTGTGCTTACCAGCTACTCGTCTTTATGTCAGTATGCCATAAAAATTTCTTTGTTGTTTTTTAGGGTTCCGTACACCAAGAGTGTAAAGGACCCCTATTGTTTTCGCTACGCTGTCCCTCTGTCTGTCACAGACTTTGGCCGCTACAGGAACAAATATATGTCAGTTAAAAATTAAAGGGTGTTCTAAAGCGATCAACGAAAAATGTTGAAATACTAATGTTATATACAGACACCAACATATGGACACTTAAAACTTTCAAAGTTAGTGTTAATTGGTGTAGTCTGTAGAGTAGACTACACCAATTAATATCGTTATTTAAAACAATAAAAGTTAAAGGGTGTTCTATTAGTTAATGTAATTTTGACTATGTAATTTAGAAAATTTGCTGTATCTTGGAAACCGTAAGAGGTAAAATCTTCAAATTTAATAAAACGCTAAAGCTAAAAAATTCCAAAATTAAAAATTTCAACATGAATAATCGCCAAAATGGAAAAAGCGCTTAAAGAAAAAAGCACCAAAATTAAAAAAATTTCTAATGCGCAAAAAATAACCAAAACTAAAAAGATCACCAAAAGCCTAAAAAAACGCAAAATAACGAAAAAAGTCGTCAAAACGAAAAAAGTACTAAAACTAAAAAAATCGCTAAAAATAAAAATATAGTAAAAAAATTGCCAAAAATGGAAAAAAATTACCAAAACGAATAAAACGCAAAAAAAAGCACCAGAACTAAAAAAATCGCCAAAAACTAAAAAAATCGCAAATCGAAAAAAGTATCAAAACCAAAAAAAAAAAAAACTAAAAAATCACCAAAACCGAAAAGAGCTCCAAGACTGAAAAAAAGCGCCAAAACTAAAATAAATCGCTAAAACTAAATATGGATATCGTCAAAAAGCGTAAAAACGTTAAAAAAACCCAAAACTAAAAAAGTCGTCAAAAACAAAAAAAAAATTTTTTTTAAACGAAAAATTGCGAAAAAAACACCAAAATGAAAAAAGCGCCAAAAATCGCTAAATCAACAAAAAACTTAACAAATAAAAAAAACTTAAATTAAACGAAAAAGCAAAATGAGAAAATTGCCAAAATGAAATAAGAGCAAACATGAAAAGGGATATATGTGTATTCGCATGAAATCCTTCGTATGCGAGCTAAAGTCGCACTTTACTTAATTTATTTATTATTAATACAGGCGGTTGGAATGGGAGCTCATGCTTAAGTGTTTCAAAATTTTATCTTTGAATTGATGAAATTTGTACTCACGTTTGGACTAGGAATGAGTTTTACGAAAAATGCTCCTCAAAAAATGAGTATAGGGTTTGAAAGGACTAATAGTAGGAGTAAGTTAAGAGTTATGACCATTTTCTTATTTTTGACTTGGGTTCCCATAGAAAACTCAAAGTTTCAAACAAACTAACAAAACTAAAAAAATTTATTCACACGTTTTGGAGCTTGTATGCCACAGATATACATATCAAACTTATGGGGCGTTATTTTTGAAGAGGACAACAAAAATTTTTTTTTCGAAATTCTTTGATATTTGTCACAACTATTATAGTTCCAGTAGGTATAAATATGCATGGAAAAATTTTTTTTATGATGTTTACTTGTCGAGTTATGGGCTGCGAAAATGTTGCCGTTTTTGAAATTTTTTTTAAAATTAGTGTTTCGAACTAGAACAAATAAAACAAAAAATTTTAAATATGTGATTCTTATAGGAAATTATCTGATCTTAAAAAAAATATTTAATAAAATTTTTTTTTCATGTTCAAAACCGGAAACTACCAATGGAAATAACAATTTTTCTAACCTCGACATGTTTTATTTCTTTTAACCAAAATTAGGATGTCCTCATTATACTGTAAGAGTTTGATAATGGGATCTCCATAAGTTTAAAAGTTTATAAGTTTCTTTACATGTTCCCACTTTTTGCTCATTGTTATAGAGAATAGTGTAAAGCTTACGTTTAATGTATGTATTAGGTGCGTTCAGCACTTTTATGGGAAACTCCCCGAGAAATAATTTCATTGAACATTTTAACCCTTTCCTAAAAAGGAGCAAAAAACTCCCCTTCGACGGCGAGATAGTGGGCTGAAATATCCTACAAAAAATTTCTCATAAAATTTTATTATAACACCCAATTCACACGCTGAATAAAAAACCAAGAATTGTTTTTTATTTATTTTTGAAAACATCTTCTAAAAACCTCTTGTATTTATACGATGATTTTTATTTTCATGTTTTTTTTATAAATTACTCTACAAATTTGCTATATTTACTCATTTATAACAGCAAAAGCCATAACACAAACACACAGAGAGAGAGAGAGAGAGAGAGAGAGAGACAGAAAGAGAGGAAATGAGATAAAACTCAAATCGAACTAAAGAAGAATATAAAAAAACATAGAAAACAAAAATCGTGATGTTTTTCTACCCCGCTCGTCCACAAAAAAAATGTCCTGATTTTTATTCATGATTAAAAATCACCGTGTGAATCCCCTGCAAGTCTTAATTAAATTTCTTTGGATATGCATACAGTTCGACTAAAACTGATAACTTAATTGTTAAACTCTAAAGGCACCTAGAAAAAAGATGTACATGTTCAAATAAAACTGAACAAAGTAATTGTAATTATCGATGATAATTCATACTAGAATATAGAAATAACAAGAAGCTTAACACAAGACATAAAGGAAAACGCTAATATCAATAACTATCAAATGAAATACTACAGCTCTAAGATTGACTGTATTATATTCAACTCTTGACTGCAAACCACCGACTTTGCTCAAGTGGTCTACGCGAAAAAGAACTCTGACGAGATTAGCGGGGTCTATCGAAACATGTCAGTTCAACTCTCCGTGCAGTCAAAAGTTGTCTTTGTCTAAATGCTTCACGTTTATCTCTAAATAAAAATAAAATGTAATTGAAAAATCAAATTAAAACCGAACTCAAGCCAAAATATTTAAATTTCTTGAATAAACTCATACAGTTCGACTAAAACTCATAACTGAATTCATAACTCAAAACACTTTAAATTTCTGAAATCGGATAATATTTAAGAAAGTTGCAAGCCTGGGATTTTTTTGATTCCGAGGTGGTCAACTTGGGCCCACTGTAGCTCCGTTTCTGCTTAAGATACGATACCACCAAGGCACAGAGTATAAAACCTGATTCCTTTTCTAAATATATTTAAAGTTTCAGATAAATCCAGGCAGCAGTTTATAAGTTCCAGATTTATTAACATTTATTTTGCAAAGGCCTTCACCACTGTATTTCATGATTGCCGCTGTAAAAGCGGTGATATAATTAACTACCCAGCGAAAAAACTCAGAAGACCTTCTTACTTCAGGCCTTATTAAAAACCTGCTTAGTCAGTTTTTCTTATTCCATTAACATTCTTATCTAACTTCTAAAGAATTCCTTACAGAAGGCCTCGGCTATTCCGTATAAAAGATAAGATGCATATTCCACATTCGCTTCTATGAGAAGCCAGAAGAGAAAGAATAGCATTTTTGTTTTTTTTTGCCAAAGCAAAAGAACGTTTCGTTCAGCGTTGTCAACTTTTCAATTTCAAAAAGCATTGAAACAAGGAAAATAACGCGTAATATTTGAAAAAAAAATCACTGAAATTCTTTTTTTTTCATTTCATTAAAAAAAATCTTATATTGAGTAATTTCAAAATACTCCGACAAGGTCTGGATTCTTACGCTGTCCAATTATAAAGAAACTCGACACACATATCTGTGGTCACAACCCTTAATCGCCTAAGTCGACTTAGGACAACATTAAATTTTTTGTGTGATGGACTTCATTCGTGTCTAAATCAAATAGGAACCAGTTTTTTAAGTATGTAACTTTTTTAAGACGACAATTATCTATAAATTAGTTAAAGACAAGTAAACTGACGACTGATTGAAAGTGAGTTTTTGATACTTTAAACAGCTTTCCCGAAAATTTTTGAAAACGAATTAGGCGGTTAAGGCTTGTGACCACAGATATATGTATATTCTACTCTTACATGCGCATCACATGGCGCAGAAATATAATCTACGGAGAATCCTAAGAAATTTTCGCCAAGGAAACATAGGTCGGAAATAGTTCATAGCACGCGCAAATCGACATAAATGTTTTATATGGGCATAACTAGTATTACTGAAAAATCTTAGCACGATCTATTTTCTGGTTCGCCAAATATAGCGATTAGAGAATGGAAAATCCAACAAAAATAAACTAAACCGATTTTACAAAATTCATAGAAATTACTTTAGAAGAAAGGAAATAATTTGAAATAAAAAAATTACATTAATCAAAAATAAAGAAGCCGCTATAAGAATACCGAGATTGAAAATATGTACCTCCATTTGCTTTTTGACAGGCCTTCCTTAGAAACCCCTCATAATTACCTTTTTAGAAGGTCTTTTGTCAGGCCTTCCAGAACTAACAAACGAAAGACCTTCCCCGCAATGATAACGCGTGTAAAAAAGGTATGAGTATGGAATGGAGCGAGCAGGCCTTGTTTATCCAAAAGAAGGTGTACAGAGAGAGGCCTTCTTGAAGGCCTCCGTACCCCTTCAATTTTCCCCCGGGTAGTACGTAAGTACTACGTGTGTAAACTTGTGGAATTATGCAACCGTAGCTGTAAATGATACACATTCATACACATGTAGCCTGTGGCTTTTGGTTGCATGTTTTTTTTAGGTTTGATATTCCCTATTTGGACACTTTTATTGTGATTCTCTGTCATCCAGCAACAACCGTTGATATTAATATTCTTTTGCAAACAAACTCTAGCGCCCTTTCATATATACCCTGCAGATAACGCGACTAGCCCATACACGCATGTAAAGTATATTCCATAGAGAACGAGGACTAATGCAAAGGTAACCAAAATGTATGAAGAAACCTGGTCGATTTACCATTACGATATCCTAGGGCTGGACCATATAACCCAGCATGGCATTAAATCGGAGCAGTCTTAAAACTGCTCTATATCACTAGTTGATAGAGCACTTAAGTGTTCATCTACAAACTCTTGTTTGCGAATCACATGGTCCATGCCTGCAGTACATCGGAGTAGTCTTAAAGATACTCTATGCCACTATTCTCACTCAAGTGTTCGTGTTTTATCGATATCAGTCATTAAAACTCGAACATTTGTCGGTTAACTACAAGCTCTGGTTTGCAAATGACATGGTCCATGACTGTATTACATATGACCATGTTGTAACTAGTCCAATTAAGCTAAAATGGACCACGTAGTCCAATATTTTCTGCAGGGTATATACACTTATCCACCGAAGCGCACGATACTTTTGTACGTGGTTTTATTTTTTACATTATTTTTGGGCTTTTTCAGCTACATATGTATCTATTGCGTTAAGCGAGGGAGAAGTTTATTTTGTTCACTTTACGAGTACGAAGTATGTGGTGCTTTAGCCACAGCAGAAGGATTTTTTGTTTTTTATTATCATTTCTCTTTTAGTCATTTTGTATTGCTTGAAATTTCATATAATCAAAGGATTTTACGTCCGACATCCATATTATGGTAATTTATCACAAATATGCATGTTTTTCTGTCCATGCCAGCGAATGCATGTAGTCGTATGTGGTTGGTAGAAAAAGTTTTTTTTTGCATACAAGTAATAAAACAATTTTTTATACGTTTTGCAGTGACCAAAAATGCTATCAGTTTTCCAAATGTTGACGTGGACACATTTTTGTTTTCGTATGTTTTAAAGAAAATAGACATATTCTGTGTGAGAATAAAATGTTGTAAAATTAGGTGAAAATACTAGTGTAAAAATGAGACACATTCATTTAACTTACGAACATATATATGTATGTATGTGAGTATGTTTGTAAATATGTAGTACTGTTTTTGGATAAACCAAGTTCTAATTAAAGAATGACAATGACCGCATTTCCATTAATTAACTAGTGCAAATTTATGAAATTTACATTCAGAGTTGGCCCAAGTTGAAATTTTTTCAAATTTGAAGTTTTAAAAGAAGTACTACTTTTTAAGGGCGTGGCGCCGCCTACTTCCGTAATTACTAAATTGTATAGTCATCGTAAGTAAAGGTGTCCACTAAATCCCAGATCAACAGGTTAACAGTAAAGGCCTAAAACTAAGTATTACTTTTTAAGGGCATGGCTGCGCCCACTTTTTTAATTATAAAAGTGTAGAGTCATTGTAAGTAAAGGTGTCCACTAAATCTCAGATCAATCAGTTAACAGGAAAGGGCTAAAACGAAGTACTACTTTTTACTGGCGTGGCACCGCCCACCTTTTTAAATACAAAAATGTATACTAATTGTAAGTAAAGGTGTCCAGCAAATCTTAGATCAATCGGTTAACAGGAAAGGGCTAAAACGGAGTACTACTTTTTATAGGCATGGCGCCGCCCACTTTTTTAAATACAAAAGTGTATACTCATTGTAAGTAAAGGTGTCCAACAAATCTTAGATCAATCGGTTAACACGAAAGGGCTAAAACGGAGTACTACTTTTTATAGGCGTGGCGCCGCCCACTTTTTTAAATACAAAAGTGTAGAGTCATTGTCAGATCAATTCGTTAACAGGAAGGGGCTAAAACTAAATGTTACTTCTTATGGGCGTGTTGCCGCCCACTTTTTTAAATACAAAAGTGTAGAGTGATTGAAAGGGTTAAACTAAGTACCAGTTCTTATAGGCGTGGCGCCGCCTACTTTTCTAGTCACAATATTAAATTGTCACCAAAGCTAAAGGCGCTTACAAAATTTCAGAGCAATTGGTAATTGAAAATTTACCATTCATGGGTAAATTTTCAATTACTAAATTTGAGCCGACGACACAAACGCGACAAACTCCACAAACTCCACAAACAGGGTAAGTAAAATAAAACCATTTAAAAACATGGCAATCCTCTTATGATAAAATTTTTTAACGATATTTTAAAAGGCTCCATGAAAAATTGCCCAAAACCAAATCGCCCAAAAATAAAAATTAAAAATCGCCCAAAATTTTTCCATACAAATTTTGGGTGATTTTTCATATGAAAAATTGCCCAACAATTTTGGGCGATTTTTAATTTTTTTTTGGGAGATTTTTCATTTTGAAATTTTGGGCGATTTTTCATATTAAAAATGTTTCCATGAAAAATCGCAAAAAAAAAATGAAAAATCGCCCACCATTTTTTTCATACAAATTTTAAGTTATTTTTCATATGAAAAATCGGCCAAAATTTTAAACCCAAAAATTCTGGTAATCATCAAAATCAAACATAGAATTTAAAATATTATATTATATTAAATAATTGAAATTTTCTCCAATGTGTTCCATTTCCACCATTATTTGGCTTCTATAGCAGTAAAAGCAGAAATTTGGCATACCATAGAGTTTAAAATTTTTCCACCCGGCCAAAGATCGGCTGCACGGAAACTCGTTGAAAGCACGTACCAAATTAAGCATTGCGAAGGCTATTAATATTGAAAATTGTCGTAAGCGAAGCCGAGATTTAACATACCATAGAGTTGAAAATCCTTCCGCCCGGCCCAAGGCCGGCTATACGAAAAATCGTCGAAAGCGTTTCTCAAGTTAAACATTCCAAGGTTCACTAATATAAAAATTGAAAATCGAAACGAAGCGGATATTTGACATACCATAAAGTTTAATATCCTTCGTGCAGGTGGAATCAAGTCTTTGCTTCGCTTACGACAATTTTCAATATAAGTTGCCTTCGGAATGCTTAATTTGGTACGTGCTTTCGACGACTTTTCGTGTAGCCGGCCTTTGGCCAGGCGGAAGGATTTTAAATTCTATGGTATGTCAAATCTCGGCTTCGCTTACGACAATTTTCAATATTAGTAGCCTTCGGAATGCTTAATTTGGTACGTGCTTTCGACGACTTTCCGTGTAGCCGGCCTTCGGCAGAGCGGAAGGGTTTTAAACTCCATAGTATATCAAATCTCGGCTTCGGTTAAGACAATTTTTTAAATTACTTGCCTTTGGAATATTTAATTTGAAACGCGCTTTTGGCGGACGGAAGGACTTTTGACTCTATGTGATATGTAATATTTTGAGATGCGGTTTCCTTGACGTGTTAAATTCCGGCCTTCGATAATTGATCATTACTGTATTTTATGTTTATAAATTTTGTTGTATCTATGATAATTATCTAAATAACCTTTGGAGAGCCATACTATAATTTTTGGCCGATGGAAAATATTGCCTTTTATTCAGACTTTTATTGCTATTCGGTAAGAAACGAAGACTATTTATGTTTTTCTGCAAGTTTTCTTTTTTTCAATATAAAAACTAAATTACTATAACTTTTAATTTTTTTGGTTTTTTTAATTTTGGGCGATATTTCATATTTTTTGGGCGATTTTTAATTTTTTGGGTGATTTTTCATTTTTAAATTTTGGGCGATTTTTTATTTTTTGGGCGATTTTTCATCTTGAAATTTTGGGCGATTTTTCATTTCTTTTTTTGGGCGATTTGGTTTTGGGCGATTTTTCATGGAGGCAAGTTAAATAAAACCATTTAAAAACATGGCAATCCTCTTATGATAAATTTTTTTTAACAATATTTTAAAAATTGAATTTTTAATAATAAAAACAATATGTGAAGAAGTGAGGTGGAAAACTATCGAAAATTTTCTATATTTTGAAAAAATATATCGATATATCGATTCTAAACTATCAAAAGTTAGAAAAACTATCGATATATCGACGATACTATCGTGATACTATCAAAGTTTTATACTTCTTAGAGAAAGCACTAAATATGTGTGTAGAAATGCTAAATAAACCGGTTCTGAAACAAAACAGAACTTTATTTCTTTGTTCAATAAATAAGAAAACTAAAATCCTGGTAACATTTCAATATAAGAAAAATGTCGTGAGTTCAATGATTTTTAAATCCAATTTAACTAACGGACGATCGTTGAAAAACATGTCCAACACTACCATTGGGTAGTGGATCATTTACTATCGATAGCGGCAAAAAAATCTATTGTTTTTAAATAATAATCGAGTGACGAATAAAGCCATCGATAGTCATAAAAAAATTATATATCGATATTATCGATATTGCCATCGACAGTTTTCCACCTCTATGAAGAAGGTTAGTGCAAAAGGTTACGTATGAGTAATATGATGGTAGTACCATAATATTACTCATCCGCCCTACATTAAAAATATTGGATAACCGCACTTTCTTCCCATATATTTTTTAAATAAAAAATTCATAAGAAATTACTGTTTAATATATCGTTAAAACTTTTTGACTTAAGAGGATTGCTATGTTTTGTAATATATAAATAGTAAAAAAATAAAAAAATCAAGGTTCATACAGTTTTCATGCAGGTAAATAAAATAATTCTAAAAATTTCGACTATTTTTAGAAAATCCACTCCCCTGGCCATATTTTTGATCTGGCCGGTAGCAACTAAAAGCCAGATTAATTATATTAGATATATCTAATATATCTTCTTCTTTTTTTTATTTTCCTTTTTTTTCGATGAATTTTTTAGTTTTTTTTGCGATTTGTTTGGTTATGACAATTTATTTTTGTTTTGGAGCTTTTTTAAATTTTAGCTCTTTTTTAATTTTTCCGATTTTTTTCGTTTTGGCTACTTTTTATTTTTATATATTTTTAACTTTGCCGTTAGTATTTTCTTTTTGGCTTTTTTCGTTTTGGCGATTTGTTGCGATTTTTTAGTTTCTGACAATTCTTTTAGGTTTATTTCCCTGTAATATTTTTCATAGCTTAAATGTGGTATTTATGAATGTATAGAAAAACTAAAAAAACACAACAAACCACCCGAGCCACCAAATACAAATTAAAAATTTCTAAC
Organism: Panzeria rudis; assembly: GCA_956483635.1. Lineage (NCBI taxonomy): Eukaryota > Metazoa > Arthropoda > Insecta > Diptera > Tachinidae > Panzeria > Panzeria rudis. The sequence goes on from OY101447.1 coordinate 123,341,912, forward strand.
AATTGTGGTCATATCAGGCCAAAGTAATTGGCCTTTATTTTTAAACAGCTAAGGCGTATAGCTCTATCCGATTGTTAACAAGACACCTCTAGTCTTTTTTGTACTTTATTTGCACATTTTTCTTCTAGTAAATTCATCAAGCTTGTTTGCTAATAAAAACTTTCTAAAAACAAATTAGAATTACAAAAATATAAATTCAATAAAATGTATTAATATATTCCAGATATTCTCAAAAATTTATGTGCAAAATGTAATAAATGTATTTATAAATTTTGCTCGCTTATTATAGTTTAGCGCTAAGGCACTTTACAAATTAAAATAAGAGAAATCAAAGAAAATTATCTTTCAAATAAAGCTAATTTCATTCTAATTCCATAATTTAGTCGTGTTTGTTTTTCATAAAAAATACTCTTTACACATCCATAACAATTTTTAAGGCGTTGTGGCGTTAAAGAAATAAATTACTGTTATAATTACCATTGTGAAATAACGCCTTTTAAAACTTATCATCATCATCATCGTCAATATCTTTACGAGCCTAAAAGCAATCTATTTTTTGCTTCTTAAAAAAAGAATATTAAATTTTTTGTTGTTGATTTTTGCTAACGTTGTATATTTTCTTCGGTAGCAGAAAAAACAGCGAATTTTCATGAATGAAAAATGAGCACTCATGAATAACAAGTATCATAAATGTAAACACAAAGATACCAACACATACTTATATGTATATACATATATATGTATGTGTGTATAAATTTTGTACGTACGAATGTAAAACAAAGTGTGTTTGTGTATGAAGGTGCATGGGAAATATTAAAAAAAGGAAACCAGAAGTACAACTTAGCGTATACGTTACATACAACTGCAGTTTAAAAAACCACATGCTCATGCACTACTCACACTCTCTTTTTGTTAGTGTACTGTATATGAAAAAAAATAAATAAATACAAAAAACAGTAAAAACACAAACACCACTCCCCACACAATAGTCAAAATAAAACATGCAAACTATGCACAAACATTCGCACTCAATATAAATATCTTTGCAATCAGCGTTGCCGCTTTGGCGAAATTTAAATAAATTTCTATTTATTTACTTTAGTTCGCTTCTTATATTTTCAATCTCTGACCAAAACAGAGAAAGCCGGTTTAAGTTTGACGTATGGGTCTGCTTATGGCATAACAACTTCTAAATGCTAGTGTTTCCCCTTTTGCATTATAGCATTTTTAGTTTTTCATCGATTTTCGCTCCATTATGGTTTAAAATGTTTGAAATTGAGTGTACTATTCAATAAAATAATAAAAGTATGGATTTTGTTATAATATGTTGTACAAAATAGCATTAAATGACAACTAACGTGAAAATCATTTTAAAAATTAAGTTATGAGTTTTGGTCGAACTGTATGGGTTTTTATCTAAAGAAATTTAATTATTAATTTAATTTTTCAATTAAATTATATTTTTTATTTAGCATGTAGCATGTAGACAAAGAAAAATTTTACTGCGCGGAGAGTTGAACTGAAATGTTTCGATAGCTCCCGCTAATCTTATACAATTTTCATAGAAATGATCGAGTTATCATAAAGAAACTGTTGTGTTTGTTAATAAAAGAAATAACCAAATCTGTTGTTTTAAATTAATAATACTTTATTTGCTGTGGCTTAGTGGAATGCAAGGAAACGAGTGATCATGTTATGCATTGACTCTTATTTGAGTTCTATCTCATTATCATACGATTATGAGTATCTTTCTAATAATACAGATGTCCCAACAACAAATACAAAAGTATACTAACTAATTTTAATATACAAGCTTACAGAAACAAATATAACTTTTTAGTTTGTTTTCATCCCGTCTTGAAAATTCTGCGCAATAAAGACATGTCAATTGGCTACATTTTGTAAAAAAATAAAGAAAATTAAACTACAAATTTTCAGGATATTTGAGGATAAATCATACTTTGGCATTTTAGACGCTCTTGTAGCAGGAAGCTATGTCCTTTTTAATCAATATTCGTTAAGAGGAGACTGAAACCTTTCCTTTATATGTGATGACGTGTTCTAAAGTTATTTAATCTTCAATAAGAATATGTGTAAATTTTTATTTAAATCAGAGAAGTGAAAAATGCAAACCCTTGTTCTCATTTCGCAAATTTTCTTTTTAACCTATTTTCAATATTAGCTGCATTCGAAAAATTATCGAAAAACGAAAATTTTAAATAACACTGGAACAAAAATAAAAAGTGAATGAATAATTATAATTATTCATTCGGACAGAGGTTCTGATAATCGATCTTATATAATCAAGGAATCGAGTGGCGTTCACCGTTTTTCTGGATTGGCCCTATTATTCGTTTAGGATCTATCTTATTGCCAAATTGTGTAAAGAGAAAACGGTTATATCTCTATGTCTACATAATATAAAATACAAAAAAAAAAAAAAACAATACACCATCTATTTTATTAATTTGTCCAGCTTTATTTTGCTCATTTTATTTGACTATTTATTTTTTAGCTTCAAGTAAGTCAAATAATAGCTAGTTAATTGCTGTAATAATGTAAGTAAATTTGTAAGTCTTACCTCTTATTTTTTGAGCATCTAAAATTATAAGTAGTTACCTCTTAAATCCTTCTTTACTTTTTTGCCTACCAGTAAAGGCCATGATTCGCTATCCTACACAATCGTGTGATCTGCCAAATATGACATGTGTGCTAAAAAAGTATGGTAATGTGGACTAAAAATGCAATTCTGTGACAGATTTTTTGGTCAAGTCGTGCGATTTGGAAAAATTTATGAAAATTGAGTTATGAATATTAGTCGAACTGTATGGTTTTATCCAAAGTTATTTTATTAGTTTGGTTTGTATTTTATTAGTTGTTTGTAGTTTAATTTTTCGATCAAATTATTTTTTATTTAAGAAAGAAGTTCTGTAGCATGTAAATATTGAATATTCAAAGAAAAATTTGGATGTACGGAAGGTTGAACTGACATCATATGTTTCGAGAACGGCACACAGTCTTCTCATCAGAGCCCTTTGCGTGCACTACCAGCCCAATCGAAAGTTTTTGCCGCCACCTTGCGGCGGGTCTTACCTATTAATGAATTTTTGTAAAGGTTCGGAACTTCACTAACTGTCTTTTCTTGCTTATGTTTAACTATGTTAAGCTTTTTTTCATTTCTATCTTACCAGCGTGAAATATCATCGATATTTTCAATGCTGGGATTTTTAAATGTTTATTTTGCCCAAGTTCTTGGAACAGTATACATACATTCATGTTTTAGCTAAGTGCCTTTAAAGTTTTAACAATTGAGTTAAGAGTTTCTTTCTTAAAAAATAATTTGATCGAAAGATTAAATTAAAAACGAACTTAAGTCAGACTTATTAAATAATTTATGAAAATTTTCATAAAACGATAGTTTCCATACACAAAGTAAACATATGTTTTTGCATAATTTTTGTATAATAGTATGGCACCTACAACGCCATTTTGAAACGATTTTTTAAAGTCGGTCAGACGATCATGTAGGGTAGTGAATCAGCGCCTTAACCAAAGTTTTTGGTTTGGCATTGACAATAGAGATATAGATGTTATAATAGATCCTTGATTTAATACTAGTATTTAAAATTATTTTTTTTTTGTAAAAAAAGTTTTCTTTGTGGTAACTCTGACTGCAATACATGTGCCAACCAACTCATTCACATAAATTACAACTAGTTAAATTAGTGATGCCCATTGTATAGGCATAAAAAATATTAATCAAATAATAAGCAGAAAAAAAACTTGTTTTACTAAAAACGTTAAGTGTCATAAATATGCAATTAAGAATGAAGTATGCAAAGATATTCTGTAGCGGAAAAAATATTCAGAAATATGCACTAAGGAATCTATGCCAAAATTATTACAAGCTTCTGAAACATATAATTATGTTATTGGCGCCTATATACATCGCAAAGGAAAAAGCATGCAATTTCATATTTGCGGTATCCCTGCTTATTACTGAAAGTATTAAAATTGCAAGGAAATAAAGTAAGTAATTAAAATTTGTGATTCGAGTAAATTGCAACTAAATATTTTTTTTTTATAAATTCTTGAGAAAAAGTTGTTAGAGCCAAATAATTTGTAATAGTGTCACTACGCAGTGTACCGATTTTTATCTCTATGCGAATTATTGTAAACTTCCTGCTATATTCAGTTTATTTTTACCGGACTCTAAGGTCCATGCCGACAAACTCATGACCAACCACCATAAAAAAATTTTTTAATACAAGTTCTTCGCAGGTGCTTGGGCCAAAACTCACTTTCAATAGTGAAAAAAAAACGCTGAATAGGCATCACTTCGAAAGAACACAAAAAATGAAATATTCTTTATGGATTTTCCTAAAAAGTTGCTGAGTTGTATAACGAGTGCCATGAGTAGTAATAGTTGTAGTTAAATGGGAAAAAATCTTTCCTTATCCATTTTATTATTTTTTTCTTAGATGTTTAACTTTTTTCTTTTAGAATATTATAATAAAAATAACTTGTTATGAGCATATTAAATGCATGATGCATAATGTGAAAAAGATTGTTTTGTATACGTATGTTCACAAAATTTACATACTTATGCATTTCAAAAATCTTTTTAAACATTTTTCAGGAGTACATATTGATTGGTTGAGCAATGTTGCTTAAATTAATATTTAATATTTGTTTTTTTTCTACAACATAATTAAGTCATGAATTTTTAGTTGAACTGTATGGTTTTTAACCCAAAATATTTATTTTTCTAGTGTAAACTTGTTTAATTTAATTTTTAAATGAAATTAGTTTTATAAGAAAGAAATTCTAACATGACATAACAATTAAAATACTAAGAAAATGTTTGACTACACGGAGGGTTGAACTGACATCATGGTGTTTCGAGACCAACCACAATCTAATCATCAAAATTCTCTTGCACGACGACCTCACTGTCAATCATGGCAGCTATAAGTAGGTAGATTGAATATCCTTTTAATAAAATCAATTTGCCTAAGGCAACCTGTAGTTTTTCAGGTTTCAATTAACTCCCCCTAAAATGAGTCCCAGATGTAAACTTTCAAAACCCCGATACAAGTATTATATGTTTTTTGATGCTCTCTACCAGAATCAGTCGTTGGAGTCTTGCAACTTAAAAAGAAATGGATTTTGTTGTAATGTGGGTAGCTTTACTTTATTATAAATAAAATCGTCATTTATCGATCGATTTTCGTGGAATATACGCAATTTATTTGCTTGATGATCCAGTAGTAAAAATGGCAATTTTTTGCCATTTGTGATTTTTTTTAATGAATTTTTAGCAAATAAAAAATCTTAAATTTTTATCCAAAGTTCATAACTTAATCTTCAATTTTACAAAAAAATTATTAGTTTTTATTTCATTCTAAATAATTCCCAAAAATTTATGAACATAACAAAATAATGTTAAAATATCTTAAAGACAGCTAAAATTAAAATTATTTAAACTAATTTTTGACAAAATTGAGCTAGCCTTTTTTAAGTTATAATAAAAACTGTGGCGCAGTCTCTTTAAAACGCAATTTTTGCAAAAATAAGGTACTTTCACTTCATTGTGAATAAAATCAATATTTACCCATTCAATTTTGTGAAATAAATATTAAGTTTCACCATTTTCGATTTTTATAAATTTCTTTGTCTAGATGCTTCACGTTTATCTCTAAATAAAAATATAGTTTAATTGAAAAATTAAATTAAAACCGAACTCAAGCCAAAATAATTAAAATTTCTTTGGATATAAACCCATATAGTTCGTCTAAACTCATAATTTAATTTTTATAAATTTTTAAAAGTGAACAAGAACGCTGATGAGACATTGTAGCGACCTTTCGAAATCAGTACTACTGATCCGTTCTGCTAATCTGATTTGAATATTCCAACACTCCACTCTTAATAAAAATAATTTGAATTTACATTAATTCAAATATTGAACTAAAAGCCGAAATAATAAAATTTCAGACTTAAATATTATCCAATTTTACCAAAAAAAAAAAAAAAAAAACAGTACTTTTCATCATTGCGGTCTGATTAATTCCCAAACCGTTGAGTATATAAGCAAATAATAGAAGGGCTTAAAGACAATTTTATTTCAAGTCTTTTAATGGTTTTTGTAATTAAATTGTACAACCAACCCCTTTTGAAAATACCGAACTTTAGAAAAAAACAATGAAAAAAATTATATATAAAAAAAGTTTTTATTTGTTGTGGTGGGCTAAGCATGTCTATAAGCCTGCATTTCCTTGGTGCTTTATCAAATAATCAGGAGACTTCAACCATACTTTTGAAAAGGTTCAAACCTCTTATCTTATGCACAGACTTTCGAGAATTATTTGAGAATTACAAAAGAATAAGTGTAGTAAGTAGTCTTAGAAACTTATACAAAACACAACAAACAAATTATATTCGACATGAATCGATTTTATTTTTCTACCACCTTTATAAAATTAATTTGCCACTGGGCGACTTGATCGTAAATAGCCAATTTTAAATTAATCGAACAGTTAGTCGGATACCAATTAGTCGGTTAACCGATTGAATACCCTAATAAGTACCATAATCGCCTGCATTTGAAAATAAGAGAGACATTGAATCTTTTAAACCACTTACATTTATATACAAATTCAGAGTTTTTTAGATTTGCATGGACACACACTATGGCAATAATCAACATTTACTATATGTTCTTCTTTCGAAAGACTATTATTTAACGAAATATGATGACAAATTTGTTTTTTTACTATGGAATGAAAACTAAGTTGCTCTGGTGCTCCAAGTCCGTCAAAACTTCAATGCTATGACTGTTTAGCTATCATACAGCGAAAGAATTGAGTCGATGGAGCTGCAGGTTTGCTTGAAAGTAGGCACTTTTTTTATAGCAATTTCTAGTGTTCCGAACATTAATCGGCTCGTATATGTATACAGCCGAAGAGTAAAAAATAAACAGCAACTTTATTCTATTGTACGACAGCTTGTTGTTTTTTACGTTGTTGTTTTTCTTTTTAATAGGGACACAGGGGAATACCACTAACACATGCTCATAAACACTAATACTAAATTAAAAAATCATTTCTCTCAATGGCCAGCACTGATTTAAACTGACACTGCACAGTGGTTATAATTGAAAAAAGGTAATAAATATGTATCTTTGAAACTTGCGACCCGATTAAAAACGATGTACCTAAAAATCATAGAGGAGGATCTAAGATTTAAGAATATTTAAGTTCTAGCCAGTCTCTTGAAATACACTTTGAGCTACACGAAAAAATTTCTCAGCCTCATAACTTTTACAAATAACTATTAAGCGATTTTAATAAATTTAAACTTTTTGTAAAGCGAATATTAGATATTCGCATTTTCTTTACATAATTTTTTGAAATTAAAAATTCATAAAAAAATTACAGCTTAATATATTGTTTAAAATTTTTAAACATACGAAGATTGATATGTTTTTTAAATAATAATAAAGAAATAAAAATTAAAAAACTAATTTTAGTACAACTTCACTATTTTTCGAAAATCTGCTCTACTGCGAACATTTTGGGTGGGCGGCTAATAATTAAAAGCCATATTAATTATATTAAATAGAAACATTTTAAAAACTAGATGAGCATTTTTTTTCTTAAGCGATTAATTAGGATTTTCGCAATAATTTTTGGAGTCTATTTTTGAAATATTGTAAGCCAAAAATTTTAGCTTTGAAATTTTTTGGAAAAAACATCGTACAATTAAGCTCTATTTTTGTCAAAATTTAGATATTTTTTACTCTCTTTTCAAATATGCTTACTATATTCTTGACTTTGATTCTTTTTAACGACTACATGAATTGAGATAACAAAAAGTTTTTTTCTGTATGTTATCAAGGATTGTGTTAAAAACCACAAAATATTTTTTGGCTATGATCTTACCAGCGATATTGGTGAAATAGAAAACAAAGTTTAGATCAAAACGCTACATTTTAAAGGGATCTCAATGAAATAGACTATCGGCCATGTTCTGTATTTCATGTGGAATTAAAATGTGCGGAATTATCAAAGCATTGTTGTTGTAAAATAATATTTATAACAACAATGCTTTGATAATTCCACACATATTAATTCCATATGAAATACAGAAGACACCCACCCGTATATTTTATTTATTAAAATCGGATAATATATGTAAGAGTTATAAGGCCGACAAAGTTGTTCATGCTCGAGGTAGTCAAATTTGACACCCTGTCGCTCAACGTGTGTTTAAGCGGTGTTATCCAAATTGCAACATTCTTAAAGCTTAGGTCTTACTCTATTATTTCGGCATATATCATTCTGTAATCAGTTCGCAAGTTGTAAAGATCCAGATTTATTTCCCATTTTTCTAATTGGAACCACTTTGCACTGCTTTGGAATCACAGCTGCGTATGTTTTATAGTTGATTATTTATTAATCATACGACCCAGTACTAAGCATAATGATCATTGATACAGGGCTGCAAAGAATACTCAAATGTATTCCTAGAATGTACTCGTATGATTTTCGTGTGTGCGTACATGTATGTTTTTATATATGTACGTATGAATATATGCATGTACATGTGTGTACATTAGGATTAGGGATGTAACGATACGCCGTTTTGCCGATCCGATACCGATACCGATATTTAAAAATAAATATCGCCGATACCGATTCCGATACCGATACGAATATTGAAATTGAGTTCAAGCTTAGATCAACAAAACTCAAGTGCAATTTTTTTATTATACAAAATTACATTGTAAGAGAGACTATTTAAAATTGATTTTAACCCAGTATAAAAAATTGGAAGTAATTTTTGAGGAGCTACATTTTCTTTGCTTCAAAAAAATCTATATTAAAAATATGCCGATAATTAGTAGAAAAGCAAGAAAAAATTTTCAATTCCTTTGTAATTTTAAAAAATACTCGCCATGCTTTTTAAAAAATCGATTTTTTAAAGAACATTTATCAGCTAATATTCTTCTAAATAACTTAATAGCTTAATTATTAAAAGTCTTCTAAAAGTTTATATTTATTCACTTAAATTTACATGACAATAAAGTTTTGAGTTTAAATTCGCATAAAAAAATTGTGAAAATGGGTAATTTTTTATCCTTTTTCCTTGAGGAAAAACCATTATAGAACACCGAAAAAGAAATTTGTCCTAGCATCGCTTCCAATTCGGTGATTGGTAATCGAAAAACAGAACTTCTTGCAATGGCAAGGATATGTAAAACTAATTAGAAATTATCCAAATTTGCAATACTTCCGGATCGCGAGTTCTACATTTTTATGACTTCTTTGGAGTGTCTTTTTTTGCTGGAATAAGATTTAAAAAACAACGACTTGAATTTGAATTCATGGTAAAATTAACAAAAGTAAATAATTTTTTTACAAAATAACAGCATAAAATATTATTAGTTTTTAAAATTGATATTAATAAGATTTAAAAAATAACGTAGTGAATTTAATTCATGGTAAAATTGAACAAAAATAAATTATTTGTTAAAAAAAACTCTGAAAAAAATTTTCAAAGTATCGTCGTATCGACAGTAAAATATCGCCGATACCGATGTATCGGAAAATCTGAAGTATCGCCGATATATCGGTATCGGTATCGGTATTCGTTACATCCCTAATTAGGATAGCCCTTACCAAAAAAAAGTTTTATTTTTACCAGTCTCAGCATTAGATCTACAGAAAAGTTGTTAGGTAATAAAATCTTGCAAACTTCACAAGCAACATTTTCATAATATAAAACTTTTTTCTGAAATTAAAATTTTGGAAGTTACGAGGCAAGAAAATAAAACTTTATGGTTTTCCCAAAAATTTGAGCAGGCCTTACCTCTAAACGATTGCCCTGAAATTTTTTCAGATATTTTTTTTTACCAAAATTCTCCAAACTGGGGGCGAGATTGAAAAAATATGTCAAAAATATGGGTACCCCCGTAGTGTAGTGGTTAGTGTGCTAGACTATTGCCGGGGGCCGCAGGTTCGATTCCTGCCAAGACCATGGGTGTTTCTGCAGAAAAGCCGAAATAGGCTTAAGCAGTATGTGTGTTCGTTTATAAAAAAATCCTCCATATAGTTAAGGGCCATCCTAGTGTGCATACATAGCCACGACCACATATACATATATTTATATACATAATACATACACACATACGTACTAAAAAGCATACATGTATACACACACAAACATACATACGAGTACTTTCGAGTATATTCGTGCAGCCCTCTAATCAACAATACTTGAACTTGTGCATGGCCTATTTCGCGGAAAGGCGGCCATAAATATCTTCTATGTCAGTCAACTGGTTTCAAAATAGAAAAAAACAATATCGAGCCCTATTTTCGATTTAATGGTAAGCGAAAAAATTTAAGTTTTCAGGAAAAGTTTTTTTTTATTATATTCAAATATGTTTTTTTGTACATAAATTGTCACTTACGATAAAGTTTTAATGCCTGTATTTTAAAAGTTAGCAACAATTTTAGCATTTTGACAATTCTAAACTATTGATATGCCCGTAAAAAAATTTTTTTCAACAATACTTGAAAATGTGCATGTCATAAGTAGCGGAAAGGCGGCCATAAATATCTTCCATGTCAGTCAACTGGTTTCAAAATAGAAAAACCATATCGAGCCCTATTTTCGATATAATCGTAAGCGAAAAAATTAAAGTTTTTTGGAAAAGTTCTTTTTATTATATTCAAATATGTTTTTTTTATACATAAATTGTCACTTACGATAAAATTTTACTGCCTCTATTTTAAAAGTTATCAACAATTTTAGCATTCTGACAATTCTAAACTATGGATATGCCGGTAAAATTTTAATTTCAATAAAAAAAGTTTATTTTTTCCAACATGTCGCTTACGATTAAATTGAAAATGTGACTCGATATGGTAGCAATAGAAGCAAAAACACGATTTTCACTAATATCTGCAACACTCTTCTTAAAAAAAAACAAATGCATTTCTTATTCGTGTTCAACGACCCAAATTTGGCTTAGAAAAGATCTATTTTTTGAGGTTATGGCAAAAAGTTAAAAGTTTATAAACTAGTACATATTATAGTAGAAATAATCTAAGGAATAAAGACCTTCACTCTCCACAGTCTTCAAACTCTTTGCCGACAATTTCTTGTTTAAATGTTTGTATTAAAACGTTTGCCCTTGTAATAAGTATCCTGAAAGGAATCACTTCCTATTTACTTATATTCAATTACTGACAGAAAATAATCAAGTGAATAAGTTCATTGACTTTCTTTAATCGCACTCGTTGATGTGTTTTATTCCATTACTTTTACCAGAAATCCTTCGTTTATTAATTTTATTGCCCTTTTGCATTCATATAAATAAAAAATCTATGCTTAAATATCATTAACATTTTATGGCTTCTTTTTTATTTTGTTTCATCATATATATGAGAGCGATAGATTCTGTTTGTCCCTCTTCATTTAACCGTATAATTGATACATCATTGCCACATACTAGGACACTGATACAAGGAGAACGACCAAAAATATCATATGAAAAAGGATTTATTTTCGTATCCTTTATTTAAAATCAATTTATGTGAAAATTTCATGATTGAACCTTTATTTTTGTTACGTGAAAAAATCAAGTCAATATAAATAATTGCTCAATGCACAACCTGTTGTAAGTGTTGTAGATCGTAAAAATGTTGTTGGTAATTTCCTCATAAACATGTACAAGACTTTACTCAGCAGTTCTGATGGTAAATTCTGATGGTAAATTTTGCACAAGTACGAAGGTGTTGCTGCTTAAAATTTTAGTTCATAAAAAATGTGGATGAATTCTATTCAGCTTATTGTCTATGGCTAGCCAACTCTTTTTTGTATCTTCCAAACAATTTTCACTTTAATGTACCTTGATAATCTCAAGTAAAGGATGTCATACATTCTTCAAATAATTCCACAGGCTTGTAACTTTCCACTTTACTTCCTCTAAGTAGTCTGATTTTGTGATAAGTTTAACATTTTTATAGGTATTTCTAATCATTAATTTTTACACGGCAAAACAAGTAGCCACTAACAAAGTGGGCATTTGATGCTACTTTTTGGTTTTATTTAGATTGGTCACCAGAACTAAGGTGTTCCGTTATTACGTGGAATGAGTAAATAAATCTGCTTTGCTATTTTGTACATACAAGTATTTTGTGGTCATATGTTTTATAAAAATAACAACTAAAATAAATAACAATGAGAAACGTATATTCGTATTGAATAAAACTTCTTTTCCATCGAAACATCTGAGTGACTGTTAAAAAAAATCAACATGTACATATGAATGTAAGCACACTCTGACAGAAAGATGCTTACCTACTCAGATACAAACGATAGTCAATAGTATTGACAATCAGATACGAAAACTATTCCAAAAAGAAATTAAGTTTTGTTTCATTTGATTGGAATATAAAATAAAGGAAACGGAAAGAGATATTGTAATACGCCACATGTCGTTTGCTATAAAATAAATTGAAAGCGATGGTTTTCTTGTGTTATTGTTACTGATATTGTATATTATTGGACATGTGCAATCAAAATTTGTGTGCATCAATTGTTGTGTAAAATATGAATGGTGTTCAGTGGTGACTTTAATTTAAATATTGCTTGTTCAGATAATATAAATACTGGAACTGGAGGATACACAGAGTCAATGTATTACGTTTACAAAAATCCCAAATGGGCAATTTTGTTCACAACAAGCCATATTTCATTAAAATCGATCCATAACTTTGGATTTTATTTACAATTAAGTGAGAGAGCTCAGTCAGCAAAATTGTGATTCCCTGCAGACAAAGCAACTAGTATGTAGTTAGAACTATGCTAGTTGCTTTTTACTTCAGACTAGTTGCCCATCTTTCCTTTTAACATATATCGAACTATCGGTTTTAGCATTAGGTTGCCATAGGAGCCCAACTAGTTCATTTGTATACAGTTGTATCCCACTTGGAATCCTAGTTGTTGTAAGCTAGTGTTCTTACTAGTTTGTTTATTTAGATTTTGTAACTCTTAAGGAGGCCACAGACGTTGCGACCGTTGGTACAACTTGAGTAGGTTGTACACGTAATTGCAACGTTGGTGGGCTCGTTGTATTAAGTTGTGTCTTGGTTGTACGAAAGATCAAAAAGTTTTGGTTTTTTGCCATGTTGTACAACACTGTCGCAACGTTTGTGTGCCTGTCGTATACTATTTTATGTATTATACCTGTTTATTCTTGTTGTCACCACCTTGCAGTAAACATTGAATGTGATTATTATTTGCGGACAACATAAAATGATAGATATTTATTTACTTGCTCACAAGTTGATTGCAAAATGATTGCAAACCAAATTGTATCGTTTGTGCGACAAGTATACAACTTGACTAGTAGCTGAGTTGTACCAACGGTCGCAAAGTCTGTGGCATGCATTAAAAAAACTTTGGCTCAACCGGGGTACGAACACACATTCCTCATATTTCAAGGCAAGTACTCTACCCACTGAGCCACTTTCTACTTATTTTTTTAAGAGCTAAAAATATGTTTTAAATACAAGCCGTATACCTGAAAATGTTGTCCTTTTTTGACTAGTATCGTTATTGGCTCGATACAACTAGTAATATGATTGTTCTTTTTTTACTAGTATCGTTACTAGTCTTCCTACAACTGGTAATATGACTGCCCTTTTCTGACCAGTAACATTACCACTAGTAATATGACTATCCCAAAGCGTATCTAGTTAAACATTTAGCTGCTGGGTTTCCATACAACACACATACATACACACACACAAATTAATATATTGCTCTTTTATGATTTTTATCAATTGATTGTGAATAAAATAAAAAGTTGTAGACCGATTTTAATAAAATATGGCTTGTTTTGTTTGGAATACGTCAACCTATATATCTACTGAAGAATGAAGATTTGTTCTTATTTTTAATTTTTCTATGACTTTTAAAACAAAAATTTTTATAAACAATTTTCTTGGCACAAGATCCACGACCTCTCTGAAATTACTAAACAGATTAAAAAACAATGCTACAACAGCTTGAAGATAATATTATTGTTTGTTTGATAATATTATTGTTTGTTTTTTTATGCATCTGAATAAAACAAACCATTCTCCAGTTATGTTAATAACACTGTGGATACACTAAAATTATTCAGGGTTTCTCATGCACCAATTCTGTTTGGTTGGAACCCATAGAGAGAGAAAATATGTATGGTTTTTCTAGGTCACTTCGTAAAGTGATTTTATAACGGTAAATGTAGTGAAAAAACGATTTTCTTAAAGTTTGAACTTTAAACAGTCATTAAGTCTTTGTTTTTGATTTTGTCAGTTTTAAAATTTTCAAAACTTTGCAGATACGTCATTTTTCTAAAACAAATTTTTGTTCTATGTATTTTTTGTTGCCCCAAATATTCTCTTTAAAATGATATACAAAACATCCTCAACAAATTCTGTAAATTTGGTGAAATAATAACATTTTGAATATGTCATAATTTTGGAAATAAAATTTTTAAAATTTTTTCCTTTAATATAAATTCGTTATAGGATGAATGATAACATCTGACCAAATTTCATCAAAATTGAAAGGGGTCATATCTAACTCTTAGTTAATTTGACATGGAATTACCCACTCGGCCAAAGAATGTCAACCCATAGACAGCTGTACAAATTGGAAGTTTTCTTGGAAAAAAACTCTCTGCAACAGTAGAGTTGTTACACCAACAACAACAATCAGTACTGAAATAGATATAAATCTTGTCCTAACTATTTTGAAAGGTTGGCAGAGGTAATTGACAATGTGACCCATTTATAATATAGAAGATGAATCTTCGAACATTGAAGAAAAGTGAAAAAAAAAAATTAAAAGGAATACGAAAATCAGAAAACTTTCAACTCCAATAGTTTTTCATACGAAAGAATGGAACAAAGTAGTATAAGTCGCCTCCAGGTTTCAGAAGATTTATGGCTCATAACGTATTGATGTGTAGTGGTGGAATTACAACTGAAGCTATTCTTGAGTTAGAAATATTCTCAGTATAATAAAGCATCAATAACATGAGATACATATTTAGAACTTATTAAATATAAACCTGAAAAAGTATTATAGACCGCATGATAATATTACGATATAATACGTAAGAAATGACATACGCAACTAGATTCGAAGGAAAACAATCGAAATAGAGGAATCCAAATTGATTCGAAGTCGAGCGACTAGCTTTCTTGCGATGAATTAGATTTTCTATCGATATTGGCGCATAATCATAGTCAAAACAAAGTATACTTTAGGAGTTTAAGACCAGTATTTTGTATGGTCATACTGGTTTTTAATTCTTAAAGTACACTTTGTTCAGAACTATGAATGAATATGCGGCATTATGGAACAGGTTATAAATTAATTTTTTTCTATATTTATTTCTTATATACGTTTGTTTTTAAAATATTTTGTTGTTTTTTCTTATACGAACATATCGTCATATAAAATGCAAAAGGGCATTTAAGAAAATTTTCAGGAGAGATAAAAAACTTAATAAAAACCAAACTATTGCGATTTGTATCGTTAATTAAGTCTGAATTAATGATAATTTGCTGAAAAACAGTTTTTATAATCACAATAGTTTGCTTTTTATTCAGTTTTTTTCTCCTGACATATGATGATATAATTTTTTATAAATATTAATAAAAAATTACGATTTGCATTAGCCCCAATGAAATGCGCATATGAACTAGCTGATACCCCTCCATAATCAATTTTAATGTATTTTAATAAAACTTTAATATTTTACTTAAAAAGTAAAATACTGATCGATTTTCTTGCGGTAGTCATAAAATTCCATACAAAATAAAAGCAGTCCCAGCGAGGCCCAGGAGTTCGTTTGTGTGAGTACACTTTGGTGTTTGCTTAAGGGTTAAAGTTCAAACTTTAAGAAAACCGTTTTTTCACTACATTTACCGTTATAAAATCACTTTACGAAGTGACGTAGAAAAACCATAGGTATTTTCTTTCTCTATGCACAGAAAAAATTATCTCCAAAAATTTTTCAAACAAAAGTTTGTCTAACAATAAATTTCATTTTCAGTAAATATTTTTCACTTAATCAATGAATTGTTTGTTTGACTCTTATTTAGGACGCAAACACCAAAAACAACAAGAAAAACTGTGTCGTAAAAAACAACCCCGATGACGAAGTACACACAAATAACAACAACAGCAATGATAGAAAAAGGAATGCGATTGTACCAAGTTTGTTTATTTAAGATTTTTGAGTGAATCAATTCGATACTGTCGTTGCGTTAATTCTCATTAATTTCTTTTTAGAGTTTTTAGATAAACATTCAGACTTTGAACACATTTAACAAAGCGAAATTTCATAAATGCTTAATGGATGATCACCCAGGCAAAAATTTTGTTTGATATATTACAAAAAATCCAGTAAATATTTTTGTTTGATTAAGTAAACTATTTTATTTAATATTTGTTAGTATTTTTAGACTAATTGTTTTATAAGTTCACAGAAAAATATTGTTTGATATTTTTCAGAAAGTCCTGTAAATCTTTTTGTTTGGTTTAGTTAATTGTTTTGTTTACAATTTGTAAATACTTTTAAACAATTTGTTCACTGAAAAAAAGATGTTGTTTTTTTTTAATAAAATTGTTGAGATATTTTTGTCTATTACAAATTTGTTTGTAGGTCCGTTCCTAGACAAAATATTTACTATTTCATTTATTTCCTTTACAGAAAATGAAATTTTGTTTTTTCTGTGTGAGCTTCAACCAAATAGAATTGGTGCATGAGAGCCCCTGAATAATTTTTTTCTCAACTTTTGTATCATAGTGTAATATATCGCGTAACTGGTAATTTAGCTCCATCTTAAATGGATCCCACATGTAGACATTCAAAACGCTGATACACGCATATATGTATATATGCTCTAAACGTTTAGACAATAACTATTTTATAATTACGTCTTTAATAAACGCGAAGGTCATCTTAAATATTAAAGTGTTTTATAAATATGCTCTGTACGCAAATTCAAACAGTTTAAATGAATCTAAGATTAGAAAAAACTTCATTGGGGAAGCGTTTAAAATAAATTGCTTTCTTAAAAAGAGTAACATTTTTAATCGCAATCGAGAGGTTACTGACATGTTATTATGTAAAAATATCAGTGCCTCAAATTTAGAAGAGAAATTGGCTAAACGTAAAGGAAATCTTTTTGCTTAAAAGCTATTTATGTCAAATAACCATATTCAGAGTAAGCGTAAAACAGAATAATTTCAATTGCTCGTATCTAAACAAATTCAACATTAATAAATACCTTATTAAACAAGTATTGTCCTTTTAATATTAAAAAAGTATTTTTCAAGTTTAAACTTAACAACAATTAATCTATTATATTTTCTATGCTTGATAGACATTAAATTTGATGAGAAAATTTGCTATTAGATATTCTTTAGCCAATCGGACAAGTTTCTAATTTCTTCAAAAGCTTAACAAAAATTTTACAACTCGCATAATAGCCAGGAAAAACATTTAATACTGTTGTACAACAAAATAACGACTCGCTGTCTGCCTTACAAAAGTGCATATCTATCAACACGATATTATCCAGCGCACTTAACAGCTTAATGATTCTGTTCCACTTTTTAACTACCACATAGTTGGTTGTTTAGTTCTTTCAAAGTTTGACCAAAAAATAGCAGGCGATAAAATAGAAAGAAAATCATAAAACTTTCCAACCATATAATCATATTTTAATATTTGTTCTAAAAGTATTTTCTTTGAATACTGGCAGTAACCCTTAATAAGACCATAATAAGACAATAACGGATACTTTTCTTAACTTAATGCAGTTGCTGGCTGCATAACATCACATGCACTAAAGAAAAAAATCCACTGAATTATGGTAAAAGAAAATCCTACAAGTAATAAACGACTCCAGCACGTTTCACAGACATGTTCTATCTACGGTAGAGAAAAGGAAACGTGCTAAAATCTACAGCACACATATCTACTTGAGCAATTAAGGAATTTGGCAAAAAAAAAGCTATAAAATGATGGTATTAAATAAGTATTATAAAGCGAAATCCTGATGAAATGCTAAATTAGAAAAGTATTGAAGTCATAATATAGCAAGTAGTAAAAACTTTATATTTATATATAAGATACTCTTATTATTAATATGAAAAGAGTTAAAGTGGAAATAGAATAATAGAAATAGAATAATAGAAATTTATTTAGCAGTTAATTTATAAAAAAAGAAAACAACTTGTGCTAAAAATATACTTAAACACTTTTTGCTTCATTTGAAACTCAAACTTGTAAATTTATTAGGTTTTCCCTGAATATTGGTTTCGGTTTCGATATTAAGTAACTTCACTATGCAACAAACTGAAACTTTTGTCATGCCCTTTGATCACCACTATATTTTTTTGATGTGTTATGGTCCCCACTTAAGTACACGCACAGTCGAAATTTAAAATTCTATGCACACATTATTTTATTTTTTTTCTAATATTTGGGATTTTTCACTGATTTCATCATAACTTGGGAAGGGGTAGTCCAATTTTATTATAAAGGGTAATAAAAAACTTAAGCTAAAATTACGTTTAAGCCGTTGAAATTTATTTTTAACATTTATATAAAATCGAAAATGGCAAAAATTTACGCTACAAATAAAATAACCTTTATTTCATGAAAATCGATAAAGTGAATCAAAGTTCTATCTACTGATTCTGGTAGAGGCTACCAAACAAAAAATATATGTACGTGTATCGGTGTTTTAAGGCTTAACTCCTCTTAAAATGGATCCCAATTGTAAACAATACATGTACATACTTCTTTTGGTGGCCTCAACCTGAAGCAGCCGTTAGAACTTCGTTATTAAAAAAGTTGGATTTTGTTGTACATTGTAAATATTTGTAATTTTTGTAAAAATCAAGTGACTTTACTTTCTCTATTTTCATTCTAAACGTATACTTTATTTAATTATTTTTTTGTTGTTTACCAATGTAACTAAATGAAATATGAGATGGTAGGATGCATCCTATAGTTTTCGCTTCATTCAATGCATTCTGAAATATATTTTTCGATTTTTTAACATTTCTGTGTATTGTATCGAGCGTTACATTTGATTTCGCGGTTGTTCCGGGAATGATTTTTGCGAAAAAAACACACCACAAAAATGAGTGTAGGGTTTGAAAGCACTATACATACATCTACTCTCCAAAAACAAAAAAAGTATATAGTCGCAAGACGAAATTAAAAGTTATGACCACTTTTTCAGTTTTGACTTGGCTTCACATGCACAAAAAAAAATTTATCTTTTAAAATATTTATTTACAAATATTTATGCGTTAGCAAAAAGTGGGCTAGCTCTTCTTTCAAATAAGACTTATTTTAATAAAATCAACACTAGCAAAAGTTATATCAATTTCAAGTATTTTTTTTTGTAGCAAAACACGACCTACCTAATACATTCTTCGAAAATATAACAAGGATCAGTGCGGTAGAAGCAAAATTTGTTCAACGAAAACGAGAAATTAATAAGCAGATAATGTTCTTTATATCGCTTCTACTCTACAGCTGCTGTTAACTTTTTTCAACGTCATTAAATTTATAGATAAATTATATTTAAAAAATTTTTTACGTAACGCTCAATACATTTTTATACGAATTCAATATTTTTTCCGAGCACACACTTTATTTTGAATTCAATGCAATTAAGATGTACATATATATTATTCGATGTATTTTAACATAACCTTCTTAGATATTCACTAAAAATTTTTAATTATATTAAACAAAATGTGGATAACACTTAATACATTTTTTGGATAAAAGCGATGATTGATTGCTGAAACGTTTTGCAATATTATACTATTTAACAAAGTTTTGTGAAGTTTTAAAAATTTAGTAGTACAAACCTGCGCTGTTATTTTAGTGTATGCTGTTAATGCAATTTTAATAATTAAACTAAGTAATGAAGCGTAATAAAACTCGTAACGCTCAATACACATGACTGCGGACACCAACAGTTTAAAAAAATCATAATGGTTTTTAATTTAATCTTTCGATTAAACTATTTTTTATTTAAGAAAGAAATTCTAAAGCAGGTAAATATTGAACATTCAAACAAAAATTTGTATGTACGGAAGGTTGAACTGACATCAGATGTTTCGACACCACCACAGTATTTTCATCAGAGCATTTTTACCTACATTGCCAGCGACGACAGCAACAACACCCTAGCTAAAATCCTAATTACTTAAGTATGCCCAATCAACAGATTTGTCGCCACCTCGCGGCGAGTCGTACCTATTAATGAAATTTTGTAAAGGTTCGGAATTTCACTAATTGTTTTTCCTTTATCATGTTCAACTATTTTAAGTTTTTTAGATTTCTGTCTTACCAGCAAGTTCGGAACTTTACTAACTGTTTTTCTTTTATCATGTTCAACTATTTTAAGATATTTTTTCTGTTAAGACAGAAATCAAAAAAAGCTTAAACAGTTAAATATGATAAAGAAGAAATAGTTAGTGAAGTTCCGAACCTTTCATTAATAGGTACGTGTAGGTAAAAGCGCTCTGATTAAAAGACTGTGGTGGTCTCAAAACATCTGATGTCAGTTCAACCTTCAGTACATCCAAATTTTTGTTTGAATGTTGAATATTTACATGCTTTAGAATTTCTTTCTTAAATAAAAAAATAGAAAGATTAAACTAAAAACGAACTTAAGCCAAACTAATTAAATAACTTTGGATAAAAACCATACAGTTCGACTAAAATTCATAACTCAATTGTGAAAATAAATTATAATTGCTAATATTTTTCAAAAATTTGATGCACAAAATAAGAGAACCAAATGCAAATATTTTAAAACGGTTATAAATTTATTCTCGTTTTTGAAACAAATTATAGTTTCTTAATGTGGAAAATTAACAGCATGAATTACGGACACGATATTTTGTATGAAGAGGGGAAAACAGGGGTCTAATCACAGAATTCGATATCGAGTAAACTATTGTGTAGAATACTATTTCGATACGTGTCGAGTAAGCTAATCACCGCATACGCATCAAGCAATTTAAACAGAAATCGTGAGGGAAAAAATTTGTTTTTAAATAAAACTAAAGTGTTTTAAAGTTGAATCCTTCATTTTTGTTTATTTATCTACATCAAAAAAAGGAAGAACATTGTTTCATACGCATTAGGAAGGAAATAAGAGATAAAAGTGACTATTTGACTTCGCCGATAACAGCAGTTTTTGTTATAAGATCTTAAATAGGATTGAGACTAATAAATGAAGCATTTAGGGTAGCTTTTGCAAGTTAAATAACAAAACACAATGTGGTAAAATAATTTTTGAGATCAAAAAAGAATATATATATATCGGCGTTTTGTAAGATCACATCGGAATTTTATTTTAAGGGGGGGGGGGGGGGGGGTGGTTCGCCTTAATATTTTCTATAAAATTGCTGAACATGGCCCACACGTGAGATGTAAAGTACACATATTTTCATGTACCGATATGCTGCACGAACAGGTCAAAAAGGGAAAAATATTAGCCCCTCCCCCCCAAAAAATAAAATTCCTATGTGATCTTAAAAAACGCAATATCCTTGTAAACTTTTCCACTACAGGTTTTACGCAACATTAAAGATTTCATAAAAAGAAAAAGAGTGTTGAAATCATAAAATTCCAAATATCTTGTTGCTTAGCAAATTGCAAACAGTTTTAGGAAATTTGTTGTATTATACAATCCAAACTTAGTACATATTTGTGTTTATCTTAATTCCTTTTATAGAAAAAAAAGTATATTATATGTAAAAAAATTTTGTTAGATAATAAATTTAACTATAATATTTTGTTGCCAAGAAATGAAAAATATACTGCACTAAAATTATATATAACAAAATCTATTTCTTAACAATAGTCTGTTTTTAAAAACATTTTTTATTATTTCATAGTTTTGTTTTGTTTTATTGCTAGTTCCCATTTTCAATTTAACTTATAATGACATTTTTTGTTTTTTATTGACAGGATGAAACTAAGAGACCGACAGACAGATGTACATACATAAATATATCCATATAAATTCGTATTCTTGCACCACCTCATGTTCATCATTACACAATAGTTTTACTTTCCGTCTCTGATGTGGGAGTATAACATTTTTAGTTGCAAAGTGTCGTTATATATTGCTTTTCTGTCACTCTATCCTGTTAGTTCGTCGGATACCGTTTCTTTTACACACATTCGTTTTCACATTTACATGTCAGTCATAAGGATCCTTGTGGTAACATCCGTTTTATTGTCGATATTTTTGTTTTTTTTTTCTTTGTTTTATTTCAATATATAAAATACGTACGTATTGTTACGTAATATACTACGACATAAAATGAACAGTGTTTTATGCCAGGAACTTAAATTGATTTCGATTTTGTGTGTCAGTCTTTTGCATCTGTTGTGAAAATATGTTTTATGCAACTTGATAATTGCAATGAAAAGCAAATATTTAAGTCTTTCTTTCGAGTTTCTTCTAAAATCTTAAAAGTTGCTGTTTTTGTCACCACGAATAAATCAAGTTGCCAATGAGATAACTGAAATGATCAAATGGAAGGAAGATCTAGTGATAAAGCCAGCAAAGTATTGCAAACCAAAGAAGAAAAAGTTAAACAGCTGATAATTATAAAACGATCTCATTGTGAAAAAATCATCTTCGATAAAAAAATCTGATCCAGATGAAATGACTATGAAAGAATTTGTAGCAGAACTGAAACTAAATTTCCTTCTACATTTCACCGCATTCAATTTGGGTATGAATCATGACTTTCTACTTTTTGACCTTGAGTGAAGCTTATTGGCTATTAGAATCACATTAGAAAATATTTATATTTAAAAACTTATTCCAACAAGCTGGGCGAGTTTACAAATTAATTAAAAAACAAAAGTGATGTAGTTATTGATTTTTCCTTCTTTTAAACAAAAATGTTGGTCTATGCTAGGCTTGAAATACAATATAGCAGAAAATCGGTGCGACGCACGGTGGCTCCAAAATTGAATTCGTTGGCCAAAAACTAAAGTTTTCTTTTGTTAATTTTTATTTTTGAGTTTAGATATTGGCCTAATTTTTTCGTTGTCTCTGATTTTAAAAATGTTAACGCAATTTAATAGTAAACATATCTAAACTAAGGTATCCAAAAAATTAGGTAAAACTATTTGTTATTGTGTGCTGTTAAACACACATATTTTATTTAATTTTAGGAAAGAGGTGATTTATTTATAGTTGATGAGAAAGAAATTATCATTTATCGGAAAGTATAATCGATGATGGGATGCGGTTTCTTTGCGAAGTTGGTAGGATTGTAGTCTTTAAGAAGTGGTTATAGGTGGCCACTGCACTGTTTACGAAAAAGTTGTTACAAAATATATTTCAAAACACTATATTTTTGACAAATTTAAATTTTTGGAGAAATAGATCTTTTGAAGATCAAAAGGGATCAAGAAAAGTAAAAAAACCCAGAGAAAGGTGGAGGTATGGTGTTTGGCACTTTTATGTAACACACCACGGGAAACATTTTTCTGGAACCAACTCTTCGCTTTATGTGTCTCTTTGTACATTTCTGAAAAAATGAAAAAAATCATTAATCAGACTGGGAAATTTCGGCAAAGACTAAAATTGAGTCACAATAAAAAAATGCATGGCACGGATTTAAAAAGAAGTTTTGTATTCTATTTGCTGCCAAAAATTAGTTAAATAGCTGATGTTTTCTTGTAAAGAGCAGCCACCTTCATAAGTGGTAAAAGTGAACAAGAACGCTGATGAGACGGTGTAGCGGCCTGTCGAAATCAGTAGTACTGATCCATTCTGCTAGTCTAATTTGAATATTCCAATACTCCACTCTTAATAAAAAATAATAATTTGAATTTACATTAATTCAAAATATTGAACTAGAAAGCCGAAATAATAAAAATTTTCAAAAAAAAACTCCCTTCAGCGGTGATATAGGGGGCTGAAGTGTTATAAAAATGTTCGCCATAAAATTCTACTATAGGTTTTTAAAGAGCTCAAATTTCCAGACTTAACTCAGACGCTAGAAATCATTCAAAGCTTAAAATGTTTTTATAGGTGAATTTCGCATTTATGCACAATTCGTACTCGGCATAAAAAATCTTGTAAGACTTACGTTTAAGGTATAAGATGTGTTAAGCTTTTTCATATACAAGACCACGAGGAACATTTTTGTAAAAGATTTTCCCCCGCTATATCACCGCTGGAGGGGAGTTTTTTGCCCCTTTTTTAAGAAATGTAAAATGAAGAGTTAGAGGATTAAAATGTTGCAGAAAAATGTTTGCCCTAATATTTCCAGCAAAGTTACCGAGAATACCCTACACATCAGATGTAAAGATCACATAGTTTCATGTACCGATATGCTGCACGATTAGGCCAAAAAGAGGGGAAACTTTAATTCCCCCAAAAATAAAATTCCAAAAATTGTAAAACGCCGACACACGTACATTTTTTTCGTCTCCTCTAACAGAATCGGTTTACAGAACCCAGTAATTTCAGAAAAACTTTGCACACATATTAGGATCTCATGACAACAAAAACTGTTTGATGTGAAAGTGGGCAGTGCCACCCCTACGCTATCTTATATCATGAAAGCTATAGCAGTCAAGCTATTCATATATGGTATATGTTATTTTTACAGAAAAATGCGAAGTGTATCAATATATTGGGAGTATAGGGCTATACACTAATTTGAAGACATGAATTGAAGTAAGGCAAAAAACTGACGGGTGGGGAAATGTGCGCTCCCAATACAAAGTAATTAATTAATTAACCTCTTATATGGAAATCTACAACAAGTAAAGTCTTCAAATTTGGCGTGAGTTTATTTGAATACCTGCTAAATAGAAAGATATAACAGTAAAAGTCTTCAAATTTGGAATGAAACAGTTTGAATACAAGACACAAAATTGGCAAAAAAAGAACAAACGGGTTAGGTGCGGGGAAGTGGTATTTCTCACCCGATTTATCTTAGCAATTGATTGATATATTAGACTACATATATTACGAATATCATAGATATTATTAAAATGCTTTTTTTTTATCCACATATGGACTTTTTTTAAAATAAAAAAGGAGTTCAAAAATTTAAAAAACCAACGCTTTTTGGTAAAATGTTAACAAATTCGAAAGTTAAAATTTCGGCTTAAATTTCTCAACAGCTACTGACCAGATTTTAATGAAAATAAAAGCTGCTAAAAGTTCCAGGAAAAAATTATTAAAATATCTCAATCGGCTAAAAAGTTAGAGTATTTTTGCCAATAGAAAAACGACGAGCGGCACCCAAATTCTGTATGTGCTCAAAATTTCTTTCTTCTTAAGCATGTAGAGCAACTAGATAAAACTTGCAAAATACCTGTAATATTAGCAGTTAAACATAAAAAAATGCCGGAACGGGTTTGTAAAATTAATTTTTTTTAGACTTTTGCGAATTTAAAGTCAGCCAGTTCTTAACAATTAAACGGAAAATAACAAATGCTTGGAAGTAGAAAAATTAAATAAATATAAATTTGGTGTTTCCGAGGCAAAATTAAAAATGAAAAAGATCCAAAAAAGCCACGAAGCTACGCCATAAATTTAGAGACTAAAATAAAAAAAGCTAAACTGGCAACGCTTATTCATATCCCACTGTAAAGTTAAAGTGTACAGCAATATACATACATATACTCTTTCGAGTATGTATATAGCCATGTTTTAAATATATTATTTATTTTTATATATAAAATGAAAAGTATCTGGGTTATT
Organism: Panzeria rudis; assembly: GCA_956483635.1. NCBI lineage: Eukaryota > Metazoa > Arthropoda > Insecta > Diptera > Tachinidae > Panzeria > Panzeria rudis. Next base: position 123,367,777 of record OY101447.1, read on the forward strand.
TTACCAGCTGCTTAACAAAATTTATAGCAATAAATCATTTTTGCTTTTGTTTCCTTCATTTTTATAAGCTGTTTATAACGCAACAAGAGATGTGTGGAAAAAAGAAAATAAAATAAAGAAAAACTTGTCACAGCAAAGTTATCAATAAAAATCAGCAAGAAATGAATTGTATGGCAAGAAAATAGCTTAAGGATACAAGTATAAAAATGCCATTAATTTTGAAAACTAAAAAGTATTAAAAATGTCATAGTTTATAGTTTTGAGAATATAATAATAAAATGATAATGACTTGTCAGGGGATTTGTTGCAAAATGAGTATATATCAAGTACTCCAATACAATTTCTTTTTAAAAAGATCTCATATAAACTTGAGTAATAGAAAAATTTTAGTCTCTATAGAACTCTAAAAATTTCTAACCTCTAAAATAATAAAAATAAATGTTAAAAATATGTTCCAGTGAACATAGCGAGAACAATAAATTTGGTAGCCATGCCACACGATTGGGTAAACCTTGTAAAAGCTATTGAAGAATCAGATGAAAGAGATGAAGCTAAAGGATGATCGGCCGATGATTGAAAAACGTGACCTGTGATGAAGGGTATAATAATAAATATCAGTATACCCAAAGGACGGAACAATCATCCCTATTCTATATGTAAATAATTTTATTAAAATTCTATGCTATAAAAGGTCTCTTGAAAAGAAACCAAACATTTATAATGCAACGAATGTTAATTATACAGAAAAAACTAAATTTAATTTTTGGTCAAAGAACGGACCTACAAACAAATTTGCAAATATAGACAAAAATATCTCAACAATTTCATTGGAAAAACGTGCTTTTTCAGTGAACAATTTGTTTAAATCTCTAAAACAATTTGTCTAAAAATATTTACAAATTGTAAACAACACTATTTACTAAATCAAACAAAAATATTTACTGGATTTTCTGAAAAATATCAAACAATATTTTTGTCTGAATTTATAAAACAATTAGTCTAAAAATACTAACAAATATTAAACAAAATAGTTTACTTAATCAAACAAAAATATTTACTGGATTTTTTGTAAAATATCAAACAAATCTTTGTCTGGATCATCATCATCCATTAAGCATTTATGAAATTTCACTTTGTTAAATGTGTTCAAGTCTGAATGTTATCCAAAGACTCTAAAAAAATTAATGAGAATTAATGCAACGACATTAACGAATTGATTCACTCAAACATCTTCAATAAACAAATTTGGTACACACAAAAAATTATATTTTGAATTTGAACAACTATTTGTGAAATTCAAATAATTTTTTGTTTAATTCAGGACCTGTAAACAAATTTGTATATTCAAATACAAAAATTTTTTTGAAAAAAAACCACCGAATTTTTCAATTAAAATATTTATGTTATTGAACAAAATTTTAACCAAAATCACAAATTTTTTTCAACAAATTTAAATATTTTAAAAATGTACATACTCGTATATGGCAAACAATGTTGTTTACTTGACCAAAACGCATAAGAAATTTTCGACATCTTGAAAACGTTATTTTTCTTTACAATATAATAACACCCAAAATTTTCGGTTCTATTTTGCTTTAAAAATTAAAAGTTGTCAACATTACTATCAAAATTAAAATCGGACAAAACTGTTGTTAGAAGCTAACAAAAACATTAATAAGATATAAAAATAATTCCAAACAAGGGGTTGATAAAAAATATTTTTGGTATATTTTTTTGTCTGTCCAATCGCATTCCTTTTGCTGTCATTGTTGTTGTTACTTGTGTGTATGTCGTCATCGAGGTTGTTTTTGAACGACACAGGTTTTGTGTTGTTTTTGGTGTTTGCGTCCTAAATAAGAGTCAAACAAACAATTCATTGATTATGTAAAGAACATTTACTGAAAATGAAATTTATTTTTAGACAAACTTTTGTTTGAAAATTTTTTGGTAATAATTTTTTCTGTGTAATGATACATAGTAACGTGCTCAAATGAAAAAGGGTGAACTGGGCCCCACTCTTTCCGATGTAATGAAACTTGGTATGGACTTTTTTAATATCAAATAAAAAACACGGATATAAAATGTTACGCTTCTGGGTCGCCTAGTTAAAGAGATATAACGTCGTCGAGATCTAAAAAATATATCTAAAAAAGTTGACTTTATTTACATAATTACCAGTATTTCAAGAAATGTTTGATTTACAGAGGTCAGTAATATATATATAGTAGTTAAGAAACTTAAATATAACCGAAAATTAAAACCACTATATCTAAAAACGGGTAAATTTTAAAATTTTAGTGATTTTTTGGGAATTGCTAAAATTTATGTATTTTAAAATTTATAATCGCAGTACTTCCCAAAATTAATATTTTACTATGCAGTAGAATATTAATTGTTTATAATAACACTTTGACATTGATTACTGAGGGATATTAGCTAGTTCCTATGCGCATTCTACTGGGGCTAAATGCAGATCGTCAGGGAGCCTTTACACAAACATTTTATAGAAAAGCTAAAGATTTTTAGCAAACTTTTATTTAAATAAATAAGAAGCTTAAACATGAAATAGTGCGATTATAAATTTTAGAATTTTCAAAAATATATATATGTGTCGTTTTATCATAACATCTTAAGTCGAGTTGATTCAAAATCGAATTAATTCGTATTGTGCTTCGTCTTCTTCCACAATTGGGTCTAATACGTTTTCAAATACTCAAATTTTCGAAGAAGTTATCACGGTAAATTTGTTGTCTTTCTAGAACACCAGCACAACAGATTTTACATTAAGTCGTTAATTATTAAACTTAAGATGTTATATATCGTCAGCTGAAATCCAAAACTACGTAACTAACAAAAAATTTGAAATTGCATTTTTGATTAATTATTGCGTATTACATCGAAATGCATGTCTCCACAAAGTTTCAAATATTTATCATAAAAATCAGCCAAATTACAAACGAAAATAAAGCGGCTTTACTTCAATACCTTAAAGTATTTTATTTAGTTTTTTCTCTCTCCTGTAAAATTTAAAAAAGTGTAGTTACGTGATTTTGGATTTCAGCTAACGATACATTTTTGTTCACTTTTATATCTACATAGACTTTTTAGTTCTAAAGTGGTAAAAATATTTTATCCAAAGTTATGCTATAAACACATAAACACAGCAGGCTACACGACTACAAATGCTGTTGGCAGCAATCGTCATCGTGTAGTCAGCTACTTAATTATTTTGAACACGGCAGTTACATCGTAACCAGCTGACATTTTGTTGTTGCAGTATATATTTCAGTGGTGCCACTTTCAAAAGTTTTACTTGTATAAAAAATCGCTTATTCAAAATGTTTTTACATCTCGCAAAATGTAAAAACAAGTCAATTTATTTCTTTAAAACCTATTGATTGTTATGGCACTTTTAATACTTAAATTTTTTGATGTTTTTTCTATTTAATAAAATAAATATTGACTTAAGCCAATAATACCAGCATCGTTGAAAATTAAAAAAAAAAACTCATGAGGCAGTAGCTTTTTTTAACCTTATAATTTTAGTGTAATTTTTTTTATCTCTTTTGGCTCCGGAGTTGGTTTTGAGTTGGTTGAAAACTTTTATTTTTATTAGCCATAACTCCTAGAATATAGAACGGATATAACGATATGGATATCACTTCAAACTGTTCTAAAATACCATTCTACTAGTATACAAATTTTTTGCAATTTAAAAATTTTTTTATCTGACTTTTCATGCAGAAGCTCCGTTATCTTAAAAACTGGTCGATACAACGGTACATATGCATGTGTATAGTTTTATAGAGAACTTGCCATGCTTTTATTTGGTGTATACTTGAAAGCTGTCACATATGAAATACGTAAGTTATAGTACTAAAGATGAGTTTAAGAGGTAAATGAATTAGTTTAATTACGAAATCTCATTTTCAAAGTGCCATAACTTACGTATTTCATCGATGATAGCTTTCAAGTATACATCAAATGAAAGCTTGAAATGTTCTCTATTAAACTAAATACATGTTTAAGTACCACAGCAACGGCCATTTTTTAAGATAACGATGGTTTTACGTGAGAAGTCATATAAAAAATGATTTAAATTCCATTTTGCTCGCAATGGGTTAATGGATTTCAAAATTGTATATACCAGTACAAAGGTATTTTAGAGCATTTTGAAATTATAACTATTACTACGTTTACACGAGGACTATTCGCAAATAAGTTAATTCATTGTTTATATGGCATAGCAAAATACAAAAACTTGGTAGCACTTCTATAGAAGACTTTTGTATTAAAAAAAAGTTGAAACGTATAAAAGAACAATTAATTATTTGTTTTAATTGTCATAATTTTCTTCTATTAATGTTTTTCTATTTATTGTTTTTATTAACAAAGCGTGGCAGCACCAAACATTTCATTTGCAAATAGTGCGTTAATCGTGAATAGTTTTCGTGAGTTAATAAGTCGAAATAAAACAATTATATGGCAACAATTTACAGTTTTATTTGCAAATAACCCGTGCGTATAAACGTAGTATATATCGTTTATATCCGTTCTCTATTGTAGGATTTATGATCAATAACATATTAAAGTTTCGAACCCCGTAACTCCGGAATCAAGAGAGCGCCGAAAAAAGTTACACTAAAAGTTTTAGGTTAAAAAGGGCTATTACCCTGTGATTTTTTTAATTTTCAATAATGTTGGTGTTCCTGACTTAAGTCAATATTCTATATAACAACAAAACAAATAAATTTATTTATTTAAAAATTCTTGATGCATATATATTATAACATTTAAATTTTTTAATTTTCTTTTTTATTTTACAATAGAAAATATTTCTAATCACTAATTTGCTTTACATATTTTGATATATTGTTAACACTATTTTTGTTTTGTAGCCAACAAAAATAGAAATTAGTTTAATTTGACTACACCACAGAAGTAGCATGGACAACAACCTGCAGTCGTGTAGCCGTGCAGTCGTGAAAATAATCATTTTCATATACACACATGTATTCCATTTTTGACAGGTTGTAGTCGGTAGCCTGCTGTGGCGAATGTGTTTAATGCATTATAGATAAAAATTAGAGTTTAGAATTTCGTTGAAAATATCACAGCTTTCATGCAATGCTGCATTTAGCGTACATACTTTAACCGACTTAAACTTTCAACTGCAGTTATTTTTGAGATCTATTATTTTGAAATATTAAAAATAAAAAAGTTTAGCAAAAAAATTCTTTTTTTAAATTTTCGCCTTTAAGCTCTATTTTTGTCAAAACTTAGCCATTGTAGTGTACCTCACACATGCTTAATGCATAGTGTAGTGCACTTTACAATGTGTCATTGCACAAATTAGTAAAGTATCAATAACAATAAATATAATTATTAACAACATGTGCTGATCAATCGTAATGTTGAGTGACACACATTTGAGTGTCAAGTGCAAATTGAGTGCATTCCAATGCAACACAATGTACAAAGTAATTTCAGTCCTTTAATATTTTCATGGTGCCGAAATGAAGCAAATATAATTTTAAGAATGACTAATGTAAGTTAGAAAGGCTAAGTTTTATTCTCATAATCAGACTTTAATTTGACAAGCTAAACTGGCACTTCTGCCTTAGTTTTATTTTTTTAGTCTCTGTTTTGCCCTTGCAAATCTGCACAGATCGGCAAAACACGACCAGTGGCAATTCTTGCCGGTCAACAAAAAAAACCCCTTTTTTTCTTTACACCATTGTTCGCTCTCGTTTCAAAGTCTTGACTTTGATGTTTTTTTCACAAGTACATAAATTGAGATTATTAAAGAGTTTTTTTCTCCATGTTGTCAGGGATTGTGCTAAAAATCATAAAATATTTCTTTGAAAATTTTGGCTATGCTATTACCGGAGATATTGGCGAAATAAAAAACAAAGTGGAGGCCAAAATCCAAAATTTTTAATTTCAAAGCCAAATATCTTTGAAAATATTAAAGATATCTTCATGAAATAAACTATATTTTCTTTATCTGTTTATCAACTTTACACAAAATTTAAATTTAATAAAATCGGAAAATATTTGTAAAAGTTATGAGGACGACAAATGTTTTTCATGCCTGCGGTAGTAAATTTTAACATCCTGCAACTCAACGTGTGTTTCAACAGGGTGATCCAAATTTCAAGATTCTGAAAGCTTATGTCCTGCTCTATGATTTTCACGCATATCGTTTTGTAATCGGGTCTAGGGATGTGACCTCGAGTCGGAAAACTCGATTACTCAATAATCGATTTTTTTGTGTAGAGATAAATCGATTAAAAAAAATCGATTTTTTAAAATCGATTTTTTGAGAGTAAATTTTTCAGTTTACTCAGTAATTACTCATTTTCTGCATTTTACTGTAAAAGTAAACAAACGGACCTATTGTAGAGACGTTTTGTGAGCTACCCTTATTTGAACACTTTTAAGCCGAACTTTGATTTCAATACTTCGCAAAATTTAAATTTAGTTCAGATAAAAGTGGCATATGTACGAGCGGACGAAAAGTATAAAATATTTTATCACAATAAAAGAACTGCAATAATGAGGTTTTCTAAAAAAATTGAAATATTATTAATTGTACTAAATAAGCCATTGGTGTACCATTGTACTTTTAAAATCCGAAGTGTACCAAAAATGGTCGATTGTACCAACTTTCCTTCTCATCCCTGTTTTGGTCTGCTGTTTTTGACAGATTAGTTTTATTCAAAATGGCCGAACTGCATATTGTTTTTGTATTGTTGTACTTGGTTTAATGACGAGTCTACCTTGTCCTGAATTCGCCTTGGCAATTAATTATATATTAGTCCGTACAGATGGCGCTGATTTTTTTTAACCGACTTGTACAGTAACCTTACCCATTTTTTTATCTATCGCACAGATGGAACTATTTACAAAAATCTATTAAAAATGGGTAATTCTTATAATCGATTTATTAAAAATCGATGTTTACCTTTAATAAAATCGATTACAAGAATTCGACAATGAAAAAATAAATAATCGATTAAAATCGATTATTTATTCACTTCCTTAACCGGGCCGCAAGTTTCAAAGATACAGATTTATTACCCTTTTTTTCTAATTGAACCACTGTGCCATGTTGCAGACCATGACTTTTATCTTCAGGCCATTTTAATAGTATGATAACCACAACGTCAAAGGGTTATCGAGAAAGTTTTTGTTTGTGGCCACAGGACACAGGAGTTCTTCTAATATCTGTGTTTAAAAATTTTCTAATTAAAACGAAAAAGTAATGTTAACAAATTTTAAGTTCATAAATTTTTAAGCTTAATAATAAAAATTCGATTAAAACCTGGTAATCTACACCTGCCGCAACAACAATATAAAGGCCACAATATTAATGAGAAAACAAGCACTATTTAGTGACGTAAAAAATGATCTGAATAAAGCAAACCATAATCATCGTGTACCACTTTATGAAATGTTCCCAATATTAGATGATGATAATAATGACGATGATACTAATGATGAACAAACATTATATTATTTGCTAGTAAAGGTACGGTCACACATGGCAAATATTTGCCGAAAAAAAAACGTGACCAACAGACAAGCTAAAATTTTATTTCATTTAATTCCAATATTTTTTTAAATATTGGTTCGCATTTATAAAAATAATATAAAAATTGCTTTTTGCAGCATAATTAACTTTATTTTGTGATAAAAAACCATGTTAAATCATACTAAGCCTTAGCAAAAGTAGTGGTTAAGTTTTTTTTGGGCAAATATTTGCCAAGTGTAAACGTACCTTAAAGCAATGTTCATATCAGTATATGGTTGTTGTAAAACCAGCTATACAACCCTTGTTTTCATCTTCCACTCCCTACACCTTCCTGCATTGATTGTATCTGTGTCATTTACAACACTTTACAGACTTAACTGTTTAGTTTGTGTGTCTTTTATCTTCCTGTAAATTTGTATGTCCATGATTCTCTTGTAGTCATATTGAAAGTTGAAAAACGAAACAACAAAAATGACAAAAATACACACATCATAAATACACACATTACTTGAAGGACTTTTGCTGTATCCTAGATTTTGTTATAATGCCATATGACACCATCTAGCAACCCATTCCCTTTCTTTACTTATCGTCCTTCCTACACATGTTGTTATATTTTAGCTTTACCTTCATTATCTGTAGTCGTTACTTCAGTTACATAAAGTTTTTGTGCAACATCAGGGAAGAATAGGAAGAAACAAAAAATGTTGTTGTGCTCATTGTATCTCTAAATATGCATTAAAAGGGAATATTGTTGGAACAGAAATTTTAAATCCTCTTGAGGCTGCATGTGTATGTGTGTAGGTTTGTGCTTAAACCCTTTGAAAAATACAAATAAATTTTAAAGTACGAGTAGTAATGCAAGCTTGCATTCACTACTGTTCGGTTATAAAACTTGCACTAAGTTTTTCATTATTTTTTTTTGAAAATGTTACACTTATAACTCCCAGGTATTGCAACTATTACCTGGTAACAAGTAAATCGGCCAATTGGTTACTTCCGAACTGGGCCCCATTTCTCGAAACTACAAGTTACAAATATACAAGCAAAATAACTACAAAACAATAACAGTTTTACAAAATCAATTGTTGTTTTGTATGTATTTTCCTTGTAGATTTGTAGCTTGGGGTTTCCAGAAATGGGTCCCTGGTCTTCCCCTATGAAGACTGTTAAAAATTTATTGTCTCTAGCTGCCCCAGCCACGATTTGAACTCGCGGCATTTGCTTGCTAGTCAACGCGCTGACTACTGCAGCCACAACAGCCTCATATCTATTTTAGATAACTAAAATGAATTTCATTTTAATTCAACGTGATTTAATTGATGACTTAACATAAAATTTATTTGAAATTAAAGTTATAGTTATGTTATATTAAGGTTATATTAAGTTTAAAATTAATATGAAACAGTGGCAATTTTAAAACAGCAGCAGAAAATTGTCGCTGTTATTGCGAAGTTTGTCGGCTATTTACATTTACACAACACGAACATTAAAATAAACAACAATAACAACAACAAAGCAACAGCAAGTCACACAACTGGGTACAACAGTGCATTCTACCTATGAACAAATCAAATAAACACCAACACATAAAACAACTAATTATTTCTCATAAATTTGATATGATTTTCAATTAACATTGCACCATGTTGATTTTACATTGGTAGTTTTTTTCTGTGTATACAGTTTGAGATTAGAAAATAAATATACAGATGTATGATAAAGTTTCGGAAAATTGTGAAAAATAAATAATTTTTGAGTTTTAGTATATATGGGAGGCACATCCCTGCAGAAAAATTGTACCCATTGTTCCAAATGTATTTGTCCTGTGACTGTAGAAAATATGTAGTACCAGTGAAGGTAGGAAGCTATAGTGAAAAATAGCTGGCCAGACTCTTTAGCTCAGTTTAGTGACCTATCACAATGTTTCTTAAAGGTATCAATTGCTGCCTTCAATGACAAAGCCATGGTAAGGTGATAGATCACTTGCATGCAAAGTGGTATAACTCGAAACAGTCGCAATACCAAACCTTTTATTTTTCTTAGCTACTTTGATCTAAAACTTTATGTTTTTGACCCCCGACTAAAAAAGAGCACAAAAAAACTAAATTTCATTTTCTGTAAAGGACTTCAATGAAATAGTAAAAATTTTGCCTAGGAACGGACCTACAAACAAATTTGTAAATATAGACAAAAATATCTCAACAATTTCATTGAAAAAAAAGTGTTTTTTCAGTGAACAAATTGTTTAAATCTATAAAACAATTCGTCTCAAAATATTTACAAATTGTAAACAAAACAATTTACTAAATCAAACAAAAAGATTTACTGGACTTTCTGAAAAATATCAAACAATGCTTTTGTATGAATTCGTTTGACTTTAGTCTGAAAATACTAACAAATATTAAACAAAATAATAGCGACAAGGTCTGTTAATTGAGCTTACTAATATTAGTAGCATTTTCGCTAGGGTGTTGTTGCTGCCGTCGCTGGTAGTGCAGGTAAAGGGCTCTAATGAGTAGACTGTGGTAGTATCGAAACAGCTGTCAGTTGAAACTTCCGTACATCCAAATTTTTCTTTGAATGTTCAATATTTACATGCTTTAAAATTTCTTTCTTAAACAAAAAAATAACTTGATCGGAAGATTAAATTGAAAACGAACTTAAGCCAAACTAATTAAATAACTTTGGATAAAAACCATACAGTTCGACAAAAAATTCATAACAAAATAGTTTACTTAATCAAGCAAAAATAATTACTCGATTTTTTGTAATATATCAAAGAAAAATTTTTTTCTGTATCATCATCATCATCATCCATTAAGCATTTATGAAATTTCGCTTTGTTAAATGTGCTCAAGTCTGAATATTTATCTAAAGACTTAAAAAAAATGAATGAGAATTAACGCAACGACATTAACGAATTGATTCACTCAAAAGTCTTCAGTAAACAAACTTGGTACAATCGCATTCCTTTTGCTATCATTGTTGTTGTTGTTATTTGTGTGTATGTCGTCAACGGCGATGTTTTTTACGGCACAGTTTTTCTTGTTGTTTTTGGTGTTTGCGTCCTAAATAAGTGTCAAACAAACAATTCATTGATTATGTAAAGAACATTTACTGAAAATGAAATTTATTTTTAGACAAACTTTTGTTTGAAAATTGTTTGCTGATAATTTTTTCTATGAGGGGTGTTATAAGTTTGTAGTGTGTGTCTATATGTCTGTCTGCGACATCGTGGAGCCCAAACGCCTGGCCGATTTTGTTTATTTCGCTTCAAAGGTGGCTTGATCGAGAGTGTTCTTATCCTCTTGAATCTGTGAGTTTGTGGCACCGTAACTACCAAATACCTGGATCGATTTTATTTAAATTTTTTGTTTGAAAGGTGACTTGATCTAAAATCTTCTAAGCTATGTTTGAGGAAAATCGGTCCAGCTGTGTTGTTTAAGTTTTTAATTTATTGTTATTGTCTAACTAATCGTTATAAGGAAATAAATCAGTTTGAAAAATTAAGTGGGCAGTTTATAATACAATTAAATCAAGCAACTTTACAAAATTTAAAAATTTTATAATTTTATGCTATTTTAATTCTTTAAAGGTAAAACTCGGACAGTTAGCTCTACACAAAATGTGTTTACTTTTTTGCACTATCCCGATAAAAAATGATTATTTAATTTACATAATAATAAAATATTTATTCTACACTTACACTCTGTGTATAAAATTAGTTCTATGTTAATGAACTTACCTAGAAAGAAAAAAAATTACATTAAAATTATTAATAAAAGTTGTGTATATAACAATGGAAGTTTTATATAAAATAGTTTAAATCTGATTGCCATACAATTTACAATATATATAAATTATACATCTCGAGAACACTCTGAGCAAATGTTTAAATTGCAGTTTCAAAGAAACAACAATAAATTTAATAGAGTGAAAAATCAATGATTTTTGTCCATTCAATAACTTTACTCCTTCATTCAGGGTTTATTTTCATAAAACGAGTTTCATTGATGACCATCCTGAATTGTGTTCACTTAAAAGGATAATGCATACCTACTAGTATAAGTGCACATGTGTACATGCATGTTATTATAGAAAATCATTTGTGTATAAATGCTTTATCTTGTAACTTTGTAATGGAATGAAAATAGTTAATACAAAATCGTTTGTTAGTTGATATATAAATACGTATAGAGTCGCACGATACACTTAATTCCAATAAAGTTAAAAGGGTCGAGTGGCTTCCAATTCACATTTAAAATACTCATGTCTGTACATGATTTTCATCTTTATTATTTCCTAAAGGGCATGAGTATATGCAGGACCGGATATAGGATGGAAGAAAATGGGATATTTCTCATTTCTATTGAGTTTCTAAAAAAATTTAGCAAAATAGGATGTTCTAGTTAAAAGTACACCCCCCCCCACCCCACCTAAAAACTCAAACTGCATCCGCGCCTGGTATATAAATATGTTTCCTATAAAATCGATGCTAATGTTATAACAACAATAAATTATAAAGTACATATTTATTTTATTGGTTATTGTTTAAATATTATACTTAACAAATAATAACTAATGTATGCCATAACATTTGTAATTTACTTGAATTCAATAATCAGAAGATTAGTATTGATAACTAACATGCTAAATTAAAACGATTTGAATTATTTAGTTATTAACTGCCGTATGGATAACCAAAACTTGGCAGGTAGTTGGCATAAGTGACGAAATTGAGCTGGCTCTGAAAGAGTTCTCCCATACAATTGGAAATTAGAAACCACTGTATTTTGTAGTCCTAACTCATCACTATATTTTGCACTGATTTTTAATGTCAAATAGCCCAGTAGATCTCGTTAAGTTCCAGTTCAATTTTATTTGTTATGCTATCTCCATGCCAAGTTTTCGTTATGTATATGGCCCTAAGTATAAAAATATTTCCAAAGTTATAAAATGTTATATTAATTTTTTTATTTAGTTATTTTTATTTAGAATATTTTACATTTATTTGCCGTTTTAGCTTCTAACTGGCAATAATATTTGCATAGAATTTATTCAAATATTTTTTTATTTACAAAAAAAATTTATCATAATTTTAATTAGTTATAAGTACACAGAGAAAAAAATACCAATGTAAAATCAACATGTCACAATGTTGCACAGTGGCTTCAACTGAAAAAAAATATAAATAATAAATCTGTATCATTGAAACTTACGATCTGATTAAAAAACGGTGTATATTAAAATCATAGAGGAGAACCTAAGCTTTAAGAATGTTGAAATGTGGACCACCCTGTTGAAGCACACGTTGAGCTACAGGGTGTCAAAGTGGACTACCTAGGGCATGCACAATTTTTTTGGCTTCATAAATTTTACAAATATTATCCGATTTTAATAAATGTAAACTTGGTTTAAAAGTTATGAGCAGATCAAGAAAATCCAGTTTACTTTGTTACGATACCATTAATACTTTCGAAGATATTTGGCTTTGAATTAAAAATTTTTTTTCTCCTCGACTTTGTTCTTTATTTCGTCAATACATCCGGTAAAATTGTAACTATCCTAGGGGGAAGGGAACTGACACAGAACCTGTCACGTGACTAGTCCTTGGGGTATAAGGAACCTATCACTTTAACATGGCTTTGTCATAGGAGGGAGCAATTGATACCATTTAGACATTTTGTGATGGTTCACTAGACTGATCTAAAGAGTCGTGCCAGTATGTAGTAGTTTCTATAAAACTGGTTTCGGATATAGTTCCAAGGAAAATGGGATTTCATATAGTTTACATGAGCCCCTCCCGCTCATTGTCTCATCTGGATATAATTATGTTTTAATTAAATGTTTATAGCTTTTTATTTTATTTATTTTCAATGACGTATGCATGAAATTTATTTATATTTTTATTTATTTTTACAAAAAAAAACGAAGACAATATTTTTTAATTTTTACACAGTTTTGGAACATTTATGTCTGTTAAGAGATGGGGTCAAGTTTGACCGGTCACGGTACTTTTGGAACAATTGACAGAAATTTTTCGCAGGGTACTTTCAGATAATGAAAAAAATATGTACTAATTTTACTGAAAACTAAGTAGTATTTCCAATTTGAAGCATAGTAATAAGATAAATAAGTACCATTCATTACTATGTAACCCATTAATTAAGTACTATCGATTACGAAAATCACAAACGTTTTTGCTGGGAACACATCACGCAAGAAAAATAATTAAGAAAATGGCTACATTAAATTTATGTTGTTTCAACTTGAAACAACTTTGATTCAACATGATTCTTCCTGTTGTTTAAGTATCAAGTTCATGCTGTTTCAATTTGAAATATCTTTGATTCAACATGATTCTTCATTTTGTTTAATTATCAAGTTCACGTTGGATCAATTTGAAATAACTTCGATCCAACATGAATCTTCGTGTTATTTCAGTAGCAAATTTGCGTTACTTAAACTTGAAATAACTTTGATTCAACATGATTCTTCGTATTGTTTGTGTATCATTTTTATTTTGATTTAACTGTACTAGTATATCAAATCAATATGAAATAAAGTTATTTCAAAAGGAACATTTTTCTTTAAAGGTTTTGTAAAATCATGTTGAATTAACATGAACCACCTATGAAGCAAAATGTTAAATAAACCTTGCTTTCGACGATTTTGATACGAAATTTATTTGTGTGTAAGGAGTTGTCTAACTACAACCCCTTACAGCGCAAACAATTTTATTTAATTAGAATTTTTTTCTTATAATTTTTAAAATTTTACATTGTTAATGAGGGAAAATAAATGATTTAAAATGTAAAAAACTATCGCAAACTTTTCATAATTTATAAATTGAGCAATAAATTCGATATAATGTATAGTGCTTAATTGAGGTCAGGCGTGGCAAATATTTTACGAACTAAGCATACCTTAACTAAAAAATTCAATATTTTTCAATAAAAAAAAATGAGGTAAACAAATAAAAATTAAATTGCTATTTTTTATAACATTTAGTTGTGGCTTTATACGAATAAACAATAAATAATTACAATAAAGTTACTGGGTCAATTAGCACAATGTTTTCGCTTTATATAGGAAGTCAATTAAAAATCAAATTCATACTCAATTATCAATCAGAAAAAGTGTTGATGTTAAAAAGTTGATTTTTTTAATTAAACAAATAAAAGTCAACGCAACAAAAGGATGAGCAAAACCCCAACGAGGGTTGATACAAAACTATCAAATGACCGCTAAGTTGAAAAAAATAAAAATTCGCTAAAAGCCGCCATTTTATTTGTTGTTTGAAGTTTTAATCGATTTTCAACATAGCGGTGTTTGCAAGTGGACTGACTACTCAAATATTGGCAATGGTCCAAGAATATAAAAAAATTCAGATAGATATTTCTACAATCACTACAAAGTTTTAACGACTGATCGTAGTAAAGGGGACAACAAAAAATAAAATACATGTATCGGCGTTTTAAAAGTTTATTTAACAAGTTTGATTTAACACTTTTCGGCGGTGATTTTGCTTCATAGGCGTTTCATAGAACTTTTTTTGCTTTTAAAATAACTATATTTTATGTTGATTTAATATTCTCGTACAATTAAATCAAAATGAATTTGATACTGAAATACCACGAAGAATCATGTTGAATCAAAGTTGTTTCAAGTTGAAACAGCGTAAATTTGAATCAAAGTTATTTCAAATTGTAGCAGAATCGTCAGCGAAGTAAAATTAATACCAAATGAATACCTCTACTTGACACCAGAAGGGCTACAAATCAGCTCTACAAAGCTTAAAAAAAAGCGCAATAGCAGATTTGTAAATAAATTAAGCTTTCTATCTCTCTCACACTTCACCACCTATTCTCTCTACACTATCCATTTCCCAAAGAAGGCAACACATTTATTAATGAACTGGTAGGCATTAATTGCCTGCTTGTGTTACTTCTCTTGAAAAAACGTGAATTTGATATTGAAACAACACAAAGAACCATATTAAATCAGAATTATTTCAAGTTAAAATGACAAAAAAAATTAAAAGAATTTAATGTAGATATTTTATTAATTATTTGTGATGTGTATAAAATAGGCATCAGAAAAATTTGACTTTTAGTTAGCTGCCCCAGTGAAGATTTAAACTCGGGTCATTTGCTTTGTAGTTACCGTACTAACCACTGCAGCTACAACAGTTTCAAGCTTTACTTTAAGTATACCATCATAACATGATTTAGTTGCTGATTTAACACAACATTTTTTTGAAATTAAATTTATAGCCGTTTTAATTTAAAATGAAATGTTACGTTGATAACAAGGTTATTTTAACAGTGAAACATATTAAATCGAAGAGATTTAAGGTTAGATTAATAATTTTTCGTTTAAAATTAATATGAACCAATGGTATTTATAAATCAGCAGCGAACTTTTCCTTTTATTTGTCGGCTTTTTACATTTACACAAAACGAACATCAAAATGAACAGCAACAAGTCACACAACCGAGCAGAACAGTGCATAAATTTAATAAGATTTCCAATGAAGATATTGACTTTATTCCAAATTGACTGTTAACCTAAGGTTTGTAACGTTTAATTCAGAAAGGCATTGATTTTACATTGGTACCTACTAGTCTAAGGAGGTTCTAAAAAGTTTTTACACTAAAACACATTTTGTAGGCAACTTAAGCTCATTAATGAAAATGGCACCACAACAACTTCGATGCAGTTGCTACTCCTGTTGTCGGCAATAAAAGTTCGCATGCAGTTGTTCCCCATCTTGCCGTCAATAAGGCTTTATAGCACAAATTTTCATAGTCTTGTCATAATAAATTATTTGAACACGTCAACCACCTTGTCGCTATACTTATTTCCAAATATGTTTTATAGGCGACAAATCATTGTCTTTCGGACATCGTCGATGAAAATGTCGTCTGCAACAACTGGGCCTACAGGGTAAAGTTTAAAAAAGAAACAAAACAAACATGCACGTGAGTTTGTAGATTTTTCTTTAGCAAATATACAATACTATATTTTTCTTGTTGCAGGTAAAGCATACGACCAAAAGGGAAGAAACTTCAATAAATTGAATTATCTTATTTGAAGTTATATTGTTTTTATATTTTACCACTGTTTTTTTTAAATTTTTTATAGTGAAATTTACTATGTATGTATCATTAATTAATTATTTCCCGCCCGGAACTTAAAAAGTCTAGTCACTATTACGATATACGCAGGTATTTTGGGCTTATATTTAAGTAAATATATTTGGCGGTTGGCACAATTTTTATAATTTTTATAAATGAAAGAATAGAATTCAAAAAAATTTGCTTAAAATCTTATGGCTTTTGTTGCAACAACTCTGCTGCTATTATAAAGTTCCCAGGGGAACACAACTTCTGATTGATCGCTGAGCTGGCAATCTTTGGCCGAGTGTGACTCGGTTTGTTTCGTAGCCATCACCGAAGTGTTGTGGAAAATACTTTAGTTTTATTTGTCAAAGTCTCTGCAGATATTAACTTAAATAAAAGAGTAAGAACATTAAAGAGAACGGAATGGTTGCCTCATAGCAGGGATGGAAAATATGTTTCGGTACAAACGTTTTACATTTTAAAAACATTGTATTTTATAAAGAATTATTTTATTTCCAAAGAAATATAATTATTTTTGGCTTGAGTTCGGTTTTAATTTAATTTTTCAATTAAATTATATTTTTATTTAGAGATAAATGTGAAGCATGTAGACAAAGAAAAATTTTAATGCGTGGAGGGTTGAACTGACATGTTTCGATAGCTCCCGCTATTCTCGTCAGAGTTCTTTTCCGTGTAGACCAATCAAAGAAAGTCGCTGGTTTGCAGTCAAGATTTGAATATTATTTACCTATAATCAATTCATACTGTCACTCTTACAGCTGTAATTCATTTGATAGTTATTGATATTCACTTTTTTCTTTTTATGTCCTGTGTTCTTGTTATTTTTCTATTCTAGAATAAACAAATCGAATTCACGACCTCTGTGCTTACAGTGTAGCATCGCTACCACTCAGCCACAGGGACATATTTTAATATCTTGTGTTAAGGTTCTTGTTATTTATCTATTCTAGTATGATCGATAATTACAATTACTAGTGTGTGAGGTCGTGGGTTCGATTCCCGCATTAGGAACTGGGTGCTTTACACAGACAATCTAATCGTTTCGCAGGTTGTGTTTGTTTACTTAAAAAAAAAACTATCAAATGAAATACAGCTCTAAGAGTGACAGTATGAATTGATTAAAGGTAATGATATCAGCTCTCGACTGCAAACCACCGACTTTGGTCGAGTAGTCTACAACTGTAACGCCGCGACAGTGATATTACTTGAAGATTATAAAATAAGTTAAAGGAGTAACACGGTATTTTTAAGCATCAAATAGTATAAAAAAGTGCCATCATATGAACTTTTCCATCACTGCCTCATAGTATTGAAATATTTTAAATGAAAATTTTAAAAAGTTTTACTTTCTTAATGATCATTTGCTCTGAGAGCAGGAAATCCCAAACAAGAATTGTGAAAATACAGTAATTTATTTTCGGCCATTGCTATAGGCGGTCATACACTGCATAGAGCAAAACATTTTTGTTAAAATAAAACCATTTTGTTGTTTTTAGACAAAAATAGATTTAAAAATTTTTGAATTAAAGTGAAAATAAACTTAACAACAAATGCAACAGCTAAACAACAACAGTGATATACTGAAAACAATACTTAATTATCTAGAACTTGAAGAACAAATTATTGCAACACAAGTCTGTCCAGAATTTCAATACATTATAGTGAACTGTATGTGGCGTTACAAATATCGTCACATAATAGTGTATAAATTAAACGGAGACACATTTATAATTAGTACAAAATACAAGCCAGATGATGGAAGATTTGATGATGCTGTGCATGAATATTTTGTGGACTTGAGGCACAAAGAATTTCAAACATTTTTGCAATTAAATAAAGAAAATTTACTAGAATTAGAATTCTGTGACTACACTAGCAACGACTTAAAGGTTGATGAAAATTTTTGTTGTAAAAATAAATGGAACTTTACAAATCTTCGATTATTAATTTTAAACTTTGTCAAACTTGATGTTAAAGAATTGAAAATGATTTTTAAAAATTGTAAAAAATTACAAACTTTACACATAAAACAATGTCAAAATTCATACTGTGATTTTATTACTTTGAAAGATCATGAAAATTGTGATTATGAAATACTATTGAAAATAGTGAAAATGTTAAAAGTATTCCATTTGGAATATCGTGAAGTACAATTTAGTGAATCTACTTTAAATTTACATGATTTGCTAATAAATAATAATTTAAAATATTTAAATATAAATATACCACTGAAGAGTTTGCGTTACAAAGAGACACCAAGATTGCGTGCTAGTTGCTGTGAAATATTGCAAATTGGAAATTTTCATGAATATAAAACATTGCAAATGTTTACACGTTTATATTTAAATAGTTTTGAAAATCTTTTAAATTTAACTATAGAAGGTTCACTGAACAAGATTGTTATAGACACACAATTTATACATAATTTGTCAACATCATGTCCTGTTTTAAAATATTTGAATTTCAAAAGATGTCTTATAAATGTAAATAATTTTAGTTTACTTTCCCACATTATGCAAGTAACACTTGATAGGTGCATGTCTTTGACCTGGAGAAACTTAAAACAATTATTAGAATTACCTCATCTAAGCAGCTTTCATTCAATCAACTCTACCTATACCAAGGAATTTGAAAATATTTTCATACTTTTTAATCTAAATTCCTTAACTTTAGTTGGCAATGAATTTAGATTTGCTCAAATATTCTGCAGTCCTGAAGAACAGTTAACAAATTTAAAACAATTAATTTATTATGATGGCTGTGAGGACAAAATTACTGGCATTTCCCAGAAATTTCCTAATTTAGAAATTTTACATATTGTACCTCATCATATAGATGATCTTCATGATTTATTCCACTTGACTAAACTGAAAATTTTTAAAGTTCAAAAATTTTCTAAAAATCAAGGGAATTTGATAAATTTACTAAATTTAATCAAGCATCCATCTTTAAATGAATTATCGATAATGGGAGATGGAATTGATTTTAGCAAAAAATTTTCAATAGATCTTTCTAATGTAAAGCTAATAAAATTGCAATATTTAATATTAGATTTTGAATTATTTAATTACATTTTTGAATCTTTACTTGACTTGCTTTATAATAATGTAAAGTTGAAATTAGTTGTTGTATCGGAAGAAATAGCAAATTTTCATTTTTATTACGACTTGATACGAAATCGAAAATTTTCTAGGCAGTCGATAAAGCTGTGCGGATTTCAAATTGGTAACTATGGAACGATTAACGATTATACCCTTCATCTTAAAAAAGTAGCGATGGATGAGAGATATTAAGATTTATTGCTTTTCTCTTTTTTTGTTTATACTAACCTCCGATCATATTAGAATAGCAAGAAAATAGTGCTGCTTATGCTGATATTTTTTTTAATTCTAGAAAAAACATGGTTGATGAAGCCATTATAGAAGAGGAACTTACTGTGATTGAATAAATGGTACAAAATAACTATAGATATGGTTCAAAATAATTATAATGGTTAAAATGACCATATAGTATATGGTTCCAAATAATTATATATATGGTGCAAAATAACCATATGCTTGAAAATAATCACATATCATACAAAATAATAATAGATGGTTCAAAACAATCATATAAGGATTCAAAATAAACATGATTGAGGAAACCATAATTGAAGAGTAACATACTATGATTGAATATATGGTAAAAAGCAACCATATTAATGGTTCAAAATAACTATATATGGTTTCAAATAATTATATACATATGTATATGGGATGAACAATTAAATAAGTTTTCTTTTATTTATTTATTTATATAAATGACCTTGAAAGCCTGAACTTTTGAAATAAAACCCAATAAAATCGAAATAAAATTAATTAAATTAATTAATTAATTAAATTAAATTAATTAAATTAATTAAATTAATTAAATTAATTAAATTAATTAAATTAATTAAATTAATTAAATTAATTTAATTAAATAAATTAAACATAAAGTTAATTTAATTATTTGCACAAATATATACATATATGGTTCAAAATAACAATATATGGTTGAAAATAATCATAAAATGGTTCAAAATAACCATATATATATGGTTCTAAATAGTCATATATATGTTGTTTTCTTAATCATATTTTGATTAAAAGATTGGCAGCAGCTAAAATATTTTATTCTTAAATAAAATCGAAAATAAATTTCGTTAACTGGTCCGTTTGTTGAATCTTAAATAAAAAATAGCATTTTTCATATTATGTATTTTCACATTCATATTTGCTCACACATGTTTTATATATTGATTGTTAGCATCTATCTGTTATTTTAATTTTATTATTTTTTTTTGCTTTTTATTTTTTCAAACCACGCTCACACAAAAACAAATTAACAGCTTACAAACACAAAACACAAAACTGGCAAAAAAGCATTCAAACCAGAGTGAGAAGAAAAGCTTGTTTGTAAGCAGACACCCATGTCTGTTTTCTAACCATAGTTTGATTACAAATAAACTACTTTAAAATAGTATGATTCTTGTTATATTTTATTGTTTTAAAGTCATACTTTAGTTGCATTTTTAAGTATACTATTGGTTGTAGTCAGAAATCTCTTAGCAAAATATATTGTTAAATGCAACCATGTTTCAATTTTTATGAATGCTAATAATGTCTCAACTAAATGTAAACATAAGTTTATTTGCTTTTTAGCTACTTAATGTTCACAATCACTTAAAACAATAATAACTTGTTTGCCGCAACCATAAACTATATCGGGAAACATGACAATGTTAAACTACCATATCTTTTCACTGCGTGTAGACTGTTTTTCACCATCAACACACGTACACTGTGCGTGAGACTCACAGCCCATATATTTAGTGTGAAGCACATACACAAAAACACAATAAGATACTGTATGTTTGGACACCACTGCTGTTAATGGAATCAAAATATTTGGAAAATTCCTATTTCCTATTATATTTTAAGTGTCAGTTCTGAAGTGCTCAGGAGCGTAGCTATGAAAGCTCAAGGTAAGGTACTTCGACCGTGTAAAATTTTTTAACGGTTGCCATTCTTTTTTGTTTCTCTTCCGATTTCAAAATGTTTGCTATATTATAGCCCTTAATAAGATCTAAAAGACACATATTTGCTCGTACATTTTTCTCATTTGAAAATTAAAATTAAACAATTTTTCAAAACTTTGGTGCACACGTAAAGAAAAAACATAGCTGAGGCAACCATAATCTAAGATCAGCATACTATGATTGAATATATGGCTGGAGTCAAATCATACTATTACTAAACTAAATCTGATCTAAATATAAAATTTAATGTAAATATACTATGATTTAAAATAATCATATTATATTTGTATATAAAAATAGCATGGTTCTAAATAACCATAAAAAGGTTGTTTTCTTAATCATATTTTGATTAAAAATTTATATATTTGTTGATACATGTTTTATTTACAATCTGGCATGTTATGAAAACCATTTTATTTTGAAATCGGCAACTTTCAGGAGAGAATTGAACCAAAAGGTTCACTTATTGCAGCTTTTCAGTTAATTTTTATGTGTCAGATATTTCAGATATTTTATTCAACCTAAGCTACGAGTTCACTAAATTGTCCGATTAAAAGAACACTGTTTTTACCTATTGAAATTTTGCAATTTCAAAAAGAAATACTTTTCAGAATATTAATTGCTAGTTTTTATCCGTTTTTTTGTTATTTTTAATTTATTTATTATTTTTATTTTATATTTTATTTTTTCAAACCAAGCAACACACAAAAACAAACCAACACCTCTCAAGTAAAACAAAAAACTACCAAAAAAAAAAAAGCATTCAACCAAGGGATAGAACAAAAACTTTTTTGGAAGCAGAGAGCCATGTATCTTTTGTAACCATAGCTCGATTGTAAGCAAACTGCTTTAAAATAGTATGGACAAGAACCATATTTTATTGTTATAGAACCATAATATTGTTGAATTTTTAAATGTACCTTGATTATAGCTATAATTTTTTTATAATTTAACCATGTTGCAGTTAATATGATTGCTAATAATATCATAATTAAATGTAAGCATAAGTTGTTTGTCGTAAACTAATTAAGATTCACAATTATTTAAAACAATAATAACTTATTTGCCACAACCATAAGCTATATCGGGAAAAATTACATTGTTGACGCAACCATGCCACAACCATATATTTTCTCTGCATGCAGTATTTTCCAATTTAAAAGAGTTAGGAAAAATGTTGAAGAAATTCTGCCATCTGATTGAAAAATTTGTTGTTCTAATAATTATTCAGGCTGACTTTAGCCTAATTTTCAGCTAAGGGGATTTGTAACCTTGCCATTCTCGTCGAACTCTACTTCTTTCAGACAATAGCAGTTCTACATTTTCAAAATAAATTTTATTAAATCTCACATGCCGAGGCATATGATTTGTCTCTCTCTCTTATTATGATGAAGGGTATAATTGAAGTTTTGTATTTAATAAGTTTATTTATCAAAATTATTATTATTTTTAACCTTTTAGATTGTAATGACTTCACTGTCGATCCGAAGTTGGTTGAAAGGAAATTAGAATTAATTAAAAAATTTTCTGAGTTTAAAAATGTTCATTTTATTATATAATTTAGTTGATAAGAAATTGTTAATTTAAAAGACATTTTGTGTGTTTTTATGTAAATTTCAACTTAACAGCATTTTTGATGTGATTTTTATTTCAAACTATATATATTGGTTTTTTTGAACCAATGTAATTTTTAAATTAAGCTTAAGTTTGTGAATTTTTATTGAGAATAAATTGGGCAAGAAGCTATGTCCATGGAAAAAGGAATTTGTAATTAATAGCAACTAACCCGACACACCAAATGCTCTGGGAATGTGTTGTATATACTATTTTACATTGAAACGTTGTTTAATAAAATTGAACTTTTTCCTATTCCCAAGCGATATTAATAATTTAAGGCTTATTATCATCATTGACATAAGTGACAATTTTTAAGAAAATAAAAAATGGATAGGTTCTGAAGCAAAGTGTACTCAGAAAAAAACTATAATTCGTATTCTATTACTAAATTCATAAATGCAAATATTTATTTAACGGAAATGGGACCTATCACAAAATTCGTAAAATTAAACACTAAAATTAGTATATATTTAATAAGAAAAAAATCGAATTTTTTTCTATCAAAAACAATTTCAAACACGTGTGTGTTGAAATAAATATATATGATAATTTTTTCTGTGTAGCAAAATAAAAGCCTCAAATTTTTAATAAATCGGAAGAAATAAAAAAATTTAAATTTTCTTTTGATGGCAATTCCGCGAAATATAGATCAAAATAAAATATTTTAAATATACACTCTATTCCACACCTTTTAAAAATTGAAAATCGGCTCAGTTTTGCATAATTTACACCACTTTTTGTATTATTTGCTTAATATTTCACGACTGGTCATTCAAACTTAAAAATTCTCTCTGGATTATTAATCTACACAGAATTCTCTTTCATTTGGGTAGAGTCACATTGCTGAGTATTTTCGGATATCTTACTGTTATTGCAAGGATGCTAAAAATCTTGTGTTTTTGGTTTAGTCCTTAAAACCTTTTTTTATTTTAATTTTTTGAAATTAAAGCAACTGATCCTTTTGTATTTTCGTCCGCTGATTACGAAAATAGATTTATCTAGCATGTCTAGTTTCCGAGATATTGTGCATTATATAAATAAAAATACTTAAAATTGTTCTTTTCTCAGCCCATTAAAAAATTTTTTTATATCACGTCAATTTACAATTCATTATCTGAATGGTCACGTATAAAAGATGTTGTATGAACAGTCCAGAAAATTTTTGTGTAATTTGTGCTGATTATATCGTACATTTGAAATTTGCAGCTTATACGATGTCAAAAACCAAAAACTACTTTAAAGAAAAAATAAAATTTTTAATGCAAAATTATTAGAATACTAGCTATACCCGGCGTGCTTCGCTACCCCATTGTTGTGCAAATATAGAAAAATTAATTAACTCATTTAAAAATAACCAAAAAATTGGTTAGTTTTTTTGCTGATCTTTTTAGTTTTGGCGAATTTTTGTGTTTTAGCGATTTTTTCATTTTGGCGATTTTTCGTTTTGACTTTTTTAATTCTGGAATTTTATAGTTTTAGAGTTTTTTAAAATTTCAAGAGTTTGCCTCTTACGGTTTCCAAGAAGCAGCAAACTGTTTAAACTACATAGTCAAAATTACATTAACTTTCAGAACACCCTTTAATTTTTGTTGTGTTAAATATTCTACAAACTACACCAATTAACAATAACTTTGAAATTTTCGAGAGTCTATATAAAAGTGTCTGTATATTACATTAGTATTTCAACATGTTTCGTTGCTCGCTTTAGAGCACCCTTTAATCTTTAGCCCGTAGTTCTTACGGCTCTCGAGAAAACAGCCTGTGACAGACAGAAAACAATAATATTAATTTACACTTTTGGTGTACAGAACCCTAAAAAGAACCTTTTCCAAAAAGTAGCTTTCCAAAAAGTAACCATTTTTAAAAGAGTACCATTTTTAAAAAGTACCCTTTCCAAAAAATACTTTTCTAAAAGTACCATTTCCTAAAACTACATTTTCAAAAAAGTAGGTTTTCGAAAAAGTACCTTTACTTTAAAATAGAAACGGTTAACAAAAGAAGTACCAAAATTATAGTTTTACCCTTTTTCGGCTCCTAGATGTACAAATTTCAAAAAAAAAAATACAAAACACCTATCTACTGATTTTTCTATCTTATTATGACGCTTTCGGAATTTTATGTCTACCTTACTTAGGTTCGGAGATATAAGAATATCGAGTTTACCCGATTTTACCACTTTTAATCCCGTTAGAATTTAATTTTTCAAAAATTCGTTCTTAGAGAATATATACAAACATATGCATTCAGTATGTCTATCAATGTGCATAAAAAATAGTTGTATGGAAAATAGTACCAAAAAGGGCTACGAATTTTACCCATTATACATATATTCAAATTTGAAAAAAAAATACAAAACTGTTTTTGAAGGATTTTTAAGGAGAGAAGGTTACTGATCTTACCCGTTTCACCCCTTTTAATCCCCTTTGAATTAAAAATTTCAAAAATCCGTTCTTAGTGAAAATATACAAACATATTCATTCACTATGTATATCAATTTACATAAAAAATAGGTGTATAGAAAAAAGTAACAAAAAGTACTACCAATTTTACCCTTTATATATTCGAATTTCAAAAAAATAGTTTCATAATTTTTTTGAGGGGTTCGTAAGGAGAGAATAATGCATTTTAAGTTTAATTTCTATCTCTATTACTTTAAGAGATAAACGGTTAACAAAAAAGTACCAAAGTTATATTTGTACCCTTTTTCGGCACCTAAATCTACAGATTTTAAAAAAGTTCCAAACAAATATCCGCTCATTTTTCTATCTTATTATGATGCTTTTAGAATTTTATGTCTACCTTACTTAGATTCTAAGATATAAGGTTACCGATCTTACCCGTTTTACCCCTTTTAATCCCCTTAAAATTAAAAATTTCAAAAATCCTTTCTTAGTGAAAATATACAAACATATTCATTCACTATGTATATCAATTTACATAAAAAATAGTTGTATAGAAAAAAGTACCAAAAATTGCTACCAATTTTACCCTTTATATATTCGAATTTCAAAAAAATAGTACCATAATTTTTTTGAGGGGTTCGTAAGGAGAGAATAATGCATTTTAAGTTTAAGTTCTATCTTTATTACCTTAAGAGATAAACGGTTAACAAAAAAAAAATACCAAAATTATATTGGTACCCTTTTTCGGCCCCTAAATCTACAGATTTTAAAAAAGTTCCAAGCAAATATCCGCTTATTTTTTGATCTTATTATGCTGTTTTTGGAATTTTATGTCTACCTTAGTTAGATCCGGAGATATAAGGTTACCGAATTTACCCGTTTTTAACCCCTTAGCGTTTGACCGCGACTTAGTGGATCTATACATCCTGAGAAGAGCTTACATACGAAATTTCAACTTTCTAGCTTTAGTGGTTTGGGCTGGGCGATGATGAATCAGTCAGTCAGTCACTCAATAACGTTACTCTCTTTTATTAATATAGATAGATAATCACAGCGTCTCAAAAATAGAGGCCAAATTTTTTTGGATGGCCTGAGAAAAGAAAAATGTAAAGTATTTTTTATATAACGCACAATATCTCTGAAACTAGAGGTACTAGAAAAACAATAAAGCTATTTTCGCAGTCAGTGGACGAAAATACATAAGGATCAGCTATTTTAATTTCAAAAATTAAAATAACAGTAAGATATCCTGGTATACTCATCAATGTGACTCCACCCAGTATTTTAAAGTTTGGAGTACGAGTCGTACAATATTAAAAAAAGTGGTGTAAATTATGGTAATGATAATTGTCACTACATATATCTTTAAAACTAGAGCTGCTAGGGAAATACTAATGACGCCATCGTAATCAGGAGATAAAAGTACATAGGGATCAGCTATTTATATTTAACCAACATACAAAAGCCGCCATTTTGTTGTGCTGTGTAATATTTGAAAAAAAAAATTGTTTTTCCGTTAAGTATGTTTCTCTTTACGCCTTATCTAACGTTAAATTCGTTTCATCAGATTGTGTAGTGCTTCGTTAGCAAAAGTTTACTTAGTACGTAAATCAGTGTTGCCAGGTAACTTTTTTCTTCCCCAAACACAATTTTTAAACCCCCTATATTAATGCTCCTATTGTCGTTCTCAACTCAACTCAGTTTGGTCGTCTGAGAGTCGAACCAACTTTCACGCAACCACATTTTTCTTACTATTTTGCAGCTCAAAACTTTTATTTGAAGTTATTATGGCGTTACAAACTTAAAATATCAAGTTTGACAGAAAAGCAGAGAAATTCGTGTGAAATTTGAAGGAAATAAAATACTCTTAGGCGACCAAACTAAGTTGAGTTGAGAACGACAATCGGTTGCTAGCATATTTTGAGAATAAAACCCCAAATGTAAAAGTTTATGTAATAGTTTAATTTAAAGTAAATCACATTCAACAGAGCCACCTGACAAGTGGTGATAAGCAAATACACGTGAGCACTGACGATGGAAGTGTAGCGGCTTCCGAAAGTGGCGCTACTCTGTTCTGCTGTGTACGTTGAAAAATTAAGTTGATGTTAATTTTTCCCTTGTTCCTTGGAATATTAATCATGCCCGATTCCTTCTGAATATAATGTTACGAACATTAGCCTAATAATCAATTTGGATTCATAAATCAACTTGATTCAGTTTCAATTTACGTAATAATATCCTTACCTGATATTTTTACGTAAAAGCGAAAACACCCTAAATTTTACACATTAAACTGTACTAAACATAATTCTTGCAACAAAAAAAAACTGACTACAAAATAGGCGTGGCACTGTCCCCATATTTTATCATCATGTACTTTTATGAGAACAATTGTGTATGCGAAGTTTCATAAGAATCGGTTTAGTAGAAATTGTTGAAAAAGAATATTTACTTTGCATGGGCGTGGCACATCCCACTTTTTTTATCCTGATGTAGTATTTAAACAGAAGCTTAATATGTATGTACAGTTTCATAAGAATCAGTTTAGTAGAAGGTAGTTAAAATCGAATGTGTATTTACTTTGAATGGGCGTGACCCCGCCCACTTTTCAACGGGTCCAATCTGGAAGTACATCCTTTTGAATATAGGAAAAAAATCCGAAATCGGTTCATAAATGGCGGAGATTTAAGGGAACATACATAAAAAAATACATGACGAATTGATAAACTTTCTTCTTTTTTTGAAGTCGGTTAAAAAGGAAATCAGTGTGCATTGAATGGTTGAGTAGATCATTTTGGAATCTTAAAAATTCCAATACTTTTGGAACTTCACGGCCAAAAAAGTTTGGATTGCGTTGTTTCTGCACCGATTGCAGAATAGAGGGTATATTTATAATAGAGTGTATATTTATAATATTTTATTTTGAGTTTAATTTTGCAGAAATACCATCAAAAGAATATTAAAATTTTTTTTTTCAAATATATTAAAATTTTGCGCCTTTTTTGCCACACAATGTCCCAGAAGTCAATAAGAAGATGTGATCTGCATTAAAAATAAATGGTTGTTAAATCATAGACTATACATTTCCATCTGATGTGGTCCTGTACAATAACTATTATACATACATATAAGCAATTGAGTTTTTGTATAAAATATTATTATCCTTAGAATTAAAAATTTAATTAAATTAAAAATCTGGTTTAAAATTGTGCAAAAATATCTCGGTTAAAAACAATAGAAACTCAATAACTACAGTTTTTTTTTGTATAATATTTTGCATTCATACTGTTTTTGTACAAATACACATTACTGACATTATTCACAAATGTTATTCAACATGTGGTCTATTACCAAATCAAATACTGAAAATAAAATTTTACTGACGTAATGAAGATGAGCTTGCTCTTGGTCGAAATGTCAAATCAATAAAAGGAAATTGTTGGCAAATAAGGTGGAGTCTGTGTATTTATATGTATGTACACAAATACGTGTATATGATTTTTCGAATGGGTGAGTTTGTAATTCTGTCAAAATATGAACCAGTAATTTATGTAAACATGTATTTGTATTTGTATAGCAAGTGTATTTGGAAAATGGCAGTTATGTAA
Organism: Panzeria rudis; assembly: GCA_956483635.1. Lineage (NCBI taxonomy): Eukaryota > Metazoa > Arthropoda > Insecta > Diptera > Tachinidae > Panzeria > Panzeria rudis. Next base: position 123,397,149 of record OY101447.1, read on the forward strand.
TAGAATGAGTTCAAAAAGAAAGAATATTTTCAAATCAAATTTGTGTGTTGGTTTGAACAATTATTAGCATTTCCAAGTTTAAGAGTTGTTTACATACATTTAATACTCTACACTCAAACATACCTTGAAAGTTGTGTTCTATTGTGTTTTGATATAAGTACGGAAATTTCGTAATTGCAACATTGCTGATATTGCAATAAGGCAAAAACTGTTTGACAAGCTTGTCAAACACAAAAACGGATAGCATTTCATAATTTTAAATATTTTCGACAAGAATGTATATGATATTGACATGAAGAATAACAATGATATTCTAGTCTTGAGGCACTGTTTGTCCGTTTGATAGATTGTTTATTCTATCAAGTGTTAAAGGTGTCAATATTTTTAGCACACATAAATATATACTTGTGTATGAGAAATTAAACTACATAATTTAATTTGATAAAATATTATAAAGTGCTAAGAAGTTTCTTGTTAATCCAAATTGATTATATAGGCTAAGGTTCGTAACATTATACTCAGAAAGAATCGGACATTATCAATATTTACAAGACTGCCCACTCAAAGATATCTACATCTGGAAAAATGGTTAAAGCAGTGGATAGCAAAAATAGACGAACAAAAATGTGTACATGTAACGTTTACATTGCGTAGGGAAATATGTCCGCCTATTTATATCAATAATCATATCATACCACATAACCTTGAGGTTAAATACCTAGGAATTCACCTTGATCGTGGTCTAACATGGAAGACCCACATAGATTCAAAGCTGACTTAGTCTAGACTGTGAACTTCTCCTAAACAACACAATAATAAAACCAATTTAGTGCTATGGTATTAAGTTATGGGGCACAGCCTTTGCATCAAATACAGAGAAAATTCAAAGGCGACAAAAATAAAAGTCTTCGTTTGATTACATTGGTTGATTACAGCCGCAACATCATTAATTTTAGCGGGCACTCTCGGCTGTGAAGGAGAGATACTCTTGCTCCCAGCCGAACACGAGAAATATAAGACATCTAGCAGTGGCGGGACTAAGGTTTTAATACTTATTGTTATTTCAATTTACAATTGAAGATTCATATTTTAAATAAATTTAAAAGTTAAGAAAAATATACGACTAGCAATCGCATTTAACAGAGCAGCCTCACACGTGCTTATAAGCAAGATGCACAAAAGCACTGATGATGGAAGCGTGGTGGATTTCGGAAACAGCGTTGATATGTTCTGCTGTGTATTTTGAAAACTAAATTGATGTTGATTTTTCTTTTGTTCCTTGGAAATATTTATCATGTCTAATTCTTTTTTGCAAAGATTAGTAGATTCAATGCACTCATACATTGTTTCAATGAAAATATTCATTAAAATTCATTGAAATCATTCGTTATTGCTATTGTTTAGCAATATTAACAATCCATACTATTAATTTAACGTACTTGTACGTTAGATCAAAGTTAATGAAAAAATCGTTGAAACAACGATTTTTTTCATTGAATTTATGTAACTTTTTGTTTCAGTGTATAAGAGCTAAAAATATACATTTCTGACATCGGGAAAAAATTAAAAAAATTAAAAGCCTTGTAAAAGTTTACATGCCCAAAGTGCCCTATTTAGGACTTCATAGCTGCGCTCCTGAGGGATATATGATGCTCATTTATTCAATTTAAATAAGAATAATCCTTTGCTACGTTTCATAGTGGTTCTCATTGGAAAAAGGGTAATAAATCAGTATATTTGAAACTTGTGCTCCGATTACAAAACGATGTACGAGAAAATCATAGGCGAGGACCTGAGCTTTAAGAATGTTGAAATTTTGGAGTATTCTATTGAAACACACTTTGAGATCCAGTGTGTCAAAGTTGACTACCTCAGGCATGAAAAACCTTGTCGGACCCATAACATTTACTAATATTCTGCGACTTTAATAAATTTAAACTTGGTGTAAAGTCTATAAGCAGATAAAGCAAATACATTTTAAAAGATATGTACTTGGCTTTGAATTTTAAAATTTTGGGTTTAACTACGACTTTTTCTCTATTTGATCCATATATACGGTAATAGCACAGCCAAAATTAAAAAAAAAGATTTTTATGCAATTTAACACAAACCCTGATAACATATAGAAAAATTTTTTTTCTAGCTATCTCAATTCATCTAGTCGTGAAAAGGAATCAAAGTCAAGATTTTAAAATGAGCGTGAAAAATGCCTTGATTTCGTCAAAAATAGAGCAATAATTGGTCAAAAATTATAGCAGTAGAAATTTTAAATCGAAGAAAGCATGCACGCTACATCCAGCATTGTACGAAAATTTTAATTTTATTACGAAATTCTAAATTAATCGCTTAAGAAAATAACGTTCATTTTAGTTTTTATTTCTTTGCTATTTATTAAAAACATAGCAAGCCTCTTATGCATAAAAAATTTTAGTGATATGTTAAACGGTATTTTTTTATTAACTTTTAATCAAAAAAATTTGTGAAGAAAATGCGAATATCCAATATTTTTAAAGCAAATTGTTACGTATGAGTAATATGATGGTACCATTATATTGCTCATACGCTCTACATAAAAAATATATCATAACATAAGAGGATAAATAGTAGGGAAGTAACGAATACCGATACCGATACCGATATATCGGCGATACTTCAGATTTTCCGATACATCGGTATCGGCGATATTTTACTGTCGATACGACGATACTTTGAAAATTTTTTTCAGAGTTTTTTTAACAAATAATTTATTGTTGTTCAATTTTACCATGAATTAAATTCACTTCGTTATTTTTTAAATCTTATTAATATCAATTTTAAAAGTTAATAATATTTTATGCTGTTATTTTGTAAAAAAATTATTTACTTTTTTGTTAATTTTACCATGAATTCAAATTCAAGTCGTTGTTTTTTAAATCTTATTCCAGCAAAAAGACAATCCAAAGAAGTCATAAAAATGTAGAATTCGCGATCCGGAAGTACATATTGCAAATTTGGATAATTTCTAATTAGTTTTACATATCCTTGCCATTGTAAGAAGTTCTGTTTTTCGATTACCAATCACCGAATTGGAAGCGATGCTAGGACAAATTACCAATTTTCACAATTTTTTTTTATGCGAATTCAAACTCAAAACTTTATTTTCATGTAAATTTAAGTGAATAAATATAAAGTTTTAGAAGACTTTTAATAATTAAGCTATTAAGTTATTTAGAAGAATATTAGTTGATAAATGTTCTTTTAAAAATCGATTTTTTAAAAAGCATGGCGAGTATTTTTTAAAATTACAAAGGAATTAAAAATTTTTTCTTGCTTTTCTACTAATTATCTGCATATTTTTAATATAGATTTTTTTGAAGCAAAGAAAATGTAGGTCCTTAAAAATTACTTCCAATTTTTTATACTGGGTTAAAATCAATTTTAAATATTCTCTCTTACAATGTAATTTTGTATAATAAAAAAATTGCACTTGAGTTTTGTTGATCTAAACTTGAACTCAATTTCAATATTCGTATCGGTATCGGAATCGGTATCGGCGATATTTATTTTTAAATATCGGTATTCGTATCGGATCGGCAAAACGGCGTATCGTTACATCCCTAATAAATAGTAAAGAAATCGGGTGCCTCGGTAGGTAGTGTGTAGTATGCTAGCCTATCAGGGTGGAGGTTGTGGGTTCGATTCCCTGTTTCACTACAACGAGTGAAGGTCTTTGGTACTATTCTCGTTTAAATTAAGGTATGATATCATTTGTAGTAAAGATAAAAAAATTAAAAAAATAAAGTTTCCCTAAGGTAAATGGAACTGACACAAAAAAAGTCACGTGACCGGTCCCAGCTGGTAGGGACCAGTCCGACTTCTAATACTTTCTGTAAAGCGAACCAAACACTTTTACATGGGGATGGTCTAGAATTGGATTAATTGATACTTTGTATGCACCTTGTGACTTTTCACTGGAGATCTAATCGGTGTAGAATAATATATATTATATACAAATATCATTTTGACATTTAGCTTTAATACTTGATTAATAATTGAAAGTTTATTTGTTGTTTTATTGTTAAAAATGCAAGTAGAAATTGTATTTTATTTTTAAGCAGAACTGACAACCACCGGCATGACATGATAGAGCCCTACCCAGTCGACCACGGGCAGTTATATTTCAAAATTATAAATATCAGTTAAGCTGGAGTTAATATCTAAATATAGCTACGGGACTGGTTCTTGAGTGACATGGCGGTCTCATTGGAGGCAGACAATGAACATTATGTAGATATTATGTGATAGATCTTAAGGTACAGTCATACTTGGCAAATATTTGCCCAAAAAACTCTAACCACTACTATTGCCCATGGTTTGTGTGATTTAACTTGGTTTTTATATCACAAAATAAAGTCAGCTATGCCTCAAAATGATATTTTTATATTATTGTTAATAAATGCGAACCCATATTTAAAAAAATATTAGAATTAAAGAAAATGCAATTTTAGCTTGTCTGTTGGGTTACGTTTTTTCGGCAAATATTTGTCAAGTGTGACCGTACCTTTAGACCCAGATACATCGAATTTGTTCAGTGCCAGTTGCAACTAAATTGAATGAAAATGGTTAATATGTGAACATTTACACGATATGTCATTTTTCACCATTGACACTTCTAACGTTTGGTACCACCCTCATTTTCTCACGTCGTAGGACGAGTGCTTTTGGCTTATTTGTCACCAAATTTTCCGCAGGGTTAGTACAGCTTTCATGTAGGTAAATAAACTGCTTCTGAAAAGTTGACTACTTTTAGAAAATCTACTCTCCTTGCCACATTTTTCGCCAGGCGGGTAACAATTAGAAGCCAGATTAATAACATTAAATATATCTGATATAATTTGTAAAGAAATTTGAAAAACTCGATGGGCGTTTTTTCTTTCTTAAGCGATTAATTTAGAATTTCGTAGAAAAATACACAATTTTCGTCCAATGCTGGAGATAGAGGGGATGCTTTAATCGACTTAAAATTTCAGCTGCAGTAATTTTTGAAGTATATTCTTCTGAAATATTGAAAATAAAAATTTCAACTAAACATTTTTTTGAGCAAAACGGGGAACAATTAAGCTATATTTTTGTAAAACTTTAGCCTTTTCACGACTAGATGAATTGAGATAACTAAAAAATTTTTTCTACATGTTTTCAGGGATTGTATTCAAAGCATAAAATAATTTTGTTTTGAAAATCTTTGCTATGCTATTACCGGAGATATTAGCGAAATAAAGAACAAAGTTAAGGTCAAAACCCAAAATTTTGAAATTCAAAGCCAAATATATTTGAATATCTTAAAGATATCTTAAAGAAATAAACTGTATCTGTTTATACACTTTACATTGAGTTTAAACTTATTATATCGTATAATATTTGTAAAAGTTATGAGTCCGACAAGGTTTTTCATGTCCGAGATAGTCAACGTTGACACCCTGTAGCTGAACGAGTGTTTAAACAGAGCAGTCAAACTTTCAACATTTTAAAAGCTGAAGGCATCCTCTATGATTTTTGCATACATATATCGTATTGTAATCGGATTGCAGTTTTAAACTGAAACTTTTAACTATTCGGATAATCCGTTTAAAAATGGCTGATTTATTTCCAAACTATTCTGCTTATGCCCCACTGCGCACTGTAATAAATTTCTTTTTACTTCTTACTTTCCAATTTTCAGTATCTGCATTTTAAAATGAAATCCAAAATGGCATTTATCCATTATAAAAAAATTTTTGCTCTAGACTTTTGACCATTTTCTGGCGAAATGTCCCACTGTTTACCGTTTGTTTACGGTTTCGCGTCTTCTTCAAAAATTATTACTTAAACTGGAAAAAAACTTTTTAATTTTCAATAGAGAATTGAATAACGAATTTAAACCTCAATAAAAATATTTGTTGCATTAAAATATTTTATTTGGAAAGTATTTATTATAGCAATTGTGATTTTATTCTAAGAATTTTTAATCAGAATAATATTTATGAACTAAAACCAAAAATAGATATTGTGGGATACTTAATTGTTATAATTTTTTGTTGTTGAAATAACTCTATTGTAAATTAAATTAAATAAATTATTTTTAATATAAATAGCAAAAGACTTTTATCGAAATTCTTTACAACTAAGTTTAATTCAAACCATAATATACTATATAACCTTAACAAATATTTCAACACACAAAACATCATCAGCAAAATGCATTTTGTAATGTTTTCAAAAGGCTACAGAATTTAATCTACAGGATTTCCTACCAATACAATTTGTATTGAGAAAAAAACGAACATAAATAAATGACCTTGCAAGGCACAACATCTTGTGCAACTGGGTGTAGTCAGTCAAATGAAATAGTACAAATCATCCTCCTTGTAAAGGATTTTCGAGCAAAGATGTAAAATCTTGCCACGAGTAGCAATTCAAGTAAGATATCTTGTGAAGAAGTATGAGTTTTTAACAATTAGAATTTGCTCAAAACCTTTTGCTTTAGAGATTGTTAGAGTAAAACTGCATCCCAGATGGCTGGATGGATAAATGAATCGTTCGTTGGCTGCTTGTAGAGATGGATAAATGTTCGAGATGTGTTTCCTACTGTTTACTTTTTTCTTTCTTCTTTCTTCTTCTTTCCTTCTTATTTTTGGTAAATGGGAAAACAACAATTTCGAAAAAAATTTCTTATTTTTTCGTCTTCACTTGTGTATGGAAGATAATTTGATTTTAGTTTTTTTTCTGTTTTATAGTCGCATAAAAAATTCACAAGACAGGAAATCAGTCAAGTAAAAACTACTGAATATTTATTAAAAAAATACAAGCTCGGCTACATGCAATAAAACAAATTGTTAACAATAATAAAACAAGTTATAAGATACAAGTTATAATACCTCAATATTTATAGTTATTACTTTTTACACATCAGCGAATTTTTTACAGTAATAAAAATTTTGCAATGTATTGTAATAATTTTTCAGTCGTCTTAAATCTTAAACAAATTACAGTGGTCTGCAGAGGAAAAGGTGCTTTAAGTGAAAACATATGAAATATAAGTCGAAATCACCCTTCGTAGGAAACTGCTATTGCAGACCTTGCAAGTCTAGAATATATGCTACAATATGCAACACAAGAAGAACAAAATATAAGAAACTAACATTTCCTACACAGTAGCAGATATGCAATACTAAAAACTGTAGGAAACTTGTCTAGCATATATGCAATTAGCAAAATTACTCAGAGAGACTCTCTGAGAGGGTATAAAACATAAACATGAAAATAAAACACAAACTAATAGTTAGCTTCAACAAGAAAAGTAAACAAAGTTGGTTTGTATGTGTGCGTTTATATTATTTGTTCATTTATTTTATGTATTTAAATATCAAATGTACGCATCTTTAATAAATGTTAGTTCAGAATTAATCTACAAATAATAAATTAAGAAAAAATTAAAAGTAGTTTTTTATGGTACATTTGAAAAATTACATAGTTATACATAATACATATATGTATGTATGTCTTTCCTACATGTTTGAAGAAGACACTCAATCTTTGTAGCAGAAAATGATAGTTTATATCCTAGAGGTGCAAATATGCCACCAAGAGTGATTTCTGCTATAATAAATTAAGTAAAGTACGACTTTGGCTCGCACACGGATACACATATGTAAATCCCTTTTCGTTTTCGCCTTTTCTTCATTTTGGCAGTTTTTTCGTTGTGGTTTTTTTTTATTAATTTCAGCTTTTAATTTTTTAAGTATTTTTCGTTATTTTTTTTGGCGATTTTTTTTGGTTTTGGCGCGTCTTTAATTTTTGTGATTTTTTCGTTTTTTCTGGCGAGTTTTGGTTTTGGCGTTTTTTAAAAGTTTTTTTTTAACCTTTTTACGGTATTTTTAGTTTTAGCGATTTATTTTAGTTGTGGCGATTTTGTTCAGTTTTGGTGCTTTTTCGGTTTTAAGGATTTTTTCGGTTTTTTGGGGTTTTTTAGTCTTAGCGATTTTTTTGTTTGGAAATTTTTTTTGGTTTTGACAAATTTGTTTCGATTTTGCCAAAAACCGATATTTTTTGTTTTGGCCATTTTTTTGGTTATGACACTTTTCTTTCGTTCTGGCGATTTTTTTCGCTTTTTGACGATTTTTAGTTTTAGCGATTTATTTTTGGCGCTTTTTTCGGTTTTAAGCATTTTTTCGTGTTTTTTTAATTTTTTTAGTTTTAGTGATTTTTTTTGTTTTGACATTTTTTTTTTTGGTTTAGACATTTTTTCTGTAAATACGTTCCCTGCTGCTAGCGCGACACTTGCCGCTCTTATTTAGGTATGGCAGTAAGGGCTATAATACAGCAAAAAATTTTGAATTTGAATAAGAAACCAAAAAATGGCAAGCAGTAAAAAATTTACATGGCCGAAGTGCCCTACAATTGAGACCTCATAGCTCGGCTCCTGATGCTAGAAAGAGAGCTGCTATTTAACAATCCGATTAGAAATGACTGACTTATGTTCCACATATTTTGATTCAGGCCCATTCTGTGCTGCAACGAAAAAAACGCTAAAGCGAAAAAGTCGATTAAAGTAAAAAAATCGCTAAAAGGGAATAATCTCCAAAACGGGAAAAATTGCTAAAACCGAAAAATCTTCAAAACAGAAGCGACGCTACAACAATTCGAAGGGGAAAAACGAAAATCGCTAAAATTGGAAAACATCGATTGAACAATTCAATGCCACCAAGGTACATTGACAGAGGAAGAAAGATATCAATGGAATTGCACATATTTGTTAATATGAAATAATAATATTAATAATAATAATAACAATATTATCTTCCAAGCAGGAATTCTCGGATATCGGGAAATTTCAAAATAGTTCCCGATTTTCCGGGGAAATGAAATAAAATACATAATATTACAAAAACTTATTTAAGGAAAGTATATACAAGGAAAGTATATCTTTTTTTTTAATACAAATTACATATTATGTCTGGTGGTTGTTGACAAAATGTTGGCAAGTTAAAATTTTTGTTCTGCGGTAAGGCAGACATTCGTGACATGTGCAAATTTTACTTAATTGAAACAGATAAAAACATATCGAATAGTTGTTTCTTTTTCAAAATTCAAAAATGGTGTTCATTCTAGATAAATTCAAAAGTTTTATATTCAAATGAAAACCGTACTAGTTACTAAACTAAAATTGCTTTATTTTACTGATTTTTGGCAATTAAATACTCACTAATAATAATAATAATAATAATAATAATAATAATAATAATAATAATAATAATAATAATAATAATAATAATAATAATAATATAATTTCCTTTCATTGATACTTTTAGTAAAATTTTAAGTGTTATTGGCACTTGTCAATTATTTATTTAGGTTAGTTATTCAAGTAAAAAACATTTTGCCTTAATTGCCTTTAATTATATGAATATATACTCGTAGTAGAACAAGAAAAAATGTACCTTTCATTATTCGCTTCTGTTAATTTTGGTTAGGAAAAATCCACTTTACTTCCACCTCATAATGCATTTGCGTAGTAAAATGTATAATTTTTTTTTGATTAGCCCTAACAGCAGGTGTTCTGTGCTGCCAAGCCAGTTTGAGATGGTTTTGCTTTGCTTTATACTGCTCTTATCATCATTCTATTCTTACATCTCAAGTACTTGCAGCACAGTTTTTTGAATGAAAGTATTTGTTAAAATTAACTTAATAATTTATTTATCACGTTTTTAGACATTTAGGTCATATTGACAAATTTATGCTAAGGCAGACAGGCAGGCAAGGCAGCTGAAATGTATTTAATATTTTTGTTGTATTTTATATTGTTGACTTACCTTACAATTTATGTATGAAGGAGTTTAAAATAGTTTTCATTTCATATTAAGTGAACTGAAAAGATAAGAGATTAAATAATATTTGTAAGATATTTTTCTTAATAAAGAATATGTAAGAATATGTAAATGTGTAGGTATTAATATGTAAATGTTTTGTCAAGAAAACATACTTTAATCCAGAGCCATGCAAAGAGAAAACTAAATAAATGAGAAATAATTTATTGTTTAAGTGTCTTGATGTTTATTTGCTTTGTTGATATCCTGAAGGAAACCAGGGGCCAAGTGTCTGCAAGTCACCACTTTTGACGACAAGTTTGTTGACTTTTTCATGACATTGTCAACGAATCGACTACACTTTTTATTTTGCATGTAATGGGAAGAGAAGTTTTTGACAGCTACAAAACGATAAAAAAAAACATTTTTTATTGTCTCATTTTGTTGTGTTGAAAACAAACTAGAAATTTTAATAAAAAATCTAATTTAATTGCCTCACCTAGTAAAAATGTTCTTATGTGTTGACTAGAATCATTAAAATGCACTAGAACTACATAGCCTATAGTAAGTCAATAGTTCCGAGGTCAATTACAAGCACATGGTCAATGTGTATAGCATAGAACATTGTCTGGGTTACAATTAGTCAGTAGTACTGGGGACGAACGTCATGGGCCAAGACAAAGTATCGCATGCCTCTGCTTTAAACCACAGTCGTCCATACTAGAACCCGTTTGCGAACATTAATCGGCTCCTATAAGTTTACAGCCGAATATAAACAAAAATACTCACCAATGAGTAAAAAATAAACAAAAACTTCATTCATATATTTAGATAATTCAAACTCAGTTGTTAATAATATCAAATTTGTTAATTTTTTCTTTTAAATTTTTTATAAGTTTTGAAATTTAATTTGTTCCATATTCAAATATTTATTATTACAACATGGTCCTATGTAATGCACCCATAGGGACCATGTCAATAGCTTCAAGTTAATCGACAAGTGCTTGCGTTTTAACGAGTCCAATCGTAAAAACACGAATACTTGAGAAATCGACCATGGTTTATCCATACTTTAAGGTTACCTTTGGCCTAGTCCTAGTCCTCTATGGAGTATACTTTACATGCATCTATGGACTAGTCGCGTTATGTACAATGATGTTGTCAAGAATATTCCTTAAAATTTGTTGATGCCATTTGAAAAGCAAAAGTACCAAAGCTTAAAAGTGATAATGAGCTTAATTTAACTAACGGCCGGTTTTTTTTTCTGAGTCAACCAGCCTTGCAACTAAGATTTGCTGACTTTACAATTGCTATTTAGTGCATTACGGGAAACTTGCTTTTCTTCTCTACCAGTTGTCAAATTTTTATATTTTCCTTAAAAACATTTGCCTAACATTTTAAGAGTAACTTCGGGTAATGTGGTCTACCGCTTTGTGTATTCCAATTTCTTGTCACAATATAAATGGATATTAAAAAAGTTTTGAATCAATAAATTTGCAGATATATGTATCTCCTAATGGTGTTTGCAGTTGGAAATTGCGTGCGTTACATTAGAATTTTTTTTTTGTGTAAATACTGTAAGGTACCCATAAAGTCAGCATTAAAAACAAAATTGGCGGGTAATGTGGACTAGACTTGTGTAGTTTACGAACAAGATAGTTCAATTGAACTATTTCATCAATTGAACTAAGGAAACTAGTTCAAGTTTTCACTATTCACTAGTTCAATTGAACTATGAAACAAAATGAAATATACCTTTCCCTGCGAGCAAATGTACATATGAAATCAGTCATGTTTGTATGTATGTATAGGATGAAATAACATATGCATGTACGTACGTACATACGTAGCTACTTGTGGCATCGCTTTCACAGAATATGTTTACTACATGGTAAATTTTTTACTTTTTAAAAATTAGTATTTATTCTTATTATCCTCTCTCTAGTTACTGTTGTACAATCAAAGAATTCATAAATATATTGAAGATATTTTTATGCAAGCCGCTAATTCTACAACAATAACAACACATGGTCCAACAATATACACAACAAAAGAATGATAGATTGAAAAGCACACAGAACGTTTCCTCCTATTTATATTTCACCATTCATTCATAGTTCAAAAAGAGAGATATTTCACCATTCATTCATAGTTCAAAAGGAGCGATTGAACTAGAAGAACGACTTAGTTCATTGAGGAAATATGAACTAGAATGACCGAACATTCAAATGAACTATTTGGCACAAGTCTAATGTGAACTACAGTCACATATTCGCATTATTTGCTAATGATTAGTAACTATAGCTCCTTTCATGTCTTTTGGTTTTCATTTGCGAATTTCTATTCTTTTGTTGGCATTGCACAGCGTGGTGCAGATTATAGTATTGGGGATATACATTTCCAAACGGATAGTCCTATCGGCGCTTGACATATATAAGAATTAAAATCACATTTAACAGAGCCACCTGACAAGTGGTGATAAGCAAAATACACGTGAGCACTGACGATGGAAGTGTAGCGGCTTCCGAAAGTGACGGTACTCTGTTCTGCTGTGTACGTTGAAAAGTTGAATTGGTGTTAATTTTTCCCTTGTTCCTTGGAATGTTTATCAAGCCCAGTTCTTTCTGAATATAACATTGCGAACCTTAGCCTAATAATCAATTTGGATTCACAAAACAAATACGTTCGAAATAATCATATTAAGAAAAAAATTTTAGTTTTCGATAATTTTTGCAAAAAAAAATAAAAAAATACCATCACTCTTTTATATATAAAAAAAGAACGAATAGTGTTGTGGGACACCGCATAGGAACGTAGTTCCTTACGTCCTCTACCGGTTTGGTAGGAACCGGCGGGATAACTGAAGAGGGCACCACTGGAGCATCATTTTGCGCCCTAAAGACAGCAACATTAGCCACAGCTATAAGTTTCTTCAAGAGAGCCTCAAACTCAACCGAAATCTACTTCATCAGATTGGCAACACCTCGCTGTGTGACCCTTTTCAAATCTATCATGGATTAACCATAATCATTAACTCCACCAAGTTTTCCTTCTTCCGATAATTCCTCCTACCAGAGGCCACAGCACTGTAATTAGTATCAGTGCCATTGAACACTTCCTAAGCCATACCATTATCATCCGTACAGACATTAGGCGATGTACCAGCAGCACTACGAGTAAACAACCAATCAGGCACACCAACAGGACCAGAAATAGTAATACAAGTTGAAGCAGCAGTGAAATCAGTGAAGGGCTCACACATTAATCAGACGGGAAACCACAAACGGTAAAAAGCTTAACAATAGTTTCTGAAAAAAAGGCGCTGGTCCACATTAGACACATAGTGCATAATACCCGAAGTTTCTCTACATTATTTCTAAATATATCTTCTCTAAAAAAAACAATAAAATTTATATACAAATCCTTGCACTTGAACCTCAAATTTAATACTTTTGCCAAAGATTAACCTTTTTAGGGTTCCGGACACCAAAAGTATAATGAAACCCTATTGTTTTCGCTACGTTGTTCGTTTATCTGTCTGTCTGTCCGTCTATCTGTCTGAATGTCTGTCAAAGGCTGTTTTCTCGGGAGCCGTAAGAGGTACGGACCTGAAATTCCCACAGAATATGTAAAGCTTTGGCCGCTACAGCAACAAATATATGACAGCTAAAAATTAAAGGGTGTTCAAAAGCGAGACACGAAACATGTTGAATTACTAATGTAATATACAGACACTTATATATAGACACTTTAAATTACCAAAGCTGTTGTTAATTAGTGTAGTCTGTAGAATAGACTACACCAATTAACACTGATATTTAAAACAATAATAAAAGTTAATGTAATTTTGACTATGCAATTTAGACAATTTGCTGTATCTTGTAAGCCGTAAGAGGCAAGCTCTTGAAATAAAAAAAACGCTAAAATTAAAAAAATTCCAAAATTAAAAAAGTATCAAAACGAAAAAGCATCAAAATGAAAAAAGCGGTTTAGGGAAAATAAACACCAAATTTAAAAAAATCGCTAAGCGCAAAAAAAATCACTTAAAGATCGCCAAAAAACTAAAACAAATGCAAAAAACCGAAAAATCGTCAAATCAAATAAAAGCACTAAAACCTTAAAAATCGCTAAAACTAAATATATCGCCAAAAACCGAAGAAAAATCGCCGATAATGAAAAAAAATCATCAAAACGAAATATGCGCCAAAACATAAAAAAGCGCAAAAACTAAAAAAAAATCACAAAAATTCCGCCAAAACGAAAAAAGTGTCAAAACCAAAAAAAAACCATCGCTAAAACTAAAATATCACCAAAAACCAAAAAATCCCCAAAACCGAAAAAAGCGACGAAACAGAAAAATTCCCAAAACTAAAACAAATCCCTAAAACTAAAAATATCGTCAAAAAGCGAAAAAAATAGCCAAAACTAAAAAATCGCCAAAACGAAAAATTGTAAAAATACGAAAAAAAATCATTAAAATGAATAAAGCGCCAAAACTAAAAAAGTCGCTAAGTCAACAAAAAAAAACTTAAAAAATAAAAAACTAAAATGAAACGAAAAAGAAAATGAAAAATTGCCAAAATAAAAAAAGGGCAAAAATGAAATGTGTATTCGTACGGAACCCTTCGTGTGCGAGCCAAAACCGGACTTTACCGAATTTTTTTAAAGTCTTTGTATGAAAAGCACTAAAAAACCTGATTATTTTGTAAAAAAAAATTATTTCTTATTTCTGAAACAGGCTTATAAAGTCTTCCGGCCCTTTGCTAAATTTCCATGTAGTACAGCTCTGTTCAGATAACACTACAAAAGCCACAATGAAGTAATATTGTAAGCAAATAATGGCAAAATATAAACATTTAATTATTTTCGAGATAATATTTCTTTAAGCATAAAGCAAAAATTATATAAAAAACCAAAATTGATTACAATGAAATTGAAGCAGATAAAGACAAAGACTTTCTATTCTTGTGAACAACAAGAATGAAAGAAATCACCAACAAACAAACAAGTTGAAGAAATAAAAAAATTAAGAATAAAAAAATGAATCTTAAAGCAAATTAGTCTTGAATCAAAAGTGCTCATACAAGGAGTCGTAATGAAAATTTCCAACAGCACATATTTCATATTAAGTTCCATTGTTGCCATAATAACGTTCAAAGAAACTCGTGCCAGAACACAAAAAAATGTGGAAAATTTTATAAATGATTTATATTTGCAACGTGTTAAATCTAACTTGAATACCACAATAAATCCTTGTGAAGATTTCTACGAATATACATGCGGTAATTGGCATAGAAACTATAATGGCACGGAATATATCGATATGCCGGGCTACATGGATTATACTGTCAATCAACAATTTGCCAAGTTAATAAGGAGTGTTAAGAATGAAACTCAAGTGTATGGCCGGCTATTAGATGTTTATGACTCATGTGTTAGTTTGGAGATTTTACCATTGAATGGTTTCTTGACAATGGTGCAGAAGGAACTGTCCATGAAATGGCCATTATTTAGTTTAAATGAGACCCAGTGGCAAAATCAAACAGAATTTGACTGGCTTGCTACCATTGCCATTTTGAGGAAATACGGTTTCAATGGCGTTTTTGTGACAGAGAACATAAATGTTTTGCCCAGCAATGGTTCTCATTATATAGTGGAAATAACGCAACATGCAGTGGGAAAATTATTTGAATATGATGAGTTGGAGGAAATATTTTTAAACTTTGGTTTCTATTACAATGAAAGTAGTTTACTGACAAGCGAAATCTTGAAATTGGAAAAAGCATTGGCAAAATTGGCCCAGATTAAATATATTAATGAAACGGAAGAGCGCAAGTATAGTGATAATTTTAAATTGTATACTTTGGAAAGCTTTCAACAACTCATACCACAAGTGGACTGGTTTAGATACTTTGCCATCACCTTAAAACGTTCGGATGATTTAAGTCAACTACCCGTACAAAGTTTTGCTCTGGATATAGAATTTTATAAAAATCTAAATGAACTGCTAAGCACTACGTCCAATGAAACTATTGCCTACTATATAATGCTAAAATTTATGCTGTTTATCAATACAAATTTACCTCAAAATCGCCCTAAGGATTGTATTAAATACTTAAGATCACATATGCCCGTGTATATGAATTACTTGTATGAACATTTTCTATTTAAAACAAAACGCTTTAAAATGGAATGGGTTTTACAGAAAATATTTGCTAATTTAAAATTAGAATTTACAGAAATGGTCAAAGAGAATCACTTGAAATTGGATGCCGAAGAACAAAAATTTATTTTAAAGGAATTGCACACGATGCAATTAAAAATTGGCAATTTGCCGGTAAATTGTACAGAGCAATTTGTTGCTGAATTCTACAAAAATTTAGTCACAAATTCGACGGATTTCTTTGTTAATCACATGGAATTGCTGAAATTTATCACGCTTCAGGAATATGACAAATTGCAAAATATGTTTATACCTTTCGCTCAAAAGATCTATGATTTGGATCCTTCGACTTTTGCCTCCTCCTCACCCGTTAAAATATTCGATAATGCCATTTTGATACCCTACGGCTATTTGCAAATGCCACTTTTCGATGCTCATCTTCATGAAATTTATCAATATTCGCACTTCGGTTTCATATTGGCCCATGAAATAATTCATGCTTATGATCTTTTTCATATAATCTACGATCATAATGGCAGCTATAATTGGTTGGGATCACGCGTAGCCTCTCATTTCTTCCCCTACATAGAGTGTTATGCCTATAGTCCAAGTGATATTTTATCGGAAAACATGGCCGATGTTTCAGGCTTACGTTTGGCCTATCGCACTTACCAACATTTGTTGTTAAAAGATTTTGCCGATTTCGAGCTAAACTTTTTAAATCTTAGCAAAGAACAATTTTTCTTTGTTAATTCTGTGCAGTTTTTGTGTGCCAATGTTGTCAAAATTTCAAATTTAGATTTGTTTACTTTGGACTTAAGTCATGATATGCATGATACACGAGTACGCCGCAACTGGGGAAACTATGAGGAGTTTGGCCGTGTTTTCAAATGTGAAAGGAATTCAAGTATGCATCCGGAGGAAACATGTCGCTTGTGGTGATTTGCTGGTTTTTATTTTATGTTTAGATAAAAAATTGTATTGTAGTTGCTGTTTATAAGAAAATAGAAATGTTGTAATAAATAAAAAAAATTATCACAAATATTTGAAATTTTTTGCAATATGTTTTTTTAATTGAAATTTTACTGTAAGTGCGAGGAGAAGTCAATAAGTCTCTGTAAAATTATGCAAACATTTTTCCTTTAGTAAACTCCAGTGATCCTGGAGTTTCTTTAACCCTTTCGCAAAAGCAAGATTTCAGAAGACATCCTGCGAACTCAGGAAAAAATCGCTCTCAACGAAAAGTGGCGAATATAATAGATGCTCTAACAGTTTATATTTACACTCATAAATTTTTATAAAAGAAGATAAGGCTAGGTTGTTCTAGATGGTCATAGTCCTAAGCGATACCAGCAGATGACAAAACCCTATAAATATGACAGCCATTCGTAGTGCCCATTTCGAAGGAGTTCCACATAGATTTAACGAACCCACACCGCTCCTACACAGTCCCACTCTCGAAACAACCTCAAGACTCTGGAAAGTGTGCAGTTATATCTTGTGGGTCTTAGTGTCAGAAAATGGCACAGTAGGTGCTGTATTGTCTCATTTACCCCAGATTCTTCATATTTCCTACAGTTACCATCAAGTAATTGTCCTATTTTGACGGCACACGCAGCTATCCAGCAGTGTACAGCAAATACTTCCACTTGAAGTCTACAATCCCTGTTACTTATTGATAAAAGAAATTTATACTATGTAGAGTCATAAATAAGAGCTCCACATGATTTTACAAGTTTTGCAAGTTTCCGTATCACGTCAAACTCTCTCCGCCTTATCTTTCATCCTAGAGTCTATGATGCCTTTCAGATGATGAATTGATGTATGAACCCGCGCCATTTGCTGAACCGGCATCGGGTCCATCTTTTGGCTAGTGTATCGGGTATTTCATTACTATCAATGCCTACGTAGATCCTTGCACGTGTGCATAATCGATGACTAGTGAAAATTTGCAACAATTGCCTTAATTGCTGTTTGGCTGTAAATACACACATTCATACGCGCGTTCGAAGTTTGGCGTGTCAAAACCAGTTGGCTGCATAGATTACTGCCTGGAAGATATTAGAATAAATTAGGAAGTTAGTACGATTCCTCTATAACGAGATCCGGGTAGTAAACCGCACCTCCCACCAATCCATCCATCTTTGAAACTAGCACCACTATACACTAAAAATAATAATGTTGGTTAATCTAACCAATTTAAATTGTTAGCTTACCATTAATGTAAATTGTTGTTGCAATTTTTATGAATAGGCAAGTTCTATTGGTTAAAAACCATTTTTAAAGTTGTAAGGCTTGTCTTGAAAATTATAAAATATTTTTTTTTGAGAATTTTGTCTTTGCTATTACCGGAGATATTGAAAAAAATAGTTTGGAAAATCCAAAAGTGCTCGCCTCATAATCTCATTTAGACCGTGAAATTAAATAGGGGTCTATTCCTAATTATACTGAAGCGTAAAAAAATAAAGGACTGGATTAGTGAAGTCTTTCGGACAGGATCCGTACATACAGACAAACGGACGTCCAAGACAGAACTTTTTTAAACAGTTTTTGAATTAGTTTAAAAAATAAAAATGACATTACAAATGTCATGAGTGTTTAAAATAGTATTTTTCTTAATATGTGTATGTATATATTTTTTAAAAGTGCAATATATGATAATAAGAGAGCCATTTTAAGTTTGAAAATCAGTAGTTTCGCGTGAAGTGAGAGTAGTACCCACCTTAACGCTTCGCTTATGAGGCGTGCAATAGAGAACAAAGTCGAGGCTAAAACCCAAAATTTTAAAGTTCATAACCAAATATCTTTAAACATATTAAGGATAGTTTAATGATATAAGCTGTGTTTTATTTATCTGCTTATAAACTTTACACAACATTTAAATTTATTAAAATCGGATAATAATTGTAAAAGCTCATGAGACCGAGAAGGGATTTCATGCCCGAGGTAGTCAACTTTGACTCACTATACCTCAACGTGTCAACGTGTGTTTCAAAAGGTTTATCAAAATGTCAACATTCTTAAAGTTTAAGTCCTACTCTATGAGTTTTACATACATCGTTTTGTAATCGGATCGCAAGTTTCAAAGGTATTGCTTTATTGCCATTTTTCCAATTGAAACTACTGCGCTTCGGGTTATAAACCTGTGAAGAATTATGAGAAACCAAGTTCAAGGCCAAAAGAGTACATTTTACTGAATTGTAAAATATACCACTTTACAAATTTAAAATTATTTTTATGGTTAAAATTACTAAATTAATTAAAAAAAATTTTTCCGGTTACAATCAACAATTTTTATGGTTCAAATTACCAATTTAAAATAATAACAGCGATAGTAGTAATTTTACAAAAATTACTGTATTTAAATGAAGCAATTCACCACATGTTTGTGTTTACTTTGATCTGTCGTTTGTTACCAGGATAAATTGCCTGATATGGTAAATGCGTTAGTTTATAAACATGCGAAGAGTTGCGAGAACCTAAGTTCAATACCAAACAATTACAAACAAAATAATTATTATTTTTTAAACAAACACACTTAGTGCTATGATTATTGTATTACATCAATATGATTATTTCCAACGTATTTGCTTGTGAATCCAAATTGATTATTAGGCTAAGGTTCGTAACGTTTAATTCAGAAGCAGAATTAAGTTCTGCTTAAAAATAAAATACAATTTCTACTTGCATTTTTAACAATAAAACAACAAATAAACTTTCAATTATTAATCAAATATTAAAGCTAAATGTCAAAATGATATTTGTATAAAATATATATTATTCTACACCGATTAGATCTCCAGTGAAAAGTCACAAGGTGCATACAAAGTATCAATTAATCCAATTCTATCTAGACCATCCCCATGTAAAAGTGTTTGGTTCGCTTTACAGAAAGTATTAGAAGTCGGACTGGTCCCTACCACCTGGGGACCGGTCACGTGACTTTTTTTGTGTCAGTTCCATTTACCTTAGGGAAACTTTATTTTTGTAATTTTTTTATCTTTACTACAAATGATATCATACCTTAATTTAAACGAGAATAGTAACAAAGACCTTCACTCGTTGTAGTGAAACAGGGAATCGAACCCACAACCTCCACACTGATAGGCTAGCATACTACACACTACCTACCGAGGCACCCGATTTCTTTACTATTTATCCTCTTATGTTATGATATATTTTTTATGTAGAGCGTATGAGCAATATAATGGTACCATCATATTACTCATACGTAACAATTTGCTTTCAAAATATTGGATATTCGCATTTTCTTCACAAATTTTTTTGATTAAAAGTTAATAAAAAAAATTACCGTTTAACATATCCTTAAAATTTTTTATGCATAAGAGGCTTGTTATGTTTTTAATAAATAGCAAAGAAATAAAAACTAAAATTAACGTTATTTTCTTAAGCGATTAATTTAGAATTTCGTAATAAAATTAAAATTTTCGTACAATGCTGGATGTAGCGTGCATGCTTTCTTCGATTTAAAAATTCTACTGCTATCATTTTTGACCAATTATGCTCTATTTTTGACGAAATCTAGGCATTTTTCACGCTCATTTTAAAATCTTAACTTTGATTCCTTTTCACGACTAGGTGAATTGAGATAGCTAGAAAAAATTTTTTCTATATGTTATCAGGGTTTGTGTTAAATTGTATAAAAATCTTTTCTTTTTTTTAATTTTGGCTGTGCTATTACCGTATATATGGATCAAACAGAGAAAAAAGTCGTAGTTAAACCCAAAATTTTAAAATTCAAAGCCAAGTTCATATCTTTTAAAATGTATTTTCTTTATCTGCTTATAGACTTTACGCCAAGTATAAATTTATTGAAGTCGCAGAATATTAGTAAATGTTATGGGGCCGACAAGGTTTTTCATGCCTGAGGTAGTCAACTTTGACACACAATTACAAACAAAAAAATTATTATTTTTTAAGCAAACACACTTAGTGCTATGATTATTGTATTATATCAATATGATTATTTCCAACGTATTTGCTTGTGAATCCAAACTGATTATTAGGCTAAGGTTCGTAATGTTTAATTCAGAAGGAATTAGGCATGATTAATATTCCAAGGTACAAGGGAAAAAGTAACATCAACTTAATTTTTCAACGTACACAGTAGAACAGAGTAGCGCTACTTTCGGAAGCCGCTACAATTCCACCACTAGTGCTCACTTGTATTTACTTATCACTACTTGTCAGGTGGTTCTGTTGAAAGTGATTTCAATTCTTATATATAAAAATTTTTCGTGAAAATTGAATACGAGAATTAAATCAATTTAAGTGCTTAGTGCTTTTTATGGGTTGGTGCAATTTAATTAGTTTGCCGCCAAAGTTAATATTTGTGGTGATGGAGTCCATATTCTTTAGTAGTCTACTGGGACCACTGCGACTAATCCCATCGATTTTAGTCCTTTAGGTATGCCTTTGTCTTAGTTGCCCTCCACCATACAAGTATTCCATAGAATAGAATTGGTCTAGCTACCACTGTATAGGTCCAATCCAGCACATAGATCATTGGTGGCCTTTTAACTCTATCTTCTAACTTCGAGTCTAATAAGATAATAATGTCGTTAGCAATCAGCGTTCAAAGATGCGGTAATTGAACTCCTCCTTGTGGAGTTCCTCTATAAGTTTCTTTATTAAAAATAGCATGGTTCGATTCTGCAGATATTTTTTACACTTTAAAAGGTTTCCAATCTAGTTTTTGACTTGCGACTGAGTATAATTGCATCCGTACCCACATTATACTATGCAACAACAAAAATGCCAAGGAGTACCATTATATTTTTTTGATGTGTTATAGTCCCCTGACTACAAAAACATCGTGATTTTTAATTCTAGGAATACATTTTTTTTAATTTAGGGATTTTTGAAGACACTTCGCCAACCCTAATGGCAGATTTGCTGGTAATATTCCAATTTTGTGAAAACTATTTGGTTTTCAGTTCTTACTAAATGTGATTAAATTTTTCTAGAATTTATTCGGTTTCCCTCGTAAATGAGCAAAGATAAGGAAATTCTGGTTTTGTGGGATAAATAAGCAGAAACTTTAATAAATTAAACTTGCATACAAAGCATTAGAATGGTCGTAAGAAATTAAAATTAACTTCCTTCCCTGATCTCTTTATGCTTTTGTGTGTCTCTACCTGCTACCCGTTTCTCTTACTTTGTCTTACTATTATGTTTATGTTTAATATTTTGTTTATAATCTGCTCTATTAGTTATCAGTGGTTTTATCCCTACGTAGTTAATAATCCGTAATTGTACGTTTGTGGGTAATCCTTTCGTCTTGTTCATTTTCTACTACGTTGCCTGGACTATTGTTTTCTTTTGTGTAAAATTATATTTTTATTTAGAGATAAATGTGAAGCATGTAGACAAGGAAAATTTTTATTGCGAGGAGGGTTGAACTAACTCATCAGAGTTCTCTATGCGGTAAAACTTTGGTCGATTGGTCTAAGAGGTAGAGAGCCCTGATCAGATTAGCGGGAGCTATCGAAATGTCAGTTCAACCCTCCACGCAGTCAAAATTTTCTTTGTCTACATGCTTTACATTTATCTCTAAATAAAAATATAATTTAATTGAGAAATTAAAACCAAAAATAATTAAATTTCTTTGGATATTTTATGAATTTTAAAATTTTTATGCTTCAACTTTTACGATATCCCTGACAGTAATGAGCAGATTTAGAAACAATGTTTGCTTGGCTTAAAGAAAATTTTGTTGTCAAATTTGGATTTTCCTTTTTAATGAATAGGGCAAAGCCTTCTCCAGTTATGCTATATATATACGGTGACCATTAATTCCATGGAAAAATAGTGTACGCATTTTAGGGATTAAAAACACATAACAGAACTAATTGATTATTAGGCTAAGGTTCGTAACGTTATATTCAGAAAGAATTGAACATGAATAATATTCCAAGGAACAAGGGAAAAATTAGCATCAACTCAATTTTTCATCGTAAACAGCAGAACAGAGTATCACCACTTTCGGAAGCCGCTACACTTCCATCGTCAATACCCACGTGTATTTTGCTTATCACCACTTGTCAGGTGGATTTGTTGAATGTAATAATATCAAATACTTTGGGTTTCCAGATAGAGTTTTTATGTAATATAAGCTGTTTTCAAATTGCTTGCTAAATATGTTGGAAGTAATGAAAAAAGTGAACATTTGTGAGAAAAAATAATGTACATAAATAATGTACATAGGGAATGAAACAGTCTGCCGAAATGTGTAAGTTTATATGCTTTTTGTTATTTTAATAGTTATGGGCTATTTTATATTTTGCTGTTGATTTTTTTAAACAAGAGATTTAGATAAAAGTCGATAAGAAATTTTTTTGTAAGTACTATATTTATTAAGTCATGCGACATAAATAGAAAAAAAGAGCATTTGGTCAAACTTTGGTGGGTGTGCGATGAACTACACATTACAAGTTAATCTGAACTGATTGCCCTGGCAGTTTTTTAGGATAGTTTTTTATAAATACCCATCGATTTAGAGTATGAGACTTGTAGAAATCTAAATTAAAATTTTTTACGACCACTCTAATGCAGCATACTACTATGATCTTTTTCTTTCTTTCATAAAAGATATCTAAGTCATATAAATTTAGTCATTTATATATTTTTTCTTGCCCATAATTAATATTAATCAAGGAAACATTTTCATATGAAGCAGACAGACAACTCTGCCCAAATGCTCGCACAATAGTGCAGTCAATTAAGCAAAAATTCATATTAATTTTGTGTTTATTTTTTCCTTTTCTATAAATATTTTTTAAAATAAATCTTGCCTTGTTCTCATGATACAAACTCATATATGAGTAAATAATAAATTATGTATTTTTATTTCAAATGATTAAAAATAAAAAAAAACCAAAAAGTTATAAGCGATCACGTACATACCCAGGCACAAGTTTGTAAATTTTTGTAACTATTTTAGGTAAAACCAAAAGGAAAAATAAAAAAAAAACAATATCGAGGTATCCGTTCTAATCGTTAAACAAATATGGAAATGTTGACAAATTTAGAAGTTGTTATGTGTTGAATAATTTTTTAAGAGGCTCAAAATTTAAAAATTTATTTCGGATATATAATTTTTGCTAGCAAATATGTCTGTACGTACGAACAATAACAACTCTCTGACACACCAAATTAACTAAAAGAGGAGTTTGTGCTTAAAGTTGTTTAAATGAAATTATAAAGTACAAGTACTATTACTAATAAAATGATTTTGCTGTAATCAATTTAGTATTCGCAAAAAACGTTATTTGAAATTGCTAATTATCTGTTTGCCAACACTGTATAATTAGAAAATGCTGCATTTGAGTCATAAATTGAAAAGTATAAAATGTTTTTAACCACTTTAACAGCACTTAAATGGTAAAAGCAACCCATTTGACGTTTGTGTTTTGCGAATTAAAAGAATAACAAATGAACCCATACTCGTACGAAAGGTGTCAGTACATAAGCTTGAGAATTGTTGTTGTGTTAAGCTATTAGTTATTGGAAGCATGTTTCGTTCTTAATGCGGTATGTAGCAGTAGTTTTTAGTGACATTTTTTTCTATGAATGAATGCAAACTTAAGCAATATCTAAGATACTGACATATAACCATTCCATATGTATATTATAATCTATTGTATTTAGTTAAGAGGATGTTTATAATTTATGTAACGTGTGACAGAAGCTCCAAATGGAAAAAAGGAACTTGCGAACCGATTTTAATTATTTTGAGAATTTTATAAATTTAAACTTGGTGTAAAGTTTACAAACAGATAAAGGAAAAACAGTTTATTTCATTAAGATATCTTTAATTTTTCCACAGATATTTGACTTTGAATTTTAAAATCTTAAGTTTTGTGCTTGACTTTTTTTAGCTATAACGTCAAAATCTCCGGTAATAGCAAAGCCAACATTTCCAACAAAATATTTTATGATTTTCAATACAATCCGTAATAATATGTAGAAACAACAATTCAAAGTCAAAACTAAAATATTTCATTTTCAATATTTCAGAAGAATAGACTTCAAAAATAATTGCAGTTGAAATTTTAAGTTGATTAAAGTATACACGCTTCATCCTTAGAGTTTTTCAAATTTCTTTACAAATTATAATATAAAGGTTAGGTTACGTTTTATAGGTGGCAAGATTCAAAACAGCCCACTTGGGTCCTTATAGGTCCCGTTGTGTTACCTGAAGCGGGAACGTTAAGATAGGTAAAACCTCCTTCTACGTTTCCCTATTCGGATCAGTGTTCAACCAATCCGACGATCGAATGAAAGATTTTATCCGTCTAATGTCGCAGTTTGGTAAAGCTGCTAGATCCTGAAGCAGCCGTCTGCCCAGTGAAGCCACCCTTTGCCGAGAGAGAGCGGGATATAGACAGAGGAGGGGCTCTACATTTTCTTTATTCCTCCTCATTATGACAACTTCTACAGAAGTTATTATACGATAGATTCAATCTCCTAACATACGCACCAATAAAACAGTGTCCTGTAATTACCGCCACAAATGTGCGTATTTGCCCACGAGAGGCCACCTCGAGGATTGCAGATCTACTACAATCGTATTGGGGCCATATTAACCTTGAAGTCGGGCAGGTGACCTCGTTTGACCATCTGAATATGAGATTTGCAGCATTTTAGCGATACGTCAACCATTTGATCCGTGTCTTGAGTGTGCAGTCTAGCCCCTAATCCTACTACGCTTATTCTATTATGATTTTCATAAAATGATTTGTAAATTCTGAAATGGATTTTGAAAGTCATAAGATAAAAGGTTTGAAACTTTTCAAAAGTATGGTTGAAGTGTACTAATGATTTCGCAAAGCACCAATAAAATGCATATAGACATTGCTTAATCCGCAACAAACAAATCATTTTATAATTAATATAATTAAACTGCCTTTTAATTGTTACCAGCCCGCCCAAAAATGTGACCAGGAGTGCAGATTTTCTAACCAGAGACAAGTTTGCAGAAGAATTTTGTTTATGCCCAGTGAAATGCATATAGACATTGCTTAGCCCTCAACAAATAAATCCCTATTTTAGATTCTCTTATGTTTCAAAAAATTTAAAGACATATTAAACAGTAATTTTTTATGAGTTTTTAATTAAACAAATATATAAGTGAAGATAATGCGGATGCCCCTGTGGCTGAGTAGTAGCGATGCTAGCCCGCCTGTCCAGAGGTCGTGGGTTTAATTTCCCCCATAGACTCTGGGTGTTTTCCGCATACAAGCTAATCGCTTCGTGGGTTGTTTGTCTGTAAAAAAAGGATATACCATACTTAAAGTGTAGCGCGTATGAGTAATAGTATGATGGTACCATCATATTACTCATACGTAAAAATATTAGATATTCCCACTTTCTTCCCATATATTTTATCGTTACCTGCACGAAGGTAAATAAAATGCTTCTGAAAACTTGACTATTTTTAGAAAAAATTCTCTCTAGATTAATTATATTAAATATATCTGATATAATTTATACAGAATTTTGAAAAGCTCTATGGGCATTTTATTTTCTGAAGCGATTAATTTAGAATTTCGTAGAAAAATTCGTCAACTTCGTCCAATGCTAGATGTAGCGCCTATGCTTTAATTGCCTTACGGCCCTTTTCACAATGTACGATTCAGAGTTAACATGGACTTTAACGGAAAATTCGCCATACTAAACTTGCCGTTAAACTCCACGTCAACTCTTAATCATACATTGTGAAAAGGGGCGTTAAAAGTTTAAATTTGTTACAATCGGAAAATATTTGTAAAAGTTATGAGGCCGACAAGGTTTTTCATGCCCGAGGAAGTCAGTTTTGACACCCTGTAGCTCAACATGTGTTTCATCAGGGTATTCAAAATTTCATTATTCTTAAAGCTTGGGACCTCCTCTATGATTTCTACATACATTGCTTTATAATCGGATTGCAAGTTTCAAGGATACAGATTTATTAAAAATTTTTTTCCAATTTAAACCACTGTGCGTACTTAGGTGGGAGGAAGCGGCTGGTCTACTTTTTACAAAATTTAAGCTTTATATTAAGAAATTATTAAAATTACATAATTTATGAACAAGCCTAAAATACATTTGACCGATAATTGTAACTTAAAATTATTTACATGAGCTGTACTCGTTAATGGATGCAGGGTATATATTAATTCGGTGTTGATCAGATGACTTTTAGTTATAACTACTTTTCCTATTTTGCGTGAAGTTAAACAAACGTTACAACCGCCAACATGATGCGCAACATGACAGTGTGCACAGTTGGTTCATTTGTATGGTTCACTCTTACTCTGACTGAAACGTGTATGTTGCATTAAATATGCAAGACAGAGTATTAAAAGAATTAAGGCTCATGAAAGCTATTAACGGATATAGAATATGAAACAGTCTTTGACAGTTTGGCAGTCTTTGCAAAATTTTATAAGAAGCACTAAAAATTAAATTTAAAAAAATTCTCAAAAATGTCAAGTTCTAAAAGACAATTGGCAAAAAAAAAAAACTCAAAAATTTGGAAGTCAATGGCACATCTGCGCAAGCAGAAGCCATTGTAGACTTCTTGTGGAAGTATTATTAACTGGCGCTGCTGGACAGCTTCGTATGCTGCCAAAATAAGCCCAATACTTGATGGTTCTTGCAGGAAATGTAAGGAATCTGAGGTAAATAGACAATAAACCAAACCTACTGTACTCTAAGCCGCACAAGCTGTAGCTGTCTTGGCGCTCACACTTTTCGTTGTTCTTATCTTGTATCGACAGTGGAACTGTGCAGACTGCTCAGGGTTCTTAAATCTTTGTGGAAGTCATTCGAAACGCTAAGGACCACTTCTAGTCTATGCAAGGTCTACGAGCATCGAGAACAACTTAACGTAGTTTTTTTGTGATAAAATAATTCAAGTAAATTTGCAATAAATACGAAATCAAAGTTTGTCAGTGGCTAGGGTATTCATTTGGGTCCCTATTATGAGTTGCATTAGATGTTCGATCTTCACTAGCTATCGAACATCGAGTATCGAATGTTAAATTCGTATTATGAGCTGGCAGCACTATCGAAAATTTCGTTGTATAGCGAATTTTCAATCGAACACAATTTTGCTTTTCAATTTTTTCTCTTATAAATTTGTAAACAAACAATATCTATTTATAGTGCCAGCTGACAAATACGTATTATTGTGAAAAGTCCAAATAAGAAAAATCACAACAGCGTTATTTTTATCGAATGTGCTCCATAATACCAAATGAAAATTCGTTCGATAAGTTAATTCGACCACAATCGAAAATCGAAAGTTGCTTATGATAGACACCTTGTATAACCGTTAATCGGTTAATTACTACCCGATTAACTAATAGGTTAATTTAAAATTAGCTATTTTCAATTAACGATTAAACAGATTAATTTCAGTCGATTGCCCGATGTAACAAAATGTTTAATTTTTTGTAGTATTATAACGTATTTTTTGTGGGTGTTTAGAAATCATTTTTTTTTGTCACAAACAAAAAAGTGTAAGTAGAACTTTAAAACCCTTGGACGTGGCTATAGAGGAGCTTAGTAAATTGAACTTGAGGGAATTATTAACCTTTTGATTAATAATTTAATAAATGCCAATAATAGTATTGCCAGCGATTTAATTAAAATTTTGAGGATTAGATTTAGTTATAGACGAATTTAAGTTTTAAACACACTTATTTTATACTTTCGCTCAGGAGTATTTTCTTTTAGCAACACTGCTTTAAAATATAGTACAAAAACGGAAACTAAGGAATTCGGAAATAAAAATTTTTGGAAAATGTTAAGTGCTGAGCTTTGCCAATAATAATACAAATAATCGTTTAACAAAATTAACCGAAGCACTTAGAAGTGTTAGGAATTTGAAAAATTAAAAGAGGACTCTAATGGCATAATGGACGATTTTATATGTTTAGAGAAATCCAGGAAAAACTAGATGTTGTGTATTATGGATTAGTTCCGATTTCTCTAACATCTACGATAAGAGAAATGTTTTTTTTCAACTACAGTTTTATCAAAACTAAAGAAAAAAATCGTATAATCCTAAACATTTTGAATTCTTTATTTCTTTTGCTTGATTTATTTAAGAGTTGTTATGTTTGTTATGTAATTTTTTTTTGTACTAATAAACTCAAAGTAATAAATAATCTATGCATTATTATTTATTGAAATTACTTAATTTATGAAAAAACTTCATTAATCGGTTAACCGATTAATAACAATATTGACCGATTATTAGCCGATTAAAACAAAACCTCGACTAGTGGCTACACAAAACTTTTTTCTACAACTTCTTACGAAATTTGCGCTATTATTAAACAATTTTTCAAATTTTAAGATATGGATCAGCGAAAAATGATTAGCCATCGTTGCAACATCAGCCAATATCGAAAACTTTTCGAAGTCCAATTTTACGGATGGCGTAAAAAGATTGTGTAATGGTTGTTGTTTTTATTAATTTTATTAGAAACATTTTAGCACCTTAAAAATATTATATTCTTTTAAAACTCTGCTTTCATGCATTTTATCGTTGCTATTCTCCCATTATCATATTAAACATACGTGAATATCTATCTGAACACTCACTAACATTTATATGCAAACATTTTGTTTGCACGGAGAAGTTATGAAAATTATTAAATAAAATCTCGGCTGCTATCATTTTTACATGCAAATGTAAAAATCTGTATGTCGACATGTGCATGTATTCATTTAATGACATTTTAATTTATCATTATGTCGATATATTTAACTAATCGATCGATATTTAGATGTAGTATGTATTTTTTAATTAAATATTATGGCACCAAACCAAAGAAAGATTATTAAACAGTGGCAAACGTAAAAGTATGCCTTGATTGCTTTCCTCGATTGTAAAAAGCTTTACATATTTTTATCTATTTCTTTTATATACATTAGTAAACTGTCTTTTGAATGGGTTAAATGAATGTAATGATAACCGCAAATAAAAATTATGTATTTATTTAATTGCATTCAATACGGAAAATTTATTTCAATACGAGTATTTAGACAACTTTTAAAATTTCCTTATTTAAAGTAATGAAAGAAAACTAATGTATGATGCCATTTGCTTAAAGCCAGTTTTTTTGTGTGTAAATCTTGAGTTTATAGAAGAGGAAGCCAAGGAGAATAGAAAGGGGTACCGACTTGTCTGTGCTTAGAACTTGTTTGGTTCTTTCTTTCGTAATTTTAAGCAACAGGAAATTCTATGCAATCAGAACAAAACTGTGTAAGTAAACTTGTTCTGTGTGAAAGCAAAAGCAAGTTCAAAATAGAATTAGACAAAAAAAATTGGACAAGAAAATTAACTCGAGCTAAAATAAGTCTTTGTGTATATTAGATAGGAACGAAAATATAGTGAGTAAATTTAGATATCGCATTAATTTATGAAATTAAAGATTTAATAGAAAAAAATTACATATTGCATATAATTTTACAAATCAATAGATAATTGCTTAGATGATATTTGCAACCGGCTCAAGTCGTAGCCGTAGAATGAAAATGCTAGCGCTTGCACTGAAAGCCTTGGAATGGGTTTCGCACCCCTGCAAGAATTTTTAAAAATTTACTGTGTAAGAATTTAAACTAAAGTTTTATTGTATAACAATTTCAAATCTAATTTTACTTAGAAGAAATAGCTTTTTGTCATCCCAGAAGAAGTGTAGCCATATCAATGACTTCAGTTGATAGCGCAAAATAATGCTAACGAAGTGTGTTGCGATATAGAATATTTATTTCATTATACTAGTATCCAATTCATTCAAAATTCTTAAAAAATACTGTCTTAAGCTTGATTAAATTAATTATTTGTTCTTTTAAAATGTCAAACTTATGTGAAGCTGTTTTTAATTGTTTCATTTATGTGCTATGCCGCTGACGGCAGCAGCAACAGCAGCAAGTAAAATAATTCACTCACATTCATTTAAATTACATGCTATTATTTCTTTAGAATTTTTTGTTTTATCATCGAGAATAAGTACTGGCATGCTCTAACGTTATATTGTTATATTCGCGTTTATTAGGGTGGTGGGTATTTGTGGGTTTTAAGAAAATAAATTTTAATATTAACGTAATAAATAATAAACATTTTAATACGCAGTTAGAGAGTTTCAAAGAGTTTCGACATATATAACAAATATCATTAAAATTCTAAATCGCGAATGTTATGACTATACAAAAAATATTCTGTACTTAAAATTAACTGAAATTGTAATATAAAATAAATGAAAATTTAATTAAAAACCGGTCTATTAATTTTTCATTTAAATTTAACAAAAAGTTGATAAAATTTTAAATGCTGAAAAATTAACTGACTTAAAGCCGTAAAAAATGAATGATTTATTCTTTGTTTTGATCAATTTCACTGTCCCAACAATTAATCGCAGCTTCCGTAAAAATAAAAGATGTTTCCCTTGTTTCTGTTATTTTTACTGTTAAATAATCAACCCCAATTTCCGTAAAAATAAATAAGTTTTGCTTTATTTTTAAATAAACGATTTTTGCTCTATTTTTAAATATTAAAGGCTTATTATATCCTATGTATAATTATTATTTTAATAATTTTATATATTTACTCACTGTTTGTTATTTTAATTTCCTTCAGGTTTGAAATCTAATGCACCAACCACTCGGCTAAAGCATACTATGTAAGCCAGCAGCACAAAGTTAACATAAACTTACTAATTTTAATGAATTTAGTATTAAATTGATCATGCGATCTCCTGGTTGACAGTCTAGTACACTATCCTCTACATTAAAAAAGTAAAAAACCACAAAAATTGGATTTTAGCAGCTTTTGCTGTATTTAGCATACTTGTAGTTTGGTCCAAAATTTTTAGCCGAATTATTCACAGTATATTAGACTCTTCGTCCTATTCGATAGGTTCTGGTTCCTGCACTAGAAAAACTATCAAACCACTTTTCTACTGTAATATGCTTAAAAATGTTACTTTTCAGATACAAACATACATATCGTCATATGAAACACAAAACGCGCTAACTTTTCAGATACAAACATACATATCGTCATATGAAACACAAAACGCGCTAACTAGCATTTTCATAATTTTACAGGAGAAGCAATAAAAATGCTAAATTATGTGATTGGCCAGGTGTTTTCCCTTCAAATTTTCTTAATTGTATTGCTAGTTTTGTTCGGTAAAGTCTGATTTGTGTAGTTGTCGTGGATGTTGGGGAAATACATAGGAATTTCTAAAAAAGCCGCTTAGAATATTTTTTTGTTTTTGGTTAGGCGTTTTTGCATTTTATTTAACGATATGTATATAGTAATATTCTTAGTCCCCTTTCGCACTAGCAAAGTTTACTTTGACAAAGGTTTTTAAATTTTTCTTTAAACTTTCTTTCACTTTTGCACAATCAAAGTTTACTTTGCAAAGTTTGTGTGTTTTTGTTGTTTAAACGACTATATATAGACGACGAAAGAAGAACAAATTGAGTTTGCGAGAACATCAAAGTCTGTACTCATCCTCATTATTTTTTCCCTTCTCTCAAGACTTTGCAAAGTAAACTTTCTTAATGCGAAAGGGCACTTAGTCCCTGTCCATACGAGTGAGCTTTTCCTGCGCATCTTTTCAGTTTATGCGAGAGAGAGGTGAGAAGAAGGGGTACACTGCTTCATGTACATGCAATTCTCTTGTTTTCCTCTTCGTAATATTAAGCAACAACAAATTCTATGTAAAAAACAAAAACTACATAGCATGAATTGTATGGACACGGATGCAACTTTAAAAGAAAATTTGAGAAAGTTGCAGAAGCAAAGGTTGACTCGTATGGACAGGGCCTCAGCAATAGTTTTTAATAACTAAGAAAGCATGAATGTACTTTTTTTTAAAAAACGACTAAAAACGTACTCTTTCATATATACGAAAATAGTACTAAGATTAATTTTTTTATTTTTATTTCTTTACTATTTGCACGGACATTTTTTAATAAATTTTTATAAAAAAAAATACATGTGAACATGTGAATTTTAAATTTTTAGTACAAAATTCTATACGTATGAGTAATATGATATTATCCCAGCAAACACCGAAATACAATACATGTATTGCCTGTATGAAAAATATTATTGCGGCAATAATTGATTTCATATTGCGGAAGATACTTCCTTCGGGAAGAAACGTGTCTCGATGGCAATACTCCTACGCAATATGAAAGCAATTCTTCTAGATGATAAACTAGCAACATCGCCCGATAACCACTTATAACGAAGTAAGAAGCTATCGCTAAAATATGATTAGGAAGATAAAAAGAAGATTTTGCATTTTAAAAAAATATTCATTGATAAACACCAATTTTTTGGATTCCATCTTTCCACCTTTTCTGTAAAAATTTTACACATACATTTTGCAGCTAAAATTCATTTGTCGTGGAGATTACGCCCTTTTTTGTATATATTTCAAAAATAAAATTAATTAATATAACATTTTTCTCTTTATATTGCATAATTGTGTCAAAAATTATAAAATGAAGAAAATAAAAATATAAAAATATTACTTCGATTATATTCTTTTAGATGACAATTTGGGGATATTGCTAAACTATTGCCTAGGGGGATATCTTCCAATTGTTTGCAGGGTATGTCCTGTATTAGATGAATTTTATTTCATCAATGTGGCTTTTATTTGTTACCCGCCCGCTCAAAAATATGGCCAGGAGAGCAGATTTTCTAAAAATAGTTAAGTTTTCAGAAGTATTTCATTTAGTTGCATGAAAATAGTACTAAACTTAATTATTTTATTTTTATTTCTTTAATATTTATTAAAAAATATAGCAATACTCTTATGTTTAGAAAATTTTGGCGATATATTGAACGGTAATTTTTTTATATCAAATTTTAATTAAAAAAACATGTGAAAAAATGCGATCTTCCAATATTTTAGGGCAAAACTGTGTACGTATGAGTAAATAAACTATTTATAAACTTTAGATGTTTAAATTCATTAAAATCGGATAATAATTGTATAAGTTATGAGGGAAACAACATTTTTCATGTCCGAGGTAATCAGCTTTGATACCCTGTAGCTCGCCGTGTCTTTCAACAGGGTAGTTCAAATTTAAACATTCTTAGAGCACAGGTCTTTCTCTATAATTTTTACATACATTGTTTTGTAATCGGATCGCAAGTTTCAAAGATACACCTTTATTACCATTTTTCTAATGCAACCACTGTGCGTTCTTTTGTGTCTGTGAGCGTATGAGTTATATTTTTAAATTGTTGTATTTAGCTTACCGTGTTTGTGGAGTTTGGTTCAAATATAATAATTGAAAATTTGCCCCCTTCCTGTTAACCGATTGGTCTTTAATTTGCTAAGCGACTTTACTTAATAACAATTTAAAGTTGAGAAAAATGGGCTGCGCTACGCCGATAAAAAGTAATTTATTGATTTATTTATTTTTTTATTTCTTTAGTCAATGGATACAATAATCCTTACTGACTGACTAGCAGCTTAAAAATTAAGTGTAAATCTAAAGTAAGTTATGCAATAGCGACTTAAAAATACTATTCGGCAGCGAAATATCTAAGTTTTCGCAATAACAATTAAATAATTTCATTGATTTATTAATTGGTTCATTAATAGCATAATCAGTCCTTTGAAAATCAATATGAAAAAAGTTATAGTTTTAGCCCCGTCCTGTTAAACGATTGATCTGAGATTTGGTGAACACCTTTACTTACGATAACTATACAATATTGTAATTGGAAAAATGGTCATGCGCCACGCCCACAAAAAGTAATATTTAATTTTACCTTCTTCCTGACGACCGATTAATCTGAAATTTGGTAAAAACCTTTACTCCTGATGACAATACAACTTTGTGATAAGAAAACTAGGCAGCGCGACGACCATGTATTATTGTAAACCAAAGATGGCCGTCACAAAATGGCGAATTAGTTATTTGCCTTAATATGGATATCAAATGAAAGGGTTTAACTAGAAGAATACAGTACGGAAAAAAAGTCTAATTCCAAAATGCCGGCTAGTGCAGAATGCAGTACACCATGAAAAAAAATCAAAATCTCAAATAAAAACTAAAAAACTTAAAAATTAAATGAGTAGAAAAATATTTTAAGTTAAACGGTTTTATAATTATGTGTATTTTATTCGAACTACGAGTATATGGGTTTTATCCACAGAAATTTATTATTTAGGCTTAAGTTCGTTCAATTTAATTTCACAATTAAATCATTTTTATTGATAAATTATTTTTCAAAGCATATAATAATTGAAAAAAAAACACAAGGACTGCTTTGAAAAATAAGTTCTCATTAAAAATGGTTTAATTGTATAATTAAATTGAACGAACTTAGTGCTGAATAAAAATAAAAGCCCAAAAAAAAGTTACAAATTTCTGTGTTGAACTGATATGTCAGTTATTTACCATGAGATTTGAATCCATGGTTACTGGTATATATGATTCGGGATTGCCGAATATAACGATTTTAATTGTTTATATATTTATGATGTTATATCGCTGATTAATGTTCTGATAAGTGAAATTAC
Organism: Panzeria rudis; assembly: GCA_956483635.1. NCBI lineage: Eukaryota > Metazoa > Arthropoda > Insecta > Diptera > Tachinidae > Panzeria > Panzeria rudis. Next base: position 123,432,710 of record OY101447.1, read on the forward strand.
CGGCTGGTCAATAATAAACAATATCAAAAATAGTTTATAAAATATTTTCATACTATTTATACTCAAACTTTTTTCTGTTTATATAACTTAAGCATATACATACATATACATAAATACATATCTATAATTTTAAGAAAATTTTTATAAAAAATTTGGAATAAAATTCATTTCAAACTCAATTTAAATTTTATGAATATGGGCAGAGTTGTAAAAAAAACGTATTTTAAATAAATAAATTCAAAATACAAATGGTTTTTTATTTTTCTATTTCAAATTAAAAATACAAAATAGTTTTTAAAAAAGTATTTGAAATAGAAAATACAAAATGCATATTTTCAAAATACAATTTCTTTTATAATTCTAATTTTCATTTAAAATATTTGTTCACTTCAATACAATATATATTGTTATCTCTATTCAATTTTATAGTTTGTTTCCAATTTTGAAATTTCTCTCGAATTTTTGCAATGTTTGCAATAGAAGGGTTTTTTTTTGCAATTTTTCAACGTCTTTACAGCTGTAGCGATTTTTAATCAATATTAGATTATGCTATCATGCCGCTGTTAGCAAGATTTCGCGAATTTATGTTATTTTCGCGTTTTTTGTCGAACATTTGGCATTCCTTACAGTTTTAGCAACTTTATATGAATATTATGGCTTTTTAAAAATTTTGCAAATTTTCGCAAATTTTCGCCATTTCCGCGACAGAAGAGATTTTTCCAAGGTTTTTGGCTATATTAAAATTTTAGGAGTTTTAAATCAATATTATACTTTGAAATCTTTCCAATGTTGGCAAGATTTAGCGAATTTTCGCAATTTTCTCGATTTTGTCCATGTTTTGTGGTATTCCTTACAGCTTTAGCGAGCTGTATTCAGTTTTAGGGCTTTTTAATAATTTTGCATTTTTTTGCAAATTTTCGCCACATCCGAAATAGGCGTGATTTGTTTACATTAATTTTTCTTTATGCAGCTCCAGCGATTTTTAATCAATTTCAGTACTTGTCATCGATTTATGCTATATTTGCGGAATTTTAGTCATTTTTGCAAAATACTCAAAAAAATGTGCAAGAAGACAAAGCCGAGATTCAAAATTGATTACGCTATTGTTTACTAATACTTTACTATCACTTTTCACTTTGTTATTTTTCTTCGCACAACATAAAAAAGAATTTTATATTTTACAAATGTAAAATATGTATTTTGAAATGTTTCAAATAAAATATAAAATACTCTTGAGGCAAAGTATTTCAAATAGAAAATAAAAATTGTATTTTGTATTTTCTATTTGTATTTTAAATAAAAGTATTTCAAATAATTCACATCTCTGAATATGGGGTATATATTTTTTATACTTTTTAGAAACGCTCCAACCAAATTTGTTGCTCCCTAATATAAGCACATAAAAACATTAGCCTTTTAATGTTTTTATTTTTGTGCGAGTATGGTTTCTTTTTATTTTCAACGGCACTTAATGCCCATCAACACATAACTGTAGAAATATGGGTCAATAGTTGAAAATGTTAAAAGAAATAATTACAAAAAAAAAAAAACAAATAGAAAAATAAAAAATAAGAGTTAAAATAACACAACCACACAATGAATAACTGGTGGTCATATGATACTTTTGTGTGAGTATAACTTCATTAAAAGAACGATCACACGATGCGTATTTTTTATTTCTGCAGTTCGTGTATTTTCTATAAAACATCATATTTTTGACATAACGGCATATCTCGAAAACTAGAGCTGATAACGAAATTGGAGTGCAGATTCAATAGCTAAAGAAGCAACTTCAAGTTATAGAGAACGAAAAAGTTTATAGAAATTTTTAAATTTATGGGATTGCTTTGTTATTTTAATAATTATGGGCTTTTTCAATATTTTGCTATTTTTTTTTAATGAAATTTATTTGACATATTGTCATAATTTTATTTTAAATGAAATTTATTTGCTGGAGCTTAAGCAATTGTCTATATGCAGCATTTCGTTTTTAAACAGTTACAAACCCTTTATCTTATGCACAAACTTTTAAAAACCATTTGAGAATTTACAAACTAAAATAGATTCATATCGAATAAAAAATTATTTGCTGGGTTTTGCATAAGTTTCAAAGTCTACTATGCTTATTTTTTGAAAATCATTTATGTAGTTATTTGTAAATTCTCAAATGGGTTTTAAAAGTTTGTGCATAAGATAAAGGGTTTGTAACTGTTTAAAATTGTGTTTGAAGTCTACTGATGAGTTGGTAAAGCACCAACGAAATGCTGCATATAGACAATTGCTTAAACTCCAGCAAATAAATTTCATTTAAAATTTTGCTATTTTGTTAAATATACAATTTAGATAAAAGTCCATAAGACGAAAACTGTTAGAAACTTTATACACAACAACTTTTAAGAAGAAATTTATTCATGATGTTATCATATTTTTCGACTTGTGGAGTTATATGAGTGTAACTGAATAAAATTTCAACCGTAAGTCGGCACGGAAAGTCGTGGTGACAGGGGTGTGGAATTTTTGGAGAGGCATTTTTGCATCAAGCCTTAACTTTCTGAGAGGTGAGACTTGAAAAATTTTCATAAGAAAAAATTGCCCACTCAATTAACGCATCCACTAATGTATGATTCTCATTTCAAATGCTTTTTTCATGTCCGTTGAAACTATAGTAAAATATTTCTTAAAAATAAACGCATAAATTTTAAAATGAAACGTGCTTTAATACATTTTAATAAATGTCCATTATGTGTTAAGAACGAAGAACGAAAATACTCTTTGTACACTCTTTGTACAAAATGGCGTGTCCGTAATGCTGTTGATTTTGCACATTAAGAAACTATGAATTTGCTCAGAAACGAGATTAAACTTATAGCGGTTTTAGTATTTTGCATTTGCTGGTCTTATTTCACAAATCAAATTTTTTGAAAAATATTTAAAATCATATTTTTTTAAATTGTTGTTGTCCGCAGTCTTGTGTATTGAGCGTTACGCTTTTTAGTACGCTTCACTACCCAGTTTAATCACTAAAATTGCAGTTACAACATATTTAATTATTCAAAAGTTTTATGAACTTTGTTAAATAGTTTTAAATGAAATTTAAATGGTATTATATTGCAAAACTTTTCATTAATTAATTATGGGTTATATCCAAAAAAATTTATTGAAATGTATTTTTTAGTAAATAACTAAATAGTTTATGTTAAAATACATCAAAGATTATACATCTGAATTGTATTAATAATTCAAAATATAGTGTGTGTTCTGAAAAAATATTGAATTTCTATAAAAATGTATTGAACGTTACGTTAATAATATTATTTAATAGAATTTATCTATACATTTTAGGACAGTCAAAAAAAGTTAACAGCATCGGAAGGGTAGAAACGATATAGAGAACCTTGTCCGTTTAGAAATTTCTAACTTGCTTTGATTTGCTCTGATTTGCTTCTACTGCACTGTGCGTTGTTATATTTTCGAAGAATGTATTAGCTAGGTGGTATTTGATACACTTTTTAACATTGCTGATCGATTATATTAATATTATTCCTAATGGAAAGAAGAGTTAGCCTACTTTTTGTTTGTGTTAAAATGTTTGCAAAGAATTATTTTAAAAGATAAACTATTTTTATTTTTCCATGTGAACCCATTTGAAAATTGACGTTGCAATTATTATAATATTGCTTTTAAGCCCCTTACTCTTTTTTTGTGGTCTATTTTTTTTCGCAAAAATCATTTCCAGAACAACTGGGAAAACAAACACACAGAAAAATTTCCATGTAAAACATTTTTCGGTAGTGATTTTATTCATCTTAAGGGAATATTTATCCTTTTGAATTAAGAATATTTCATGTTGATTTGATATTGCAGTACAGTTGAATAAAAATAAAGTTGATACTAAAATAATACGAAAAATCATGTTGAATCAAAGTTATTTCATGTTGAAACAACGTGAATTGATATTGAAACAACACTAAGCATCATGTTGAATTATAGTTATATCAAGCTGAAACAACATGACTTTAATGTTGCTATTTTATTAATTATTTTACTTACGTGATGGTTATTAGCATAGTCATCAGAAAACTTTGTGTTGTAGTTTGGCTGCCCCAGCCAAGATTTGAGCTCGTGCCACTTGCATGATAGTCCACGCGTTAACCGCTGCAGCCACAACAGCTTCAAACTTTACTTTAGCTATACACTAAATAAATACCCATCGTATGTAAAACGAGTTTCATTTTAATTCAACACGATTTAAATGATTATTTAACATAAAAGTTATTTGAAATTAAAGTTATAGCCATCTTGATTTAAAATGAAATGTAACGTTTGTAGCAAAGTTGTTTTAACAGTGAACAATTTTAAATCAAAGAGATTTAACGTTAGATTAATAATTTTTCATTTAAAATTAATATGAAAAAATGGTAGTTTTATGCTAGCAGCAGTAAATTTTCGCTGGTAATTCGTTTTTTTTTCGTCTACATAACCGACACTAGTAAGAATAAACAACAACAACAAGTCACAAAACAAGCACAACAGTGAACTCTAGCAATGAACAAAGCAAATAAACACTAATACACTTAAACCACAAATTATTTCCTGTAAATTTAATATGATTTCAAATCCTAATTGCGTCATGATGATTTTACATTCCTTTTTTTTGTCTGTGTGAATGTAAAGCTCAATATAAAAAAAAATAAAAAATAAAAAAATCGAAAAATATAATTTTATTTCAGGGTCCTTTGAATGAGGCGAAAACAATAATATGAATCCTACCTTCTTATACTTCTATTAATTACATTGGTACACAAAAAAAAAGAACAACAACAAAATGTACGTTTAGAATGAGAATCACTTATATAAACAACATGAGTGATAGACCATGTGATAAATACACATCTTGTAAATATACCTTAAGTTGCCCACATTTATTGGACAATAATAACAAGGACATTAACAAAAGTTACGGAAAAAAATGACGTACAAAATAAAAATGAAAATAAAAAACTTGTTTGTAATTAGCAATCATTTAAGTGGAATAAATGGAAATTACACAGAAATATACTCGCATGAATGTGTGGAGAATGTTAGGTTTATAAAACCATACCAACATACACAAATGCAGCACAACCATGCCCAGCGGTAAATTGCAGGAGTAAAGAAGCCTTCTAGAAGGCCTGTTTAGCAGACACAAGGCCTACCAATCTGCATTCCATACTCATTTAATTTTTACCCATGCTGTTATTGCGGCGCAGGCCATCCACAGTCGCTTCCAAATGTAGGGACTTTTACAGGTCGATTCTGGCATGCCAATTTGAAGGCTATCTAAGGAAGGTCTGTTAAAAAGCAAATGGAGGTACACATTTTTTCGGTTTGATTAATTTGATTTTTTATTTCGAACTATTTCTTCTCATCCCATGTAATTTTTTTATACATTAAATTGAACATGATGTAGTTCCGGCGGAATAGTTATAAATTAATCAGCTCCGACGTAATAGCAGCATCACACATGCTGCTATGCAAATTGCAGTCTTATATGCAAATTACATGCGAAAAAAGAATACGAGAATGTTTGTTATATCCAAAGCCCTTTTTTTATTTTTAAATCTAAAAATACAATAATTCTTCCATCTTCCCTGTTTAAAGAAGGCAATGTGGAATGTGTATCGAAAGAAAAATCAAAAAAATAAAGTACTACTTCCACCTTCCCTTCTACAAGAAGGCAGTTTGCATGTGTATCGATCGGTCTTGCAGGCCTTCAAGACGGCCTGATTTTTGCAGGCCTCTTGACTTTTACCACTGGAAATATATCGCACCCTAAATACAAAAGAGTTACAACTCAAAATACTAAAATTTTCAGGAGAGACAAAAAACTGTTTATGTAAAAATGATTGTAATATTTAAAGAAAATATTTTTCCATTATGAAAAAATTCAATATTGAAGAAGGTTCTGCTATACTTTTTTAAATTTTATATTATGTTTGCGAAAAAAAAAAAAATTTTGATTTATCACTCTATAACTGAAATTTTTTCGATTAACTAGTGATATTATCTCAGGTTGTGCCTCTTCAACTGATAATTGAACTCACTTTTTCCAACTAAAGAAGCACAATGCAAAATAATATACCACGAAATTTATCACTTTTTACAGTAATAGAGGCGGAACTCAAAATAAAACTCTTTATGTGTAATAAAAGTAATCAGTTGCTCTTGAGCACATTACCGCAACTCAAAATAATTCTCTTTAGTTCATCGTGCAGAAGCAACACACTAACATAAAAATAGACATAATTGTTTTTTTTTCCAGTTAAAGAAGATAGTGATGTGAAAGAAATTTTTGCAGTAGTTAGAGATGTGTACTCTGAATTAATTTATGGAAAAAAGTCAGTTTTGGAAAATTTTGAGTTGTGACCCTTTTGTATTTAGGGTGCGATATGTACATATCAAGCTCTCTTTGGAATCAGACATTTCAGGAAACAGCAATTGCCAATAAAAAATAAGAGGAAAAAATGCACTCATTACCTTTTTCCCACCACAAACACATTCATGTTGGTTTAAGATCTCTTTCGATTTTACGTTTGCACTAATTATAAATGTGGCAACTAATTGTTAGCTTGGTCAACCAGAGTTGGTAAGCTAATAAAAAGTTAATGCAAGAGTCGCTTTGATGAAATGAAATTGAAGTTTCTTATTCGAAAAGTGTCATGCGTTATATAGCTAATAGATAGTTATTTATATAATTTTTCTCCTCTATTATTTTTTTTATACATTAATGAAATTGGCTAGAGGGGTATTTAGAACACTTACCTAGAGAATAACAAACCAAGATAAGGCAAAATGTTACAAAAAATGTAGAAGGAAGTGTTTGTGAACGTTAAGTATTCGCACGGTGACATAATATTTTTACAGTTGAGGCATTATGTTGATGCTTTTAGTTTAAGTGTATTTATTTAAGCATGTTTTTTTTAAGTTATAGTTTTCTGGTTAGTTTTGAAATTTACACAAATTACTCTCCCTGAAGATGTTAAACGTGTTCAAGCTATAAATTTAAGGGTTGAAACCAAAGGGAAGTTAATATGATTAAAATAGGGGTTGTACAACTTATTTGCTCTTGTTAAAATTTAATACACAGCTCAACAAAATGAACATTTCTAAAATTTCTGAAATAAAAATAGCCAATCGTTATGTATATTCATCTGCTCATTAAGATGGCATTCAGGCGTGGATACAAGGGTGGGGGAAGCGGATATTTTCCCCCAAAACGAGTTAATTTCTATAGAGTTTCTAAAAGAAGTTTGGAAAAATAGTATGTTTTACTTAGAAGTCCCACTCCCCCCACCCTAAAAGCTCAAGTTGGATCCGCGCCTGATGGCATTATTAGTATTTTTTCTAACAGTTGTAGTTTTCAAGGTAGTGATATATGTATGTGTGTGAAGTTAAATTTTAATATATAAAACCTTAGACACAAACTATAGAATTTAACAGAGCCTCTGTTAACAGGTTAACATTACTCTGTTAACAATTAAAACGTTGTGAATGCTTTAAAAAATGTATTTTTTTTTTTGGGAAAGAGTCAACGTGGGCGGAAAAAAATGATGAGGATTTAAAGGCAAGGAACTCCTCTACAGACTCTCATATTACGAACTTTGAACAGTTTGAATTTGGACGAGTTATGCCCGATTTTTGAAATGTGGGTTCTCTAAGGGATGACCACATTTTTTTTTTGGGAAAGAGTCAACGTGGGCAGAAAAAAAATTATGAGGATTTGAAGGCAAGGAGCTCCTCTACAATACGAGTTCTTAACAGTTTGAGTTTGGACGAGTTATGCCCGATTTTTTTTCAAAATTTTTGCAAAAATTAAGTGATTTCAATTTATTGTGAATAAAATCAATATATATCCAACGATTTTCATGAAATAAACCTTATTTTATTTGCAGTATATGCGGCTTTGTGATTAGTTAATAAAAATTTGAAGTTTTTGCCATTTTCGTTGTTTTATAAATTTTTAAAAAATAACAATTTTCCAAGCACAAAATAAATATTTTTTATCATTTCGGTCTGCATAATTCTGAGACCATTGAGTATATAAAAAAGATCACGTTAGAATGGCTTAAAGGTAATTTTATTCCAAGTTTTTTAATGTTCGTTTTAATTAAATATGACCATCCCTGCCAAAGTTACGGTGAAAAATCGCAAAATTTTGAAAAAATTGAAATAAAAATTAAATTATTCCCAGTTGGCCAGATTGTCTTGCATGACATTGTCATCTACGATTCTTGCACGAACTGTCCTCTGTCGATTGGTTTTCTACTCGACATTGTAAAAGAAATCGTCGTTCATGGCAATCTGAGCGACAAATTCCTGCAAGTTGTCCTCAATTCAACTTTATTGAGGACAATACTAGCGACAATGTCTTACATTTTGTCTTCAATCAAGCAAATTAATATGTTGGCCTTTTGTTGTCTTTGTTTTAAGTGCAGCCTCAGTTCGAATCTCAGCTAGTTCAGTCAATAATTCAAATGAAACGGACAAACAGATAAGCAAAAATATTCAATAATTAAGTAGGTGACATTGTCGCTATGTAATCGTTAACGACAAGGTAAATGACATTGTAGCCTACGTAATCATTGACGACATAATAGGCGACTTTTTGTTTATATAATCATTGACGACAACATAGGCGACGGAGTCATCTTGTGTTATGTTCACCATCTGAGCGATATTGTCGCTCATTAAATCGTGCACGATTTTCGCGACACTTGTTCGAAAAGTTCATCGATGATTTGTTCCGGCTGTCCGACATTTGTCGTCGAGGATTTAACATTGTCGTGCACCCGTCATTGATGATGTCTTAAGACGTGGGTTGTAAGATCTAACAATTGTCTATACAGGGCTTTACACTTCTGTTCTTGAAAAAAATTTATATAATCCTGCATCTCTAATAAGTTTTGTTGGGTTTGCAGCTCTCCTGTACTGTTTCATATAATTTTTCTAACACATAATTTATGATATTTTACAAGTACCCTGCAAAAACTTGGTAGTGTGTTGAAGCTATCAAACAACATACTTTTAAACACAAACTACATGCCGTCTGCATTACTTTACAGTAGTTAATTCAATTGCTTACTCGCAAATAAACAAGCAATTTATTCTTTTATTGGAAGAATAGTAGTACCTGCGCTTATCATACAGATGATCCACTAGCTGTACAATCCCTGGCGAAGAAAAGTGGATTTTTTTTAATTGCATGCATGTTTGTAAGAACAAGTTTTAAGCCCGTAACAACACTTGACGCAAAAAAATAATAACTTAAAGGACTCGAGCTCAATGCTCATCACAGATATATAATTTTTGTTATGTTTTGTGTATTAAATATTGAAATTTTCAAGTTGTTAATTGTAAGTACTTGTCTCTAATGAAATACCCATGTTAAAGTAATTTATTAAAACGGTAAAATAAAAGTAGTGAAGCCCATGGTTATTAACATTTTGACTCATTACTTTGTCATAAAAATGTTTGCTGTATAAGTTTATAATTAAATAAAATTCCCAGTTAAACAATATTTTGTGTTTACATGAGTTTTCCCCTACAACTCTTTTGTTATTGGGATGATCGATAAACATGAATGGGCGAATCAATTGAATTAAACAATTTAGTATTAATTAAATTGGGTCAAACGACCACGACAACTGCTTATTAAAGCGTTAAAATGCATTGTGTAGTACTTAGTGGCTTTTTAGGTTTTATAGTTTTATCCAACAACAGCGACAGAAATTAAAAAAGAAAACACATTTTTATAAATAAGCTAAAGTTAGGCTTGATAACAGACACATATTTTTATGTATACTGCGAATGACGCAGCTTATTTATTGCAGGGGCCAGTAATTTACAATATTAAAGCTTAAAATTTGTATAAATTTATAAAAACTTTGTGGAATTTAGTTTCTAATCTATTAGTACATATTAATAAAAAAAAAATAAGAAAACTAAAAGCCAGACATTTTTATTTGCATCCATTGGCGTGTCCCCAGCATCGTTCTAGCCACCATCGATATTCTAAATAATAAATCCATTTTGATAATATAAGCGAACTGAAGGGACTAATGTGAGCCTTAGCTGCCCTAGAAAAATTTCTACCTAATTCAAATTGAATCGGTAAATTAATACTTGTCGTTTTTATTTCATAAAAATTATATTCGCATTATGTAGCCAGTTTTAAATCAAAGAAAGCTTTAATTGAAACCATTAAACAGAATATTTAACGTTTGAGATGAAGAATCGAGTCGATTTGAGATAGTGCGATTTCTAAAATTAATGGCGTTTTCTTTTCTACAAAAAATGTAAAATTTTTTTACTTTTTGTAAAAAAATCACATTTTAGCACTTCTTTAAATCAATTCATTGAAAAGTGCAATCAATGCAAAACGCGATAATAATGGTCCTGCTGAAGCTTTTAAAATCATAAACGATAATTTTCTTTCAGATAATATATGGCTTTAAGTAAAAAAAATAAATAAATTCAGTAAATGGCGACTTTGAGTCGCACACGCAGGGTTCCGTGCGGATACCATTTACATACTCGTATATCCATTTTTTTTTTGACGATTTTAGTTTGTTTTCGTAGACTTTGGGCCTGTCCCACGATGTCGAAGAGTCGATGTTTATATTGAAAACAATAATAAAAATTGTAAATTTGTTTTTGTTTTCAATATAAATAAGAGAACGACATTGACTTGTCGACATCGTGGGACAGGCCCTTTTTAGCACATTTTTTCGTGTAAAGATTTTTGTTTTGACGAATTAGTTTTTTTTGCGATTTTTTTTAATTTCGAAGGTTTTTGTTCCGGTTGCACTATTTTATCGTTTTAGCGCTTTTTTCATTCTCGCAATTTTTTCTCATTTTTTCTATTTTTTAGTTTTGCGTTTTTTATTTTTTAGGGGATTTTTCGTTTTTTTTGCGATTTTTTATTTTTGGCGATTTATTTTGTTTTGGTGCTTTTTTCGTTTTTACGGTTTTTTTCATTCTAAGGATGCTTTTTCCACCTTTAAGAAATTTATTATTTGACATATTGTCATAATTATATTTTAAATTAAATTTATTTGTTGATGGTTATTAAGCAATTGTTTATATGCATTTCATTGGTGCTTTTACCACATCGTCAGTAGACTTCAACCACAACTTTGAACAGTTACAAACCTCTTATTTCATTCTTTTGTGATTTTCAGAAATATTATCGTTTGTAAATTCTCAAATGGTTTTTGAAAGTCTGTGCATAAAATAAGAGGTATTTATAACATTGAAATATAAGTTCCTTTGTGGTCGAGTGGGTAGTGTACTAGCCTGTCATGCCGGAGGTTGTCGGTTCGAATCCTATCAAAGACACCGCTTAAAAATAAAATACAATTTCTACTTGGATTTGTAACAATTACAGCTGAATTTTGGAATAATATTCATATATAATCTATATTATTCTTCACCGATTAGGACTCCATAAGATAGTTCAGAGACAAGTTACAAGGTGCATACAAAGTATCAATTAACCCCATCTTAGGCCATTCCCATGTAAAAGTGGCTGGTCCGCTTCATAGGAATTGTTAGAACTTGGACTGGTGCCTACCATCTGGGACCGGTCACATGACTTGTTTTGTGTCAGTTCCATTTACCGTAGGGATTCTACAAAAATATGTATTTAATAAAAATATGGAGGTACACCAATTTTACAATAAACGACACAAATATCGTGCATGACAATTGTCGAAATTTCCTTGAGTAGTCGTTTATGAAAATGTCCTCTACGACGACTTGGCCATCGGGAATCTACAACACAAATACACGCACACAGAAAAAGTTATTCCTCACCAAGTGTTAATAAAATTAGTTTATTAAAAATTAAATTTGCTTTTAATTAATTTAGTAATTGAATAAATTACTTAATTGATCAAAAGCAAAATTTTCTCAAAAATTTTTAAAATTTTCAATAATTGAAAATTTGGAACAAAAATAATTGGAAATGCAGTTTCAGTAATTGAAATCGTATTTTAGGTTTTTCTGTGCAGAAAAAAATAAAAACAATTACGAACACCGTAAAAATATTCAATTAAAACATTAGTTGCGTTTGAACCAATCAAGAAATTTTGTAGTATTAACTCAAAAGTTTTGGCTGAAAATATTTTTTAATTTTTTCAATTAACAATATAAAACACTAATTAAAAAATTCATTGAACTCCGAAAAATATCAACCACTTTTTCAGAACAATGCCTGGCAAAAACTACTGCTTCGGCCGAAGCAGGTTTGTAAGCGAGAGAAGCTGGCTGTAAAATATTAATTGAAAATTATTATTTTTGAACATGTAATGGTGAAAAATTGGACAATAATATTTTCTGTGTACAACAGCTTGAGAAGGAAATTTTGGATGGATTGGTTGTTTAAAAACAATTTGGCGCATAGCAACCGTTAGTGAGCTGCAGTGTCTCTCGGGAAGTAATTAATTTAGACCGTTTTCTTCCCAGATGGAGAATAGCGTAGCATCATCATAAAATTGGCTACATGATCGAAAAAAGAAAGTTTAAAAGTTCACAAATAAGATTTAAAATCGCGAGTGAAGCGCTGTGATAGAAACATTTACACCCAAACTTAAAAATAAATATAGCTGAAAAACGTGTACGAATAGTCAAACATATAAAAAATCAGTGAACTCTGAATAAATATTCGGATTAGGTAAAATTCAAAAAAAGGAAATAACAACGCAATAATTTTTAAAATATTCCAGAGTTTGCAGCTTAGACTGTTTTATTACATACACTCTACTTAAAAATTTTGTTAATCAGCTAAATTTAATTATATAATTTACTCCATATTTTATTCAAATATATTCTAATCAATTAAATTTCCATTAAATTTCAATTTAAAATTTGGGCCTAAAAAAGTTTCGGTTAGATATTGAAATGTTTTAATTTTATAAAACATTTAATTCATTAAGGAAATTGCTAAATAAAGACCACAATTTAAAATAATATATTATAATATTTTTAATTAAAATTTTTCTTCTAAGCGAAAATTTCTCTAATGGCGTGGGTTACACTGTTTCGCTTTAAAACAACGAAAACATAAAAAAGTATGCATATTTCCTTATTGCCAGTGTCAAAATTTCAGTGAGCCAGGCAGGCAACAGACACCCGTTTAATTTGTCAGTCACTTTGCAAAATGTTTGAATCCCCTTAGACTAACAACACTGTCGCTAACTTACAAATATAAAAAAATATTACAAAATATTTTCTGACAAAATGTATAAAAAATTTAAAAGAGAAAAGAAACATACCAACGAAAAGAGAAAAAGAAAACAATTCAAAACACAAACTATCCATTGTAAACAAATGTTGTCCATTAAAAATATTAAAAATGTCAACATGACGTCAACGGACAATGACTGGGGCTCGTTTAAATACAAATAAAAAATAAAAAAGAATATGTATACAAACTATTAAGTTTAATGTTAACAAATTACTTACAAAATATAGAGAAAACTCTCAATCAAAAGTAAATAGACAGACTGGCTCACAGTGAGAGAAACAGACAGACAATTACAACTAAGCGACAATGATTGTTAAAAGTATTTGTTTAAATGATGAATACTAATATTTGTCAAGGTTAAACACTCACTCACTCACATTCGCTTGCTGGTAGAAATAACAAGCGAATGTTTGTCATCTCCATTGATAAAGCTTAATTAATAATTGAACAATATTTAAACAAAAATCAGATCAATAAACTCTCTTTCCGTCTCGCTGATAACATGCAGAGTGATGTTAACTTATTTTTATTGCAAAGTAAAGTTAATTAAGGAAATTGATAGTAAACAATGTCGGTTTTACAAACAGCTTTAGATGCAAAATAAAAAAGCTTAAGTTTATTGCTTACATTACACCAGTCGACAAACAAAAAAAAATTCTTGTGTTTCTGTGTTAATGCATCGATCATGATGCTTGACATCGAAAAACATCTAGATATCGATTCTTAGCTTTTAAAGTTAGTTTTAGTTTGTTTTACATCGATAACCCAATTTTGGGTTTAATACGACAGTCCATACAAACATGGAAAGATTAGCAAAAATTTATTTCTACCAAAACAAACTTTGGCAAACAAATATTTTTCCCTTTATAAGGAAAAAAAATAAAAGAAACCAAAATTTGACATGCAGAGGTCAGACTCAAAAATTGTGTCGTCCTGTGACATTTGCCTGTGGCTATTTTTTCTTCATAGAAAAAACTTATTGAAAGCTGAAATATATACAGAAAAATTCATCACCAGCGATATGTTTTTTTTTAATCAGTAGTGAAAACAGTTATCTGAAACGATAAATGAAAAAGAAACCTTTCACAATCGTTGCATTTTTACGTATTTAGCAACTTTTTGCAAATGACAAATTCTTTTCTACTTAAAAAATATCACCAGCAATATTTTTTTTATAAAAAACATCGTAAAGTTTTCTTAAAAATATTTAATTTTTTTTTTTAAATATTTAGCTGGTAAGAAATTGTTTCCATCAATGAATATATAGCAAGCGATAGTTTTATTTTCTGAGCTATAAATATTGTATAATAAATTTATTGCAAGTGTTAAATTTTCTTCTGCATAAATACCTCTCGCAAGAAATGAACTTTTCCCTGTGCAAAAATAAAATCTTTTACAAACTCAAAATTTTTTGGTATGCAGTAAACTCTAACATGCGATATATTTTAATTTTTTTTAATATTTCTAAAGGAAAATGTGTAAACGAAAAACTAGTGCGCGAAAGATTTTTTATAGTAAAGTAATTTTCAGAAATAAAAGTTTTTCTTTTTGCCAAAACTTTATCCAATCGACTGATATTTTATGTTTAAAGAATCTGTGGTAAGCGATTTTTAATTCTCATAAAATTTATTTTAAGTATTAGATTTTTATTACAAACTATAATTTTTTCTATCTCATGCAAGAAATAGTTTTTTTCTGTACAGTCTTTTGCAAAAGAATACTTTTATTTATAAGAATTTCTTGGAAAAAGTTTCAAGCGATAAATCTTTTTATAAAGAAAATCGAACACAAATGTCTAAAGCAAGCGATTATTGTTTTTCATATAAAAGATATCTGACGTAAACCAAAAAATTTTTAATTATAATTTTATTTTAATAATTTTTTTGGCTGTAAAATCTCTATTGTAAACTATAACTCTTTCTTTATCATACAATTTATTCATGAACAATAACTAAATATTTTTTATATCAAGCGACAATAAAAGTTATTATTACAATAATTTTAGGACACCCCAGACTATGAGAAAAGTATGGCACACAAAAACAAAATATATTTATTGTTTCGAAAATTAATACATACTGCAAGCAATAAATTTTTTTAATATAACTCTATCCTAGCTATAAATTTCTTTTTTTCTGTGCATTATTCTAGAGTAAGATATTTCTTATAAGGAAATTTTTATTAAAGCGAATATTCTAAGGGAGTGAAACTTTTATAGCTTTCACAATTTTTCCTTTTATAAGAAAGATATAAAGTAGATGCTATATTTTTGTTAGATAATCAATCTCAAGCGATAAGTGTTTAAAAAATAGTTTTTATATGTTGCACGTTAAGCAAATTTATATGCTTGCGCGAATATACACTGACTTAATCTATAAATGACTGTTTTGAATGCAATAACATTTTTTGTATATGCTTTAATGGCACATTGCATTAGAAAGATATATTGCATGCGAGATATTTTTATAGGACAACTGCAGCATTGTATCGAAAAAGCTAAATTTTGAATAAAAAAGTAAATAAAAAAAAAACTTTTAATTGCGATATAATTTCATTATATAATTTTAATGAGATTATATATGCTAAGTTTCCTAACATTATATTCACATAGAAGTAGACATTATAAATATTCGAAGCAATAAGGAAAACATCAAGATCAATTTCATTTTTTACGTACACGGCTGAAAAAACCAATGGTTTTTCATCACCGCTAATGTTAAAATCATGTGGTTTTTACCTTAATTTTAACCAGCTCATTATCAGTATAATCCACATTTTAACTCAATTTTTTTCATGTTTTTTTGCCTGGCAGTCAATATCATTTGATCTTCTTCTTTCCCTTTTAGAGCGTTAATAAGCTCTACACATTAGCAGGTCTAATTTGGGAAAAGACAAATTTGTTTAGAGTCCACCATTTATGGCTGTACGAATATGAATAATTTTGTTTGAATTTATAAAATTAAAACTTTTTATGAATTTTTTTCTACTTTAAAATTAGTTTATATATAAAGAGAAAAACCAAAACAAAAAAAAAAAACAAATATCTATGTAATGGTTCGAAAATGATTATACCATTCAACCGAAAAAAAAACACTGTGAACCTCAATTTATATTCAGAAATATTAAATGAGGAAGGGTGGGCGATAATATTTTGGCTTTTACTCATACTATGTTGGTGTGTGCAGCTTAAATGCATTTCCGTATTGACAATTCTTAGTTTTCTGTGCTTTTTTGTTTTACAAATATAAACAAATTGACAAACTAAACATTGAAAACTGCCATGACATTAATAACCACGAAGCGCACCTTGCTAGCAACAAACGTGCTACAAACATACTCTAAAATAAACATACAAACCTTCTTGCATTTACATATAATCTGAAGCTTAAGTTAGTATAATATTTATTGAGTTTGGTTAGTTAAAATTCAAATAATTCGTACGTATACAGACATATACATATACATTAATATATATATTTACTAGGGATGTAACGATACGCCGTTTTGCCGATCCGATACCGATACCGATACCGATACTTAAAAATAAATATCGCCGATACCGATTCCGATACCGATACGAATATTGAAATTGAGTTCAAGTTTAGATTAACAAAACTCAAGTGCAATTTTTTATTATACAAAATTACAGTGTATGAGATTATTAATATTTAAAATTGATATTAACCCAGTATAAAAAACTGGAAGTATTTTTTGAGGAGCTACATTTTCTTTGCTTCCAAAAAATCTATATTAAAAATATGCATACAACACAGTCCAACAGTCCAAAAAACTCACGGACTTGACAGTATAGATTCGTTTGTACTACCACGGGGTAGTAAAACCCTATACTTAGCTTGGCGAATTTGGTGACCAATTTCTTTTTATGGACCTACAAAGTTTTGGAAAATCAGCGGGCCCTCAAAAAAGGTGTCATCAACTTTTGGCCAACAGAAAATTCAAACTTGGTGATATCGCTTAACTATATATATGTCAATAATGTAGCTAAGAGTTCGCTAAACAGATTTTATTACCATTTTATGCCAAAAAATAATTTTTTCGTGCACTTCTTTTTTTAAATTAAGGAAAAAATTTTTTTTTCACTTTTTCCAGAATAATTTACAGGCAGTCGTAATGTGTTTTTAACAATATTTGACAAATTTGTAGCTACGATAAAGCTGAACAACTTTTGCGAAAATGTCAATAGAATCTGAATGTATCTCGGCACCCTAAACAGCCCAGAAAAACTAATTTCTACCTCAAAAGTTTTCGTTTTTTACGAGTTAGGCTATATTTTTATTGCATTTTTTTTGCTTTCTTTATTATTGTTCCACTTCTTATGTTGCTGATTTTAGTATTTACTATTTTTTATTGTTTGTTGTTATTTTGCCAAATAATGGTAATGAAAAATTTGGAGTCCCTATAAGTTATACTGAAAAAAGTGAACAAAATAATGTTTTTAAATTTTTTTTCAAAAAAAGTACATGAACATATTACTTTTCTGGGCACAAAATGTTAGTGAAACTCAACAGAGAAGTATGCACTTGAATATACTATTTTCAAAAAAAAATATATTTTTAGCTTAAAAAAATAGTGAAAAACTTAAATTTTTAAGGTAAAAAGTGGTCTGTGTGAGGTATTAGAGTGCCTAGATACGTGCCGATTGTATTGATATGTTCACAAAAGCTGTTCAGCTCTACCGTAACTATAAGTTTGCCAAATATTGTTAGTTAAAAATGACAAGTCCCTGCAAGTTATTCTGAAAAAAGTGAAAAAAATTCTTTTCCTTAATTTTGCCAACAAAAAGTTCACGAAAAAAATGTTTTGGCATGAAATGTTAAAAAAAATCTGTTAAACAGACTCTTAGCTACATTATTGCCATATATAGTTAAGCGGTATTATAAAGTTTGAATTAGCTGTTGGCCAAATACTGATGACACCGTTTTTTGAGGTCCCACTGATTTTCAGAAACTTTTGAGGTCCATAAAAAAAATTGGCCACCAAATTCGGCAAACTGAGTAAAGGTTTTTACTACCCCATTGTAGGACAATCGATCCTGTACTGTCCAGTTCTTGTGTTTTTCCCAAAAGTCTTTATTTGTCGCATAGTGTAATTAGTAGAAAAGCAAGAACAAATTTTTAATGTGACTTAAGAAAAAAGGATCCTTTATAATTTTAAAAAATACTCGCCACACTCGCATAAATAAATTGTGAAAATGGGAAAATTTTTATCCTTTTTTCTTGAGAAAAAAATCATTATAGAACACCGAAAAAGAAATTTGTCCGAGCATGGGACAACTTCTTGCAATGGCAAGGATATGTAAAACTAATTAGAAATGATCCAAATTTGCAATACTTCCGGATCGCAAATTCTATATTTTCATGACTTCTTTGGAGTGTCTTTTTTTGCTGGAATAAGATTTAAAAAACAACGAATTGAATTTGAGTTCATGGTAAAATTAACAAAAAATTAATAATTTTTTTTACAAAATAAGAGTATAAAATATTATTAATTTTTAAAATTGATATTAATTAGGTTTAAAAAATAACGAAATGATAAAATTAGCAAAAAAAAAATAATTTGTCAGAAAAAAACTCTGAACAAATTTTTTAAAGTATCGTCGTATCGACAGTAAAATATCGCCGATACCGATGTATCGGAAAATCTGAAGTATCGCCGATATATCGGTATCGGTATTCGTTACATCCCTAATATTTACATATGTATTTTCAGATTATGTTCCATATGCACGTATCTTACCCAACATTAGTTTACTTGTATAAAAGAAAATATTAATATATATATATATATATATATATATATATATATATATATATATATATATATATATATATATATATATATATATACATATTATATATATATATATATATATATATATATATATATATATATATATATATATATATATATATATATATATATATATATATATATATATATATAATATGTATATATATATATATATATATATATATATATATATATATATATATATATATATATATATATATATATATATATAATATGTATATATATATATATATATATATATATATATATATATATATATATATATATATATATATATATATATATATATATATATATATATATATATATATATATATATATATTTATATATATATATATATGTATATATATATATATATATATATATATATATATATATATATATATATATATATATATATATATATATATATATATATATATATATATATATATATATATATATATATATATATATATATATATATATATATATATATATATATATATATATATATATATATTATATATATATATATATATATATATATATATATATATATATATATATATATATATATATATATATATATATATATATATATATATATATATATATATAATATGTATATATATATATATATATATATATATATATATATATATATATATATATATATATATATATATATATATGTATATATATATATATATATATATATATATATATATATATATATATATATATATATATATATATATATATATATATATATATATATATATATATATATATATATATATATATATATAATGGGTGATTTTATAAGAACTATCGGAAAGTAAAAATAAAAAAAACACATAAAATTCAGAAAAATGCATGAAATATTTATTTGGATCGATAGTTGGGTCGATATAATTTAATGTTTGAAGATTATTTCATGCAAATGTTGGCCGCGACTGCGCCTCAAATGGTCCATCCGCTTAGTCCAATTTTGGCATACTCTTTCCAACATTTCGGCCGGTATCTCACGAATAATGTTGGCAATGTTGGCTTCCAGTGCGTCAATCGAAGCGGGCTTGTCGCTATAGACATTAGCCATAACATAGCCCCACAAAACATAGTCTAGAGGCGTTAAATCGCACGATCTGGGCGGCCAATTGACTGGTCCCAAGCGTGAAATAAACTGTTCACCGAACTCGCCTCTCAATTGGTCCATTGTTTCGCGTGCTGTGTGGCATGTGGCACCGTCTTGTTGAAACCACATGTCATGCAAGTCAAGCTCTTCCATTTTGGGCAGAAAAAAGTATGTTATCATCGCACGGTAGCGCTCACCATTCACAGTAACGTTGTGATTCGCATCATCTTTGAAGAAATACGGCCCAATGATGCCGCCAGCCCATAATCCGCACCAAACTGTTGTTTTTTGTGGATGCATTGGTAGCTCTTGCAATGCTTCTGGCTGCTCTTCACTCCAAATACGGCAGTTTTGCTTGTTCACGTATCCATTCAACCAGAAATGAGCCTCGTCGCTGAACACAATTCTTCGATAAAAAAGTGGATCTTCATCTAACTTAACAGAGCACGCATTTTGGTAATAAAATTCAATAATTTGCAAGCGTTGTTCGTTTGTAAGACGATTCATGACTAAATTATGGACCAAACTGAAGATGTTTGACAGTGACACAAGATACAAAACGTGCGTGAGCTGTCAAAACTAGTGTTGCCAAAAAGATAATAGCAAAAAAATCACTCGTTATATATATATATATATATATATATATATATATATATATATATATATATATATATATATATATACAGGGTGTTTTTTTTAGAGGTATAGAACTTCGAATTGAAATAAAACACAAGAAAATCGTTTTAATGTCCATCAATTTGGCTTTATTGGAAGGATAATTTTATGCCATTAATGTTTAAATATGATTTCGGGCATGTGGCCGCCGCGGCTGGCTCGAATAAAGCCAATTCTACAGGTCCAATTTTCAACCATATGGGGCCGTATGTTGGCAATAACGCCACGAATGTTGGCTTCCAAGTCCCCTAACGTTTCTGGTTTGTTGGCGTAGACGAGCGACTTCACATATCCCCAAAGAAAATAATCCAATGGTGTCAAATCACACGATCTTGGTGGCCAATTGACAAGTCCATTCCGCGAAATTATGCGCTCATCGAATGTTTCCTTCAATAAATCGATTGTGACGTGCGCTGTGTGGCATGTAGCGCCGTCTTGTTGGAACCACAACTCATCCACATTCATGCCATCCAATTCGGGAACAAAATAGTCGGTTATCATGGCTCTATACCGGTCTCCATTAACGGTAACTGACTCTCCATCATTATTTCGGAAGAAGTATGGCCCAATGACTCCACCAGCCCATAGAGCACACCAAACAGTCAGTTTTTGTGGATGTAATGGCGTCTCAAGGGTCTCATGTGGATTCTCTTCACTCCAAATGCGGCAATTTTGCTTGTTGACGTAGCCATTCAACCAAAAATGAGCCTCATCACTGAACAAAATTTTGCGATTTTGCTTGCGGTAAACTTCGCGAACTGAACCATTATTTTCGAAACAAATTTGCACGATTTGCAAGCGTTGTTCTTTTGTCAACCTGTTCATGATGAAATGGCAAACCAAACTAAATATTAATCACTTGACAGCTGACAAAATGGCCGCCAGTTAAAAAAGTGATGCCAACTTAAAGTTCTATACCTCAATAAAAAACACCCAATATATATATATATATATTATGAAATCGACTCAAACTGTTTGCTGGGCTTATATAACACACAAAGTCCTAATATGCATATCTGTATGTTCTCACAAATTGGCCAATGAAATAAACCAACATCACGTTTTTCACTTTATGCGTTCATAATTAAGTACCAATTTTATGAATAAAAAATAGTAGAATGTTTTAGCATAAGTACAACTATTTTTAAAAGAAAGTGCCTTGCTGCTATACGAGGGCGGTTAGAGAGCACAAATAACCACGCTAACGCTGAAAAGCTTTTTGAACAAAACAAACAAACAAACAAACACTACAACAGTATGCACGCACAATCAAGTGTTGGCGGTAGTGGTTTGGTCGTGTATGGGAATTTGGTGCGATTGCATGCTTTGCTGTAGCGATGTCAAACAGAGTGTGAAATTTTGCTGATGGTACCAGCTTGTGGTATTGTCTATGGTGAAATTAGGTCAGTTGAGAAAAGTTGTCCACGAGCTACCATCGGGATAAAACATATTTATGTACCTAAATAAATTACTCACTCATAAATTAAGAATATAACATTAAGTTAAAGAATTTAAAAACCCCCGAAGAAAATAGATGATGAATTTAAAACGGCTAGACCAATATTCACCAGACATCCCAGCAAAAATATACGTCTGCCGGAAGCAGGTTTGTAAGGAAGAGATTTCGGTACTCTCCCTTACCAACCTGCTTCGGTATTACATGATTTTTGTATGGGATGTCCCACTTGGTAGGTCTGGAGTTATGAACTTTTTTCTGGGCATCTTAGAATCATTAACCTCATGTTTTTTTTATACGTATATAATTAAAAAAAATTTTTGCTCCTCATATCACAATTTCACTTAAGGCCGTTTCAGACTATAATACTCTATAAATGCCTCCCTGATTTAATTTATGTTTGAAAATGTTCAAAAAACAATAACAACTCATCATGTCAGAGTTTCATTTTCTTCAAAAGTATTAATACTTGTATTATAGTCTGAAGCAGCCTTTACACTTGGATAATTTTTTTTTTTAAATTATTTTATATTGTTTTTATGTTTATTTATTTATTAAATGGTTCAAAAATAATTGGAAACTATATTACACTACAATTTAGTTTTATTAAATACTTTTTGCTCGCGTATTGAATCAGGAATCGATCCCACGATCTCCGCATGGCAGGCTAGAGCACTTACCACTAAGCTACCGAGGCATATTTATTTTCATACATACTTCAATGGAAGAATAAAAAATCAAATTACGAAGTAAAAATAACACTCGCATCCATATTTGTATCCACGTAAGCGATAGAGAATGCTCTATAAAAAAAGTTTCAGTTGAATAAATATTTCGTGTGTGCGAAAAATTTCTTCATTCGTTTACGTTATTGCAACCTCGTAAGGCAGAGGGGGTGCTCTGTGTGCTTTTTTGCATCTCCGACGCCCTTCTATTTAATCTTATTGCTTCCTTGTACCAAATTTATTTTTGCTAGGATAGGTTAGAAGATTTTGGATCAAGTCATCGTTTAAACAAAATTTACTAAATTAATATCGATTGATGCGTTTGGGAGCTACGGCGTCAAAAACACACAGATTCAACAGAACACATCTAGAAAAGATGTGATATGAATGGCTGGACCGATTTTCTTCAAACATAGCTAAGAGCACTCGCGATCAAGTCACCTTTCAAACAGAAAAAACTAAATCAAAATTGATCCAGCCAGACACACAGATAAAATTAGAAAAAATTATCTTCAAACTGTGTCAATTTGATCAACACTTTCAAAGTTATTCACAAATTAGGATCGAAAAAAATTAAGAATTTTTTTCTTTCTAAAAACTCATAAAAATATTAAAACTGGAAAAACCTTAATTTGTAACTTTTTTTATTCAAGGCAGTTAGTTATCTTACGAAGAAAGTAAGCCTTGTATCATAAAAATCTATGGACAAATGTTGATTCTATTAGCAATTAGGTGAGTACAAACATACACTTAAAATGAATACAAATATATATTTTCTCCCTTTTTTATATGATACTAAACAATAAATGGGGCTGGGCTGTTGGTGTATTTTAATTAAAAATTAAGCCACATTGAAGACATAATCAACGATATCCCATATGATGAGATCGGACTTTAAAAGTGTAGGATTTTGGGACGTGACAAAAATTATTTTATAGTTCTAGACACGTCATTGATATACCTTTTATTCTACGGGTTGACTGATGGAAATTTTTTTGTTTTGTATTGGAACCAACCCAATATAATGTAATTTGTATGAGAAAATAAAAAAAGATACTTAATTTTAGGGCGTGACATAAAAGTTAGTATATTAAATGATAAATATAAAAAGTTTTAAAAGGACTTTTTTTTCACGTGCGAAAATTGGACAGATGCGAGATGGCATAAGTGGCGCCCAGAACTTGATTTCGGATTAAGAAGCCACCCGAGGAAAACATTAAGCCACAGTAAAGCCATAACCAATGATATGTGATATGATAAGATCGCACTTTGAATGGCGGCGCTATATAATCTATATAATTATTGCGAAAAAAAATTACTAAAAAATAGGTGTGGCACTGCTTATAATTTTTATTATAATGATGTACTTTCACGAGAACTAATTGTGTGCGAAATTTCATAAGAATCGGTTAAGTAGAAGTAGCTTAAATGTACATTTACTGTTCATGGGCGTGGCACTGCCAACTTTTCTAACCTACTGTTGTATTGTAAGAATAACTAAATATGTATGTAAAGTTTCACACGAATCGGTTTAGTAGAAATTGTTGATAGAGAATATTTACTTTGCATGGGCGTGGCACTGCCCAGAAGCTTAATGTGTATGCAATGTTTTATACGAATCGGTTGAGTAGAAGTAGATGAAAACGCATGTGTATTTACTTCGTATGGGCGTGACCCCACCCACTTTTCAAGGGGACCAATCTGGAAGTGCATCCTTTTAAATGAAAAAAAAAATCCGAAATCCGTTTATAAATGGCGGAGTTTTGGGAGAACATCCTTGAAAGAAATACAAGACGAATTGATAACCTTTTTCCTTTTTTTTTTTTTTGAAGACGGTTAAAAAGGAAAAGTGCTGTCTTTGGAGCATGAAATTTTTTCTTCCTGTCTTAGAAACGGTATAGATATATCTTTCGTTCTAGAGGGTGACTGGAATGACATTCACATACTATATATATTTTCATTGTTTCCAACTGAACATTTTTTGCCGACATGTCTGACGCCAGAAACAATCTGAAATTCAAGCGAGTTGTCTGAAAGTCGTTACTACAAATTTTCTGAAATATTGTCCGATTAGTATTAGACTTCTCTGCACATTATCGAGAAGCACTTTAGTTTTCTTTAAGACATTTAACAGAATAGCCTGCATATTAACCTACGAATTATTAGTTTTAGCAGTCAGTGGCTAACACATAGCGAATATGTTGTCGATCATGTTGGTCATTCGTGAGCTACTACACTGTAGAACATGTTAGCGAATCTCAGTATAAATACATTTTCCAAGCAGACGCTTTGAAATGACGCATGAATTTGTAGCTGCATTGGTTAGAAACGATTTATTGGTAAGTGAGTATAAACAAGACAAATAGAAAAGAAAATTTTGGACTAAAGAATGGCGTGAGAGATGGCAAAAATATTTTCAAACAGATTTATTAAATATTCAATAAATTTTTTTTAAAACTCACGCTCGCCAGCTGCCACCTTTTTTGTTTAAAATTTTTTACGAGATGCAGATTTGTAGATGTGTTGGACAAAACAGCAACTACACAAGTTGGATGGTTCGATGGCGAACCAAAATATCAAAAAATTTAATTTTATTTTATTTTTATTGCATCGGTTGGTCCAACACAAATATTGGATGAATTGCTATAAGCAGAAGAAAAAAGCACTGCACAAGAAGAGTCACATTTCTGATAAATTTATAATTTTTGCTCCTAATTTTCTCATATCGAGGGCTTACATTCAAATAGTGCTATCTGCAAACACACAATTTCTTAAGAGCGTAAAATTTCGTTTCGTTCTCTCATTATCAGGGCTCGGACTCTCATGTAACTAAAAATTGATTTTAAGCGCTTAACAAATGCACCTAAAAATGAAAAATATGCAAAAAAATATGCATTTACCTACGAACAAAGTACCAAAACCAAAATAATATGAAAATATTTTTTTTTCACTTTTTTATTATTATTAGAGAAAAAAACATAAAACAAACATAGTTGCGTCTATTATTTAATGCAAGAGAACTTTCGTTGCATTGCCAGTCGGCAACTGAAAATTAATGGTTGCCAGAAAGGCACTAAATAGCAACTGAAACCGACAGATTTCAGTTGCCAGTTGCCATCAGTAGTATCATTTTCAGCAATTAACAGCCCAACTGAAGCTCACTTGCCGTCCATAATCGGCCTTTTAATATTTTTTTTTAATTGAAAAATATGCATTAAACAAATTGTTATAGCTCCAAAAATATACATTTATTGCCAAAATATGCAAAAATATGCTAAAATATGCAACTACAAATCGATGCCAAACTACTTAAAACGTGATGATTCGCATAGATAATTAGTCAATATCTCTTTATCTATCACTACAAAAAACATGCATTTGCATGAAAGTCCGAGCACTGCTCATTATTAAAGTTTAGAACAATAAATATCTGCTTATATTATAAGGATTTTTATTATTAAAAGATTGATTGTGTGAGACGAAATGATTTTTCGCTCACCTAAAAAAAATTCTGTGTTTATAGATAGCACTATTTAAATATAAGCCTTCGATATATTAATACGACAGACAGGACACAAAGAGTATCAGAAAAATCGACAAATTATATTCTTGTCAAGTATTTTGACCAACTTCGGATATGAATTCGGCTTCTTGTGACGACTTTCTGACCTAGTTGGGACCGGATTCGGCAACAAATGTTCACTGGGTAATTTTTGTGTATATTTTCATAGTTATTTATCTATGTATATGATAACAACAGTATCCATCCATTCATGATCAAAAATCATTTCCATATTTATAATTTTGTAATAGACACATGCATACTTAACACAAATATATACTACAATTATGACTTTAAAGTGTTGCTATTCGCCACGCATACTGATTAATGTCGCATCACACTTCATTTCATTTAGACAAGATAAACAAGTGGTGGCACGTTTCATGCTTTTATATTTTCTGCCTTTTTGATGTTGTATTCATTTTGGATGGTTTGATAGAATAGGTGGTGTGGCAGTGGCATCATTAAAAATATTGGTGTCGCTATATCATTTTCATAGTATTTCCACTAAAGGGAAAATGGTTTTAATTTAATTGCTATACAATTTGTTATAATTAATTTCTGCGAAAATGAGAAACATTTTTAAATTGACCATAATGCAATGATACGTATTATCAATCGAACTATATTTATTAAAATGGTATAAATAGCGAACAGTGCAACGATTTAAATTGATAGAAATTTATTTGATGAGTTGGCTATTGAGAACAATATTTGACTAAGATTAATTTTAAAGCATTTTATTTAAGTCGCAAATTTTTATTTAAAAAAAGCTTAAGCAAAAGTAATTTCGGAAAATGTTGAAATAATTTTTTTAAAGTTTTTTTTTCATAATATAAACCTAAAACTACAACAATTTCATATGAAGCATAACATTTTCAAGATTTGTTTTTAGCGGCACACTGTGGGGAATATAAAAATATTTTAGAAATACATCAGCCATTTTTAAACGAGTTATTCATTCGATCAGCATATATTGCTCAAGAGTGAAGCTATGAAATCCCAAATTAGATAACTTTACCCACGAAAAATTTCTCAACGCTTGTCATTTTAAGCCTTTATCTTTTATAGTAAGCGTTTAAACGTTTATCTTATGTAGTAAGTGAGCTATACTCATTTTAAAATTAAAACTTCTTAGTTTTTCAAAACCTTGGATTAGTATTTTCAAGATATTGGATCGAAAATAATTTCAAATTGCTTAAAAACAACTAGATAGATATATATTCTATAGATATTCTTTCTGAGTTGGAAAATACACAATTTTAAAATTGAAAAAATTTTTAGTTTTTTACAACTTGTGCATTCAAAAGCGCCATATGTTTCTTTCTAAAAAAATTATTTTAAGGCACATAGATTTCAAATGCTTTTTTCGTGTCCGTTGAAAGTATTTCAAAATATTTCGTATAACAAGTGCATAAATTTTAAAATCAAAACTGGTTTAGCATGATTTAACATATCGAGGGCTTATATACATATTGTTCTATCTGCTTTCAGGAGAGCGAAAAAACGGGTTTTTCGTTTGCTACCAGAGTAATAATCAAACTTTATTTTACAATGTTATTTACAAACGACGTCTAAAACCTTGTATGCTAGTTTTTTTATAAATTCCTGCAATTCGCGATTTATATGTTTGATAGCACTTTTTACAAATAGAAGTTTTATTGAATCGAACATTGAAATAAGCAGATACCACTATTTGAACAGATTAAAAAACGTCATAACTGACACAGAGTAACTCTTAGAGGGGTAAAGTGT
This sequence comes from Panzeria rudis, assembly GCA_956483635.1. Classification (NCBI taxonomy): domain Eukaryota; kingdom Metazoa; phylum Arthropoda; class Insecta; order Diptera; family Tachinidae; genus Panzeria; species Panzeria rudis. Next base: position 123,461,118 of record OY101447.1, read on the forward strand.
AGGACCGACCTCTAACAATTTTTCATTCTCAAAATTTTTTCTCAATATACTTACCCCATAGTTGCATTCCTTAAGTGCTCTCCCATACAAAATTTACAATACAGACTAGAAATATATAGAAGGAAAAGTCCTATAACTGCCTACGAGTCCTCCTGGGTGGAGTTGAATGTATGACTGACCTCTATTGGCTTTTTGTTCCCAACATTTACGCAAAACATAGTTGCTCCTCTCTCCACCCTTTAGAGGTTGTTCAATGATATTGTTAAATTTGGGCCGAGCAGCGCTTAGGATGCCCCTAGACGGATAAAATCTATGATCAACTTTTTTTATGTTTCTAGCATCAATATTTTTTTGCGCCCACCTAACCCGTATCTCCATTCCTTAAGGGTGCTCCTATAATTTTTTGTTGAGTTATAAAATTCATAAAGAAAAAGAAATCTGCCTAAAAATAGTCAAACTTCAACCTTTAATAACATTGAAACGGCGAGGTTTACAAAAACATTGTATAAAACCTTTTTTATAGAGAATTCAATTCCTACAAATATATGAGACGAGATATTTTTTTCCAAATATTAAATTCCGAGATATGAATTTTTCTTTCTAATAATAACGAAAAAATAAAAACCTTAGAGGCGGAAGACCTTCCTATTAAAATTAAGAGCTCATACTTGGAGAGATTTTTTAAAGTGTCTACTAGGGTATTCATATAATTGGGTTTCTGCTTTAATCGGTTAATCGCTCGATCAATTAATCGAGGTTTTGCCTTAATCGGTTAATAATCGGTTAATTGTGGTATTAACCGGTTAACCGATTAATGAAGATTTATCATAAATCAAGTAATTTTAGCAAATAAAATTGCATAAATTATCTTTTATTTTGAAAAAAAAAAACAATAACATAACAAACATAATAATTCTTGAACTTAAACAAGCAAAAAAAAAATCATAGATATGTATTAATTAAAAAATTAACAAGTTTGTGAGTTATTTCAATAGTTTAAGGTGATCTTCTAAAACAATCTTTCAGAAAAATAATTTCTTCAGTTTTGATTGAAGAAATCAAAAGCAATCCATAATACAGAACATGTAGTTTCTCAGTCCTTTTCCTGGATTTCTCTAACCTTATAAAATTTTCCATTATGCCATTAGAGTCCTGTTTTATTTTTGTTTTTCAAATTCTTAACACTTCTAATTGTTTCGGTCAATTCTGTTAAAATATTTCTTGTATTACTATCGATAGTTTCTTCTGTTGTAACTCATGCTTGGATAGCTCAGCGAAAAAAGTTTATTTCCAAGTTCCTTAGTTTCCGTTTTTGTACTGTATTTTAAAATGCTGTTGCTAGAAGGAAATATTCCTAAATGGAGGTATAAAATAATTGAATTCGTGTCTCATTAAATATAATCCTTAGATTTTTAATTAAATCTTTGGCAAAGATATTATTAGATTTGATAAAACTATTAAACAAAAGCTTAATACGTAATTCCCTCAAGTTCAATTGGAGTAGCAGAGTCTTTACAAAACTCTTATAGCCACGTCCAAAGATTTTAATTTTCTTCACTGAACGTCCTTATTTGTTTGTATGAAAAATAATTTCTAAACACATACATTTTGTATATGAGACAAAACAAATAATTAAACACACTAAAAATAACTTATAATACTACAAAATACGAAAAAATATGTTACGTCGGTTAATCGGTTAATCGACTGAAATTAGCCGGTTTAACCGTTAATCGAAAATATCGAATTTTAAATTAACCGGTCAGTTAATCGGGTAGTAATTAACCGGTTAGCCGATTAACAGTTAACCGAATGAATACCCTAGTGTCTACCAACCTATTTTTCAGAGTAAAAAAAATTTTTTTTTGCCCACCCTAGGAGTCAGTCATACATTTGAATCGCTTAGGGGCATCATATGCGCTGCAGGCGACAGATTTATCAATTTCATTAGACCACCATAATTTTATGGGAGTCCCCAAGCGTAGGAAATTCATTTTGTCGGTTGATCGCAAATTATAATGTATACATATATGTGCACACAGAAAAATTTCCATGTAAAATCGTCGAAAACCAGGTTAACTTAACATTTTTCGGTAGTGATTTTGCTTCATAGGTGTTTCATGTTAAATCAACATGATTTACAATAATCTTGAAAAAAAATTTTTCCTTTTGAATTAACTATATTTCAAGTTGATTTAATATTCCAGTACAGTTAAATCAAAATGAAGTTGACACTGAAATTATACGAAAAATCATGTTGAATCAAAGCTATTTCGAATTGAAACAAAGTGAATTTGATATTGAAAAAACACAAAGAATCATGTTGAATCAAAGGTATTGCAAGTTGAAACAACGTGATTTTGACATTGGAACAACACGAAGAATCATGTTGAATCAAAGTTATTTCAAGTTGAAACAACGTGATTTTGATATTGGAACAACACGAAGAATCATGTTGAATCAAAGTTATATCAAGCTGAAACAACATGACTTTAATGTAGCTATTTTATTAATTATTTTACTTACTTGATAGTTATCAGAAAACTGTTCGTTGTAGCTGATTGTCCCAGCCAAGATTTGAACTCGTGCCACCTGCATAATAGTCCACGCGCTAACCAGTGCAGCCACAACAGCTTCAAACTTTTCTTTACTTATACACTAAATAAATACCATCGTATGTAAAATGCATTTCATTTTAATTCAACATGATTTAAATGATTGTTTAACATAAAACTTATTTGAAATCAAAGTTATAGTCATGTCGATTGAAAATGAAACTTAACGTTTATAACAAAATTGTTTTAACGGTGATTTTAGGTTAGATTAATTATTTTCCGTTTAAAATTAATATGAAGCAATGGTAATTTTAAACCAGCAGCAGTAAATATTCGATGGTAATTCGCTTTTTGTCGTATACATAGACGACACATGTAAGAATAAACAACAAGAAGTGATACAACTAAGCAGAACAGTGAATTGTAGCAATGAACAAAGCAAGTAAACACTAACACACTCAAACGACAAATTATTTCTTATAAATTTAATATGATTTGTAATCAAAATTGCGGTATGTGGATTTTACATTCCTTTTTTTTCTGTGTGTATGTATTTACATATTTTTTACAACAACAAATATTATTTTGTTTATAAACAAATATTTTGATGCAGGTAGCACTTTTTCTTACGAACAAAACAACGTGGTTGTTAGATAGCACAATAACAAATGTATGAAAAAAAACCTTTAAGAAATATGTATTTTTTTCAAATTAATATGACAGATGACAATTCAGTCAGAGAATACGTTGCTATATTAAACTCATTTCCCAGAAAATTGCAGATAGCACTATTTGAATATAACCCCTCGATATTATAAATATATGTACATAACTTTTTTTTTTGTGTAAGACTGTCCATTAAATATTAAAAACGAAGAATGAAAATACTCTTTATACTCTCTTTATACAAAATGGCGTGTCCGCAATGCATGCTGTTGATTTTCCACATTAAGAAACTATGAATTTTTCCAAAAACGAGATTAAATCTGTAACGGTTTTAGAATATTTGCATTGCTTCTCTTATTTGACACATACAATTTTTGAAAAATATTAGAAATTATTATTTAAAAAAATAAAATTGTTGTTGGCCGCAGTCTTGTGTATTGACCGTAACATTTTTTAGTACGCTTCATTACTCAGTTTAATTATTAACGTTGCATTAACAATATACACTAAAGTAACAGTGTAGGTTTGTTGGCACTTCTAAATATTTAAAAAAAATTTGTGAACTTTGTTAAATAGTGTTATATTGCAAACGTTTCATCAATCAATCATGGTTTGTATCTAAAATAAATGTATTGAATGTTATCCATATTTTTTTAATTTAATTAAAATTTTTAATGAGTAACTAAAGAGTTTATGTTTAAATATATGAAAGAATTGTTTTAAATTTTGATTACAGTGTGTGTGTGTGTGTGTGTGTGTGTGTGTTCTGAAAAAAAACATTGAATCCGTATAAGATTGTATTGAGTGTTACGTAATAACATTTTTTAAATATAATTTATCTATAAATTTTAGGACGTTATAAAAAGTTAATAGCAGCTGAAAGGTTGGGTAGGTAGGGGTTTTATATTTCGGATTTGAAAAAGTTTTGCTTCTACCGCACTGTGGTGGAATCAAGTGAGAAACAGGAAAATGATAAACGTTGAAAAATTTTACATGACCGAAGTGTACTACTTTGCACTTCATAACTCTGCACATGAGAAATATGGGAAGCTCATCTTCCTAAATTAAATAAGAACACTCCTCTGATATCTCGATGTAAAATTTTATACTGATTGGACTAAAGAGTTAGAAATGGTTGATATATTTCCAAAATATTTAATTCTGCCCCACTGGCATTTTTCTTATACTCATACTCCATACAAATTTTTTTATTAAAATTCAAAATCGGATGTTTTCACTAAATCTATTGTAACTTTCTAAATTTTTGCCCGATGTTAACAATTTTACTTTTTGTACGTTGGGAACAACATTTTATTTAAGATATGGGTCAAAACAAAAATGTAAAATTTTTTGTTTGCTTTAATGGAGCATTTCAAAATGGTGAATTTTGAAAAAACGCAATAAATAAATTTTTTTTCAAATATAAAGGCTTGTAATTCAGTGAATTTTTATCTGATCAACACAGTATAAATATGAACTGAAAGAGGAAAAACATATCTATGCAACAATGCCAAATTTGCCCAATTCAAGTAAACAGTACTCAAGATTTTTGAAAATAAATTCACAAACTGCAAAAAAACTAGTTTTTCGCGAATATCTCGAAAACGGTTCTTAAGAAAAATAAATTAATGCCATATTCGTGTTCAGCAGCCCCAATTTAGCCAAAAAAACATCTCATTTTTGATGTGAATTTTTTTGTGAACTAGTGTAATTATCTATAAAAATTAACAATTTCTGTATAATCAAATATTATAATTAAAAGTGTAATTAGTTACTTTATTTGTAATTAAACACTAAAGCAATCGTAGTAAATTATGTATTTACCTAAAATGAACTAATTGTGTTTATGGTTGTTTTTATGACCATTCAATTTATTTTTTACTAATAAAGTGTTAAATACTACAGGCCTTGTTTTACAAGCTTTTGGTATCCAAAGCAAATAATTATATTTTTTAGCCAAAAATCATAATTTAATAAAAAATATCGTATACGGTTGATATGCAGACGATCCCTGGAACTTACCGTCAATTTCGATCTTAAAGCACTAAAAAGTCCATTGCGTTTTTTGGTAATGTAAAAAAGCATTTTTAAAAAATTTCCTTAGCTATGTCCGTCAAATCATTTAACTGATTTAGATTCGATTTGCAGAACTCGACACATTTTTTCAATCTCTAAAAAGTCACTGAATATAATAGATCGATTTGACAGCAATTTTGGAGTATATATAAAAGTGTTGTACGACCGATATCTCTCGAACCAAACAATCGATTTTAGTCTTCAAACTCAGTGTGAGTTATTTCTAGCCAGTGGATAATAGAGTGGAGTGCAGTGTAGACAAAAGGTACCTCTTATTTGAAAACACCTTATGTTAAGTATAAAATGCCGCTGTCGCTTAAGTAATAATTCAGTTGAGTTCAAACATTGCCATGCTAATATAAGATAGTTGATTTATTGTTATTGGAAATTTAGTAGTTCGCAATAGTACGATATTTATTATTAAATTATTTCCTGATTAAATGTATTTAAATAAGTAAATTAAATAAACTGTCATCAGCTGTTTTATAATTTTTTTTTGCGATTTAAAGAATTCGTCTTTGTTTAAGGAAACAAACGAAACTGTATTAATGCCAAAAGGTAACAAAGCAACAATGTATTCGTTCAACGAGGCTCATTTAAATGATGATATTAAGACTTGCTTATACCATTTGTCTTTTGCAATAAAACATTATAAACATTTACACAAACACCAAAAGAAACAAAGAAAGATAGAAACGAATGTTTGCTAGCGAACATGTTCATAAATGCAACAATATTTTAAGGTGATTGAACCATAAAAGGTGTTATTGCTAGTGTTATTGTTAGTGTTATTGCTTTCATATTTGAGCGTTGTTTTACAAAAGACAACTTTAACTTCAATAAAACACCGCAAAAATGGTCAAGTAAATGACTGCGTATCATTTGAGTGCATGATGTTTACAGTCGAACTTTGTTGTAGCGAATTTTTATTTATAAAAAAAATATTTTTTCCACTACTACTAGCATTTCACTAAGACGTGTATAGAAAGTTATGAGCTATCCTGTCCATTGGTTTATCCAGGTAATAGGGAGCTGCCTTCATGGTGGACCAAGGATCTAAGGGATCTACGGTCGTCGGTAAGGAGGCTGTTCAATAGGGCGAAACTCACAGGCAGGATGGAGGACTGGAACAGCCATAAGGTGTTGTACAATAGGTACAGGGGAGATCTAAAAAGGTCCTCATGGAGGAAATACTGTGAGGAGATTGATTCCGTCAATGAGCTATTGAGGTTGCGGCAAGTACTGGCCAGGGACTCCAAGGCCCTTTGTTATATTCAAAGATTGGATGGCTCATGTACGGAATCCAGCTCTGAGACCCTATTGTGCTTATCTACACACGCTTTCCTGGCTATAGTGAAGTAAGAAACGAGGTGGCGGCTGAGGTTGGGTTCAACCCCTTGGCGGTACCACAGCTGGGTGAGACAGTAGACGACATAGTGGCATTGGAAAGGACAGCATGGGCAATAAACACTTAAAATCATCCTATAAATCACCGGGAGAGAATGTATCTTTAAGATATGCTTGTTTATTAGATTTATACCGGAAGGCTGGAGAGCGGTTAGGGTCATCTTTATACCCAAGGCGGGTAAAACGAGCCACTCAAAGCCGAAGGATTTCAGGCCGACCAATCTCTCGCCTTTTCTTCTGAAGCAATGGAGCGACTGATTGACCTGCATCTTAGGAACACGATTGATACGCGCGTCAACAGTGCTGCTCAGCATGCCTATCTAAAAGGCAGGTCTGGTGAGAGCGCACTTCATGATGTGGTTGGTGTTATTGAGCAGGGATTGCAGCGTAAAGATTATACCTTGACTGCGTTCCTAGATATTGAGAAAGCCTTTAACAATATTAGCATAGAGGCTATTAGGGAGTCGTTAGAGCTGCGCGGTATTAGCAACTTTCTGGTGGAGTGGATAATTCTCATGCTTAGCAGCAGAATTTATGCTCAGCACGCCACAGGGAGGTGTTTTATCACCCCTACTGTGGGAGCTGGCGATTAACGAAATTCTTAGGCGTTTGGACAGGAGCGGCCGGATGATAGTCGCTTATACGGACGATGTGGTTTTAATGGTAACGGGAAAATTTCTTCCCACTATCAATGAAGTCATGCAGTCGGCGCTTGACGAACTATCTTCCTGGGCCAGCAGCAAGGGACTGGGGGTCAACTCTGAGAAGACTGAGCTAGGATTGGAAGGGTGGAGCAGCTTTCTACTATTATGGAATAAAAGTAGCGCTGACAAACCTGCTGATATCGCTGTTGATTTTTGTATGGCGAGTTCCTGGATTGGAGTACTACATTTTTGTTCACAAAAGCGCTTTTGAAGCGCTGAAAATCATCAACATTTTCAGCACTAGAACTGAAAATATATGAAAAAAATGGTTCGATGTGGATTGCCGTCGTTAACACCATTTTGAATTTTTCTTATTTCGTTAGTTTATTTATTTTTATTAATTTCATATCTTTACTCAATGTTTGTTATCTTAATTTCAACTAGTATCGAACTAAGAACCTTCAGGTTTGAAGTCCAACGTACCAATCACTCGGCCAAAAACACTGTTGTAAAACGGCACCAAGAAACTAAAAAAAAAAATAATTCTTCATTCTCGCTTAAAAACCTGCTTTGGATCAGCACTATAAAATCAGCTTTTTTGTATAGCTTGTGTACAAAGCTTTTGTATAAATAAAAAGCAAATACTTTTCTAACTTCAAAACATGCATTGTTGTGACGCTATAAAATCAGCTTCTGAACAAGGTTATACTTTAAAGCGAATTATGAAGCGATTTATTTCTTTAGTGCTTTGAAAAACATGAAAATTTTTTACTGGGAGAATACCATTCCGATCGGAAGTGGTTTCAATTCCGTAAGTTGCTGCTTCAGAAAACGAAAAAGGAAAATTTTCTTCGTAATCAAACCACTTTTAAATTTCAAAGTGGAATTGAAAAACACTTTTCTACTGACTTCATTTGCAGTAAATACTACAAAACGTGCATACTTTTAGGAGCGTCAAATAAATATTTGGTCATGAGCTTTCCATGTTAATAAAAAGCTTAATGTGAGCTTTGCATCTAAAAACAAGAGTAAATAAACGCCTCAAGTTATAAAAACTTTATCATTGTAAAAACGAAATACAAAATAAACGGAATCTAAAGCACCATAAATTGAATTTTTTGGAATGACAACTACGGAATCAAAACCAATAGAAAAGTTCGACTGTATTTTTATCTGCGGCTAAGATTAAGTTCAAAATTTAGTATGTGTCTTTGATTGTTTTTTAATGAATTTCATCTTCATTTACTACGTGTATCAAAATCTTATTTATGGTCTCAATTCGAAATTTATATGAAATTATATTTTTCTAAAGGCTTGTGTGTGTGTGTCTGATACGAGACAATGACACGCGTCTCTATGACAGAAATTGAAAAATTAATTAGAAATAAGATTTCCATTAAAGCTGTGGACTAAAACAAAAATATAACTTTCTATTTTCATACGAGATGAGTTTTGCAAATACAACAAAATTTAATTAAATTTTTTTATATGGTTTAAAACTTTTTATTTATTTTTTCTGCTTTTAAATTGATTTCATAAAAGAAAACAATTGTTGTTGTCGTAGTAATTGAAATACAAATTTCCTTTTTAAAAATACTGCAGCTAATGTTTTGAAGAGGATTTTGTTGCTATAAACTACCAGTGTCTTGAGCTATTAATATGAAAAAAAAAAAAATTCATGTATTTATGTATGAGATCGTAGGCAGGGTAACTTTGAGGTTGTCTAATCTACTTGGATAATTTACTTGCTTTAAATAAAAAAATTTAATGTGATTTTTAATCTATTAAAGGATTTTAAGTAAAAGTTTTATTTCCACAGTGACGAGTGAATTTGTGACTGCTTTGATAGTCTACTTTATAAATTACATTTAAAATAAATTTGTTATAAATATTAAATAGCCAATATTGCAATTTCCTACAAAAAATGTGCACCATGACATTACAAAACTATTTCACACTCTATTATCTTTCCCTTTATCTAAGTACATTGAACTACTAAGTACTCGTATATATTTTCTAATACTTGTCAAAAACAATAAAATGCACATAGTTATAAGAAAAAGAAAACTCCAGCTAACCAACTGAAATAGTTAAGACTTTAAGTAGCTTAAAGTGAAAACAAATACAATTTGTGGTCTCTAAATATTTCATATTTTCTTGTTGTAAGACTTACTTACATTAAATATCCATTGGGGATCTTTTTCTTCTTGTTCGCCACAAGAGTCCATCAATGTCTTTGAAAGTTGAAAGACAAGAAAATTCTAAAAATAAAAATAGAAAATAAAAAATTTATAAATAAGCTTTGTAATTTTATTTGTGTGTGTGTGATGTATAAAAGAAACTATTATAGATTTTTCAGTATTCATTAAAAGCAATTTAAAAATAAATTGTTTTAAATTAGATTTTAGGGTGACATTTTTAAGGGAATTGGCTTTTAAAAGAGAGTTATTTTTTCATATATTTTTAGACTACTTGTCCAAATATTAAATATCGTAATATCGATGGACATTATGAAACACTAATATTTTTCATTATATCCACGTACGTTATCACTTTCAAGAAAACAATGAAAAATCAGTGCAGATGTGCCTTTAATAATTACTTCGACAAAAATTTCAACAAATACTAATTTGATACATCTTATTAAGTCCAATCTCTTTAGCTGCCTTCACCACAATCCATTGTTGTATTCTCGAATAATTAACCATAAAGTAAAAATGAAATAACAAATTAAATAATACCACAGCGATTATATAATCGAACCCATTAATCACGCGATTACCCTTTTACCCTTTTCCAAGGTAAGAATTTATTTCAAACGCCTTCGCCACTGATCTTTTTTTCTAATCTAAGATTAATTTAAACTGTTTCAATTTGCGTACAGGGCAAATTTAATTTATAAGCTCTTCAAATTTAAAGTTTAAAATTACTTTCGTGCTTAGTAATGATGCAAATATAAAATAGATATTGTCTAACCGTTTGAAACATATTGCTATTATACAGCTCATAGTTTAAGATCTCACGGAGAACTCATAAAACCAGCTAATAAATTTAGACCCGGCTATGCTCAATTGAAGCTTTTGTATTAAACTTATTTGCACATTGCACTCATTTGGGAAACGAGTAGGGGTTGGGACTTGCAAGTTCCCTGGAAAAACTTAACTAATATTCCCGGGAAATTTTTGAGATTTTCCCGGGAAAATGGGAAATTAAAAGAACACATTGTTTCATAAATATATGAATGTTATTTGATATATTTATAAAATGTAGTAAGTGAAAGCGAAATTTATTTTGATTCATATAACAAATTTCTATTATAATCCTGGTTTTCTTTATTATCAATAAAATTCTCAATGTTTATTTAAAATATTACAAAAGTTTGTTTTGACTGATTAAAAAGACTAAATTTACACGAAGAAATTGCTTAAGTTCTATTTTAAATTTTCAACGTATTAAGTTGAAAACTTAAGTTGATGTTATTATTCCCTTGTTCCTTGGAATATTAATCATGCCCAATTCTTTCTGAATATAACGTTACGAACCTTAGCCTAATAATCAATTTAGATTCACAAAGCAATTATGATCGAAATAATCATATTAATAAGCAATTAGCTACTGGCTTGAGCTTTTCATATGTTTATATGTTCATATATACTTAAGTATAAAATCAAACCAAAAAAGTTTGTCTTGAGTAGAACAAAAATCAGAAAAATTGGTATGAAGAAAAATAAACCGATGGCAACGCTGCCAAAGTGCAGTTAATATCAGCTTGAGAGTCATTTAATTCTCGTATTAAATTTTCACGAAAAAATGTGTATATATAAGAATTAAAATCACATTCAACAGAGCTACCTGACAAGTGGTGAGAAGAAAAAACACACGAGCACTGAAGATGGAAGTGTAGTGGCTTCCGAAAGTGGCGATACTCTGTTCTGCTGTGTACGTTGAAAAATTAAGTTGATGTTAATTTTTCCCTTGTTCCTTGGAATATTAATCACGCCAAAATTTTTTTTTAATATGTACAAATTTATAAGGAAATTTATAAAAATTTCATGAAAGATGAATCTAATCACTATATCAGAACAAGGTAGAATACTTTATATAAGTACCAATGATTGCAGTGCTCTAATCGTTTCCTAAGGTCAATAATTCGATCTTTGAGTGATTAATTTCAGCAGAATTAATAAAAACATTTTGGAAAGTTTCTTGGAAATTTTAAGCTCATGGAAGCTGTAAAAACTTTGAGTTGTCACGACTTAAATTTATTACAAGTCGACGCTATTGCTGAAACCCTGAAGAAATAAAATGAAAAATCAACGACGTTTACATTGGCTGTGGCTCAGTTTATGTAAAATTCGGAGCAGCTTGGTATAGTACCGTATCTTGCTTGTACTTAACGATAAGAATCCTCCCGGAAATTTGGCAAGAAAAATTAGAAACATTACGGCAAGTTATTTATAAAATGATTTGAAAGCTTTAAAGCTAAATTTTTAACTAAATAATTATGGTAGTAATCGTCAGTTAGTCTTTATACGATCTCTTACGATCTATTACTGTGTAATAACTATAAAGTCTTATTTGACTGAAGTCTCTTAAAAATTGTTAAAAATTTGTTTTTGAATTCTTATTATATTAATTTTTATTTAAAAAAATGTTTACATTACTAAAACAATAAAAAATACGCCAATTTTCAGTTAATAAATCTACTTAATATAAAAAATCAACTTTTACCGGGAATCGCGGGAATTCCAGGGAACGCGATTTTTATTCCCGTTTCCTGGGAGGAGTAAAAGTCCGGGAAATTCCAAACTCTAGAACCGAGCAAAACCATATTTTAAGAAATGAAAACAGTTTTCGTTTGCTTACCCCTTTCCGGCCACTTCTAAAGGGCTTCCACTATCTAATAGTTGGTTTGATACCATAAATTTAAGCTCATTTATTTTCTTAGATATACTTCCATATCCGCCCAGCAAAAACTTTGCTTACTGGTATCCAAAAAATTATATGAGGATTTAAGTCGTAAGTACTTACAATTTCACTCGATAACTACTTATTTTTGTTTGAGAAGTCCAAAAAATAAGGGGTACCCGTTACAAATGTATTTACATTTTTACAGCAATTAACTACTTATTATTTGGCTTACTTGAAGCTAAAAATAAGTAGTCAAATAAACAAATTAAAATTAAAAAATAAAATTTACCCAAAGTTATTTAATTAGTTTTGGCTCAAGTTCATTTTTAATTTAATCTTTCGATCATATTATTTTATATTTAAGAAAGAAATTCTAAAGCATGTGAATATTGAACATTCAAAGAAAAATTTGGATGTACGGAGGGAATTAGTAGGATTTTCGCTACAGTGTTGTTGCCACTGTCAGTGGTGGTGTAGGTAAAGGACTCTGACGAGTAGACTTGGTGGTCACGAAACAACTGACAGTTCAACCCTCCGTACATCCAAATTTTTCTTTGAATGTTCAATATTCACATGCTTTAGAATTTCTTTCTTAAATAAAAAATAGTTTTATCGAAAGATTGAATTAAAAATGAACTTAAGCCAAAACTAATTAAATGCCTTTGGATAAAAACTATACAGTTCAACTAAAAATTCATAACTCAATTAAACAAATTTTACACAGACTTATATTGTATTTATATTCATAAATTTTTTTATTTTTTTATTTTTGACCCTTCTGTGATACGAACCTATGCTCCTGCAGATTTGAAGACCAGAACTTTACCCACTCAGCTATTGTTGACTTATAAGCTTAAGCGACAAAAATTACTTTTCATATACAAACACGTGTTGACTTAAAAAGTGGTTGTCTACTTATTTCATTAATACATATCAACAAATTGTAACTACTTTCAGATAATGAGAAACATACGCAGTAATCTTGTTAAGAACTAGGTAGTAGCTCTACTTTGAAGTATAGTAATAAAATAATAAGTACTACTTATTACTTTGTAAGGCACTAATAAAGTACTACCGATTACAAAAATCACAAAAGTTTTTGCTGGGCGTACATAAAAACACATCCAAAGACATATACATTTATTATCCGTGAGATTGAATTGAGCTACATAAAAAAAATTAAACGATCCTCGCGGTAGCCAGGAACATTTAAGGTTAACCGAAAAAAATATTTTTCATCCGATTGGCAGATACATGCAATTTTTCTTTCCGATTGGCAGATAGATAAAATGTTTCCTATCTTGGGAACCTGTACTATTACAAAATACAGAATATATTAAAAAAGTATATAATGAAATGGATAAAAATAGAAAAACTAATAAGAACGAAGTTATGAAAAGCAAGAATTTGACTCTTTGATAGAAAAAGGTCTGTTGTATTTTGTTCTGGAAAAAGTTTCTATCAAGACAGATTTCCCATAGTATTGTTTTCGATACTTGTACGTTAGAATCATTATTTATGATTTACGAAATTTATTTTTGTTTTAATATTTTAATTAATCGCATATTTTTTAATCATAATTGCGATTATAAAAATCTTCGATTACTTGCAAACCCTACACAGTCACCCACATTATTCCAATTTCTTTGCTTTGCACCATTTTTCATGTATGGGAGGAGAAACATTAAACAAACAGCAATAGTAAATTTTATAAAATGTTCAAGAAATATATAACAATTGTTTATATTTTTACCATAAATAATGTGGTGCAGCAGTAGAAAACTTGTAAAAAATGTAATGCATTCATTTTTCTTTTTCATTGAAATCATGCGGAAATATTCTTTGAGTAACTTGTACACTGGAATTGTTAAAAGTTACAGACGTAGAAAAAAAGGAAATTATATTTTATGATAAACGACAGTTTTCGGCATCGACTTTAACTTACTGTAGTTACAATTTACTTAAATAGCTGATATTATTTCCAGAAATTTCTTTTCTCTGCTATTTAGAAGAACAAAAATACAATGAACTTTGGGTGTTAAGAGTAAAATACAATTTTATTTATCAGCAACTTATTTAATAATAATAATACATTGTTGAACATAACTCTAAAAAAGTTACGGATATAATGAAAAATGCTTTTAAATGAAAAATTTTTACATATTTCATTTTAAAATGTTTTCGTTGTACGAGAAAAGAAGAATTGGGTCGATAACCGATTATGTAGGTGAATCTTAAATGAATGAGAATTAAATTGTGTGCGAATAAATGTGATGACAACTGGTATTTGCATAAAAGAATATGAGTACTACGTACGCACAATTGTGGGGATTTGTTTAGCTAAAATGTTTTCAATGGGCTTTTTAGTAAAAGTAAAAATGTGCGATAAAAAAAAAATAAGTTTTACACTTAAAAAAAATTCGCAATCATAATTTTTCTTCTAAAGAGGGAGACAATAACGTTTTGCAAAAATCATATAAGGAGCACTAATAACACTATACAAGAGCAGAAACTTTTGTCATGACCTTTGATCACCACTATATGTTATGGTCCCCTTACTACAAAAACCATAGAAATTTAAAATTCTATATATTAATTTTTTTTATTTTTTTCTAAAATTTGATATTTCTGCTGCTTTCAGAATTGTTCAGACCACAATGATGAAAACAAAATGATTACAAACAAATTTGTAAATATAGACAAAAATACCTCAACGATTTCATTGAAAAAAATCGTGATTTTTTCCAGTGAACAAATTGTTTAAATCTATAAAACAATTTCTCTAAAAATATTTACGAATTGTAAACAAAAGAATTTACTAAAGCAAACAAAAAGATTTACTGGATTTTCTGAAAAATATCAAACAATATTTTTGTCTGAATCTATAAAACAATTAGTCTAAAAATACTAACAAATATTAAACGATATAGTTTGCCTAATCAAAAAAAAAATATTTACTGGTTTTTTTGTAATATATCAAACAAAACTTTTGTCATCATCATCATCCATTAAGCATTTATGAAATTCCATTTTGTTAAATATGTTCAAGTCTGAATGTTTATTTAAAGACTCTAAATAAATGAATGAGAATAAACGCAACGACATTGCGAATTTATTCACTCAAAAATCTTCAGTAAACAAACTTGGCACAATCGCATTCCTTTTGATATCATTGTTGTTGTTGTTGTTATTTGTGTGTATGTCGTCATCGGGGTTGTTTTTTTACGACACAGTTTTTCTTGTTGTTTTTGGCGTTTGCGACCTAAATAAAAGTCAAACCAACAATTCATTTATTATGTAAAGAAAATTTACTGAAAATGAAGTTTATTTTTAGACAAACGTTTGTTCAAAATTTCTTGGTGATCATTTTTTCTGTGTAAGGCTTACAGGATATTTTATGCCGAGCTAATATTATATGTGCAAAAAGGGGGAAAATTTAACTCCCCCTAAATGAATTCCAGATGTAAACTATCAAAACGCCGATACATCTATGTATTTTTTGGCGGACTTTACCATAATCATCTGTTAGAATATTGTTACTTAAGAATAAAATTGATTTTGTTGTACAGTGTAAATATTCGCAATTTTTGCAAAAATCGGGCAATTTCACTTTACTATGAATAAAATCAATATTTATCCATCGATTTTCATGAGATAGAGCTTTTTTGCAATACAAGTGGCTTTGAGATTTAAAATAGAAATGGCAAGTTTTTACCATTTTCGATTTTTTATAAATTTTTAAAAAATTCCAATTTTAGAATTTTGCCTAGAAAATATTAAGTTTTTTTTAAATGATATTCAATAACGTAAAGAAAGTTTTGTTTAAAGTTTTTTTTAGTGGTTTTTGTACTAAAATTGGACAGCTCTTTTCAATTTCGATCTTTTGCAAAAATTACGTAACTTCACTTTATTGTAAACAAAAATCAATATTTATTCATCGAATTTCGTAAAATAAAGCTTGTTTTATTTGTGGTATATGTGGCTTTATGGTCAGTGAATAAAAAGTTAAATTTTGCAATTTACGTTTTTTTAAAATTTTTAAAAAAATATTTAAATTTTGCATAAAAATATACATATTTTTCATTATTTCGGTATGTATAAATAATTTCAAAGCCATCGAGTATATAAAAAAATAATGTTAGAACTAGAGATGAGCGACATTTCAGTACCTGTGATTGAATCACTGTTACTGAAAAGTCACGATTCACAGTTGTGACAAAATTTGTCAAGCAACTGCTACTTGCAAAGTTGTTCTTTTCTATTTGTTACATACAGAAAATTGTCATATTTCACTGTTCGTGTGGATAATAACGTTTTTATTTGCATACAATAACAACAAACGTATAGTGTTGGTATTTCTAGTATTTTCTTCTTCCTTATTAATATTTCTTTTTAAAATTCAAAGTATATTTTAAGGCGTATTTAAATCTGCCTTGGTATATTAAAGAACAATGTTTTTGTTGTAGAGATGCATGTGTGTTTTGATAATTATATTGCTGAATTAAAAACAGTGTTCACAGTCACAGTTTTAAGTAACAGTGATTTTTAGATCACGTTCACTGTTCACGATGTTCTTTAAAAGTCACGGGATCGCTCATCTCTAGTTAGAACGCCTTAGAGGCAATTTTATTTAAATTTGTTCACTGGTTTTTGTAACAAAATTGGACAATGTCTTTATAAATTATGATAAAATCAGTGGAGCTGTCTTTTCAAAAATCCCAAAGTTTAGAAGAAAATTATCCATAGAATTTAAAATTTCGCCTGTTTTTGTAATTACGCGACCATAACATATCAATAAAATATGATGGTACTCCTTGGCATTTTTTTGTTGCATAGTGTAATTTTAAATGAATTAGCTTTTTCAAAAATGTCATGTTGAAAAGAGCAATGGCAAATAGTATTTGGGGCCGAATTGAGCCAGTTTTCTGTTTATTGCTGTTCTATGCAAACTTATCCAAATGGCAAGTAAATTTTATTAAAGAGGAGTTAAAGGATGCACATTTGTTCATAGTATTTGTGTATGTTATGAAACAATGTAAACAATTTATCGTTCATTATTCATTTTTAGGAAACATCACTTTTTCTTTCTAAAAATCTCTTGAAGTACTTGCATTATTTCATAATTCAACAAAATCTCTAAAATTTATTCCACTTCATATTAAATTCTCTTTCATGGTTGCCTATGTTTCCATGGTAGTTTGTTAAATATTTAATATGATTAATTTTTCAGTGTACTTAATCTTCTTTTCCTTTGGTATGAAAAAATCTATGTCATTTGAAATATAATATAAATAGCAAACAAGAGGCTATTTGATAAAGTCTACTAGCACAAATGTTTGAATGATAAAGTATTTTTTATATGCTCGATAATATTAGGGTGGCTAACAGTTATACAAAGTATTTACTTTCAATTAACTATTTTTTATTAATAACATTTTGTATTCCACATTGACAACTGTATTAACAAATTAAATAGTTAAGAATTTATTTAAAATATTCAAAAATATTTGGGTGATTTTCATTCTAAAAGTACATTTTTTGTTTACCAACGTAACTAATATATAAATATTTGGCTGATTCTCATTCTAAAAGTGCATTTTGTGTTCTTTTTTTTGTTGTTTACCAATGAGTAATTCCATTTAGCCGGGTGTGACCATTGTACACATATTTTTTGTTATAAATAAAGAATATAATATTGGTTACTTAAAAAATGGTTGCGACTCGCAAGGCCATTAAGCTTAAAGTCATTTAATAACGGGTAGACACTGAAAGAACACGATTCCTGCTCAGAATGGTCGTCAGAAAGATGCGACGGGTGTGACCTTACAAATCTTGGTTTTAAAGAGTTATGACTTTCAGTATAAATTCTGTAAAATTTTTACTATAAGGTACACAATAATTTTGGTATAGATATCTGTTCAAAGTATTTTTAATTGTATTATGTATTTACTGTTTGACAAAAAATTATTTTTCTTATAAACAAAAACAATTTTTAAAATGAGACGGGTGTGACCGACGGATGTGACCTAGTACGAAAATTTAAAAAATTCGAAAAAGTAATACTTTTTATTGATTTAGTTAATATAAAAAATATAAAGATAACCTCATAAAAAAATTATTAAATTGTCATTTGTTATCCGTTCTATTATAGACAGCAGAATACTCTAGCTGAGTATATTTTTAAGTTCAATAAAAAGCGAAAAAAGTATATTATTTTCAGAGATAAGTGCTTTTATTAATAATTAGAGAGGGCAGAAAAGAAAATCTGAAAAAAAATATTTAACATACAAGGAGGGAGAGCAAAATGTTTCGTGGATGATCATTTAAAAGTGCCTCAAATTGTTTAAAAAATATTAATTAATGTATTTTTTTTATTTTTTCTATAATGATCATGCTCTAAAAACACGAATTGAGAGATTTTTATTAAAAATAAGAAAATAATTTTTTCCTTGCATCGCGCCGTTTTACGTGCAGTCACTCCAATATAACTTGTATTATAGTTTTCGCCTCATTCAATGGATACTGAAATAAAATTATATTTTTTGATTTTTTAAAATTTTTGTGTATTGAGCGTTACATTTGCTATAGCGGTTGTTCTGGAATTTATTTTTGCGAAAGAATACACCACAAAAAAATTAGTTGAGAGTTTGAAAGCACTATACATCTACTCTCTAAAAACAAAAAATTATAATAATCGCTGTACATAATTGAAAGCTATGACCACTTTCTCAATTTTGACATGGAACAAAAAAACAATTTGTATCCTTAAAAATAATTCTTTACAAACATTTCTACATGAGCAGAAAGTAGGCTAACTCTTCTTTCATAATAATATCTTCAAACAATGTTAAAATTTATGTCAATTTCAAATAATTATGGCAATTTCATATAATACGACCTACCCAAAACATTCTTCAAAAATATAACAACCCATAGTGTGGTAGAAACAAAATTTTTTCAAATAAATTCAGAAAATTTTTAACGGATAATGTTCTCTATATCGTTCCCATCCTTCCGCTGCTGTTAACATTTTCTTGCCGTCCTAAAAATGTATAGATAAATTCTATTTAAGAATATTTTTAGCGTAGCGCTCAATACATTTTTAAGCCAATTCAATTTCTTTCAGAACACTCACTATATTTTGAATTTGAAACAATTCAGATGTATAATCTTCGATGTATTTTAATATAAACTCCGTAGTTATTCACTAAAAATTTCATTTAAATTACAAAAATATGGATAACACTCAATACATTTCTTTGGATATACAAACAAATATAATACTCAGCCGTGTTAAAGATTTCGTTCGGATTGGTTTTGATGCTGTAGTTGTCATTCCGAAAAAGTACATTTTTGGTACTTTAGATTCCGTTTATTTTGTATTTCGTTTTCGCAATGAAAAAGTTTTTATACCTTGAGGCGTTGTTTACTCTTGTTTTTAGATTCAAAGCTCACATTGAGCTTTTTATTAACATGGAAAGCTCATTACCAAATATTTATTTGACGCTCCTAGAAGTATGCACGTTTTTTAGTATTTACTGCAAATGAAGTCAGTATAAATGTTTTTTAATTCCACTTTAAAATTTAAAAATGGTTTGATTACGAAGAAAATTTTCGTTTTTCGTTTTCTGAAGAAGCAACTTACGGAATGCAAATCACTTCCGATCGGAATGGTATTCTGTGACATGGCGGACTATTTACTAAATTTTACAAAACTTTTAAATATCTGGAAGTAAAAACCTACGCTGCTATTTCAGTGTATGTTGTTAATGCAATTTTAATAATTAAACAGAATAATGAAGCGTACTAAAATATCGTAACGCTCAATACACAATACTGCGGGCAAAAACAATTTACAAGAAAAAAATTATAGGTTCTAATATTTTTCAAAACTTTGATGTGTGAAAAAAGAGAAGCATATGCAAGTGTTCTAAAACTTGTATAAATTTAATTTCGTTTTTGAAAAATTCATACTTTCTTTATATGGAAAATCAACAGCATGCATTACGGACATGCCATTTTGTATGAAGAGAGTATAAACTGTATTTTTGTTTTTCATTTTTAACACATAATGGACAGCCCTACAACAAAAAAAAAACTTATGTACATTTATTTACAATCTATTAAATCATGCTAAAGCAGTTTTAATTTTAAAATTTAAGCGTTTATTTTATTAAATATTTTACTATACTTTCAACGGACATGAAAAAAGCATTTGATATGAGAATTGCCTACATATTTGAATTTATATTTAAACGAAACCCACTATTTTGTTATCTTTGAATGACACGAAGAATGCTAATAAAATATCGAGCGCCACCGAAAATATAATATAGTGCACAGGGGACATTTCAAGAAGGTGTTTTTCAAGGCAAATTTGGGCGAGTTACCTGGTGTAAATATGCCTTAAACATAGTTTAAAATTTACTAAAGATATTGATTTCTTAAGTTACGTACATACATACATATGCAATTGAAAATATTTCTTTGTCATATAAAAAAAATTGTAAATTGCTTTTCTGTGGAATGTTTGAAAAGGATGTTTGAGCTATAACTTAATTTTTTCCTATCAAGAATCTTTGACATTTTTATTTCTGTTTGTTACATTCTTGAACTAAAAAAACACAACTTCTGTGGAAATTCTAAGGATAATATCATTTCCCTTTCCCGAATGTAATTAGCTCTCGAAATATTTAATACAATTAGTCATTCAACAAAATAAAAATGTATTTATTTTTAGGTTTTCAATTTTTTTTTTGCTTTGCTATAATAAGGAAGTCAGGGTGAAGGACATTGAATATTAAGCTCATCCAACTTTAGTACCAGCGCATTGTTTTTTTTATTGCCAATTGTGTTTCTTTTGCAAAATTTGCTTTACCACCAACTGACATTTATACTTCCTTCAAAAAGAATGAGTGCTAACGACAACAACAACGAAGCTGAAAGATAGTCTTTATTAATTCTTTTATAGTGTCATATTAAAATGACGTTTCCAAAGAAGAAAGCCGGTAAAATGATGACAAAGAGAATTATACAAACGAAAATATAAAGTGGAGGAAATTTTATGTAAAACAGTGTAAAATCGTTTTTGAAAGTCAGAAAAGGAACCATGAAACCAGATTAAATCACTATCCATTTATGTGACAGTGGAGCAGAGTTTTAAATTTTTAGAAAACAATGTCGTGAATTTCGTCACATATTATAAAATGTTGAATCGGAACTGTTCTCTGCAAATAGTGTCGATGTAAATCTAGCGTTTGAAGTTGGATACAATAATTTGATATCAGATATTTAAAATTTAAAAAAATAGAAAATTGCAAAAAGGACAAAAAATTTTGCGATTAGTGGAATTTTTTCATAGAAATCGAATCTATTTAAATCGATTCGATTTACACAACAGTATCGAATATATATTTGTGTAAAAAGATTATCGTCATATTCAAGGAATGGACTGAAAGTTGTTTACTAAAGTCGTTTGTGGTCGTATCTGCATAATTGGTGTGGAATATTCAGGCGGCCTAAAAGGGATTTTCACACCAGCAATCGCCGATAAATCCCATGGAATGATACTGAACGACCGGAAAGGTCGTAAAGAGATCGGAGCACTGGCTATATAATTCGATAGAGTACATCATATTTTACGTCACCATTTGGACATAAACCCAATAGCGTAATGAATGGGCACAGTGATTGCTCGAACTCCACCAAATGAATTCTTCATAAAAAGATTTTAAACGATGTTCAACAGTAAAACCAGATAAATGTAGCACGGAATTTTGGACTAACTGGTGTCGTTTAGATCGATTGCGTTGAAAAGGGCGCAGCGATCCCCACCGAATATTATACACAGCTGTTAGACAGAAGTGCGTGGACGTTATAGAAAAAATTTCATAAATTAGTGTATGTACTAACTATTAACCCATCTAGCATATTAGCATAATTAGCTGTCACCTACAATTTTCTGCTTCGAAACGTGATTTTTTCTCTGTTTGGAATGGGTGCTGTTGTAGGGAAGTAATAAGACTGAAAGGGAATAGTGTTTAATAAATTGAGTTAGTTTATTTAAAGGTATTTCGTTTTTGTGTTTTACTGTTGTTTTTTTTAGTATCAATGTAGGCAAACTTCTCTCTCTCTCTCTTCTCTTTAAAGAAAGAAAAAACTCGCCATAAATTTGAATTTTTTGTCTCCTTATTTTAGGATTAATCGGGCTCAAACTTTAAGTACGAATAATACCAAATTACGCTTAAAACAAGAAGGAAAATATGATAATGAAAGAGAATATCAAAAATCAATCCTGGAATTCTTAAACCAAGTGTGAAAGGAACATTAAAATTAAAGTCTGTTCTAGGATTGAAGGAGAATACATATAAGCCGCATTGTGGCACTCGGATTAGAAGCCGAAAAGTCTTAGAAAAAGCTTTGGCAATCACGATTTAAGGCAGTCAAGGCCATCCCATTTCTGATTTAATAAAGTATGGCTACATAAATTAAGTATTTTTGTTGGCTTAAAATCAATATCATCCAGGCTTAATAAAGGATGAAATTAAAAATTTAGCGCCTAATAAATCCATACTTAAATGACGCGTTCTGCACTTGGTTTAAGAAATGAAGGCAACTTGAGGAGCATATCGAATGAATTCGTAAGTTCGTTTTAATCAATACTAGGAATTAATATTGATGCAAAGTAGCCATTTAGAACGCTAATAAATATACCCTTTACTACCTGTACTTTGGTATTTTAAAAAATTACTTTAACATGGCGATGTCGTTGGAGTAAAGTAATTACCACATTGCGTTACTGGGGGACTACATTAGCCATGCATTTGATATAAACATCATGTCGGTCATCGCATATAGCTAATGTAGACCGCTCATGTCCATGTATCGTCCATGCTCTGACATCGCTGCCCGAACATATGGCTGAGCATCAATGTTCGCCATGAAATTCGCCGTCAACAGTCATTTTCAGTAGAAAGAAAGAAGACGGAACAAAATTTGTTAAATATTCCATCTCTATTGCACTACCACAAAATATATTGACAAGGCCGAACATGGACATCGCACGTATTCACCACAACCAAGAAATTGATGATTTTTTTGCAGCTGCTCCGCCGGCGTCATGCTCATGTCATGTTCAAAACGTGAGGGTTACATATAACATGCTAAAAATATCAATAGTTAAAAGTCATTGAATACACAAGCCACAATACAAATTAAATGTTTCTGCGAAGCATTGAACTCATGCCATTTTAAGTGCTTGTTGTGTTTTATGGTAAGTGATTCTCTCACTGATCTACAGCATAAAACTTGTTATTAAAACAAGTATACGGATAAAAAAAATCCATATTGCTTCACCAGGGGTTGAACTGTTGATCATCTGTATGATAAGCACAGACACTAAGGCTCTGCCAATAAGAGAATAAATGGATTGTTTATTTACTAGGAAGTAATTGATTTAACTACTGTAAAATAATGCAAAAGATCTGTAGTTTATAAAAATTATCTATCCAGAGGTCTCGTAGTTTAAAATTATTATTATTATTTTTTAAATAAACAAACACAAACCACGAAGCGTTTAACTTGTCTGTGGAAAGCATCCAGGGTCTATGGCGGAAATCGAGCCCACGGCCTCTAGACTGACAGGCTGGCATGGCTACCACTCAGCCACAGGGGCACCTAATTGATCTTATACTGAGTAATAATCCATGTAGAATTGTGTATTTGTTACTAGAAAATTACAGTATGGTACGTTTATTTACTTTATTTTTAATCTGCCCCACTGTCCATCATCACTGGCTGCAAATTGCGCTTGCTGATGGCTTGTTTCTTTAATTTTGCATCCGAAGTTTTCTTTGAATGAATTGTGGTTGTTGGTGATGTTGTTTATATACTTACAAGTGTATATGGCATTAATGTTGTCGGTTTGGTATTAAAAGTGTAATGCCTTGCGAGGCCATTGACCATGAGCATTGTATGTTGGGTTATTATTGTTATTATTGCTGTTGTTGTCGAAAGCAAATCCAGCCAGCCAGGCAGGCAGTGAGTCAGTTAGCTAGTCAGCTAGCCAGTCAGCCAGCCAGCCAGTCAGCCAGCCAGCCAGCAAGCCAGCCAGGCAGCCATCTATCTAGCAAGGCAAACGTATATTTAATGTAACCAAGTAATTATAGTGAAGGAAAACCCGAAACAAAAACAAATCCATTATAAAGAATATCATGATGCTGTAAATGATGAAGATGAAAATCTAAGAACTTTTCTTGACAAACAAATACAGCAACATTAAGTTTAAGTGGAATGAATAAAAATATTTTTCTCGTTGTAACTAAAATTTTTTATTTAAATTCTTTCTTTCTTTTCTTTCATTCATTCGTTTGTTTATTTCCTTTTTGGAAGAAAAATATAAGAGACCAGTTCTTAACTTAAGAAGGCTTTCTTAAAAAAAAAAAGTTAATTAAGTCATTTAAGAAGTTGGAAGAAATGAAAAATAAAAGAAATGCACATTTTTTTTTCTTAAAATAACTAAAACAACATTGAAATGTAAAAGTTTTTAGTTAGTTTTCTTTTAGTTTTTTCTCTCTATTAAACTATTTTGATTGAAGAACTGATTTAAGGAAAATTAGTGAATGCAACTTAGTTTGGGGAATGTTTAAAGTTTTTCATTAATTGTATGAATCGAACATGGTATTTTTAGTTCGAGATTACATGGTTGAATTTATAACTTTGTTTTCGGAGGCTGCAACACTTCCTCGTCATTAATATAGATTGAACTTCATAATTTTTTAGGTGGCTCTGCTTATATGTACAATAGGATGATCCTTAAAGTAAAAAGTTAGATTTCTCCCAATGTCCAGATATACGCGAAATTACTATTATTCCCACCTATAAAAATCTCCATATGCATGAAAGTTTAAAGTTATCACCAATTAAAAACGTTACTACGAATTGATTTTAGCTCAGAGTAAAGGCTTAAGTTGTATTACATTTGAATAGAAAGTCCTTGAGAGCGATAATAAGGGACTCAATGTAAATTTTCTTAAACGGTGAAAATTTTAAAGAAGCTTCTTGTAGCTTCTTGATCCATTTTATGAATTGATAAAGTCTTGCAACATTTTAAATTTAATTAAGTTTTATTTTTTCATGACTACTTAATTCAAGCATTAAAATCTAAGACAATTCTTTGCATGCGTAGGCACATGGAATGCAAGAGCATAAATACATATTTTGAGATGATTTCCAAAAAATACTAAAAATAAGTCTACACATTATAGTATACATCTGCATGTTGTAGGTTATTCAATACATCGGTTTTCTGTTTTAATCGGTTAATGGTTCGATTAATTAGTCAATGTTTTTGGTTTAATCGATTAGTTTTGGTTTAGCCGATTAGGTGAGTCTATTAAAATTTTTTGAAGTTCTTGGCACTTCCCAGTACAAAAATTGCTTCACATAAAGCAGGTTTTTACTATGAGAGAATAAAAGTAGTGCTTAAAAACCTGCTGATATCGCTGCTGATTTTTATATTGCGAGTTCTCGGTTTGGAGTACTACATTTATGATACAAAACGCGCTTTTTGAAGCGCTGAAAGTCATCACCATTTTCAGCACTAAAACTGTAAGTACGTGGAATTGTCACGCTTAAAAACCTGCATTATATCAGCAGTGAAAAATCTGATTTTTTTTTGTATAGTTTCTTTCATATACATTCACTGCTCTGTAATAAGCTCTTCTTCTTAAAGCATATTATTATGAGCTTTATTGCCTTAGTGCTTAAAAACATGAACATTTTGTACTGAGTTCTTGCAAATTCCTTAGCGTTTGTTTTTGTACTGTATTTTAGAAAACTGTTGCTAGAAGAGAAGATTCCTGAGATGAGAAATACAACAAGTATATTATAGACTTGAATTCGGCTCTCTTTGAACCTAGATTTTTATTAAATCCTTTTCAATAGTATTGGCGTTTAACAAATTGTTCATCGAAAATTTCATAACTCGCTCAAGTTCAGATAAAATACTCGTAGTAGAATCTTCACTACACATACCTTATTTATGTAAGACGAAATAAATAATTAAACACAAAAATATAAGTTAAAATACGAAAAAATATATAAAATTTTGTTTAATCGATCAATCGGTTAAACGATTAAAATTATGCGATTTAAACGTTAATTGAACAGCTAATCGGGTGGCGATTAATCGGTAAAAAAATAGAATATTGTTTAATCGATTAAATGATTAGAATTATCCGATCTAATCGTTAATCAAACATCGGGTAGCGATTAATCGGTTAAAAAATATAAAACTTTGTTTAATCGGTTAAGCGATTAAAATTATCCGATTTAATCGTTAATCGAACAATTAATTGGGTAGCAATTAATCGGTTAACCGATTAAGTATTAACCGATTGAATACCCTAGTATGTAGTTATGCAATTCCTTTGACACTGCTTATAAATAAATTGAAATAAAAATTAACGAATAGTCATTATAGTTTTCAGTTCAAATGTCTCTAGCAACTCATGTAAAACTTTATGAATAATTAAAATTGCATCTCTGTGTAATATAATAAATAAATTTAATTTATATCATGCTCTATTCTTTTTGTTTAATAAAGAAAATCGTCCCTCTTTTCAGTATAAATAAATAAAAACAGGCAGGCTAAATTTATCATGCCACATGCAAGTTGTAATACAAATCCACATGTGGCATATTACCACAACTATTGATCAATATTGGAAAGAGGATGTAGAAAAGTGCTCCGGCCTTTTATGGAGCCCTTTTTGGGAAGGTTTGATTTTTTTTTACTCTTTAATATGATTAGTTCGAAGATTTTTGATTTTGAATCCAAACTAATTAATAGGCTAAGAAAGAGTCCGGCATGATGAATATTCCAAGGAACAAGGGAAAAATTAATACAATTTAATTTTCAACATACACAGCAAAACGGAACAATGTTATTTTTAGAAGCCGCTACGCATTCCATCGTATTCCTTGGAATATTAAGCATGCCTAGTTCATTCTGAACATAACGCACAGTGGGGGATTTTGGGGAAAAATTTAAATAAATCTGCGGTTTCTAAGCGCGTGGTCCGATTCTTATAAAATTTCATACTGTAATTTCAAAGGTGTTGCTGGGCTTAAGTTTGGAGTTTGGATTTAATATCTTTAACCCTTAAATGCATATTGCTGCCAATTGTCTATATTGCAATTTCACTTGATTTTTGTCATAAATCTGAGAGTTTATATTTACAAACGCCCACTGGCGAACACTCACAATTATAATAATATAAAAAATATATTTTATATAAATTTGGCTGCTTACTTTCATAATTTATTGAGATTTTATTGTAGTGGGTGATAGCGACAAGTGTTTTAGTTGAAGTAGCAGTTCATATTTTTGAATTTTCTATTAGAAGAGAATTATCTAACTAGAAAACATATTTTTTCTTCTGTTGTTAGGCAAGCTACCAAAATTGAAGTTGTATTTAAAAATCTGATTGGATATATGCGAGATTTTTAGGCATTTTGTTGCCAAAAGTATAAAACTTTTTTCAAAATAAACACTTAAAACTATTTCCTAGATTTTTTAAATATTTTTTTTCGTACTCTAAGCCTAAATTTTTACAAAAACTGAAAAATAAAAAAATGCGTTTAAGGTTTACAGGAAGCGGAGTGAGAAGACCCCAAAGTGGGTCACCTCGGGCTTATAAAAATGTAAACTTATGTCAAGCTGATGTTTTTGATCTGATAAAAATCGTTTTTGCAAGTAGATTCTCCTATCTAAGAGGTAAAAAAAAGTCTACTACATATATGGCTTTCCGCTTACAGTTTAGGAGATATTCAACTAAAAAAATTATATTTTAACTTTTATACCCACATGGGTCTACGGTTTTCCTAATGGGGAAGTCAAATCTTTTCTGATTTGCATATTTATACCTATTTGAAAGGTAATACTATGAAGCAGATCACTGCAAACTTGTCTTTAATTTTCGTTACTAAATTAGCCAGAGCGTTTCAAAATATACCTATTTTTATTGCAAATATCAGTTCTAAGAAGTCGTTTTCTCAAATCGCAGAGCTGTAATCAAAAAATGTGCCCTTAAACATTTCCCAAAAAAATACCTGCGCCCGGCGAAAAATATAAAAATACAACGAAAATACTGAAAATCTGTAGGAATTTTGGTGTTCCCAAAAGCAAATCTTATAATTTTTTTCTTCCATTAAAAAAAAGAAAGTTATACTTATACACAAAACATTAGTTTTCCCCGTTGTTCAAGTATTATGTGCACTTAAACCAAATATTAAGTATACGTATGATTGATGGTCAGGCCAAGTTAGGGTTGCCAGATTCAAATAGTACACTAGCTTGACATTTGATTAAAATCAGCTTGATTTTTAAAACAGAACTTGACACATTAAAATGTGTAAAACAAACAAAAACATACCAACAACAAAATATTTTCTGAGGCAGAAGAACGTTTTCTTGTAAGAAAACTAAAGGCGAAGTCCTTCTTAAGTGCTCTAAAACTTGCTTTTTTGCCTGAAAGTTGTACACAAAATACTAATTTAAGGAACAATCTTTTAAGTTTTGTAAACAGTTTTGTTACTTGTACACTGATATATTTTGTTATAAAATGTTTGAAGTTATTTCTTTTTAGATATGTATAAGCATTATTAAATCAAAAATATCATTTTAGCTTGACAAATTATATATGAACTTGTAACTTGACAGCACCTAAAATTTCTTGACAAACAAGCTAATTCAAGCCCGTCTGGCAAGCCTACGCCAAGTAAATATATTTAGGTATGAGATTTTACTTATAAGTCCATTTATGTTACACGTTTAAAAGACGAAGGTAGACATATCGCATATCAAAATTTAGAAAATTATTATGTAATTTTCAATAGAGTATTCAGATATGAACAATTTTTGAAAGACCTTTTGCTAAACATGGTGAAAAATGTTGTTATGTGGTATTTTGTACTTATTATATTTTATCTTTATAATATATATTATATTTTATCTTTATAATATAATGGCTTATTGATATTTTCGAATAAAATTTTGTATAGGAATTTATGTATTATAAAACAAAGTGAGAAAATAAAGCTATGATTGCCTTTGAGAACCCGGAAATTCATAAAGAAATTCTAGAAAATACCAAAAATGGGATTTTGGGAAATGTTTAATGACACATTAAGATTCAATATGAGTTAATACCCATTTTAGATTTTGTCTATTTTATAACGCTCTGGCTAATTCAATAATGAAAATTAAAAAAAAAAATGTTTGCAGTGATCTGCTTTATAGTATTACATACCTTTGAAATAGGTATAAATATGGGCTAAGTATTATTGAAAAAAATTATAATTACGAAATATATAACGCACATTTTTCTGGAAAAAATGGGGAAATCGACTTTTTTCAAAATTCTACTTTAAACTGCGAATAACTTTTGACTGATTAGTAATTTTTGAAAAAAATTTTATCAGAATATTAATAATTTCGTTAGTAATCAACGGAAGAAAAGTTTTTGCGAATTGGAAAAGATTTGACTTCCCCATTAGCAAAACCATAGAGCAAGGTAGGTAAGAAAGTCAGAATTTTCTTTTTTAGTCGAATATCTCTTAGATAGGATAATCTACTTGCAAAAACTCTTTTTTATCAGATAAAAACATCAGCTTAACATCAGTTAAAATTTTTCAGAAGCCCGAGGTGATCAATTTCGAGGTCTTGTGGTTCTTCCCCCTTTAAAGATATAAAGTCCAAACCGCAAAATTAAGCTCAAAAACACCTTTGTAAATGATGTATCTAATTTTATTAGAATCGGACTGCACATTTAGAACCAGCAGATTTATTTCCATTTTTGTTCGTACCCAACTGTGTAGCGTTAGAAACGTTATGCCCTGTTCAGACATACGCCTTAATTGAGCTCCAATTACAATAAAAGGCTTCTGTTAATAAATTAAGCAATTAGTACTTAATTGTTTCATAAATTGAGTAAAGTTCGAAATGCAATCTTTTATGACAAGTATGTTTACTGTGAAGTATGTTTAGTGAGAAGCAAAAATTGTATACAGTTCAAGCCCATGGAATAATAAGTATACAGATGGCAGTATAACGTCAGATAATTATTTTTTGCACTGGAAATTTTGTGCATAAGCTACGTCAAACACGTGTATTTTTTTTTTTGACAACCATTATCTAGTTTTTGTTTTATTGTTGTATTCGTTGCCCTTATGCGGTCACACCATTGGCAACTCAAATGCTAACTGAGTAAGCTTAATTTACTATGTGTGAACACTAAATCTAATCGGTCAATTAAAATTAAATTGTCTCAACTAAAAATCCATGTCTGAACAAGGTATTAGCCTAATAATCAATTTGTATTCAAAGCCAAATAAGTTCGAAATAATCATATTAAATAAACAACTATCTACTGGCTTGAGCTTTTCATATGTTCAATATACATTGTTCATATATACTTAAGAATAAAAATTAAACCAAGAAATTTGACTTAAGTATAACAAAAAATCATAAAAATGGGCACGTATAAAAATAAACCAATGGCAACAATGGGGAGTTGTTGTGATAAGCATCACACTAACATAAATGATCACACTAACATTAATGATTCACTTCTCGTATGCAATTTTCACGAAAAGTTTTTATAAAGTTTGTTTTCATGCAAAATTCATAAATTATTTGTTTATAAAATCTCGTAAAAAAATTAAACTGCAAAAGCTTTAAGGCAAGCTGTATTAAGAACAAAATAAGCTATAGTCTAGCAAAAATAAATTTGGTAAAAGTAAGCAGTTAGATCAACTAGCAAGGGCTTCGGAGATTCGTAAAAGCACACAGTGCATCCTCTCTGTCTTCCGAGAATGCAATAACGTAAGCGAGTGAAGAAATTTACCGCGCACACTACGAACTTGGTCGGCTATTTATATTTTTTCAACGCGAACATCAAAATAATTTACCTTTTAGAACAAAAACTTTATTTAGTAGCGTGTCAGCTATGAACAGAGCAGGAGTATAGCGCATGCTTTTTATGTTTTTAATTTTAAACCCGAAGTTTTTCATGCAACTCACATTTTTGCATCCTCTCTCGCTTACGTAGATACAAATGCGAGTGTGATTTTTACTTCGTAAATTCATATTTTATTCTATCACTGAATTGTGTATGAAAATAAATACATGCCTCGGCAGGTTAGTGATCTAGCCTAACATGCGGAGATAGTGGGATCGATTCGTGCTTCAATATGCGAACTAAAAGCATTTCATAAAAGTAAATTGTACACTGAAAATAATCTATTTAAAAAAAATTTTATAGTTACTTTTTTCGTAGAACATACGAAACTTTCGTTATATATTAAAAAAAATGAAATGCTGATATATTAAACATTATAAGATAGATATTTCCAGCAAAAAATATTCGGTTTTTTGAAGCAGTGAAAAACTCTCTCGCTTTCCATATGCTGTCTTCAAGCGTTTCCGGTGGTGTTCAAGAAGAAGGCAGATATCCTTCAATTTATTTTCAAGTACAACGTAGTAAACCTCACTTATTCCATGGAAGATATATTCATAAAAACGCATGCGATTAGATTTTTTTCGTGGTTAAAAAGCAAGCCTTTAGGAAACGCGTTTTGAAATAGAAGACACAGCAATAACCGAAAAATTTCCGCTACAAAACTTCCTTGGGTGAAGCAGTAGCTTTTGCTCGGTTCTTACACAGAAATATGGACGTTTATATATAACATCTTAATTGTTACTAATTTTATCTTAAACTTATATGTTTTTAGATTTAAGTTACTTTGAAAGGAAACGAATATAGCATTGTAAATGAGAATCACACATGATTATTCATTTTGAACAACTTTCCGGTGAGTCTATTGCATCTGTAAAATATACTCCAGATGTAGGCCTATATCCACCACTTTAGGAACGATGTTTGCAAAAAAAAAATTAATTGCAGCTTTGTTCCTTGTTCCTCGAAGCAGGTTGGAATTTTGAGTAATTCTTTATGCACACTTGTATCTCTCATGATCACCAAAACAAGCCAGAGAGAAACTTAAGAAGGCCCCAAGAGCATTGGCCTAGACATTTTCTTCCATTGCGGTTATTTGAAATTATACAATTATAAGTTCGAATGTGTGTTTTATGTGTATATGAATAATTGAAATGATTTTCAAAACGGCCAGTAGTTTTTGTTGTGTATCTATGGAGAAAATAACCATAAACAATTTATGTACGAGTATGTAGTTCCTAATTGTTAGAATTGTGTCAATGCAAATTGTTGTTCGACAAATGACATTGACTTGTAGAAATTACTACTAGAATATAAATTTTATTATTATATTATAAATGCATGTGTATGTATTTTATTATGAGTCAAAAAAGAATAAGAAAATATGGACAAGTTTTCACAAAATACTAACGAAGCGCTTTAAAACTACCAGACTAGTCATAATCAGGGCTCGGACTTTTATGAAAATGCATGTTTTTTGTGGTGATAGATAAAGAGGTATTGACTAATTATCTATGCGAATCATCAAATTCTAAGTAGTGTGGCATCGATTTGTAGTTGCATATTTTTGCATATTATGGTGGTAAGTGCATGTTCTTGCATATTTGTCAGTAAATGCATATTTTTGGAGTTATAAAAAATTTTTTGATAAATATTTCTCAATTTTTTTTAAGTAAAAATATTAATAGGCCAATTATATGTAGCAAACGAGCCTCAGTTGGGTTGCCAGTTACTGAAAATGATACTAGTGATGGCAACTGGCAACTGAGGGCCTCTCTGGCTAACATTAATTTTCAGTTGCCGACTGGTAACGCAACTAGAGTTGGGTTGCATTAAATAATAGACCCAATTATATTTGTTTTATATTTTTTCTCTAATAATAATAAGAAATTAAAAACAAAATTCACATTATTTTAGTTTTGTTACTTTGTTCGTAGTGAGGTGCATTTGTTAAGCGCTTAAAATCAATTTTTAGCTGCATGAAAGTCGCAGACCTGCTCATAATAATTGCATTGTGTGAAGTTAAGATTGCTTATATTTATTAAATTGTAGTGAGCAAAAATATTTAAATATTTCAGCAGAAGGTATTCTTGAACTATTTTTAAACATGTTTCATATTCATAAACTGTTTTATTATTTTGACAGTTTTGATTGATCTACAAAATTTTCTTTTCGATAATAAAACAAGTAAAATAAAATTTAGGATAATTTGATTCAAAGAGGTCGGTCGATAAGCATGCAAAACGATTCTTTTTAAATTGGTTTGGAATGGACAAAATTTTTTAGCTTAGGGCTGTTCACAAATTTCGTGATGCTATTTGTGCTGTTTCATTTCCTTCGTAACGCATTTAAAAGTTTTTTGTTATAAGTTCTTAGCTCTCTGACGAATTGTTTGTGTTCAAAAAAACAAATATCCTTAAAAATATGCCCTTTTTAAATTAAGTATAACATTAGTACTTCGAAAAATGTAAACAATTTTGGTGAACGAATATTTTTTTCAAAATAAACAAGAAAAAATCTTTAACAACATAAAGCGGTTTGTTGACTAAATTACAAAATCTCTTTTATATATAAAAATAAAAAATATACACATATATACAGGAGAATATTTGTATATAAAAGCTAAAAATCAAAGAATGTAACATCAAATACGTATTTCATATAAATCCGCTGTTAGCTAATTGAAAAAAAATGGGTGTGGGGTACTAGTTTGACTTTTGATATTTTATACAACAATAGCTTCTCAACAGTTGTTGGAGCGCCCTGTATTACACAGGTTAAATTCGATAAAATTTTTACATCGAATAAATACTCATCCTTGCAAACACACATATATTAAAAAGATCGAATTCGTTTTTTTTAATCAAATTATTTACATATTTGAACTTATTTGTTAGGATGAGTGCATGTGTTCAACAAACATTTCATATCAAACTCGGATTATTTAAATTTAAAAATATAAAAATTGCAGGTCTGTACCTCTTGCGGATTGGGAGATATAAGCCTGTGGCATACAGACGGAGGGATAACATGGAGAAAACAATCGGGGTTCTTTTCACCTTTGGTGTACACAACAATATAAAAGAGTAAAAAAGAATATTTAGTTCAAAAAATTCAGGATTCAGGATTCATATGATGGAAATCGATTTTGAAAACGAAACAATTTTCAAAGCCCTTTTCGTGCAATTTTTATAATTTTTGTGATATAATTGTTTTTAATGAAGAAATATTTTTATGATATTGGTGTATTTGTAGTAAAATTCTTTTTAGTTAAAAGTATTATTAAGAAATACCTTTCAAAAATTGCTTCGTTTTTTAAATCGATTTCTATCACATACCTAATGAATTAGTTTTCCACCAATCATGGAGTTTGTAGTTTTAACTAATCAGTGTTAGTTCATAATATCTTAAAATGTTTAAAATATTATATTGATTAAAAAGTTAATTGAGTATTTTTAAACAATCAATTAAAATTTTAATTGAGTTATTTTTAAAGGCTCAATAAAACAATTAATTGTAACATTTTTAATTCAAAAAAACTACACGGAAAAAACTAAAATACGATTTCAATTACGAAAACTGCAGATTCAATAAATTGTGTTGTTGAAGTTCAACCAGCGACTAAAATTGTGTATCAATCACTGAAATTAAAATTTTTTATTGCTCAAAGTTTGTAAAATTGTTTAGAAAATTTTGTTTTTGATTATATTCAATTTCGAAATTAATTGAAACTAATTTTAACTTCTGATTATGTGTATTAATTGACAAATTTTTTAGGAATAATTTTGTCTGTGTAGTTCAAACATTTCTAACACAGAAAAAATTATTCCTAAAAAATTTTCAATCAATACCCTTGATCAGAAATTAAAACTAGTTTCAATTAATTTCGTAATTGAATGTGATCAAAAACAAAATTTTCTAGCAAATTTTGCTCGTGTTATCATAATATCATAATAAACTTGTTTTTTGTCAGTTTTCGAAATATCGCGGTTTTCATTATTTATATAATATACTAATTTGTTGATGTTTTTCATTTAATTTCTGGGGGCCTACAATACAAAATGAGAGTTTTTTTTAGCAGGAACGTAAGCATATCTTTATTTTGACGATAGTTATTTCGGTAGTTATTTCAGGATATGTATGAGCTATCTTGCAAGGATGTTGAAGTTTGTTTCCCAAAAGTTAATATAATTCACATTACACACACAAGGCATTACATGGAACTAAATTATTAATTACAATAAAAAAGAATTTAAAATGTAAAGAAATATTCAAAGAATAGCTCGAAGTTTTAGTTTACTTTCCAAATCCTAAATATACATTCTTTCTTTCATTCGTCAGGGTTTGAAAAGCTTAAACCTTTATTAAATTTGAAACCGAAAAAAAATTCTTCAAAAAGTATAAGAACACTTTTATTTATTTGTTGAAAAACGTATTAATCACAAAATAATTCTCAAAGAAAGAGTTAGAATTTAAAATCATTCTCAATTTAAGTTTAAAATATTCTGTTTGCTGGGTAAACCTGCAGCTGCATCCATCTCTACCTTTGAATGGTTTTGTAGAAAAGAAAACATTATTTTTTTAAGTCGAAGAATAGAGAAAAAGTTTTTACTTCGGCAGAAAAAGTTTACACCAAATATTACTCATCTGAAATTGAATGTATATGTGATTTGTTGTGTTAAATTGAAAGGTAAAAAAAGTTTAATACAAAAGTTCAGGTATATTAAAAAAAGTATTTTGCTTTTAGGATGGCTGAAAAGGAGTAGTTTTAAGAAGTTTTAAGAGTAGTTTTAAGAAGAATAATAAATTATATAATATATCAAAAAGTTTTTTTGCTACATATTTTGTGAATTAAATAATTTTGAGAAGACATCACGCATAGAGTAGAAGTTGTACTTAAAAAAAAAAATAAAAAAAAACAAACTAACATTTCGGTAAGATGTTGTATTCTTTCAAGAATTTCTTATATATTTCCTTAATTTTATTTTAATTTTTAAATTTGTTATATTCTTTTTATTAAAATGGTTTGTTTTCTTCTTATGTTTTTGATATTTCTTCCTAGCTAAAAAATATTGTCATGAGAAGATGTGCGGAAAAAATTTAGTATATATATATTTTTTTTAATAAAGAGAAGTAACACAATCAGGCAATTATTGCCTACCAGTTAATTAATTAATGTGTTACCTTCTTTTGGGAAAGGGATAGTGTAGAGAGAACAGGTGGTGAAGTGGGAGAGAGATAGAAAGCTTAGTTCATTTACAACCCTGCTATTGCGCGTTTTTTGTAGCGCAGTGTTGCAAGCTCCTCTGGTGTCAAGTAGAGGCATTTTGTTGTTTAAGCTGTGTAGCCATTTTATTAATTCTTTTACTTCGCCGACGGTTCTGCTACAATACCGACGAAGGAGGGTGCTATGAAGTGCAGTAGGATATGTTAGTACATATTAATTGCTGCCGGTACTGCCAAAGTGCTCTGTGCTATGCCTTCATCACTTTAAAGTCCAAGAACAACCAACACAATAATACGCCAATGCACATGAGAAAAATGCATGATGTTGTTGGCTTGCCTGATACTAGTCTTGAACTCAAGACCTCAGGGTTTGTAGTCAAACGCGCTAACTACTCAGCCAACAGCACCCTCTTATTGGTTATTTAGAACTGATTTTTTTTCGAAATTAAGTCAGAGAGATCAGTTGACTATATGAGCTCGTGCTCACTCATTCATCTCATTTCAGTACAAATATGAACAAAAATATAAATGAAAAAGATTTATTAGATATCCTTAGTGATGAAGATCAACTATACATAAGCCATAGTTTTAGGTTATGTACATATATTTTACATTAAAAGAACATGAATGAAATTGAGATACATACGCAGCAGTAAACAAATCCCAGTCTCTTCAATGATACATACTATTTTATTATTATCCAAGATTGTTAAATTTTCGATAACCTGGTGAACAGGTTTGTCCCCCCATACTCTATATGTTGTCACATGTTAGAATATTAAGAGTTTCATGCTCTAAGTTAAAATCCGTTTTCAGTTTTTTTCTAGCACTTACAGATTTTTTTAATGGGCTTGACTAATATTTCCACTAGGTACATCAGTATATTTCACCCCAACTTGGGAACAGTATTACCTATTTCGATTTAAAGAAAAAACGCCAAAATAATCATATAAAAAATCGTCTTCAAACTTTTGTAATATATTTTTTTATTGATCAAAGCTTTTGGAGTTAAGCTTAGTACTCTCTTCAAATTTTTGAAAAATGTTGATCAACATTGGTTTTGTCATACGAAAAATATGACAAGTAACTCCCTGTGGCTGAGTGGTAGCGTTGCTAGCCTGTCAGTCCAGAGGTTGTGGGTTCGATTCCCGCCATAGACCCTGGATGTTTTCCGCAGACAAGCTAATCGCTTCGCGGTTTGTGTTTGTTCTTAAAAAAAATAAAATAATAACTAGCCCTTGAAAGTATGCTATAATTGTGTACGTTTAAAAAAACCCAATGTGTTTGTTGTAAATTCCAACAGAAAAAAGGGGTGCTCATATTCCCACTATTGTGAATGGCGGCGTTGACGTCACATGAATGCAACGGCAAAAAATTGTCACTTGTCTACTCGCTGTCGACAACAATTGACTACTGTTGACACTATCTTACTATTCTTTAAGGCTTACAAAATTGAATGAATATGTTAGTATTATTCAATTGTTGTCGATAAAGATTGTCGTGTTGACGTAATGTCGACGTTGGGTTTCATAATAACAGAGCTTATTTCGCATGAAGACTCAAAATGTTATAGATATATTTCATATGTTATTCACAAAATAAACATAATACTACTTCTGCAACAATTATTAGTGAGCAGTTCGTGTCAATTTTTTTATACGGACTTTTGACAGCACTTCACACAAAATGATGAACAGAGTAATATGCTTTATTCATAAATTAGCATAGAAAAAAATAATTTTTATGAAAAAAAAAAAAAAATTGCTCTTAAGCACAAGTGAATAGTCCACTTGCAAGTACCGCGATTTTAATATATCGAAATTTGTATAAAATCGATCAAAACTGTTTGTTTGCTGTTTGAACAGCAAAGAAAATGGCCGCTTTTAGTGAATTTTTGTTTTTTTTTAGCTGAGCGGTGTTTACAAGTGGACGACTACTCAATTGTCTTACGAACGAAATAAGCCATATGTCATGAAAATCGATGAAGCATATAGACAAAGGTTAAATTTACAAGATAAAATATTTCATGAAATTTTCTGCATGCAACTTTTTTTATTTGCTTATTGCAAGCACATAAAAGCATATTTGGCAAAGAAAGTTGACAAAAACCATCAAAAATTTTCTATCACTTTTTCAACCCAACTTGCTCGTTTGTCCATTCCAGTAGCAAATAAAGAAAGTTTCATTCCACAAATTTCATGAAATATTTCATCATGCAAGTCTAGACAAAGACAAACTTGACTGCACAGAGGATTGAACTTACATGTTGCGAGACCACCCGTAGACGGGGTGGTTTCGAAACATGTAGGTTCAATCCTCGAACCGAACTCAAACCAAAATAATTAAATTTCTTTGGACTATTTGCTTAGCTCATCCTAAAACAATTAAAATAATTGTAAGCAAACTTTAGAAAAAAAAACAATGTCTGGAGAATGCGATGAATTTAATGAGACATTCAGTTTTGTTTTTTTATCAAACTAACAAACAGACGACACTTAAAATGTCCTGATATTAACTCATTTAGAAACGATTTCGTATCCTCTAAGAAAATCTCTTATCTTTATAGCATTTTAACATTGCTAATTAATTATGTTGTTTCACACGGAAAAAACTAAATTTAATTTTCAGAAAAGAAACTTAGTGAATTAGTAAATATTTTGTCTAGAAACGGACGTACAACCAAATTTGTAAATACAGACAAAAATATCTCAACAATTTTGTTGAAAGAAACCAAATTTTTTTCAGTAAACAAATTGTAAAACAATTTGTCTAAAAAAATATTTACAAATTCTAAACTAAATACTTTATTGAATCAAACAATGATATTTACTGGATTTTCTATAATATATCAAACAATATTTTTGTCTGAATTTATAAAACAGTTTGTCTAAAAAAACTTACAAATTCTAAAAAAATGGTTTACTGAATCAAGCAGAAATATTCTCACTGGAGTTTTTGCAATGTATCAAACAAACCTTTTCTCTGAGTCAGTAATATGTTTTTTATTATTTTTAAGTTTTAAATAATAATGGTATCGTCCATTAAATATTTATGAAATTTCATTTTGCTAAATATGTTCAAGTATCTAAAAAAGTGAATGAGAATTAATGCAACAACATTAACGAATTGATTCACTTAGAAATATTTATCTTTGCTACTAATTTTATAAATTCTAACATCGCATTCCTTTTGCTATGTAGTTGTTATTTATGTTCATGTAGTCATTGTTTTTTACGATACAGAAAACTGTTTTTGGTGTTTGCGTCCTTAATAAAAATCAAACAAAAATTTACTGATTCAGTAAAGAAAAATTACTGAAAATTTAATTTTATTATGGACAAACTATTGTTTGAACATTTTTTAGTGACGAGTTTTTTTTTGTGCATATGATCCTGCCAAAATCCACCATTCTTTAATCTGATACAATTCTTTGATTAATAGCGGCAAAATTACTTTTTGGAAGTAATTATGGCAAACATTTGATCATTAAACTCATGGACAATATTTCAATAAGGTTCGAAATATATTTTTGGTTTTATATTAATTTGTTTTTTTTTCTGAAACTCTATTTTCGGTTTATTTTAGGCCAAAAATGTTTACATCTAATGCACTCTCTTTATGTTGGTTTAACAGTTTAAACCATTAAATAAATCCACTTTTATTTCAAGCAATAAATTATTAAATAACCACTGCAAATGACAATGTTGTGGTTAACTCCGGTCCACTTATTTAACATTAATTCTTTCACATTTAAAATTAATTCACTTCAGTATAAATTATTCACAAATTGGAAATTGAAAAGCAGATTTCCATTTTTATTTTTAAATGCAAAAATTGTTTATGATAAAATATTAATATTTTCAATTGTAAAAATAATATGCGCAGTTTTCAATAAAATTTGTGTATTAAATATTCTGTGTCGTTTTATCATAATATCTTAAGTATAAAACTCGTGTTTGTAGATATTAACGATTTAATGCAAAATCTGTTGTGCTGGTGTTCTAGACAGTTAAAAAATAAACAGTGATAACTTTTTCTAAAATTGGAGTATTTGAAAATGGATTGGACCCAAATGTGGATTGTAAGAAGACGAACCAGAATATGACCATAAGTTGATTTTGACTTAACTCGACTTAGGATGTTATGATAAAATGACACAGATATGTATGTGCATAATTTATTTGCTTTAATTAAAAAAAATACCAATAATGATGTGTTTATTGAAATATTTTAAAAATGAAAAACATTTTTATGAAAACATTTAATTTAACGATAATTGTAAGACCATATGTGTTGATTGTAATAAAGAACAAATTGTTGGAAAATTAATGGCACAGGGAAGATACGAAGTTGTGAAAAAAACTGAGGGAAGGGGTACTCCCAATACAAAATAATCAATAATTACCTGCTGACTGGAAAGATATAATAGTAAGAGTTTTCATATTTGGTATAAACTAATTTCAATACAAGATACGAAGTTGGATGGGGAAGGTTCGGGGGAAGGAGTACTCACGTCAATTGACTACTAATTTTAGAAATGAGTTACGATTTTATTAAAATTATTATTCGAACTGAAAACTATTATTCGAACTGAAAATGTGTATATGTCGGAAGCTATTATTATTCGGCTTAAGTTCATTAATTGAATTAATGTAAACTCAAATTATTTTTAAGAGTGGAATATTAGAAAACCTAAAATAAAAATAAGAGTTGGAAAAATTGGAATAAAGAATCAGAAGGTGAGATTTGGTTAAATAGCTGATGTTTCATTAATACTAGTATCCACGATCAAACGTGGAAAAAGCGAACAAAGGACGCTGATGATGACAGCGTAGCGGCTAGTCTGATTAGATATTTTAATATTCCACTCTTAAAAATAATTTGAATTTACATTAATTCAATTAATGAACTTAAGCCGAATAATAATAACTTCCGACTTATTAAAAGCGGATTTTAATAGAATTAAAATCTACTAAAAGTCCAATAGTTATCTGTCCGTAAAAAACATAACTAAAATACTTTAACCGGTTAAGAAGTTACAGAATTTTGGCTAACGAAAAACGATTCTGAGCCCTTAAAAGAAACTTTCGGT
The DNA here is from genome assembly GCA_956483635.1 of Panzeria rudis. Taxonomy (NCBI): domain Eukaryota; kingdom Metazoa; phylum Arthropoda; class Insecta; order Diptera; family Tachinidae; genus Panzeria; species Panzeria rudis. The sequence goes on from OY101447.1 coordinate 123,502,714, forward strand.
AATAAATTTATTTTTGGGTCGAAACAAATTTAGAAAATGAAAGTATCTTTCAAGCGACTGGGCGTATTCACTTACCCAGCAAAAACTACTGCTTCGACTGAAGCAGGTTTGTAAGCGAGAGAAGCTGGTTATTGTTGTTTCTCCCGCTTGGAAAAGCGCTTCGAATATGCATGATTTTTGTTCGCAATGTCCAACTTTGGGGCTGTTGTTTTTGATATAAAACAGCGCTTCTTTCCAAGCATCAAACATGTTCTAAGATCATGCCTTTTCGTTTTATCGCTAAGCTACAGACAAAGCAAATCGTGTTTTAGTATAAATTTCTCTCGTCCATGCAATAAGTGAGAAATTTAGAAAGAGAGCATGGCGTAAATGTGTTAGTGTTTATTTGAAACAGTTCGTCTAACAATTCTTTAGAACCTATTTTGCTGAAAGCTACTAAGAACACTGAGCGATCGCTGCCTTCTTTTTGAGCATCCTCGGAAGCTCTTCAAAACATCGCATGTGGAAGGCATGAACGTTTTTTACTGCTTCGAAAAAACATAATATTTTTTTGCTAGGTAATTGCTAATAAAATCAACATTTATCAATCGACTTTCATGATATATGGCTTGTTTTGTACCTAAGATTAATTATGTTCTTGAGAACATAATTAAAAAAATTAAGCTTTTGCAGTTTTCAATTTTTTAAAAGTTCTTAGAAAGAATATTTTATTAATTTTACATGAAAAAAAATACTTTTTAACCGACTTCAAAAAAGGAGGAGGTTATTAATTCGTGTCGATTGCTTTTAATGTTTGTGCATGGATAACTCCTCCATTTTTTGACCGACTTAAGTTCTTTGTATTCAACATATTTTAATTAAAGTACCGGAATTTTTTTTACAGATCAGCGATAGGTGGTAGAAATATTAGGGAGATCATGCCTGTATTAAAGGCAAAAAAAAACATTCACGTGTGCTTATAGATTTAGCTTTTGCATAGGAAATGATAAAATAAATTTTTTCTCTTCTTTGAATTGGAGTTGTTGTAGGAGAGACATAAGATTAGAAGAGAAGAGAGTTCTATAAATGGAATTAGCTTATTTGAAGGCATTTTGTTATTGTACTTTACCGCAGTTTTTTAATTTCTGTATAGTAATCTTGCTATGAATCTTTAATTAATTACACTGTGCTACAATAAAATTATTCAGGGGTTCTCATGCACCAATTCTGTTTGGTTGGAGCCCCTAGAGAAAGAAAATACCTATGGTTTTTCTAGGTCACTTCCTAAAGTGATTTTAAACCGGTAAATGTAGTAAAAAAACGGTTTTCTTAAAGTTTGAAATTTAAACAGCCATAACTTCTTTGTTTCAAAATCGATATCTATGATCCTTTTCAAGATATGATTCTCATCTTTCAAATAAGATATTATTATTGGAAATCAGTTATTAAGTGGCTAAGTTATGGTGGTTTAAGTATAAAAAATACACATTTTTCAACAAAATTTTACTTTCCGCCAGCTCTAATTTGCGTATGAGATACTAAGCCATTATACAAATTAGCTTTTGTGAAAAGCAACAAAAAAAAAAGCTTTAAAAAATGTGTAATTACGTTACATTCGGTTAAAAAACAAATGAGTTATGCTATGTTTTATGTTTTGACTTTTTTGCTTCTTATTTAAAAATAGGGCAGTCACGCTAATCTATTTTATCATAACTCAAGAACGATTAACCCGCTTTTAATATTATAAATTGCAAAAGATGCGAAATAAAATTATCTTTAAATCAACTATACAGAATTTTAATTGTTTCGGAGGTATTCAGGAAATAATCATATTTTATTTGAAAGATGAGAATCATATCTTTAAAATTTGAAAAAGGATATCTATGATCCTTTTGAAAGAAAGAAGTTATGTCTGTTTAAATTTCAAATTTTAATAGTTACGTTACGAAGTGATCTAGAAAAATCATAGGTATTTGCTGTCTTTATGGACTCCAACCAAATAGAATTGGTGCATAAGAACCCCTGAATAATTTTTTTCTTAACTTTTGTAGCATAGTGTTATAGTTGCATTAAAGTTATGTACATTGTGTGGTTGAATTTTTTTAGATTTTTTATGATGTTTGGAAAATTTTTCTATGAACATTAATAAAATTAATTACATCTATAATAAGGACGATGGTGTCATTCGTTGGCTATAATAGTGTACGTTTTTATATGTATACATATTTCATAAGTATCTTCCAAAGTATTTGCTACAAGATAAATTTATTGAAATGCCCATGCTATGAATGATACAATTTATGGAATACACATTTTATTTCAAACTTTTTGGAATTTTCCAATGAGGAAATAAATTCATTGGCAAAATTATTCAATTGAATAAAAGTATTTTAATATGTGGAATTTTAAAAACATTTTTTTAGTGATGCTTTCATTTCATGGCATTTGTATGAAGTCGATCAACATTTTCCCTTAAATCTTAGCGTAACATCAGTCTTTAAATGATACAAAGCGGTCAATGGCTTTCAAGTGTTTTCAATTTATTTTCTGATTTCAATTTGGTTACTTTTTTGTATAATATTTTACAAAGAATCATCTTATGATGAGTAAGAAATGAATGATAATGACGTTAATGATGGCGACGTTTATTATATCAAGTGCTACTGGAATAAGTAGTTTTCTAATGGTTCTGATTGTTAGGTGGGGATTTTTTTAACCATAAAATTAAAAAAACTGCATTTTAAGTTTTGTTAACAATTTAAAAATATTATAATTTCATAGCCAAACTATTAAATTTGAGTTTTTATACTTTATACTGAAAGAGTATATATGTACATATTTTTGTAACACCAAAGTATCATTATGATCATTATTATTATTTTTTAGCTGAAGTGTCCTCTAGTTTTGTGATTTTTTTTTTCCTTCCTAAAGATGTAAAATGACAGACAAAATTTTATTTTTATTTTTTATCTGCGTTGGCAGATACAGTTTTTGTCAACATCAACAAAAATGTTTTTTCTTCTTTTGGTTTTCATAAGCAATATCAACATTTGCAACACATTTATGGAAGTGTGCAGAGCGAATGTTTTGGTGCAACATATTTTCTTCACTGGAGGCATTTTTTTCTCAACTTTGGAGTGTCACATAAAGTAGAAGGAAAAACTTAAAAGAGACACAAAGTAAAAGGAAAAGCACTTGTGTGGTTTTTCAGTTTTCTTTCAAATTTCTATTTATAAATTGTAAAATTATTTATGTGAAATACAGTTGGTAGTTCAGTATGTATTTTGTTTTTGCTATGGAAAACATAAGAAATTATACAAACAAGCGATAAAAAAGTACTTTGGGTAAAAAGTTTTTTTATACGAGAGCATATTGGTCAAAAAATAAACTATTAAATAGTTTTTTTAAATCTGATTTTATTGCAAGTAACCGGAAACTCTTATCAAGATTAGCAGAATTATATGTATTTCAACTCTAAAAAATTACAAGACACAAATGGTTCGTGCAACCCATTTCATGCTAACATCGTCGAAAACAAGGTTAACTTTCGATAGTGATTTTGCTTCATACATATTTCATTTTAACTAAATTTGATTTTACAATAACCTTCAAGGAATATTTTTCCTTATACAATAACTATATTTCATGTAGATTTAATAACCCAGTACTGATAGATCAAAATGAAGTTAAAGGTGTCTATTCGGGAATACGCGTCGACTAAGTGAAAAATACATGGCAAAAAAAAAACAAAGCTATATAAATTGTTTTTGTTTATCATACAAAATTTACCGGTTTTAAAAGAGAGAGATAAGCGTTAACATTCTCACGTTTATTTGATTTTAGAAATGTATAGAAAACAAAAACAATTTGTGAAATTTTGTTTTTGCTATCATGTAATTTTTCACTACTTCGACGCGTTTTCCCGAAAAAACACCAATACTTCAATAATACAGAGGATCATGTTGAATCAAAGTTATTTCAAGTTGATACAACGTGCATTTGATACTGAAATAATATAAAGAATCATGTTGGATCAAAGTTATTTCTAGTTGAAACAAAATGAATTTTATACTGAAATAACACGAAGAACCATATTGAATCAAGAACTCAAGCTCATATATAATCACTTGCTTGGTTGTCAACGCAGTAGCCACTGCACCCACAATAGCAACAAAAATACACTTTAGATATGCTCTAATATAACTATCATCATAAGTAACATGCATTTCATTTCAATTCAATATGATTTAATTGATGATTTAAAAAAAATTATCTAAAATTGAATTTATAGTAATGTTGATTTAAAATGAAATGTATCGTTGATGTTTCATTGATTCACATTTTCTGTAAAGGAATTCAATGAAATAGAAAATATTTTGTCTAGGAACGGACCTACAAGCAAATTTGTAAATATATACAAAAATATGTCAACAATTTCATTGAAAAAAACGTGTTTTTTTCAGTAAACAAATTGTTTAAATCTATAAAACAGTTTGTCTAAAAATATTTACAAATTGTAAACAAAACAATTTACTAAATCAAACAAAAATATTTACTGGATTTTCTGAAAAATATCAAACAGTAGTTTTGTCTAAATTTATAAAAAAATTAATCTAAAAATACTAACAAATATTAAACAAATTAATTTACTTAATCAAACAAAAATATTTACTGGATTCTTTGTAATATATCAAACAAAATTTTTGTCTGGGTCATCATCATCCAGACTGAATGTTTGTGTAAAGACTCTAAAAAATGAATGAGAATTAGTGCAACAATTAATTGTTGTTGTCGTTATTTGTGTGTATGTCGCCATCGAATTTTTTTTACTACACACTTTTTCTTGCTGTTGTTGGTGTTTGCGTCCTAAATAAGAGTCAAACAAACAGTTCATTGATTATGTACAAAAAATTTACTTAACATGAAATTTATTCTTATACAAACTTTTGTTTGAAAATTTTTTGGTGATAATTTTTTTTGTACAGCTTTAATTTAATATGATAAAAATTGATTTTTCTATAAAAGAAGATTTTCTGGATTCAATATTGAACAATTTGCTTTAACAGTGAAAAATATGAAATCAACGAGATTTATGGTTAGATGAATAGTTTTTCGTTTTTAATCAATATGAAACAATGTTAATTTTAAAATAAGTCTATATTTTTGCAGAAATTTAATATGATTTTCAATCACACAGAAAAAATTATCAAGGGTTTTTATTTTAACACGCTTGAGTTTGAATTTGTTTTTAAATTTTATTATTTTTTTCTTTGGTTTTTAAATATTCCAATACAAAATTTTGATAGAAAAAAAATTCGATTTTTTTCTTATTAAACATTTACGAATTTTAGTGCTTAATTTTACGAATTTGGTGATAGGTCCCATATCCGTAAAATAAATATTTGAATTTACGAATTTAGTAATAGAATACGAATTATAGTTTTTTCTGTGCAACATTGCGACATGCTGATTTCCCATTAGTATTTTTTCTGTGAATATAAAAAAATTATTATATACTCATTACTTATATACTCACACCGTATAGAAATCAATTTATATATGTTAATCATTTTACCTAAAAATAGAAAGAAAGAATAAGTTAAACTTATGAATAAAATTTTAGTAAATTGAAAAGTTTCTAAAACTATCAGACACACATGGAAGAGACGTACTCCTGACATGGTTACGACAAATATGTTTAGTTATCTATAAATATGTGCGGCTGTGGAAAACAGATTATAGATTTCCCTAAATAGTTTAGACTTAGTTTTAGTCGGGAGGAACAAGTTCTTGCTCACATTTGACTTTTGAATTATTATCATTAATAAAAATGTAAAATGATTGGACTATAACCAAAACTTTATTATAATAAGATACAAGAATAATTTGAAAAGTTTATGACACATATATGTATGTGCTTATGGTATCGTTCACAGAAAAAAAATTAATTTAATTTTCAGTAAAGAAATTCAATGAATTAGTAAATATTTTTTCTAAAAATGGACCTAAAAACATACAAAAATTTCTCAACAATTTCATTGAAAAAAAACGGGATTTTTTTAGTTAAAACATTTTTTAAATCTGTAAAATAATTTGTCTAAAAATATTTACAAATTCTAAACAAAATAATTTAACGAATTAAACAAAAATATTTACTGGATTTTCTATAATATATGAAACAATATTTTGGTTGAATTTTTAAAACAATTTGTCCAAAAATACTTACAAACTCTAAGAAAAATAGTTTTCTGAATCAACATACTTTTTGTCTGTGTCAGTAAACAACGCTTTTTTAAAATATATTATTAAGTTTTAAATAATCATCATCCATTAAGCATTTATGTAATATCACTATATTAAAAGTGATCAACTCTTTATCTACAGAGTCAAAGTTCAAATCCTTATTTTGAGAACATATTAATTATAAACCAAATAGCTTGCTGGAGTCTATGGAAGATATGGTATAACCAGTTATAGCGCTCCTTTTTCTTACTTTAATTATGACCTTTCAAAAATACCTGCCAGTTTAATTTAGGGGAAAAACCAGAAAACTAACCCATATACTTATCTAGATAATGAAACAGTTCTGCACAAAAATGTATAATTAATGAAATTTTAATAATTACAAAGAAGTTTAAACTGCTCTTAACTACAAAAAGTCAAGAGAAAAACTGTATGGTCCAGACATTCGTTATACATCATACACGCATAAATTAAAACAAATAAACAAAATATTCCAACAAGAGCTTGCAAGTGTGTTAAACATGATGAATAATATTATCTTTAAAAACAAAATCATTTACATAAAAACACTTACAAACTTGAAATTGGTTGGATGGCTGATGTTGTTAATCACAGCTCACATACAATATGGCTTAAAAATGTCTTTTCAATTTTTCAAGAAGGTGACAAAAATTCGTACACAAATACGCAGCCATACACCACACTGTTATTAACACTGAAGGTTGATTTTACAACATAATTTTTTACCTGTACAAAAGAATTTTAATGTTAGCTTTGTTTCTATGAATACATGTAAATAGCTGCTGCATAAGTAACTTCAACTACCGTCTCTGGTACTTACTGTGACTGACAGTGAATGACTTACAAAGAGTTGTGCAAAAAACAAACAAAAAAAAACAACTAAAATATAATTCTAAGCCAAACTCGCCATGTAGTACTAAATGTTAATAACAAAGATGGCCATTATGCATGAAAATAAAGAAGAAAATTACATAAATATGAGCCGAAGTATACAAATATACCATAACGAATTTGAAATGCCCTAATGCAAGGAGTTTATTTGGAAGTCCTTGTAGGAAAGTTTTGTAAAATCTAAATTGAAGTTGAAAAAAATTAGTCGATTTTTTAATAAATGCTTTGAAAAACTTTTCAATCACAATCATGAATGCTGAAGATCATATAAAGCTAATTTTCTTGGGTTCCGTACACCAAAAGGGTAAAGGAATCCTACGCTGTACCTCCATCCGTCCGTCTATCTGTCTGTCTGAGCCGTCAGAGGTACAGACCTGAAATTTTCAGGGAACATATTTATATTTACAAATATATATTAAAGTTAAAAATAAAAGGGTATTCCAAAACGAACAACGAAACATGTTGAAATCATAAAGTAATTAAAAAAACTTATAATATGGACCGTTGAAATTTTCAAAGTTAGCCTATGATTATACAGACTACACCAATAAATACTGAAATTAAAAAAAATAAAAATTAAAGGGTATTTTATCAGTTAATGTAATTTTGACTATGTGATTTTGACAATTAGCTGTATTTTGGAAACCGTAAGAGGCAAACTCTTGAAATTTTCACCACTAGTGCAGCATTTTAAAGGCAACTGTAGCGAATGCTAATACACACTTTAAAAATTAAATGGTATTCTATCAGGTTATGTAATTTTGAAATTTAGCTATATCTTCTGAGCCATAATGTTATACACAGACACTTACATATGTATAGACACTAGAAATCTTTAAAGTTAGCGTATTATACAGACTACACCAATTAATACTGATATATAAACAAAATAAATATTAAAGGGTAGTCTATCAGTTAATGTAATTTTAACAATTAGCTGCAACTTGGAAACCGCAAATGGCAAACACTTGATATGTGCAGAGCTAGTGCAGCATTTTAAAGGCAACGTCAGCGAACGCTAAAAAACAACCGAAATAAAAATTTAGCTGTATCTTCTCAACCATAATAATTAAACACTTAAAACAAACAAAATTAATAATTACTGGGCAAATAAATCATTAAAGGGTATCCAATTAAGAAATCCAAGCAACACCGAAAAGTATGAAAATCGCCAAGACGAAAAAAATCGGCAAAACAAAAAAAAAAATCGCCAAAACCAAAAATAAGCTAAAACTAAAAAAATCTCCAAAATGGAAAAAGCGCTTAAAAAATAGCACCAAAAATAGAAAGAAAACCCAAAAATAACAAAAAATTATCGCTGAAAACTAAAAAATATCACTAAAAACGAACATATAGTCAAAAACGACAAAAAAATCGCCAAAATGAAAAATAAACCAAAAACGAAAAAAGCGCAAAAACTAACAAAGGATCAAAAATATAAATATAGCAAGAAACCGAAAAAATTGCAAAAACGAAAAAAATCGCTAGAACTAAAAAAAATCAGTAAAACTAAAAAAATCGCCAAACACCGAACCAATCTCCAAAACGAAAAAAGTCGTCAAAACTAAAAAAATAGCCCAAAACCAAAAATATCGTCAAAAACCGAAACAAATTACTAAAACAAAAAAATCGCACAAACGAAAAAATTTTCAGAACTAAAAAAATCGCCACAACGAAAAGAGTGCCAAAACTAAAGAAATCGCCAAAACTAAAAATATCTTCAAAACTAACAAAAATGGTCAAGAGCGAAATATTTCGACAAAGCGAAAAATCACGCTAAAATTAAAAAGCCCAAAAAAAAAAACTAAAATCGCCAAAACGGAAAAAGGGAGATATGTATATACATATGTATATGGTATTTATTGCTAGTTTGCAAATATTTTTTTTACCGACTTGTTTAGTGTCGGCAAAAACCTAAAACTTTCCTATTTTGCAAAATAAATAATTGCCTAATATAGGGTATTTCTTTTATACCTTAATGTATACAAATAATATGAATAATTTTGCTGTTTTGAAAAAGAAAATCATACAAAAAATCTTTAATGAGAGGAAGAAATTAAAACAGCAGCAGTCAAATTTTGTTTGCTTTGCATTGTCCTTCAAAAGTGTACAATCGCACAAGCAAACTTTTTTATCTTTATCTAAAATAAACAAATATGTATTTAAGTATGTGTATAGGAAAACAAATAGGAAAAAAGGATTCCTGCTTGCATTTTGTCATTTACCAATGTCTCTGTTTACAGACAGCACATTTCGTTAAAAGAATATTACAAAAGAGAGTTTATATTTAAAGCAGTGGTGGCCAAACATACACTATCTTATTCCTTGTTTGTGTATGTGCTTCGCAACTACCCTGCAGACAAAATGACTAGTATATAATTAGAAATATACTAGTTGCTATTTAATTCAGACTACTTGCCTAACTCTTCTTTTTTCATATATCGAAGTATCGATTTAACACTAGGTTGTCATAGGACCCCAACTAGTTCATATGTATATAGTTATATGTTAGTCGAAATACTAGTTATTGTAGACTAGTGCGCTTACTAGTTTCTTTATTTACAGTTTTTTAAATATTAAAAAAACGTTTGGCTCAACCGGTGTATGAACACACAGTCCTTATATTTCAACGCATCTGCTCTATCCACTGAGCCACTTTCTACTTATTATATTTAGAGCAAAAATTTTGTTTTATGTACTTAAACCTGAAAATATGTCAATTTCTATAATATAATTTATATTGCTAGTATCATTACAACTAGTAATATGACTGCTCCAAAAAAAAATTTTTTTTTGACTAGTATCATTACTAGCCTCATTACAATTAGTAATATGGCGGTCCTTTGTTGACTAGTATCGTTACAACTAGTAACATGACTGTCCCAAAACGTAACTTTGTAACGTAGTTACAAATTTAGCTGCAGGTTAAATATATAGGCTGTGACTTTCACACACAGTGTACATGTGTTGATGGTAAAAAACAGCCTACGCTCGTGAGCATAGGAAATTGAGAGAATGCACACCACTGATTTAAATTCAGCAAAAAGTTTGCAGCAAAATATAAAAGAGGTGAAAAAGAAAGGGAAGTGTCTGCGATAGGAGCTCTTTAAGTCCATTTAATTAACGTGTTAAATTGTCATAAATCATGCTGCAAACTGAACAGTAGAGACGATCGTAAAATAAATGGTAAAAATTAAACATTACTTCCAAAATCTGTTCAAATTTATGTGAAACTTAAGGCAAAAATACTGGAATGTAAGTACAGACAAAGCTATTGTGTGCTAAATTTCATCTTTTGTGTTGTGAAGGACTGACAATTTTTTATTTTCGACCACTGATAAATATCTGCTATGGAAAACTGATCTAAGAATATAAATATACAATCCGCAGATGTTATTTTCTTATTTCTACAATGCTCCCACTAGCCTTGTGTCGAGCTCTTTCAGTTGTTCGTTTTAGACACAAGTTTAGCTGTATCTATTCCATTCACCAAAAGAAGTTTATATACCAAAAATAGGAGTGATAGAATTGTGTAGAAATCGTAGAAATTCGCAACTTTCATATGTTCTCTTTTGCTTAAAAACAACAATGTAAATATCAATGGGTGTCCCAGAAAAAGTTATTACCAACATATTTTCAAGCAAAAGTTGTCTAAAATAAAGTTTTGTTTTCACTAAATGTTCTTCACTGAATCAGTAAATTTGTCGTTTGACTTTTATTTAGGTCGTGAATACCTAAAACAACAACAAAAACCATTCTTCTGTGTCGCAAAAAAATATCGTTGACGAAATCCACATAAATAACAACAACAATGATAGTAAAAGGAATACGATATTGGACTTCACTCAATTAGTATCAAACGCAAATTAAACAAGTTTATTTACTGAATATTTCTGAGTGAATCAACTCATTAATATTGTTGCGTTATTTCTCATAAATTTTTTTAGAGACTTCAGATAAACATACAGAGTTGAACACATTTAACAAAGTGAAATTTTATAAATGCTTAATGGATGATGATGCTATTAATTAAAACTTAAATATATTTTCAGAAAAGCTTTTGCTGAATCAGACAAAAAGTTTGTTTAATATACTATTACAAAAAAATCCAATAAATAATTTTGTTCGATTTGTTAAACCATTTTGTTAAGAATTTGTAACTATTTTTAGACAAATTGTTTTATAAATTTCGACAAAAATATTGTTTGATATATTATTAATGAAAATCCATTAAATAGTTTTGTTCGATTCAGTATAATATTTTGCTTAGAATTTGTAAATCTTTTTAGCCAAATTGTTTTATAGATTTGAACAATTTGTTTACTGAAAACCCGCTTTTTTTCAATGAAGTTATTGAGACATTTTTGTCTGTATTTACGAATTTGTTTGTAGGTCCGTTTCTAGACAAAACATTTACTAATTCATTGAATTTCTGTACTGAAAATTAATTTTTTTTGTGGCAAAGGAATTATGGAGTCCATTGGAGGTCAGAATTTGCTGAATTTATTTTTATTTGTGTGCATTTGTGCCGAAATAAAGTTTTTGTTTTGTTAAAAATTTTCAATGTTATTGAAGAGGCTATTGCAAATAATAACTTCATCGGTGTCAATATATCCTGTGATTCATTTCATATTATCTTTCGTTGCCAAAAGCGGCTAAGATGCAGGAAAATTATAGTTATAGCTTGAGGACAGCTTTTATTCATTCAATGATATTTCAGTGTTCCTAATGAGTCGTTAAGGACAAGAAAACTAAAAGGAAAAAAAATTTCAATAGCTAAATATAAGAAAAATAACACCCACCAACAATGAAGCAACTATCTTGAAAATTACAATTTCTGTTTCTAATGAGCAAATAAAAACGCAAATAAACAAAAAGATACACTTATAACACAAACTTATTTTCTAGATAGTTGGTAAGAAAATGTTGCAATACACATTCACAGACATGTCTGAGGGAGACAGACAATATACAATTTAAATGGACAAAACATTTAGCAGACCATTAATTATTAGTCACTCATATTCGTACAAGTTTCCAACTAACTTGTCAGCTTCAATATTGACTTTAGCGAGATTTGGCATTTTTTCTTTGCATTTCTCTTCGTCTCTTAGCATTGTTTTTGTAGGTTTAAGATAAATTGTATGATGTCACAAATGCAAATAACACAAACTGGACTAAAGACGACAGATGGTTGGCTTCCCTGAAAGTGGCAAAAAAGAATAACAGAAAACAAAAAACTGCAAACATTGTGAAACCTGATAGAAATTTGAATCTCTTGCGCTTAAAAGAAAATCCAAAACTAAAACCAAACTTACAAAGAAAACTTAAACAAAAAACTACTGCAAACAATCACAAAAAATAATGAAACCAGACATCCAACCAGATTTATCTATGCACTTTTTATTAACGGGGCAATGAACCACAAGGAAAATCTGAATTGAAGCAGCCAACAAACAAATCAGCTGTATTTTTGTTCTTGGCATATGGAACTTTTATTGTATTTTTTTTAATTTCAAAATTATTGTTGCAAAATATTTACTAAAGTCAGACGATTTTTAATAGTCATTGTTAGAACAAAAAAAAGTAGAAAAAAAAACCATCACAAAAATGAAAACACTCAGTTGTTTTTTTTACTACAATGCAGATAAACAGACGGCCAGACAGACATTATAAGTATCATCGTCATTATCATCACTGTTATTATCAGTAACTTTATGGTAAAAAACAGCTTTCTGCACTCATATACTCATAAACAATTTGGTTTTGTAAAAAAATAAACATAAAATTTTACAAATAAAAAAGTTTCTACAATGAAAATAATAAACCAACCCACCAAACGAAATGTTCGTAACAGCAGTCGACAAAATATTCCGATTTCGGAGCCGCAATATTACTGAAATCGTAAAGATTTTTATATAATTGGCATAAGGGTTAAGCATTTCCAATAAATTATTTGCGGCCCCCGGCGGAAAATAAGAAAAATACAGCGAAAATATTGAAAATTCCATTTTTGGGATTTCTGGAATATCTTTGGGAGTTTCGGAGCTATGAGAGAAAAACTTATTATTTTTTTTCTTCCAGTTATAAATTCCTATATAAAGCTTAGGGGCTATTCACATATTACGTAACGCTCCAATGGGGGTTTAAGATTTGTTATGGTTTAGATATATTATACTGAAAATTTTCTAAAAAGCGTTACGAAGGGGGGGGGGGGGGGGGGGGAGTATAAAAACTCCGAAAATAGCTTTACGTAATATGTGAATGGTACCTTAGTACTATGTTTAAATTTGCGAAAAATGTAGACCAACATTGGTGTTTTCATACGAAAAATATGACGAGTAACCAATTATAGCTAGCCCTTGAAAGTATGCTGCAATTGTGTACGTTTTTAAAAAACCCAACGTGTTTGTTGTAAACTCAACACGAAAAACGTGGTGCTCATATTATTTTGCATGAAAACTAAAAATGTTGTAGATAAATTTCATATGTATTTCACAAAATAAACAGAGTAATTACTTCTCCAGGATTTTTTCGTAAGAAATTCGTGTAATTTTTTTTATATATGGACTTTTAACAGCACTTCGCACGAAATAATGAACAGAGCAGGGTGACCGTTGAAAATTTTTAAAAAGTGGCACAAAAAGGGGATTTTGAGGAAAAAAGTGGCACCAAAAAGGGGATTCTTTCAAAAAAAGGTGCAATTTTTTTGAAAAGGGAATAATTGAACCAAATTCTAATATTTAATGAATTTCTAGCGCATATAATGCTTTTGAAATAAAATGAATCAATTTTGATGTTTTTTCGTTCAAAAAAATGACTGCTTTTTATATAAATCTTAGACAAACAATGCAAACAAGCCTTGTTTGTATAAAATTTATGTGAAAGGCACTCACATTTTTTTTAGCAATTTCCATAAAAATTTTTTTACTCAAGTCGCTTGTTTGCATATGGAAACAGCACATTAGTAAAGTGTCCGCTGAGTATACTGAGAGGAGAAAATCATTAAGACCGGCCGAAGGCCGCTTTTCAATATACCAAGAAGAAAAAATACTTAAGCCCGGCCGAAGGCCAGCTACGCAAAGAATATTTTGTAGTAAAATAAAATTTCTTAACAATTTTAATTAATTTCCAAATATTTCTTTGCATCGAAGAAGTCGATTGGACATATTTTAAGCATTGTTGACGCTATTGGCAAATTGTTCTTGATTCTATTTCACTTTTAAAATGCAATAACGTCAATTGATCTTTTGTTACTTGTCACCGATTGCAGAAGTAAAAAGTGAATAGTCAAAAACATGTACATATATTTGAATTTGTTTTCATTTTTAAAAGTGTGGGCATTATGGCACATTTCAAAGTGTCATAATGGTCATAATAATAATGTCATAAGGTCCATGGTGCTATTAAAAGTGTCACAATGTCCATGGATGTTATGCCATTTTTGGCAGTGACACAATGTCTTTGGGCATTATGTCACTGGATATTGTGACATGGCACCAAAATTTGCATGAAAATAATTTTAAAAATATTTAAAGCTGCGTGATTTTCATAAAAATTTTTAACAAGACATTCTTGTTCGTGTTAGTGAATCCGGGTGTTATTTTTAATAATTTTAATACAATAATAAATATCTATAGATCTAAACTCTTAAACTATTTCAAAATAGTTTTAGTCATAAGACTTTACATGATAGACTCAAAAACAAATTTTTATCTTGAGATTTTTTTTTTATAAAAACAGTTTAGTGCCATAAAAAGCTTATATTAAAACAAGAAGCATCATTTCATAAAAAGGGGCAAAAAGGGGCATAATATTACAAAAGGTGGCAGATTTAGGCCATTTTAAAAAAGGGGCACTAAAAGTGGCAAGGCAGTTGAAAAAGTGGCAAATCGCCACTTTAGTCGCAAAACGGTCACGCTGGAACAGAGTACCATGCTTAACTGTAAAATTGTATTCGTAAATATCAATAATGCACGATATTATGACATCAAGAAAAAATATAATATGTACAAGATTCCACATAACAAAATTTTCCATGATGTTTTGCAAAAGGTTTTTCAAAAATTGTTAAATAGTTAAAATCTGAATACGTTTTTGAACACAACATATAATTTCTTTTAAATTTTAGTATGTCATATGTCTACCTTTGTCTTTTGCATGTGTAACATTAATGGACTTATAAGTAAGATCTCGTATGCAAATAGCTTTACTTGGCCTGTCAAAGATAATTACATTTTCGCTAAACTGTTCGCTTACGGGATCTTTTTCGTAAGACTTAATGGTAATTCATGGCCGTGTCCGGTCATAGGAGCGTCCGTTTGTTAAATTGTAATTTGTTTGTTTTTCATTATAATGGTTCCAAATGTAGTAAAGTTTTTCGCACAAGGGAGATGTCCGCTTATAGGAGCTGTCCGCGAGTAGAGCTTTCACTGTATATGTATTGGGTGAAATAGAAAAAAAACGCATCTAAGAAACTGAAAAAAGTTTTTCGCGAATAACTCGAAAACGCTTAAGTCCAAAATTATCATAAAAAATCACCTCTTTTTTGAGCTTATTTTTTTTGTTGCATAGTGTAAAAGGTTTTAAAAATAGTTAAAGCCAAATTGTCATAAACACAGCTAATAAACTTCAATGTAAATTTTAACAAAAAGTGGGCGTATTAACATTACTAGAAGCACTTCGTTAAATATTCTCTTTCTTTTGTAAATGAAAATGTTGTTTTTTCAGCTTTTTGAATGCATTTTTTTTATAAATTTTCCTTTGCAAACGTTAAATCTTTTAAAATGTTAAATGAAATAGTTAAACATGTTAACATAAACATTAATGCACGAATGTGAATATGTTTGTATGAAGGTACATCTGTATGTGCATACAACTATGTATATAAATATTATGTATGATTAAATGAACATGTTAATAATACATGTTTACTAGTATTTTATTTTTCTCATGAAATAGTTTTTTGGAGTATACTCCAGACAGCAGCCAACCCGGCATTTCAATGATTGTAAGTAAACAGCAGACAACGTACAATATAGTCAACATTCAACCTTAAAAAAAATTAAATAAATGCAACTATAATGAAATGAAAAAAAAAATACACATATGAAAAACTCCTGCTGTAAAGTTAGGATATAAAAAGGAACCTAAAATAAAATCAGAACTTTAAAAGTGTACTATTTACTTATTTTTATGATATAAAAATTTTATAGTCAAGAAATGGACGAACAGAATATTTGAGGCTTTCAGTGCAAAAGTGGTGTAGCTAAAAAAAAAATTTTAATTAGCACCTTCTCTTCGAAAATTATATATTCATCAGTTGTGAGTTCTACTTAGCTTGTACTGCAACTAGGTTTCTCTTTCCTACGGTAAATGGAACTGGCACAAAACAAGTCACGTGACCGGTCCCCAGGTGGTAGGGACCAGTCCGAGTTCTACCACTTCCTATGAAGCGGACCAGCCACTTTTACATGGGGATGGCCTAGGATGGGGTTAATTGATACTTTGTATGCACCTTGTAACTTGTCTCTGAACTATCTTATGGAGTCCTAATAGGTGTAGAATAATATAGATTATATATAAATATTATTCCAAAATTCAGCTGTAATTATCGACTAATTTATTTTTTTTATTGCTACAAATCCAACTAGAAATTGTATTTTATTTTTTAGCGGTGTCTTTGGTAGGATTCGAACCAACAACCTTCGGCATGACAGGCTAGTACACTACCCACCCGACCACAGGGGAGCTTATATTTCGATGTTATAAATACCAGTTAAGCTGGAGTTAATATTTGAATATAGTTACGAAATAGGTTCCTGAGTGGCATGGCAGTCTCATTGAAGTGAGACAGTTAATATTTTATATGATAGGCCTTTTACTACAATAATAGCCGGAGTACCAACTAAATTGACTGAAAATGATTAATATGTGATCATTTACAAAATATGTCTTCTTTCATTATTCACTACTCCTTATTTTTGGAACCTGCCTCACGTTCTCAAGTCATGTTACGAGTACTTTTGGATCATTTGTCACCAAATTTTCCGCAGGGATATTAAACAATATTTTTGTCTGCAATTATAAAACGATTTGTTTAAAAATACTTACAAGTTCTAAACAAAATAGTTTATTGATTCAAACAAAAATATTTACTAGATTTTTTGTAATATATCAAACAAACTTCTTGTCTGAGTCGGTGAAAACTTTTTTTGAAATGTGTTTCAATTTTCAATAATAACATCATTACTGAAATTTCACTTTGTTAAATGTGTTCAATTCAGTATGTTTACGAGTATCTAAAGGCTCTAAAAAAATTAATTAGAATTAACGCAACAGCATTAACAAATTGATTCAGTAAACTTCAGTAAACAAACTTGTGACAATCGCATTCCTTTTGCTAACATTGTTGTTGTTGTTATTTATGTGTTTGCCGTTACCGGGGTTGTTTTTTGGGTCCTAAATAAGAGTAAAACAAAAAATCCACTGATTCAGTAAAGAACATTTACTGAAGTTTTGTTTGCAAGTTTTTTTTGGTGATAATTTTTTTTTATGTAGGCTTCCGTAGCTCAGGAAATTTTAAAAAATTTAGTTTTTACTTTACTTTATTTGTTTAATTTTTCTTATTCGGTCATTGGCATATCATTGTTATAAATTATTTGATGTGTTAATTCTTTTAAAACCCCTTTATCAACAACATTGCAAAATAGCAAATAAAGACAAAAGTAAAAAAATAAAAAAATCGATAATAAAAATATATGTATAGAATATGTATAAAGATGAAATAAAAAGTTCAGCAGACATTCTTTTCATAAGGAAAGTTAAACAGTGATAATGAAAAACAGATAATATGGGAGGCAGCCTTTTAGAGTGTGTTTTTTGCTTGTTTTTTATTTTTATTAATTTTTGTTTTCAAAGAGGAAGTGAATGAATGTGAAAGTATGGGATGGGAGCTGAAAATGTCAAAGGTTAAATATTAAATTATGGAAGATTTATTAAAAAGCAACTTAAGAGGGGAAAACCATATTCATTCTCTCATGCTATCATGGTGCTTATGATACATTAAATTTGTTTAGGAAAAAAAAAGAATTTTAATATTTTGCAGATTTTTTTTAAATTTATATATTTACAACCTAAAGTTGGCTTAATAATTAATTCAGTGATTTAAGCAAAAAATGATAATATTTAATAATATTTTTTCTTGTTTGAAAATTTAAGCTTATTTTACCAAATAAATGTGAATATTTTTGTTGCAACGGATTTCCTGTTATTCAACCTTTTCATAGCAGTCGCAAAAGGCTGTGTGAATCGAGCCAGCCAGGCTGCCAACATAGCGGACGGACAACCACATACTACATATATACGGCCTGCTCTTTAGGTTTAAGTACTTGAATGGATTGGGTATGGTATGGATGGTATGGTTTTGCTTTGATTTTGTTTACCGGCTGTTCTTTGTATTATTGTACAAGTAGAAAAGCAGACAGACACAAGTATGTAGTAAGTAATAGTCATACATACACTCCAGACATACATTTTGTACAATTTTCCACATTCAGCTCAACTACTCTTAGCTTCGAAATATTTCATAAAATAGTGTAGTAAATTTTTGCAATACAAAAAAGCTTCATCGTTATGTCTGCATTAAAATAATATTTATTTGTAAAATTTTATTTATTTTTTTGCTTTTTGTTGCTTTAGGAGCATTTTACATTACAATTGGCTTTATATAATATTTTTTCAGTTTCTGTTTTTTGAATTTGTAGTAAAAAGAAAAACTTTTTATTATAACAAATACTACATACATATGTATTTTGTAAAAGTTTTAGATATTGAGATGGAAAACCGGTGGAATCAGGCACGAAATTTCATGGAACTAAAAACTGATTTTAGGGCCTATTCACATATGTATTACGTAACGCTATTTTTGCAGTTTTTATACCACCGCCCTTACCCCTTCGTATCGCTTTTTACAAAATTTTCAGTATAAATAATGTAGTCTGTAACAAATCTTTAAACCCAATGTTTTTCTTCCAATTTTATAGCTCATACGCCATTTTTTACGTATCCCAGCAAAAGTATCCGTCTACCGGAAGCAGGTTTGTAAGGGAGAGATTTCGGTACTCTCCCTTACCAACCTGCTTCGGTATTACATGATTTTTGTATGGGATGTCCCACTTGGTAGGTCTTGAGGCATGAGCTTCTTTCTGCACATCTTAGATGCATTAACCTCATTTCTTTTTTATATGTATATAATTAAAAAATGTTTTGCTCTTTATTTCACAATTTTACCACACTTGGATTAATTTTTTATTTGCCATTATTTTATGTTGTTTTTATATTTATTTATGTGTTAAATGGTACAAATACAATTGGAAATTATATACACTACAATTTACATTTATTAAATACTTTTTGTTCGCGTATTGAATCAGGAATCGATTCCATCATCTCCGCATGGTAGACTAGCACACTAACCACTAAGCTATCGAAGCACATTTATTTTCATACACAATTGAATGGAAGAAATCAAATTACGAAGCAAAAATCACACTCGCATCCATATTTGTACCCACGTAAGTTGAATAAAAAACTTCGTGTTTAAAACACATGAAAAAACATAAATAGCCGACCAAATTCATCGTGTGTGTGGTAAGTTTATTCGCTGGCTTACGTTATTGCATCCTCGTAAGGCAGAGGGGATGCACAGTGTGCTTTTCCGCATCTCCGAAGCACTTCTAATTAATCTACCTGCTTCCTTGTACCAAATTTATTTTTGCTGGGATGGCCAATTTCAAGCACGTAGCTTGCTTTTTTCAGGAGATATAACACGTGTCTTTTTAGATTGCTCATTCGAGACACAGTGGAGCGCAAAGACCGGTCAATTGTGCATTTAAAGTCTTAAAAGTGCCAGGTTTAAAATGATTCTATGAGCATTTCAGCATATTGAAACAAGGTGTATCGTATAAATTGGAGCATCAAGATAGCGAATCTATACTCTGGCTGGCGAGGATCCAGCTTGAGCTTTTAGGGGGGTAACTTCTAAATAAACCATACTATTTTGCAAACCTTCTTTTAAAAAATCAATAGAACTTGGTTATATTTTACTCGTGCACCGGAAATATCCCGTTAACACTCCCCACCCACCTTGGGTGGTACTGCGGCTAGTATTGTAGTAAACGGCACTGAACAAGTTCGACGCACCTGGATCTAAGGCCTATCACATAGTATCTATATAATATTAATTGTCTCCCTTCAATGAGACTGCCACTCAGGAGCCTGTTCCGTAACTACATTCAGATATTAACTCCAGTTTAACTAGTATTTATAACATTGAAATATAACTGCACCTGTGGTAGAGTGGGTAGTGTACTAGCCTGTCATACCGGAGGTTGTCGGTTCAAATCCTATCAAAGATACCGCTTAAAAATAAAATACAATTTCTACTTGGATTTGTAACAATACAAAAATTAATTAATCGATAGTTACAGCTGAATTTCGGAATAATATTTATATATAATCTTTATTATTCTACACCGACTAGGACTCCATAAGATAGTTCAGAGACAAGTTACAAGGTGCATACAAAGTATCAATTAACCCCATCCACTATTACTACAATCATGTTAAATAAGATTATGAAAATATATATATCTATTAACTAGACATTCTATTAATTAAAGACAAAATATTTCATTATGCTGTTGTTGCGAGTCTTACCCAGCAAAAACTTTGCTTAGCCTGAAAACACACCAAATAAGATAAAACGGTTTTGTCTTTTACGTTAAACACATTCGTATGATTCTAACGCACACCAAAAAAATTTGGTGTGTGTTGTCTCATAAGAATTAATGTTCTATTGTCGTATAAGTCACAAAAAACTGTTTTGTCTTATTCGGTGTGGGTTCAGCCTTACTGGTAGGCAAACAAATATATGAGGATTTAAGTCGTAACTATTTACAATTTGACTCGATGACTACTTAGTTTTGTTTGAGAAGTCCAAAATATAAGGGGTACCCATTACAAATTTATTTACATTGTCACAGCAATTAAGTAGTTATTATTTGGCTTACTGGAATCTAAAAAATAAGTAGCCAAATAAACAAATTAAATTTTTACACATTATATTTTATTTAACATAGTTTTTTTTATTTAAATGAAATTTATTTGCTGGTGTTTAAGCATTGTCTATATGTAGCATTTCATTGGTGCTTTACCAAATCGTCTGTAGAATTCAAACAAAATTTTGCAAAGTTACAAATTCTTTATCTTATGTACAGACTTTCAAAAACCTTTTGAGAATTCACTAATATATAAATTGCAAAATTGTGTTTGAAGTCTACTGACGATTTGGTAAAGCACCAATAAAATGCTGCATATAGACAATGCTTAAACACCAGCAAATAAATTTCATTTAAAATAAAATTATGACAATATGTCAAATAATAAATTTCTTATAGATTTTTTAATATTATTATTATTATTATTATTATTATTATTATTATTATTATTATTATTATTATTATATTTTTATCCAGCTGGGATAAGAACCTGTGCTCGTTTAGATATGAAGACAAGTACTTTGCTCACTCAGCTATTGTTTATTTATAAGTTTAAACGACAAAATTATATCATATACAAACATATGTTGACTTAAAAAGTGGTTGTTTACTTATTTTATTAATACATATCAACAAGTTGTAACTACTTTCAAATAATGATAAAAATACGTACTACTCATTTTATTAAAAACTAAGTAATAGTTCTAATTTGAAGCATAATAATAAGATAAAGAAGTACCGCTCATTACTTTGTAGCCCATTAATAATATACTACCTGTTACAAAAATGACAAAAGTTTTTGCTGGGTAAGGGCGCAAGCCAAATGTGGCTAAAAGAAAATAAATACTCATCTGCACAAAAACAATACAAACTGAAGCTATTATTTTGCTTCATCTATGTATACACTCTATATAAGTGGAAAGACTTTTAAAAACTATTACGCTGTTACTGTAGAGACGTGGGAAATACTATCGGTGTGGTAAAATAATTTGCCATGCAAATAAAAGTATACAATTAAAATCGAAAGAAAAACAAAATTAAGCAGATCAAGAAATCCAAGACCATTGCGAAAAACAAAACAAATAATTAAACTTTAAACAAAGAAAGAAACAAAAAGAAACACACGAAAAAAGCTAATATAAATAAAATTGAAATAGCGGTTGGGATTGGTTAAAAACATTAACGAGTGCCCTACACACAACATACAGGGCCAATAGCAATGGAAATGGTAGTAAATAAGGCATCTGCATTACTATGAATCCGATAGAAAAATTATATATAATGCTGATCTCACAGACTCATTTGAGGCCTCGAAGGTATTTCAAAATTTTTTTACATTTTATTAAAAACTAAGTATTAGCTCTAATTTAAAACATAGTAATAAGATAAATAAGTTTTCGAGATATTCCGTTATGTCAAAAATGAAGGCACTTGCAGGACATATATGAGCATAACTTGAGAAAGCCATGTTCTTTTCAGTTAAGTAAAAAATTCAAAATTCGACAACAAAATAATCTTTAAGCCGTACAAATATTATTTCTAAATCTGCACAGTAGTTTTGGCGATATCGTCAAAGTTTTAGTAAAAAAAATTTTTTTTATAAAATTTGTTTACATTTTTGTTTTTAAAACTTTATAACAAAATGAAGATACAAACCTGTTGTATCATACAACAACGGGCCAGTTTTTCGTCCAGTAGCATGTAGCTAAATATATTCCAAAAGAATTGGGCCCTTTTTCGTTGAAACTGGTATATAACTTTTGATTTTATTCACAATTTAGTGACAACTGAATTGATAAAATTTTAATTTCCATACAATAGTAGCGAACACACAACAAAAATTCAGAAATTGCTGTTGTATGAAGATTTAATTTTTATCAATGCTGCTCTCTCGCTGAATTATAAATAAAATCCAAAGTTGTGCACCAATATCAATAAAAACAGTTCTCAATTCTTTTGGAATACATTTACCTACAAGCTACTAATTCAAAAATAAGCTTGTTGTTGTATTTTTATTTTTTATGCATTCTTAAAAACAAAAAAAAACTAAAAATTTTTCTAAAATTTTTATTTCTTTTTGGGTGAAAATTTATGATATCTCTGAAAGTACTGTGTAAATTTAGGAACAATGTTTACAACGGCCTCAAGATTATTTTGTTGTCGAATTTCGGTTTATTTTTCTTTACTGAAGTTATGCTACTTTTTGTGGTGAAAGTGCTTTTATTTTGTATATAACGCTATGTCTCAAAAACTAGAGCAGATGGGAAAAAATGGAGTGCTGATTCGCGTTCAGAGTTCCAAATGACTAAAGAAACAATTTTGATTGCTAGCGAACGAAAAAGTTTTTCGAAATATGTAGACATGCGTAATTATTGAATTACGAAAGTATTAAAAGACCGAAAAATTAGAGAACCCCAGAATCAGAATATGCACATGGGAAATTAGGGCCGTATATCCCTGGCCCCGTACCTCTATCAGTGAATCAAATCTGGTCAGCATCTTCGTGCTATATAAATTTATTTGTTCATGGAATATTCGCATATATTAAGGGCGGGCGACCCTAATATAAATAAAAATACCAAACTTGACAAAATGCAATTAAAGTTTTCAAAATGTTATCTCATATATGGTTGATTTATAGATGGTTACTTGGTATAACTTTCTTTGATTTAGCGTGAGATGTTTATAAAAATTTTGGATTTTTGGCTTTCAAAGATAGATAGTTTTGTACATGTACACATGTACGACGTACATTGTACGTGTATGCACATAGTTACAAACATATATGATATGTCATCCCAATTTCAAAATTTATGAGTGCTACAGTGGATTTTATTGCACCCATGGCCTAAGAAAATGACTAACATACTAATGAAACGCAGAGCATATATCTCCCATTCCAGTGAAGTGAATGAAAGAAAATTGAAATGAGAATAATTAAAGCAAAAAGAGAAGAAAAATTACTTAAGTAAAGTGCGACTTTGGCTCGCATACGTAGGGTTCCGTACGAATACACATATATCCCTTTTGGTTTTTTCCTTTTTTCATTTTGGCAAAATTTCCGTTTAGCTTTTTTGCTTAATTTTAGTTTTTTTATTTTTTAACTTTATTTTTCGATGTTTTGGCGATTTTTTTGGTTTGGTGCTTTTTTTCATTTTACTGATTTTTTTCTTTTTTTTGTTGCGATTTTTCGTTTTTCTTGCCGATTTTTTAAGTTTTGGCTATTTTTTGGCTTTGTTTTTTTTTGTTTTAACGTTTTTTTTAGTTTTTTGACAATATTTTTAGTTTTAGCGCTTTATTTAAGCTTTGACGCTTTTTTCAGTTTTATTGCTTTTTCGGTTTTGGAATTTTTTCCTCCTTTTGGCGATTTTTTCAGTTTTAGCGTTTTTTTGTTTCGACACTGTTTTTCGTTTTGGCGATTTTTGGTAACTGTTTTTAGTATTGGCGTTTTTTGCGTTTTTTTTTCGTTTTGATGATTTTTTCGATTTTTTTCCGATTTTAATGATATTTTTTTTTATTAGCAATTTTTTTAGATTTTAGTGATTTTTTTTTCGTTTTGACGCCTTTTTTCGGTTTGTGGAGGTTATTTTAGTTTTTGGCGATGTTATTAGTTTTGTTATCTCGAGAACCATAAGAGCTACGGTCCTGAAATTTTCACAGAATATGTAAAACTTTTACCGCTACAACAACAAGAATATGACAGTTTAAAATCAAAGGGTATTCTAAAGCGAGCAACGAAAATTTTTAAATACTAATGTAATACACTGACGCTTATATATAAACAATTAACATTTTCAAAGTTAGTGTTAATTGGTGTACACCAATTAACACCGATATTTAAAACAATAAAAATTAAAGGGTGTTCTATCAGTTAATGTAATTTTGACTATGTAATTTAGACAATTTGCTGTATCTTGAAAACCGTAAGCGGTAAAATCTTGAAATTTTAAAAAACGCTAAAACTAAAAAAAATTGCAAAGTTTAAAAAATGTTAAAACGAAAAATTGCCAAAATGAAAAAAGCGCTTAAAGAAAAAAAAGCACACAAATTAAAAAAATTGCTAAGACGCAAGAAATCACCAATACTAAAAAGATCGCCAAAAAACTAAAAAAAAATGCCAAACACTGAAAAAAGTCGTCAAAACGAAAAAAGCACTAAAACATAAAAAAATCGCTGAAACTAAATATATCGTCAAAAACGAAAAAATTTTTCAAAAATGAAAAAAAATCACAAAAAAGCACTAAAACAAAAAAGAACCGCCAAAATGTAAAAAGTGTCAAAACAAAAAAAAAATCGCTAAAACTAAATATGACAAAAAACCGAAAAAAGCGCAAAAGCTGACAAAAAGCGCCAACACTAAAATAAATCGGTAAAACTAAATATATCGTTAAAATATTTAAAAACGTTAAACAGAAAAATACGCCAAAACAAAATAAATGTTTTTTTTAATTTCATGAGTTGGTCTCTTAGGGTTTCCAATATAGAGCAAATTGTCTAAATTGCATAGTCAAAATTACATTAACTGATATAACACCCTTTAATTTTGAATGTGTTAAATATCAGTATTAATTGGTGTAGCCTATTCTACAAACTACACTAATTAACACTTACTTTAGAAATTTAAAGTGTCTATATATAAGTGTCTGTATATTACATTAGTAATACAACATGTTTCGTTGCTTTAGAGAACCCTTTAATTTTTAACTGTCATATATTTGTTGTAGCAGCCAAAATTTTACATATTAAGTGAATATTTCAGGTTCGTAGCTCTTACGGTTCCCGAGAAAAGAGCCTGTGACAGACAGACAGACAGACAGGCAGACAGACATACGGAAAGCGAAACGGAAACAATTGGGTTTCTTTACGCTTTTGGTGTATGGAACCCTAAAAAGAAGAAAAAAAAAATCACATCAACAACATCTTTCTTGTAGTGAAAGATAATGATGAGGAAGGGAATAAAAACAAGGCGCGGTTGTACGAAAAATACGATGATAAAAGATTTGTAAACAAAAATAAATCCGAAAATAGAAGTACATATTGATATTTTTAATAAAAAGCGAAAAATAGTGTAAGCGATAAAAAAAGTCAAATTCATTTTACCTTAAAATTTTGCAACAAATAGCCAATCCGGGGTAACAAGAAGTTTTATTCTTCTGTTCTTGATGCTGGTTCTTTTGTTTCTGTTGTTGTTTTTTTCCACTTTGGCTGGGTGGTTGTTTTTCTGAGTTGTTTGGGTTGGGTGTTGCAGCAAGTTGTGTTAAACAGTGGCAATACAAATTTATTCAAATTTATGTTGTAGTTGTCGTTGTTTTGTTCGCTACTGTTATTACAATTTGTTAATGTTGACAATTAATTGCTGGCTATCGCGCTCACTATGCTAAATTTGTTTTTGCTTTTATTTTAAATTTCTTTCCACACGACTATAAAGAAATATTTAATTTGGTGGTGGCAAATTTTTATTGTGTATTTCTTTTTAATTCTTTTCAAAAATATTGCACTTCTAGATTTTTAGGGCTGTTAAGCAAAGCATGATTATATTTTTAATTTGAAATACATAATTATCATTTTATATAGTATTTATTTATTTATTTATGTAAATATGTATTTATTTTTTATTTATTAATTAATTACCTTTTATAGTTTTTATTTAACTCCTTTTGAAATCATGCCATTTCTTTTACTCGTTTGCTTTTTATATATTTTTTTCAAATGTATCAGACTCTCCTTATTTTGCAAGGATATTTGGCATTGAATGCCAAACACCAACAAACACTTACGATCTACACATACACAAGCACTTACATATGTTCACACAGTATACAGGAAAACACGTTTGTAGAAGGCTTCTTTTTTTAATGAGCTTGTTGTTTTTGCTTCTATGATTGTCGTTCTTTTTGTTCTTGTTTTTGCCGTACAACATAGGAAGACATCAGAGCCAGCCAAACGAAACTACCAAGAAGCACACGAACGCGAATAAAACGAAGAAAAGGAAATGAAGCAAATAAACAATCACACAAACACAAGCATTTAATAATGAACAGCAAGAACAGAAGACTTCAAAAAAACCCAATCAAATCAATATTTTACTTTATCTGCACTTTTAAATTTTTGTAATTTTTTATTAAAACATGAATTATTTTTTCTCAATTATTAATAATTTTATAAATTATATTTAATTTTCACTTGCTTTAAAAGAAAATTATTACAAGAGAGAACAATTTACTTAAATTTAATATTATATTTTACGCGTACCGTCGCCTATTCGTTGCGTCTTTAATCGTGCTTTGTTCATTTTACAATACAGACAAACCGAGGCAGCCAAAGGTCTGGCCATCTATTAGATACAAAGCCGCCTTAGTAGAAAAAAACGCACTTTTAAGATAAATTTTATGCTAGTTCCGCATTGAGACTGCAGGTAGAAAAGTGACAACTATAGTCACTATAGTATAGTGTTGTGCTCAAAATAACAGTTTACTTTTCGCATGACATTTCTTGCATTTCCCACACTATTGTGAATGTTTGAGAGTGGCTGAGAGAGTTTATTAGTCAGCTGTTTGATGTTTTGGTAATAAATACTCTACATACACATGTACATTAATATCGAGTGAAACAAGTCAGTGGTGTCAATTTTCTGATTTGAAAATAAACGATAAAAATGAAAAAGAATTATCGGTGGATATTTGACAAAACTATTTGCTGAAAAACAAACAAGTAAATTCACAGCAGGGATATATTAAACAAAAGATTTTGAGTTTAGAATTTAAACTTTTATGTGTTGTTTTTAGAGCCCCAGCAATCGACTTGAATAGAAAATTTGTATGAAACCATTCGAAAAACTGAGTGCTTTTCATACAAATTATTCAATCACTTCGATTTTTTGGGTTCTATAAACAACACATTAAAGTGCTTGAAGTAGCCTTGCAGGTATATGCTCCCATTACAAATTATATTCCATTAGAAATGGGGTTTTACAAAATAAAAAAACGGTGTAATATATTTTAATACATTAATATGTTTTAGCAACATAAGTGCTTGAAAGTTCATGAAAATATCGAGGTATACTAATTTTTTTGGCAGAAAAATAATTATATATGTGATGATCCTAATGTAAACGGACCTTATCTTCCAGAAGCCTTAATAGAGTTAGATACACTTCCTAAAACTAGCTAAAATTCTGAAAATAATGCCGTTTTCTTACAGCGAAATTCTGAAAATTTACCCAGATATGAATTTTTGAATATTATAAATGTAAAAATATAGTTTTGAGTAAATGATCTTTAAAGCTTTGCAGTATTTTGTAAGTAATTTCGGAGGCGAATATGGGGCTAATTTCACTTGTAAGTTAGAGGAACATGTCTGAGCAGTGATAACAACCATAGTCTCAAAATCGACAAAATTTACACAAACAGCTATTTTTGTTTCTACGAAAATTCTTGCCGCGCAGAAAGGTCCTGGAAACAAAACATAGCCGAAGTACGCACTTAGTTTGTGACTTATTCATTTCTTGTTGTTTTAAAATGACTTAAAAGTTGTTATAGCTATATTTTAAATTTTTAGCCCCGACGAAAAAGAGAGGTGTTATAAGTTTTTAGTTTTTTTAATCGTCTTTATAACTTTTTTATAATTTTTTTTTTAACGAACACAACCAACGAGGCGATTAGCTTGTCTACAGAAAACACCCATGATCTATGGTGGGAATGGCGCCAATGATCTCTGGACTGATATGCTAGCATCCCTTCCACTCAGCTACAGGGGCACCCTGTGTACATAAGTACACAGGGTGCCCCTGTGTATCCCAAACGGCTGGACCGATTTAGTAATTTAGTCTTCTTTTTGATTGAAAGGTGAATTGATCGAGAGTGCTCTTATCTATGTTTGAAGAAAATCCGTCCAGCCGTTTAGACGTTATCTCTTCTTTTCTAGTGATATTGTCTTGACTATGTGTGTCTTTGGCACCGTAGACTCCAAACGGCTAGACCGATTTACATTTTTTCGTTCAATTTACCATAAAAATTTTCAATTAATAAATTGAGCCATTAGTACTTAATTGTTTAATAAATTGAGTAAAGTTCGAAATGCAAACCGTTGTGACAAGTATGTTTACTGCGAAGTATGTTCAGTGAGAAGAAAAAATAGTATACAGTGGCAAGCCCGTGGTGTAATAAGTATACAGATGGCAGTATAACGTGAGATAATTATATTTTGCTCTGGTAATTTTGTGCATGAGTTACGTCAAACACGTGCATTTTTTTGACAGCCATTATCTAGTTTTTGTTTTACTGTTGTATTCGTTGCCCTTATTCGGCCACCTGTATTCTTATTACACCATTGGCAAATCAAATGCTAATTGAGTAAGCTTAATTTACTATGTTTGAACACTACATTTAATTGCTTAATTAAAATCAAATTTTCCCAATTAAAAATTCATGTCTGAAGAGGGTATAGAATCTCTTGGACTATATTTGAAGAAAATTGGTCCAGTTGCTTGGAAGTAATCATCCATTTTTTTCGGGTTGCTTAAAATTTTAAATTTAATGTTATTATTTGAACTTGTTTCCGCATTAAAATAAAATATTTAGGATAAAAACACCGAAAATAACGTTACGTAATATGTGAAGAGAACCTTAATACTGAGTATGATCTAAGGCAAACTCATTTTACAGATGGCAGCATAGCGGCAGCTGATTCCATTTTTTGGTCTACGCTAGCTGTCAAGCTCTATATATAAAAATAGAGGCTTATTTTTTCCTTATATTTTATATGGAGTTTGTATTGTTATATTGTATTGTTATATTTGTAGCAGCCGCGCTACCAGTTAGTAAAACTATGACCTATCATTTCAGAAGCTGTTTTTAGACTATAATACAAACTGTTAGACTTCTGCACAAAATTCTACCCTGATATAATGTGTTTTTACTGCTTTTTTAAAACTTTCCATAAACTCATTAGATCAAGGTTGAATTTTCTACAGATGACGAACGGCTTGTGAAATAGTGTAAAGCAGCTAATAGTAACACTTTTACGATTATATCTATTTTTGAACAATAAAAACAATATCACAGTAAGTAAGTAATTAAAGCAGGAATTAAACTATAACTAAAAAAAATCACCAAATCGGGACTACAAATTATCAATTGACAACATTGTATGAAAGTATCTTTTACAAAAAAGAATAGTAAGATTGCGAGAGCATGCTAATATCTGGTGGCTTAAAGAGTACATAAAATATTTATAATGAATAAGAAATTGTAATTGGTTTTAGATTTTTAATTCAAATTAATCAGTTAACACATTATTAATTAAAATTAATCAGTTAACACACTATTTATTATAATTATAAATGCTTTTATTATATTATTATTACTTTTTCTAATATATTTAAATACTCGTATTACACTTTTTCTGGAGCTGTTTTTGCAGACACCGCTTCTTAATAACTGACTAATCAACTTCATATTTATAATGTATCTAAACATGTATTGACTAATTTATTACAATTCTTTTTTGTTGTTTATTTTTCTTGGTTTGACGTTCCTAGTTCTTCGTGTATTCCCTTTATAATTTAGGGCTTGTGAATTTGTAAATGAGGTTGTAGTGATTTGTATCTGTTAAATACAGATACCTAACACATGTTTATTTTTATACACAATGTTGCCAGAATGAGGAGCTATTATATCTTTTGAAATGTTAACAAGAAGTTATTAACTAAATTTTTCTTAAATGAGTTAAATACTACATTTTTGAATTCTTTGTATTCTTGTATTAAACATAGTTTTCAAAAATATTGTCATGACTTTATGTTTTATGTTTAGGCTGTTTTTTTAATTTCTTAATGAATTTATGAATATAGGCATAATTTTTTCACTATATTTTGTTCCTATCATGAGAGGTATTACAAATAAATCTATACCAGTGTTTTTAAATCGAAAGTATCTGGTATTTCTGTTTAATTTTGTGAACAAAGTTCGCAATCATTCACAATGTTTTTTGAAATGACACACACAATTTGTGTTTTTTCTTAGTTTAGACAACAATCGAAGCAAAGGAGTATAGAAAATATTTGGCTGCAATAACTTTTAACAGACGATGTTATCAGCAAGCCTTTTTACAGTTAACACGTCATACTAATAATTTTTTTTACACAAAATACCGCTACTTAACTCTGCACATGTTAACTTAGAATACATATTTATGTAAATAGTTGAGTTGATTTGGTTTCCAAAGTTTTCAACCTTTTTTTCAAGACAACAATATACAGTGAAACTTCGATATACCAAATATGAATGGGAATAATATGGGAAAAGTGTATTACTTCGTTAGAGCTATTAATTCGGTGTACATATGTATATATAAGTGAAGCCTAGGTATAACGAAAATACACGAAATACAAGAAAAATCGGTATAACTATAGTTTTTGACAACACGACTTCCGCATTTTGCTTAAAATTAAATATTGCTTAATTCTGACTTCGTTGTATAGAAGCTTTTGACTGAATACTTCACTATATAGAGGCTTTACAAAGAATTCGTTGCTTTGATGACGTGACTTTACAATTTTGCTTCTTTCTAACTTCGTTGTATATAGGCTTTTGAATGAATACTTCGTATTATAGAGACAGCGCAGCATCTTTTTGTTATAACTATAGTGCATTTTTGTATGAAAACCTTTACAATAAAGATATTTTTTTCAGGGAACTTATAAAAATTCGCTAGCAAAGTTCGTTATACCGAAGTTTCACTGCAATGTGTTTTTCACCGGAACAATATTCTGTATAACAGTAGTTTAAATTTTAAGAATTTTTTTGCAGCTTATACCAAAAATGACAGCAATGTGACCAGGGCTCAAATCGTCACATCCGTGAACGTACAACTCGTCACGTAAAAACGCCATTTTCGGATTATGACATACGTGAACGTACTGTAATTCCATACAGTTTATACGATTGACGTGTCACGTAATTCATTTTAGTACGATTGCCGATACGATCACGGATGTAACGATTTGAGGCCTGATTTTGAAACAATATAAAGCTAGATACTGTTTGAGATATAGCTGAAAGAAGCTAAAATATGTAATTAAAAGCAGAAAGTAAAGTTAAATTTTTTGGTTGCTTTGTAATAGCCATCTTTTTATTACTACCTAATTTTATTTGTAACATATCGACCCGTTTTCGCGATTTATATTCATAAACTGTTGCCTACGATCAAATCTTACAGCCTGTATTTCAAAATTTATCAACAATTTAGACATTTTGCCAATTTTGAACTATAGATTGCCTCATAAAATTTTGATTTCAACAAAGAAATGTTTTTTAGAAAAGCCGCTTATGATCATTTCGCGCAAAGGGGTCGTTATGTAGGCATACATTTTTTGAATAAAATTTAAGCTTTTTAACAATTGAGTTATGTATGAATTTTAGTTTTTAATTTATTTTCGGTCGTACCAACATATACCATATCACAATTTTCTTCGTCATTACCTTTGCAAGTTATTTTGTAAATTACAGTTGATCTATTCCACTTATCAATTTTTTCTTTTGTTCTACTAAATAATTTATTTAATGTATTAGAGGTTCTATGAGCTATTCTATATATGTCAGTATTAAAGATCCTAGATTTTGCTATTTTCTCTGATATTTCAGGAATATATGCAAATGACTTATATATTCTTTGTTCTGTACTATCAACTATATTATCTCTTTTCCTATTCTTCTATTGACATATTAACCTATTAATTAGTCGGAAAGTCATTATTTTCTAGTACTTTTCTAATTATTTCCTTAATCTTTTTATGCAATTGTTTGTCACTAATAGTTAAGACACTTTCTATGAAACTTTTAGCTGTGTTTATAACAATATGTCTGCTATGTTTCGAATAATAATTAATTATCCTTCCCGATGCTGTAGGTTTCTGGTACCAATCTAGTACTAGTCTATCATCTTTCCTAATAATAACAGTGTCGAAGTAATTAAGTTTCGATTTATATTCCTTTTCAATGGGAAATTTAATATTAGAATTAAACTCATTAAGAGTACCGAACACATTACCGATTTCACGCTCAGGAATAATACAAAACATATCATCTACATACACACAGAAAACAAAAGGAATGTAAAATCCACATGCCGCAATTTTGATTGCAAATCATATTAAATTTACAAGAAATAATTTGTCGTTTGAGTGTGTTATTTTTTACTTGCTTTGTTCATTGCTACAATTCACTGTTCTGCTTAGTTGTGTGACTTGTTGTTGTTTATTCTTACATGTGTCGTCTATGTATACGACAAAAAAACGAATTACCAGCGAATATTTACTGCTGCTGGCTTAAAATTACCATTGTTTCATATTAATTTTAAACGGAAAATAATTAATCTAACCTTAAATCACCGTTAAAACAATTTTGTTATAAACGTTAAGTTTCATTTTCAATCGACATGACTATAATTTTGATTTCAAATAAGTTTTATGTTAAATAATCATTTAAATCATGTTGAATTAAAATGAAATGCATTTTACATACGATGTTATTTATTTAGTGTATACGTAAAGAAAAGTTTGAGGCTGTAGTGGCTGCAGTGGTTAGCGCGTGGACTATCATGCAGGTAGCACGAGTTCAAATCTTGGCTGGGGCAGTCAGCTACAACGAAAAGTTTTCTGATGACTATCACGTAAGCTTGATATAACTTTAATTCAACATGATTCTTCGTGTTGGTTCAATATCAAATTCACGTTGTTTTAACTTGAAATAACTTTGATTCAGCATGATTCTTCGTGTTGTTCCAATATCAAATTCACGTTGTTTCAACTTGAACTAACTTTGATTCAACATGATTCTTCGTATTGTTCCAATATCAAATTCACGTTGTTTCAACTCGAAATTACTTTGATTCAATATGATTTTTCGTATTATTTCAGTATCAACTTCATTTTGATTTAACTGTACTGGAATATTAAATCAATATGAAATATAGTTAATTCAAAAGGAAACAGTTTCTTTCAAGATTATTGTAAATCATGTTGCTTTGACATGAAACACTTATAAAGCAAAATCACTACCGAAAAATGTTAAGTTAACCTGGTTTTCGACGATTTTACATGGTAATTTTTCTGTGTGTACTTTGTCATTATTCTGGGATTTATATCAAGTTTCTGAATTGATTTATCTAATAATTTCTCCATAACAACATCTCCTATGATTGGAGATGCTGAATATCCCATTGGAGAACCCTTTGGTTGCATATATATATTGCTGTTGTATTGAAAATATCTATTATATTCTATACAAAATTTTAAAATGCGTAAAAATAAACACTTGTCTATTTTAGTATACTCCTTAATCATATCCCATATTTCTTCAATTGTATTAATGGCAAAGTCGACGGGTATATTAGGAAACAGAGAAACTACATCAAAAGAAATCAACCTCTCATCATTAGATATATGTTGATTCTTTATTCTATATATAAATTTTATCAAGTTCTTAATATTATATTTACAATTCTTAGTAATATTCCTTATAATATTTGTAATATATTTGCATAACTCATACAAAGGTGAATTAATAAATAGGTTTTAATGGGGAGTTCTCCTTATGAATCTTTGGTAATCCATATAAAAAAGGAGCAATAGCAACATTTGTTTTAAGTTTATATTTTTCTATTTGTTACTTAAATAATTCGTCTACTGGTAGGGTCTCTATTGGTAGGGTCTCTATTTGTCAAAAGATATTTTGTAACATATCCTATAATATCATTAATTCTAGAATTATAATCCTGTTTCTCAATTGCTACAGTAATATTACCTTTATCTGCATTTACAATAGGTACATCCTTATTCATTCTCAAAAAACTGTCAGCTACTTTTGCCTTATTTAACAGAAATATATCTCTATTACTTAATCTAATTCTACTATATGGTTATCAATAGTTGTCGTTAGTCTATTTCTCGCTATTTCTTGTTCTTCTTTTCTACTAAAAGTCTTTAATAAATCTTCTCCCTCTGATATTCTTTTTAATATTGCTTTAACAGGTAAAGCATGTTTGTAGCCGAGTGAAAGAATCCACTGAACGTTCCTAGGTATATCAAATTTTGTCTTATTAATAAACCAATTATCATTAAATTTAATTTTAAGTCTATCCAATTTATTCCTGTGAATCATATTTACCTTCTTCATATATGAAAAAGTAAAGCGCTCTTCAAAATATAAAAACTCGACCATTTCCTCAAGCGTAAAATGTCCTTTTCTTATAACTATTTTCTTTTCCCTTTGAAAATTTTGTTAAGATTTTGTTCTGCATATCATGAGTATACTTAGAAATAGTGTGTTGAGTCCTCGGTAGTCTATCCTTATCAAAAATATTTAAAACATTCTTCATCGAAGTCTTTATAAAATTTGGTACAATTCCTGCGATCCTATATCTTATTATAAAAGTTATTGTTGATCTTGTTCATACAATTTTATTCCTAATCGAGTTCAACTAATTGGTGTATCTCCTGGTTTGATAATTTTTCTTGAAGCGGTTATAGTCCATTATGGTAATCTGATGTGCTCGTTGCATTTAATTATTATTATATTTTATTTGACCTTTATTATATATAATATGATATTTAAATTAAGCTCTAGGTCTTTATATTTGTTACTGAATTTTTGATGTTTAAACATCTATACACTAGGGGGTAAAAATCTTTTTCACAATACAATCACAAATTTTGAGTAAGATTAATATTAGTTGAGTAAGATTGTAATAACGCGGTGTGAGCTGTGTATGAGTATATTAGTGTAATCATACGGACAACAAGAAGTACAGAGAAACTTAACAGCTGCATAGAAATACAGTAACACTGGCATAGGGAGTCTCAAGGTCAAACTCCTGCAGTAAGGTCGTAAGTTTGTTGGTTGGTGCTGTGTTGCCGTGTTTTTGAATTGAGTGAGTATTTCGGCGTTGCCGTTTTTGATTTCTGCCTGGAACTTCTATGATTTAGGGTATTTTGTGTCCAGTTTTTCGGGATTCAGACCCTGTTCGTCTCGGTTTTTCAACCCGGGTTTTTTGAAAAAAAAAACGGTTTTTCGGTTTTACCGAATTTATTGCTGAACTTGGTGCGATATTTGGCTGACAGTTTATTGACTGCGTTTGTCTTTGACTGTTGGTTATTTTGCTGTTTAACTGCGGTAATTCCAACTATTTTGTACGGGTATATTATTTTTTGCTGGCGGATAAATAATACTATTATTTATGTCTGCGGGGAAGCGGAAAGGCGATATACCTGGTGGGAGTGAGTCAGAGGTGTCTGATGCGAAGCTTATCGGTTTGAGCGATTTTTCGGGTGTGGAGGAAGGTACGACTTTTATTTATTCGGTCAAAACTAAGAGTTAAAATTTTGACCGATATTTTTTTAGTCAAAAATAAAAGCTGAAAATTAAAAAAAAACTAGTAATATTTGGAGCTAATAATCTCACATGGTGAATATCGAACAAATCAACATCAATTTAACTTGTAAGTGACTATTAGGAGCATCAATAGCTCTTATATACAATTCGTTAAATAAATTAGTTCAATAGTTGATGCTCCTGCTCACTAATATCAAGCACGACAAGTGGTTAAAATAAACAAAGAATACTGGGGTGGCGATTTTTTAATGCGTTTAAATTTTAACTTTTATTTTAGACCAAAAATATCGGTAAAATTTTAACTTTCATTATCGACTAAAAAAATATCATTCACATTTTAACTTTTATTTTTGACCAAAAAAAATATATCGGTCAAATTTTAACTTTTATTGTCGACTAAAAAAATATCATTCACATTTTAACTTTTATTTTTGACAAAAAAAAATATCGGTCAAATTTTAACTTTTATTTTTGACCAAAAAAATATTTTGTACCGAAAAAGTATAAGTCAAAAAATAACAGTTATATTTTGACTTTTTTGAAAAAAGTAAAAAAAATAAAAGTATTTTTAGATTTTTATTCCTTAGCTCACGGCTATCACAATGCAACACTCAAATATCGTATAGACAAGTTCTTTCTGTCTGATTTTTTGAACTGAAATTAAA
Organism: Panzeria rudis; assembly: GCA_956483635.1. Lineage (NCBI taxonomy): Eukaryota > Metazoa > Arthropoda > Insecta > Diptera > Tachinidae > Panzeria > Panzeria rudis. Next base: position 123,539,962 of record OY101447.1, read on the forward strand.
TAATAACTATTATTTCGGTCCCTGATGAGAAACTTTTCGAAATACGAACACAGTGTAATCAAACAGTTACCATTGTATTTTGTTCTAAAAATATTCAAAAGCTATAAATTTTATTTTTTAAATTTCTTGGATTTCTATAACTTGTTTAAAAATTACTATAATAGCTCTTATCCTGGTTAGCTTAATTTTATTACAAGTTTTTTTTTTTTGAAATTTAAGGTATGAGCATATGAAACAACTTTATTGTAAAGTAAATATAAATTTCACTTTATATTTTATCTTCTTGAATACTATTTTCTTCTTTTAGTTGCATTTGTGTATGTACAAAATATAATAACAATTACCAATAAAAGGTATAATATTGCAAACACTTAAAATGCACATAAATTTTTAAACAAGAACAAGTTTTTAGTAAAAGTATAAAAAATAAAATATTTTTAAAGAATAAAGTTTTTATATGATCCATTGCTGTTGTTGTTGTTGGTTGCTTGCTATGAAAAAGAAATTACAAAAATAGAAAATAAATGAATGTAGGTTTACAGGACATATAAAATGCTCGCATAATTTATGATTCAATTAAAAATTTTTTATTGTTATTTATTATTATTTTTTAATAAGAAAATTATTGCTGGAATTTGAAAGAGAATATTGGATAAAAATAATAAATTTTTAAAAGAATGTTACCAAAATGGTTAAAATAAAAATAACAAAGGTAATCTTTTTTTACTTCAGTTACGGAAGCCAGTCAGTTTCAAATAAAAGCTTTTTTTGCTTATATCCAAAAAAGTAAGCTTTTTAATTTTTTTTGCGACATTTTATGACAATCCGTATTTACCGATCTAGAAAATTCTCTCTGACAATTACCTAACTGTAAAGAGTGTCATTTTGTTGCATAATCAATTTTGCAGTAAGGCTATGGTTTTGTGTTTTGCGCATACGCTTTTTAAGAGTTTAAAGCTTTGTACATAAATAAAGTTACTATAGAGTTTTGTTTATAAAAAGGTTCCATATTCTGATAAACTTCCAGGATATTTGAATCCAAATTGATTATTAGGCTAAGGTTCGTAACGTTATATTCAGAAAGAATTGGCCATGATTAATATTAAAAGGAACATCAACTCCTGATTTTCATTTTATTTATTTTAATTTTATTTTCCCGATATTTCGATCAACTTCGTTGATCATCTTCAGGGGAATCTAAAAATATAAACACAAGTGAAAAAACAACACAAAATATAATAAAATATAATTACAAAATGGTAAGTTGGAAGTAATTGTATTGTAAATTTACATTTTTGAAAAATAAATAAATAAACTTTTAAGTAAAAAGCGTTGTTTAGGCTTTACTTTAATCAGCCCTTATCAATATCCAAACAAACACTATTTTTGTTTTGGTCTATATTTGTTTATCGTGCTCCTATATATCTGCGCGCATTTTTCTACATCGCTCTTATAATTTAGCCTCTTGTCAGCTGGTACATTTATTATATGTACTGAACTAAATCTTTTTTAAAAATTAATTAAATAATAGGTTCTACTAAAATTACACAATAATTAAGGAACATCAACTTAATCTTTCAACGTAAACAGCAGAACAAAGTAGCGCCACTTTCGGAAGCCGCTACACATCAATCGTCATTGCTTACGTGTATTTTGCTTCTCACCACTTGTCAGGTGGTTCTGTTGAATGTGATTTTAGTTCTTATATATTAAACTTTTTTTCGTGAAAATTGAATACGAGAATTAAATCACTCTCAAGCTGATATTGACTGCACTTTCCCAGCGTTGCCATCGGTTTATTTTTCTTCATTCCAATTTTTCTGATTTTTGTTCTACTCAAGACAAACTTTTTTGGTTTGATTTTATACTTAAGTATATATGAACATGTAAACATGTGAAAAGCTCAAGCCAGTAGCTAATTATTTATTAATATGATTATTTCGAACGTATTTGCTTGTGAATCCAAATTGATTACTAGGCTAAGGTTCGTAAGGTTTTAATTCAGAAAGAATTGATAATGATTAATATTCCAAAAAACAAGGGAAAATTAACATCAACATAATCTTTCAATGTAGAGTAGCGCCACTTTCCAGGATATTTGATTCACCTTTGAAGTTCTAGTGCGTTGAAATAGAAAAATGTGACAATGAAGTAGCTCTAAGCCCGATATTAATATCACAAAAACAAATCAGAAATATTAGCTGCAGACCTAACAAGTCTTCACCTACTTAATGATTTGCAATTAAGTTATGAATTTACTCGAACTGTATGATTTCTATTCAAAACTATTTAATTAGTTTGGCTTAAGTTCGAATTTTAATTTAATCTTTCGATTAATTAATTTTTATTTTAAAGATAAATTGTGAAGCATGTAATAATTGAAAATTTAAAGAAAAATTTGTTTGTACGGAAGGTTGAACTGACATCAGATGTTTCGAGATCCTCACAGTCTTCGTATCAGAATTCTTTTCCACTTAGACGACACTTGCAGCGAAGACGGCAACAAACACTGAGCAAACATCCTATGCACAGGGTGTTTTTTTTAGAGGCATAGAACTTCGAATTGAAATAAAACACAAGAAAATCGTTTTAATGTCCATCAATTTGGCTTTATTGGAAGGATAATTTTATGCCATTAATGTTTAAATATGATTTCGGGCATGTGGCCGCCGCGGCTGGCTCGAATAAAGCCAATTCTACAGGTCCAATTTTCAACCACTTTTTCGAGCATATGGGGCCGTATGTTGGCAATAACGCCACGAATGTTGGCTTCCAAGTCCCCTAACGTTTCTGGTTTGGTGGCGTAGACGAGCGACTTCGCATATCCCCAAAGAAAATAATCCAATGGTGTCAAATCACACGATCTTGGTGGCCAATTGACAGGTCCATTCCGCGAAATTATGCGCTCATCGAATGTTTCCTTCAATAAATCGATTGTGACGTGCGCTGTGTGGCATGTAGCGTCGTCTTGTTGGAACCACAACTCATCCACATTCATGCCATCCAATTCGGGAACAAAATAGTCGGTTATCATGGCTCTATACCGGTCTCCATTAACGGTAACTGACTCTCCAGCATTATTTCGGAAGAAGTATGGCCCAATGACTCCACCAGCCCATAGAGCACACCAAACGGTCAGTTTTTGTGGATGTAATGGCGTCTCAAGGGTCTCATGTGGATTCTCTTCACTCCAAATGCGGCAATTTTGCTTGTTGACGTAGCCATTCAACCAAAAATGAGCCTCATCACTGAACAAAATTTTGCGATTTTGCTTGCGGTAAACTTCGCGAACTGAACCATTATTTTCGAAATAAATTTGCACGATTTGCAAGCGTTGTTCTTTTGTCAACCTGTTCATGATGAAATGGCAAACCAAACTAAATATTAATCACTTGACAGCTGACAAAATGGCCGCCAGTTAAAAAAGTGATGCCAACTTAAAGTTCTATACCTCAATAAAAAACACCCAATACTTTTTACCTATTTACTTTTTACCAATTAACAGATGGGTCTCCATCCCGTGACTTTTCTCAATTATTATCGGAAACAAAGGTACGGCGCTTCGCAATGTTTCTTTATCATGTTCAACTTTTTAAGCTTCTTTTTGTTTTGATTTCTGTCATTATGATAGAAATCAAAATAAAATGCTTCTGAAAATTTTACTGTTTTTAGAAAATCAGCTATCCTGGCCACATTTTTGAGCGGGAGGGTAACAATTAAAAGCCATATTGATTATCCAAATATTTTATTATTTATTATTTAGCCTAAACGGCTAAACCGATTTACCTCAAATTGTCCGGGCGCACCCATATGGCAACGAAAAACACCGTTACATTAGAACCTTCACAGCAATCCAAATGCAAAAAAATTTTTACACACAATCACTTGCATTGCATCATAGAGACACCTGTTAACATTTACAAATTGTTTGTAAGTCACAGTTGTGTTTTGTATTTCAAAGTTAGTGGATCTTTTTAAAACCCTTTAAAAGAACGTTGGCAAATAGTAGAAAACGGATTACATGAAAAAGTAAAAACAAAGATACGGAACTTCACTATGTTTCTCTATCATATTCAACTTTTTAAGCTTCTTTTTGTTTTGATTTCTGTCATTATGATAGAAATCAAAATAAAATGCTTCTGAAAATTTGACTATTTTTAGAAAATCTGCTCTCCTGGCCATATTTTTGAGCGGGAGGGTAACAATTAAAAGCCATATTGATTATCGATATATATAATATAAAAATGAGGTGTATGTTTATTTGTTTGCAAATTTTTGTTACGGCATCACGCCTAAACGGCAAAACCGATTTACCCCAAATTGTCCGGGCGCACCCATATGGCAACCAAAAACACTGTTACATTAGAAGCTTCACAGCAATCCAAATCCAAAAAAATTTTACACACAATCACTTGCATTGCATCATAGAGACACCTAATTAGCATTTACAAATTGTTTATAAGTCAGTTGAGTCTTGTGTTTCAAAGCTAGTGGGTCTTTTTAAAAGTTAGCCTTTCTCTTTACCTGTGTTGTGCTTACGAAAAATATTTTAATATAAATATAGAACCGAATATTCATATTTAGTTTTGACAGAAATCAACATATTACAAAATACATATATATCTCACCCACATTTGATGCGTTACATTGTTCCGTTACCATATAGGTGCATCAGGCGCTATATGGAAATTTTTCGTGTAATACTTTAGTTTGTAGATATTCTGCGGAAAACATTTATTATTGATATAGAATGTTCTTTGTTTGCAAAACTTACCCTTAGTGAAGCCATTGGCGTAGATAGGCCCCTCTGGGAAGAGATAAGCCCCCTTTCCTTCAAGAAGATTAAAATATTAAAGTAATTTTGATAATATAAGTGTACTAGAAGATTAATTTTGGTTTTAAAAATATATTTTTTTTGTTTTGAAAGGGTTTGATTGCGGCTTAGTCCCATAATTTTTATCAAAAATCGGTGGGAAATTTGTTCCCCCCGCCCATGCTTAACTCTATCATTTTTGAACTGATTTTCAAAATTCTTCTTTGTTTGAAAGACTTTGGCTACAGCTTTTTTCTGTAATATTATCTCCAAATCAATAAGCTCCCCTATGCTTAACTCTGTCATTTGTGAACCGATTTGCAAAATTCTTTTTTTAATTGAAAGGATTTGCTTGCAGTATGGTCTTATATATTTTTTCCAAAATCGGTGGGGAAATTGACCCGTTACCCACACATCCCTTTACTCTGTCATTTGTTAACCGATTTTCAAAATTCCTTTTCTTTAATGGTTTTGCTTGCAGTTTTGTCCTATATTTTTCTTTTTCGAAAAAGGGGGAGGGGGTATGGGCGAAGTTTGGTCCATCACGCATAATAATAATTAAAAATAATTTTTTGATTTGAAAGGGTTTGCTTGTGGCTTAGTGCCATAATTTTTTTATTTTTGAAAACTGGTGGGGAAATTCGCTGCCCCCCTCCCCATATTATTAGCTCTGTCATATGTGACCCAATTTTCAAAATTGTTTTTTGTTTAAAAGGGTTTGCCTGAAGTTTAGTACCATAATTTTTCTTTCAAAAATCGGTTGGCGAAATTTCCTCCCCCACGGTTAACTCTGTCAAAGTGGTAGCCCGATATATTGATTATCGCATAACTCCTCCATTTCTTGACTGATTTAAAATTTTTTTACTGGATAGGAAATAAAGGGTTTGGTAATATAAAAAATTCAGGACGAACACATGATTAGTAGACAATTCAAATTGTGTCTGAGAATAAGGATTTATATGATGCAATATTAGACCAAGATTATATATTGCTAGCCTGTAAATAAATTATAGTCCATTTGGCTAAATTATATTAAATAAATTAATAAATAAATTGATAATTTTAAGTATACAAACCTACTAATTTTTTTTTACAAATTACATAACCCAAAATAAAATTAAAAATTGTGCCTACACCAAAGAATAGTTAACCCGTCCACATTGGTTTCGTTTTACTCATCTTGTTTGTGCCCAAAGAATAACCATATATGTGAAATTATTTCAATGAATATAACAATTAAAAAAAAAAACCATAGCAAAAATTTTATAAAACACATTTTACAAACGATACAAAAATTATTCCAAATGAAAATAAAGTGAAAACAGTTGTGGCATTTGGGAAAATATAAAAGCCGAGAAACAAAACAATAAAACTATTTAAAAAACCAACCTTAATATAAGTGCTAAGAGAAAAGAATATATTGGGGTTATTTATATAGAAGAAATATAAAAATATTAATAACAAAAACGCAAAATACTATTTTTGTTATTTGTACAGCAAACGCACAAACATGTTAAATAATTAAATAACCATAAAAAACAACAATAAAAGTTTTTTTTTTGTGTTTTATTATTCAAAATTTTTATATTCGTTTTTTATCTTTAACATCAAAAGATGTTTATGAGTATTTTATGTTATTATTTTGTTTTATAACACTTTTACTCTAGAAGGGGTATAGTGTCAGGTGCGAGGGAAAGTCAATAAGTTCTTGCCAAATCATTTGAAAAGAACTAAGGATTTCAATCTAAAAAGTATTTCGTTTAGTTTTTTACAATGGGTTAGTAAAGACAACTTTTTCTTTACACAAATTAAATTGAAACAACTTTTTCTATAAAAAGTGCAAAAAAAAACAAATTTCGTGAGAAGAGAAAATCCTTAAGATACGGCAGAAAATCCTTATTCGGCGAAACGAATTTTTTTATTTTTAGAAAGGAATTAATATACAGTGGAGACTATTTCCTTTTCACAATGGAAATAAAGGATATGGACATTTTTGAAGTGTAAATAATGTCCAAGCACTGTATGTCGCAATAGCACAGTATCTGGCTCAGACCTTTTCCATTAGGCTGTTTATGAATTTCTTCACTCATGCATAGTTATTGCTGAAGCGTGTACTGACTGCTTTATGCCAGAAATAAAATATCAATTAATGAAATGAATCTTACCAGGTAAATACGTTCTGAATGCCGCAAACACAGTGAAAAGCCTGTATTGTAGACTTTCAATCTATGTTAATGAGACTTTGCGGAATAATAGTACTTATATTTAGTGACTTCCCCTCGCATGATATTTTATTATTGGTTAAAAGTGCAAATTTATCAAAATAGTTTTTTTATACGTTTATGATAACGAAAATATCATTTAATATTTCCCTTTAAAGTGTGTCCTTTTAAATCTTCAAGAAAGCAAAAAGAGTGACATTACACCAGAATAACACGCAGCATGTTTTTTATTTTTCTTTAACGCAGTTAAATACAGTTCAAAATGGTTTCAGTTGTTTATGACTATTTCTACAGTCCAGAGTTTGAAAGGGTATCATGCGATTACTTGTATGTACTATTTACTTCATTTATTATACAAGTATTTTTTAATACAGCCAAGCGTTTGAGACCCAAATTCGGAATCAATGTATCTCAATTTTTCGTTTCTTTTCCTGTTCAATCGCATCAGGAGATTACAAGTAAAATATGGGATCATAAAAGAGCATTAAGCCCATGGCAGAAATAAAAGCTTTTTTTTTAAACATACAGCCATGTTTGTTTTAGAGCCATAATTTGATTGCAAATGAAGTAACTTAAAATATGGATTATATTGGTAATTTAATTTGATGTTTCATCCAGTAGTTATGGCAGACCGCTTTAGAATAGATTTTTGCAACATACGTGGGCTAAGTTAGAATTTTTTTCTCACGTTTGTCTCCATCGGCCGAATGTTTTCGCCTTATGTGAGACTCAGGTATATGAGAATGCTATTCCACAGTATTTTCATTTACCTGGGCATCACCTACTATCACTTTTTCATTTCAATCGGGGCCTTTTAATTTACATACGTAATGAAGTTGTATACTAGTGCCAGCAATATTTAGGCACGTCTGATTCTAAATTTATCTGCCTCTGGGTTAAGTTCAAAATCAAGGCACACTATTTACATTCGGGTTTCTTTATAGAAAGGGATGTTACCATTTCTGGTTTCGATGCGCTTTCCGACACCATATCGAAGATAATGGATAGTTGTCCGAATAGTGAAATTGTTGTTGTTTAATGTTCACAATTAATCCTGGCTTCGCCATTCGACCCATACGACTTCAGACGGCCAATATGCTGAGCTGTTCGCTGCTCAGAACCACCTATCGCAACTAGTGAATGAGCCAACACATATTTCGTGTATTTTAGGGAATCAACACAATACACTTTTTTTCACTTCAACTATACTTATGTCGAACTCATTCAGTTGTTCGTTTTAGACACAAACCATTGATCAAACAAATTTAAATTATATAGGTTTGATAGTAGGTTTGTGTCTAAAACGAACAACTGAATGAGTTGTTCGTTTTAGACACAAGCCATTGATCAAACAAAATTTAAATTATATAGGTTTGATAATAGGTTTGTGTCTAAAACGAACAACTGAACGAGTTCGACACAAGTCTATTTCACACCCTGAAAAGTATGAAGTGATTGTTAATGCGTCTCTCGGTAACTCGGATCATTGCACCATTTCCGCCTCCTTTTCATTCTTAAATCTTCGTAATGTCTCAGAAACAGCTACGAGACGCTTAAAATATATCTATGAAAGAGCTCGTTGGGCTGAGCTCAACGACTTTTTCCGGCATTTTAACTGAAAACTGTGTTTCCTAGACAATAATGTCAATGCTATGGGTAGAATGATAAAAACACCATTTTGCTAGGAATGAAAGCTTTCATTCCATCTAAACAAATCCTGATTAAACGTGGTTTAATCAGACATGCGAAATTGCAGTCAGATTCAGAGAGGAATCATTCAGTATCTGGCGTAGTAACAAAAACGCAGATACTGATTCGCTACGCAAAAAAGCAGCGTCTTCGTGCTAAAGTTCTTGCTGCCCCTTGGAAAAGTAAAAGCTTTTGGTCATTCATTAAAAGAGTAAAGTTTTTTTTTAACGGTTTATATATATTACTTAACTTCAATAAAATTGAACTAACAATAAGTAATCAAATCTTAACTCTAAAAATGTTTAATTTTTAAGTCCAGCCAATGTCAGACAAAAATATTTGTTTCAGCGGTTGGTTCTTTGGTTGTCTACGTCTCTCGTGTTCGGCTGAGAGCAAGAGTGTGATGGAAAGTATGGTAAACTTTCATCTTGTGAAGTATTTGCAGTCCAACAGCTTACTCAATGACCATCAGTATGGCTTTCGTAGGGGACGCTCTACGGGAGACTTACTGGCCTTCCTCTCGGAAATATGGTGCTATTCCATACACCACATCGTCAAAAGTAAGGCGGTGGCTCTATATATTTTCAAGGCGTTTGATAGAGTGTGGTATGGGGCACTTTTGTTAAAACTTGTTGCTTTTGGTATTGGTGATGTCTTCAACCGATTTATATCGAGCTTTCTCAAGGATCGCACTATAATAGTTGTTATAGATGGGGTCTCATCAAACGAGTACGAGATTAATTCAGGGGTACCGCATGAATCCGTTCTTTCACCTACCCTATTTTTTTATTTTCTTAATGACCTTCTCGGCCAAATTTCCTATCCTATCTACTCTTTTGCAGATGACAACAGCACCTGCCATTCATATTCATTCAGGAATAGGGTAAGCCTGTCGGGGATTGCGGCCATGCGGCTAAACATGAATGATACACTTAATCACGACCATCTCTGAATGGGGTCGTTCGAATAGGGTCTATTTTAATGCTCGTTAGACCCATTGTTGTATGCTTACGCACAGTCGCACGACCGAACTTGCTGCTCCATCTGTAATTATGGGTGGTGTTAATTTTTTTTATTTATTTATTTATTTAAATTTAGTCAATGGATATAATCCTTACAGACTAATAACATGATACTTATAATTATATAGAATTTATGAATTTAGAAAAATAATGATTTTTTGCTTTTTAACTTAAAGAAAAATCAACAAATTCAGACAAATAATTATATTGACGGCATAACCTCGTAAAAGGATCAGATATAGTATAATTAGATCTACAAAAGTTAATAACAAGAGGATTATAATGACGAGTACTACGACAAGGTATACTAAATTTAATAGAAATTCAGAGCAAATATTACCATTGATAAGGCTTAAGATAAAAGACACATTTAACATTGTACGACAACTTTTGAGAGTAGGCAGTTTTATTAATGCTAATCTACTAGTATAGGAAGGCAAAATTGTTGATGAGCTCCATCGAAGGCCACGTAAATAAGAATTGTTTTTGCACAGATTCAATACGAATATTATAAATGTTGTAGTATAGATCCCATAAGATTGATTCGTATTCTAAAATAGTTCTAACTAGAGACACGTACAGCTGCTTCACAATGTCAGGGTCAGAAAACTGTTTAGCGCACCGCTTTATAAAGGCAAGCACACCTCTAGCTTTATTTACAGCCAAGGTAATGTGAGAACGAAAATTTAGCTTAGAATCCAGTAAAATTCCAAGATCAAGAAATGAATCAACCAACTTCAACTGATGACCTCCCAAAGAGTAGTTAACTGCAATAAGACTTTTTCTCGAAAAGCATATGTATTTAAACTTCAAAAGTTCTTCATATTCTTGGCATGGAGATACAGTATTAAGAGCACAGAGATTTGTGGTGGATATGCATTACATGAGAAAATTCGTTCTTTAGCCAAACAGTTCATATGTGCAATAAACTTCCTGCAGAGGTCTTTTCTGTCACTTTCAATATGGGAAAGTTCAAATCGAATATTTACAAACGCTACTCACTCTATCCATCTCTATATCCATCCCATAACCAATTTTCCTAGCACCAGCACAAAGCATTGTATGAGTAGAGGTCCCTTGAATGCTGGTCCAAATTATATATAAACTTTAATTGTAATAAAAATTTTTTAAACTAAATTATACTGTTAAATGTAACCTTATTCCAATTTATATGAATAATAATAATGTGATGATTATATGTTAACATAATTTTGTTTATCGCAACCTAATTTAAGTTTAAAATATATAAAAATAATAATAACTTCTTTTCCATAACCATACATTATTTCAAAAAACATGATATTGTTCTTGCAACAATTACGTGTATATTAAAATCGTTGGAAATGATCCAAATTAACACTACTTCCGAACGCAAGATTTGCATTTTGTTGACTTCTCTGGAGCTTCTTTTTTTGCTGTGATGTACAATTTTTTTATGAACTATAACAATTGTAAGAAGTGTGTCCTTTAAATCGGTCTTTATTGTCCTTACCTCATGCTTGTTTTGTTTTTGTTCACCTCCTACTAATCCATTAATGTGTCGTCTTTCAGGTTCATAAAATATTGTTATTATTGAATTTAAACATGCTAAATAGTCATCGACATTAATTTCTTCGAAAAAAAAAACAATAATCCACAGACAAACCCAAAAGCTATTAATATCTTAAGTATATTTTTTTTATATGTGAACGGCTATAAAATTTAATTATTTTATATGAAATTCTACAAAGTTTTATTCGAATTTTTATTTTCAAAGTAATTAAAGCTGATAACGAAATAAGTAAATATATAAAGAAAATTCTTTCATAAGCGATGAACTTACTTATATTTTTACATAATAAACTTTCTACAAAAAGGTTTAAAATTTTTAATATTGATAATCTGAACTTTTATTTATTATTTAAAAGAGCTCATTTGGTATTACGAAAGAATAAAGTAATTAATCAGAATATTTTGAAGAAATTATATTTTAATTTAAACAAAGTTATTAGAATTATTCGGTTTTATGTTTAAATAAAATTTCTTTATATATCAATTGCTAATATTTAGAAAATATTAAATATTTTATATTTATTTTGTTTCCTTTATCCCACAATAAACAAATCTTTATTGATTTTAAGTTTTATGTCAATTTCTACCTTATTTATGTACGACTAAATAAAGATTCTTTTTAAGATTTACGACAATCTTGAAATAATTTTCACCTTGTGTAAATCTTTAAATGTTTAACAACCATTTGCTTGGGCAAATAAAATAAAGCAGTTATAATAAGGGTAATGGGAAATCCTTGCAAGTCGTTGAAAAGTGTTTCAGCTAGTCAAACATACAAACAAAATATTTATTTTGTTTACTCGTAATTTAATACAAATGTTCTTTCTGGCCTTTTGAATCTCGTACAATTTGGTACGTTCTTGCGGCATGACTATAAATTGAAATTCAACTATATAAATAAAAATAAAGTATACGCAGAAAATTTACACGCCGCATTAATAAAAATTAAGCAAATAAAAAGAAATTTAAAGGAATGAAATATAGAGAAAATCACTTTAAAAAATTCACTATATCTTCTATTGGAATGATATATATATATATATATATATATATATATACTAGAGTATCCAATCGATAACACGTTATTCGATTAATCGAAAAGCTTGTATGTATTATACTGACTGTACAGCTTAAAAAATATAACAAAGTTTTATCGAATGCTTTTTAAGCAAGAGATTAATTTTCGGGGGAGTTTAATTAATTTCCCCTTTTTTTGCATACTGTTATAGTGAATTGCCACAAGAAGTCTTGCAATCTTTACATTTTAGGTATACAATGCGTTTTTGCCCCTTTTTCAGGAAAAGGAGAAAAAGATCCACATAGCAAAGTATAAGAGCAATAAAATTTTGCACAAAAATGTTCCTCCAAGTGCTTTACGTAACAAATGCTGGACATATCTTATAACGAAATTGTAAGGATTATAGTATTTCCTATATCGAATCACTATAACAAAGTGCAAAAGGGCACAAAAACTTAAATAAAAAATTTTCGGTGGTGTTTTTGCTTTATACACGCAAAGAAAAAACATGTTTGATGCAACCATAACCAAAGAGCATCGTACTATTATTGAATTATATGGTTGGAGTCAAATCATACTAAATACTATTATGAAAATAAATCTGTTATAAATATAATATGTATTGTTGTCTTATATAACACTAATATGATTCATACAGCCTAATGTTTAATTGAATGTAAATATACCATGATTTAAATTAATCATATTACAGTGGACGTCCAATAGTACGAATTATATAATGTCAGGCCTTTTCGTAATGTTGGAAAATTCGTATTATTGGACTACAGATTTTCCTCCTTTTGTATAAAAAATTAGCTTCTTTTTGAATTTTTTACTTTAACGCAGAAAAAAAACAAGTAAAGAACTTCAAAGCAAAACTAAAATTTCATTTATATATATAAAAACGTACATGTTCTTTCAAAAAATACATTTATTCGTATTATCGAATAGCAAAAAACTCTTTTTATTCGTACTATAGAACAGCCGATGCAAAAAATTAGCCTTTTGTACCATTCGCACTATTGGAAATTCGTGGAAACGGAAGTACGTACTATTGGACGTCCACTGTATATTTGTATATAAAAATAGTATGATTCTAAATAACCATATACAGGTTGTTTTCTTAATTAGATTTTGATTAAAAATTGGCAGCAGCAAAAAACATATGTATAGATTTTTTTAAATTATATATAAAATAAAAATATTTTGAAGCTGAAATAAAAAGTATTATTTATTTTCACATAGATACATGCATAAATATGTATTTGTTGACACATGTTTTGAAAATCATTTCATTTTGAAATCGACAACTTTCAGAAAAGAATTCAACCAAAACGCGCACTTATTGCAGCTTTTCAGTTAATTTTTATGTCTCAGATATTTCAGATAAATTATCCAAACTAAGCTACGAATGCAGTAAATTGACCGATTAAAAGAACACTGTTTTTCAAAATTTTGTAATTTCAGAACATGTCCGAATATTATTTGCTAGCTTTTATTTGTTTTTGTTATTTTTATTATATTTTTTCTTATATATTATTTTTTCAAGTGACACAAAAAAAAACAAACCAAGAAACCTCTCAGTAAAACAAAAAAGCAATAAAAAATCATTCAACCAAAGGACAGAAGAAAAACTTTTTTTGGCAGCAAAGAGAAATGTCTCTTTTGTAACCATATCTTCATTGCAACCATATTTTATTGTTATAGAGCCATACTGTTATTGAATTTTTAAATATACCATGATTGTAGCTAGAATAAATTTAACAATAAATTCAACAATGTTGCAATCCACATGAATGCCAATAATGTCATGATTAAATGTAAAAATAAGTTTTTTGTCGTAAACTAATTAAGGTTCACAATTATTTAAAACAATAATAACTTATTTGCCACAACCATAAGTTATATCGGGATAACGGACATTGTTGATGCAACCACGCCACAACCATATCTTTTCTTTGCGGGTAGGTGTTTCACATTAATTCAACCTCATTTTACAATAACCTACATATAACATTTTTTATTTTAAAATAACTATATTTCATGTTGCTTTAATACTGCAGTAAAGTTAAGTCAAAATGAAGTTGATATTGACATCATCTAAGGAATCATGTTGAACTCAAGTTATTTCAAGTTAAAACAACCTAAATTTGATACTGAAATAAGACGACGAATCATGTTGAATCATAGCTATTTCAAGCTGAAACAACGTGAATTTGACATTAAAACAACACAAAGAATCATGTTGGATACTAGTTATTTCAAGTTCATATAACATGAATTTAATATAGCTATTTTATTAATTGTTTTACTTACGTTATGTGTATTCTCATAGTCATCAGAAACATTGGTGATTTAGTTGACTGCTTCAGTCAAGATTTGAAGTCCAGCTACTTGCTTGGTGTTCAAGGCGCTCACCACTGCAGCCACAATATAGGCAAACTTCACTTTAGATATACAGTAAATAAATACCATTATAAGTAACATGAATTTTATTTAAATTCAGCATTATTTAATTGATGATTTAACATAAAATTTTTTTGAAATTAAAGTTATAGTCATGTTGAATTAAAATGAAATTAAACTTTGGTAACAATGTTAATGTTACGGTGAAAAATATTAACTGCATGTTCGCCGATGTCGAAGGAGCCCTTTCTTTCGCACAAATTGTATTTAAAGCAAAAACAAATTCAAAAATTTTGTTATTGATTTAAGTGTAATTGTGTGAAAGACGGAACTCCTTCGACATCGGCGAACAGGCAGTAAATCAAACAGATTTAAGGTTAGACTAACAAATTTTGGTTTACAATTAATATGAAACAATGGCAATTTTTTCGACAATTTGTCGACTATTTACATCAATCATGTCAAATTCTTTTCAATGAGAGGGCCAAATTCTTCGAAAACTATAGTCTAAGTCCTCTTGCGGGCCACATTTACTTTTCAAATTTTAAATTAGAATTTTGAGTGGAAATTGAATATAAATAATTCACAAAGAAAAGAAACAAAAAATGTATAGAAATATATTTATTAATAAAAAGAATATGAATTATTTTTTGCTGGTTATAATGTAGTGCTTGTCATTTTTCAATTCATCAAAGTCTGGAGTTAAATTTTTGCTTGATGTAATTTTTAATATCGATGCTAAATGCTCTTCAGTTAATCTGGCTCGCTGCGCAGTTTTATTCATCTTCATTTGTGAAAAAATCTGTTCAAAAATATATGTGCTACCAAACTGCTAGTGTCACTAAAGATATGACAGTAGTCAAAATTCAATATGTTATTTTGTGAAAACTAAAAAAAAGTAGGCGAACTATTTTAAAATGGGTATCATTGAACAGGTATTCGAAAATAGTCTTTTGGTTTCTCTTATCATTTTTCATTTCGAATGACCATTTGGAATCTTTAACAGTTTAAAGTTAGTTAACAACCAAACAACCCAATTGCGTAAAAAGTGAATTTTAAACAAAGAATCTAAAACCAAAATGTGTACTTAACTGAAAATAAAATAAATAAAAAGTTTTAATTAAAAAAATCGAAAAACCCGACTGCGTAAAAAACTAAAAGAAAAAAAAACAAGTTCAGTGTGCGGAAAATAGCGACTTTTACAGTCGGGAAGCATTAAAAATTTAATCTTCAAATCTTCACAATAATGATTCCCAGATGTAAAAGTCGCTATGTTCCACGCACTGGTTATGCCAACGTCCGCCAGTTTGACATGGCTAATTTAAAATTACACAACACGAACATAAGAAAGATAAGTTCAGAAATGTGCGATTTTGGGTCGTACACGAAGGGTTCCGTACGAATACACATATCTATATCATTTTCCGTCTTTGCTCCTTTTTTCCTTTTGGCAGTTTTTTTGTTGTCCTTTTTGTTTAATGTTGGTTTTTTTACTTTTTAAGTTATTTTTCGTTGTTTTGGCTATTTTTTTTTTTTTTTTGGTTTCGGCGCTTTTTTCATTTTCGTAATTTTTTCGTGATTTTTTCGTTATTTATTTCGCGATTTTTCCTTTTTTGCAATTTTTTTTCCCAATTTTTTTAGTTTTGGCGGTTTTTTGGTTCTGGCGTTTTTTGACGTTTTTTTTCGTTTTTTGACGATATTTTTATTTTTGTTGTCCTTTTTGTTGAATTTTGTTTTTTTTTAATTTTTAAGTTATTTTTCGTTGTTTTGGCTATTTTTTTATTTTTTTTTTGGTTTCGGCGCTTTTTACAATTTTTTTAGTTTTGGCGGTTTTTTGGTTCTGGCGTTTTTTGACGTTTTTTTTCGTTTTTTGACGATATTTTTATTTTTGTTGTCCTTTTTGTTGAATTTTGTTTTTTTTTAATTTTTAAGTTATTTTTCGTTGTTTTGGCTATTTTTTTATTTTTTTTTGGTTTCGGCGCTTTTTACATTTTCGTAATTTTTTCGTGATTTTTTCGTTATTTTTTTTGCGATTTTTCCTCTTTTGCAATTTTTTTGCCAATATTTTTAGTTTTGGCGATTTTTTGGTTCTGGCGTTTTTTGACGTTTTATTTTCGTTTTTTGACGATATTTTTAGTTATAGCGATTTATTTTAATATCGGCGCTTTTTTCAGTTTTGGCGCTTTTTTCGGCTTTGGGGATTTTTTTTCGGTTTTTGGTGATTTTTTAGTTTTAGCGACTTTTTTTTTGGTTTTGACAGTTGTTTTGTTCTGGCGATTTTATCGGTTCTTGGCGATTTTATCCAGTTTTGGCGCTTTTATTTATGTTTTGGTGATTTTTTTAAATTATTGGCAATTTTTTTCGTTTTTGAAATTTTTTTAATTTTGGAATTTTTTAGCTTTAGCGTTTTTTAAAATTTCAAGATTTTACCTTAATTTTTGATTAGGGAGTTCACAACAGCGCTCTAAAATGTGTCTTAATATAACGATGTTTTAATTTTAGTCTTTTATTATGGGTTGGCAAGTTTGTTGTTTTTGTTTTGTCTGTAAATGAAATTTACCACCAGATGACAATTTTAAAAGTCCAAGAAGCATGATTTTTTCAATGCGGCAATATTTTAAATAAAGAATTTGTGCGTGGTTTAAGTGTGTTGGTGATTCTTTGGCTTGTTGATAGGTACCAAGCACTAACGTGCTTGTGTTGTTGTTTTGTTTGTTGTGTATTTTAAGTTCGTGTTCTATACATGTAAATAGTGAGAAATATTCGGCAAACTTCGTCGTTATTTTTATTACTTTAATATGCTGTGCTTTGTATCGTTGCTCACAATGAAATGTTAAGGCTGTAACGATATTGCTATTTCCAAATTTTAAGATACACATTGTGAATTCCCTAAATGTTTTAAATATCAGTATTAATTTTTGTAGTCTATTCTACAGACTACACTAATTAACACGAACTTTGAAAATTTAATTTGTCTGTATATTACATTAGTAATTTAGAACACCCTTTAATTTTTAACTGGCATATATTTGTTGTTGCAGTGACCAACGTTTTACATATTCTGTGAAAATTTCTGGTCTGTAGATTTTACGGTTCCCGAGAAAACAGCCTGTGTCAGACAGACGGACTGACAGACAGACAGACGGACAGCGTAGCGAAGCCCTAAAACACAACAAGAAGTCACACAGCTGAGTACAACAGTGCATTGTAGCTATGAACAAAGAAAATAAACCCCAAACACACTTAAGCAACAAATTGTTCCTCATAAATTGAATATGATTTCTAGTGAAGATTGCGACATGTTGGTTTTACATTGGTGTTTTTTTCAGCGTGGTGAAACTTTAAATCTGCCTAAAATCAATTCCAGGTGTAAACTTGCAAAAAAACATCGAATCATATCTCCTTTTTTTGGTATCATTTTGCAAGGATTACTTGTTAGAACGTTGTTATTCTGAAAATTTTTGATTTTGTTGAAAGTTTACCCTGGTAAGCCAATGCTTAATTAGATATTTGCAGTGTTGCTAAACTCTTGAATAATCGTTTGCCGCCAAAAACTAAATATTTTTTCCATCATTGTAAATCTATGCATATAGAAAGATGCGTATTCATCTTAAACTTTCTTTTAGAAACTCAATAGAAATAATTTACATTGTATTCATGTCATTTAAAGTGATAGATTCTGCACATATAAAGTTCCAGAACTCGAACCACATCGCAAAATCAGATTTCGAAATGTCAGCAAAATAGGCTTCTGTTGCACAGAGGGGCAGAATAAAAAATTTTGGAAGTAAATAAAATAATTTTGAACGAAAGCTCACATCGAAATAAGAAAAGGTTTATTTATTGTCCGTTAAAATCAAAGAAGTCTCAAATGATAATTCTTAAATTTTATTGAAAACTTCCAGGTTATCCATTATATTTTCACAAAGTTACAAATGATTTCACTCTCGTGATTAACTGCATCATAAATTCGCCACGTTTTATTGAGAATATACTTTCGCTCATTTATTGCGTGTTTACAACAAGCACTTTGCAATATTCGCAATGGCGCCCACAATTTTATATACTGTTGTAATTTTACAATTTAACCAATATACACATACATACATATACATGAATGGCAGCAACAGTAAAACCAACAATATTACTTCCTTTATTTTGGTTTATGGCAACATGTGTCGGATCTAAAATAATACCGGCCATAAGTCGTTAAACAAATAAATTTTCATTTTAAGATTCCATCAAAAAGTTTGCCAAGTAAAAGGCATTTACAGCCATAGTAACAGAAATAATCAGAAAAACATAAATAAATATTTGCTATTGAAATTGTTGTTACTTTTAAATGTCCATAAACAACGTGCCTGAAAACACTTGCATAAATAAAGAAAAGGATAAAAGAGCTCTTGAATATAAAATGGTTTTAAAGCAATTTAAAGTCTCTCAATTATATTTTTTAGACTAAATTGAATTTTTTATACTTTCGCGGCGATGATTTTGCGACCGTTGTTAAAGGAAAAGTTCTTCTAATACTGGACATTCCAAAGGACAATGAAATGAAGGTTGTTTAGCGTGACCAAATTAAACAATAAGAACAGTATGTAACAATATGATTTTATCAATTAAGTTATTAGTTTTAGTCGAACTGTATGGTTTTGTATCTGAAGAAATTTTATTATTTTTGGCTTGACTTTGGTTTTAATTAAATTTTTCAATTAAATTATATTTTTATTTAGAGATAAATGTGAAGCTTGTAGACAAACAAACATTTTTGACTGCACGGAGGGTTGTACTGACATGTTTCGATAGCACTCGCTATCTCCCAAGAAGTCGAGCCATAGTCAATGTGATCAGGAAGATCTAAGATATGCACCGACATCGTCATTGTCATTGCATACGCTACTGTGTCCATGCACATGAGCCATTTAGTCTAACCGCCAAGATCATGGCCAGTTGTTTGATCATGAGATGAGCAAAAATACAATGCACTATGGTAAACAGTGCTTTGGATAGTGTAGTGCGAGGTGCAGTAGTAGTCATCAAAGCAGTTGTTCGAAGATCTTTTTCAATTATTTTAGAGTATATGATTTTATTTAAGGAAGTCTACCAGACGACAGCACCATTTAAAAAAGCCAGCGGAAGCTTGTGCGACTTACACCCCATCTATTGCTGGCTATCCTTTTGTAGGCGTGTCCAGTGTCCAGTATAATACCAGTACAGTATAACACCAAGGAAGTTCGCGCTATCACATAACCTAAGGGTGACTCCGTTAAGAGTCGGTAACATAAAAGTCAGTGTGTTGTATTTTTTCGTAGAGAGAACAAAGTCTGTTCGTTGAGGGTTAGCACTGAGCTCACTTGCTATGCTTCATCTACTTATGATTCTTAGTGCCGACTGAAGATGCTGAGATAGACTGTCTAGAATTTACCAGATACTGCCACTTTAAGATCAACTGATGGAGTCTAATTTCATCAAAGCGAGCCGGTTTTGAATAGTAGTCTGCCCCATCTATAAGGAAATTACCCTATTAGTCAGAAGTCCCCGGACATAGCTAATTGTTGACCGATCAATGTTTGGTATTTTAAGTGTCATAATAATTGTTTTAGATCTTACATTGTTCAAGGCACCTCCTATACCAATATAAATTATTTGTGTGCCATAGATTTTTCAACAAAACGAAAGAGCGAGTAAAATGCCATCTCAACTGATTTGCCCTCCGTGTAGGAGTATTGGGAAGTTGATAGACGATATAAGCAGCAGTTACCTGATATCGCTGCGAAGAATACACAAATGTTGTCGCAATAGAACCACAACAATGTCTTTTTTTCTCATGTAAACTATTAGCAAGATTTATTGCCCTTCAAAATAGTAAGTGAAATTTAATGCTTTTCGAATTGTTAGATATTTGTTTTTGCTTAGTTTGCCAAAAAACTTATTCAAGTTTCTTGTAAGTGTATGAGAAGAAACTATACATGGCGAAAAGAAATGGTATCAATGATTGATGGCATGTTAGTTTTTTGAAAACATAAGATGTTTTATTGAATAAAAAAAAATTAAACAGAACTAAATAACAAAAACTAGAAAGAATTCCTAAACACAACTGATTTTTAACTTTGACATTGACATAACGATTGACACGTCAAGGATGTGATTTTATTCTGAGGAAACTTTATCCTTACAATAAGTTTTTGCTCTAATGGTTTTGTTTAGCTAATCGTAAATTTTTTAAATAAATTTTTCTAAGATTTTATTCTTGTCTCTTAGTTTCTCCTGTTGGAGTTTGTTTGTTTGGTTTTCTTCGAACAGAAACAATTTTTTTTCACATATGATTGGTCCGTCTTGTAATGGGTGACTTTTTCATTTTGAAGTTAAGTTCGAAATCATGTTGAAGTTTTTGATGGAAAATCTTTGACAAATCACTTTATAAGCAAGTAAAATATTTGCAGTAACATTATGTTTAAATTAAATTGGAGATATTATTTAACTTGATTGATATAAGAAGAAATGAAAAATTTACTTGGAATATATGTATATATTTTTTATTTTCCAAGGGAAGTTGGCAAAGCTCATACTGGCAGATGGAAACTATTAATTTGTTGCTTTATATGGGGCAATGACGACATATACGAGATTCATCAGGTGGCAATACATCGACAAAAGTTCTGTATGATATTATTTAAGGGCAATTAGCACAATTTATCTGCACATTTTCAATAATTAAATTGATGAGGACTTCACTATCACCGGCGAATAATGTAAAACAAAACAGGTGCCATTCGAGTTGCTTGACGAATATCAAAATTTTTAATAAAAACAAAGCAAATATATACTTAATATTAAGTGAAATTCACTTAATTCTGATTATTATCAACATTTGTTCATAAATTTTCTTGATGTATGGCTTATTATTTTCTTGGTACTTCTATCTTTCTAATTAATAATAATAATGTAAAATCTTTGCTCTTTAGATTTATTTTACGATAAAACAACTAATTTTATATGAAAAATTTTGTTAGCCGCTAATTTCGGTTGCAACTATAACAACAAACTTATATGTCACTGACTTAAAGATAATTTTCTATTTTCTCATATCTGTTCTATTTTCGGACAATCGGACAAACCGTTCTCGAGTTATGATGAAGTATATTTTCGTAGCCGCTGTATATCAGGAATTATATTAGTCATCGCCATTAAACAAAATCTGTACATGATAGAAGAAAACTGAAAACAAACCATTGAGTGTTCCATATATTTGAATGTGAAGAACCAATTTTTGTTTGCATATTAGAGTTATTAGAAAATTTATTGTGAAAAATTAGTCTTACAGTAACGAATTATAAAAAAATCGACTGTCAATGCAAATGTAGAGCATATTGAGCAAGTAAATGAATGAATAAAGAAAATGATGAATGAATGAAGAAAAAAATAATATCAACGTTAGCACCCTCTAGGGGTATTAATATTGTTAATAGAATGCGTTTAAATGGTATTTGACTCATTTATTTACAAGACCGTCTGGATTGCTGTATACATGAACTATAAACGCAAAAGCCTGATTCTCATTCTAAAAAGTAACATTTTGTGTTTTTTCTTCTTTATTTTTTTGTTTACCAATTTAACTCAATAAAACATGAGAAGGTAGCATTCATATTATAGTTTTCGCCTCATTCAATGGGTTGTGAAATAAATTTATATTGTTCGATTTTTTAAACAGATAATGTTCTCTATATCGTTTCTCCCTTCCAATGTTGTTAATTTTTGTTTACCGTCCTGAAATTTATAGATAAATTCTATTTAAGAATATTGTTAACGTAACGCTCAATACATTGTTATACGAATTCAATATTTTTTCCGAACACACTCTAGTTTTTGAATTTAAAACAATTCGCATATATAATCTTCAATAAGTTTTACCATAAAATAATTAGTTATTCACTAAAAATTTCAAGTAAATTAAAAAAAATATGGACAAGACCCAATACATTTTTTTTAATACAAACCATGATTGATAAATGAAACGTATTGCAATATAATACTATTTAACAGAGTTCACAAAACTTTTGAATGTTCAGAAGTACAAAGTTACGCTGTTATTTTAATGTATTTTTTTAATGCAATTTCATTAATTAAATTGAGTAATGTAACGTACTATGAGAACGTAACGCTCAATACACAAGACTGCGGGTAAGAAAAATAAAAAGAGTTATTATTAATATTTTTTAAAAATTTTATGTGTGAAATAAGTGAAGCAAATGCAAAGATTCTAAAACAGTTATGAATTTAATTTCTTTTTTGATAAATGAACTCTTTCTTAATGTGGAAAATCTACAGTATGCAATACTGACACGCCATTTTGTATAAAGAGAGTATACAATTTTTTTCGTCCTTCGTTTTAACACATAATAGATGGATATTAAATCATGATAAAGCAGTTTTCATTTTAAAATTTATGCGTATTTTATGAAATAAATTATTTCATACTTTCAATGGACATGAAAAAAGCATTTGAAATGAGAATCACACAAGAATAAATATGTGAATAAATATAGCTCTCACAAATATAAATAATTCTAACAGATAGCAGCCACATAAAAAGTGGAATTTGCAAGTACATGATTGCTGGTGAGGCGCTTATCGCATTCCGCAAATGCATATTTTTTAATAACCAGCGAGCAGTTCGCATTAAAACACTGTGCTTGAATTTGCAACTTTTTTAAGGGTGCTGTTGGCTGAATAGTTAGCACGTTTAGCTACAAACCCTGAGGTCTTGAATTCTAGACCAGTTTCAGGCAAGCCAAACAACATCATGAATTTTTCTGATGTGCATTGGTGTGTTATAGCCCTACGGTAAATGGAACTGACACAAAACAAGTCACGCGACCGGTCCCCAGGTGGTAGGGACCAGTCCGAGTTCTAACACTTCCTATGAAGCGGACCAGCGACTTTTACATGGGGATGGCCTAGGATGGGGTTAATTGATACTTTGTATGCACCTTGTAACTTGTCTCTGAACTATCTTTTGGAGTCCTAATGGGTGTCGAATAATATAGATTTTATATATATATATTATTCCAAAATTCAGCTGTAATTATCGATTGATTTATTTTTTTATTGCTACAAATCCAACTAGAAATTGTATTTTATTTCTTAGCGGTGTCTTTGGTGGGACTCGAACCAACAACCTTCGGCATGACAGGCTAGTACACTACCCACTCGACCACAGGGGAGCTTATATTTCAATGTTATAAATACCAGTTAAGCTGGAGTTAATATTTGAATATAGTTACGAAATAGGTTCCTGAGTGGCATGGCAGTCTCATTGAAGTGAGACAGTTAATATTTTATGTGATAGGCCTTAGATCCAGGATGCATCGAATTTGTTCAGTGCCGTTTACTACATTACTAGCCGGAATACCAACTAAATTGACTGAAAATGGTTAATATGTGACCATTTACACAATATGTCTTTTTTCATCATTCACTACTCCTTAATTTTGGTACCAGTCTCATTTTCTCAAGTCATACGACGAGTACTTTTGGATTAATTGTCACCAAATTTTCCGCAGGGTGCGTTGGTTGGTGTTGTACTGTTAAAGCGATGAAGGCGTAGCACTGATCACTTAAGCAGTACCGGCAGCGATTAATACCAACATATCCTAATGCACTTCATAGCACCCTCCTTCGTCGGTATTGTAACAGAACTGTCGGCGAAGTAAAAGAAGTAATAATGGCTACATATCTTAAACAAATTAATGCCTCTACTTGACACCTGAAGGGCTGCAATACTTCTTTACGAAAAAAACGCGCAATAGCAGAGTTGTAAACCGACCTGTTCTCTTTACACTATCATTTTCCCACAGAAGGTAACACATTATATAATTAACTGGTAAGTATTAATTGCCTGATTGTGTTACTTCTCTTAAAAAAACAAGCTAGGAACCATACTGTTAAAGATAATTTTAGTACGCTGATTTTAATTGTGTTAGAGGTTTTTTGAAGTTAGCTCTGGTATTCGCATTATACGCTATTGCAAATTAATAGGATAAAGTGTCACAAAAACGATATTTTTATACTTTTGCGAACATTTTTTGAATGTAAAACGGTTGAATAAACACAACAATACGCAACACTTTGAATTTTTCATGAAAAATCTACTTTTTTCTTAAAAATTTTAGTAAATTTTGAATTTCAGTTACCTAAATTCTTATAAATTTACATAAAACAAACTTTTACTGTAATATTTATTCACGAAAAATCGCTTTTTACAAAAAAAAATTAAAAAAAAACATTTTTTATAAAAGAAATTCACAAAATATATTATAATTAGGGCGTGGTCTTTCATGCAAATGCATTTTTTTTGTGGTGAGATATATAGAGGTATTGACGTTATATTTTTGTATAGTTTGCAATAAATGCATATATTTGTAGTTATAAAATTTTTTTAATGCATATTTCTCAATTTAAAAAAAATATTAATATGGCAATTATGGATGGCAACTCAGCCTCAGTTGGGTTGCCAGTTGCTGAAAATTATACTACTGACGGCAGCGCCGGACTAAGGGTGGAGCGAGTGGAGCGGTCGCACTAGGCGCCGTATGCCAAAGAGCGAGAAAAAGCCAAATGTGAAAACCAGTTTCTAGCGCATTTGTATTTATTTATTATATAAATAAATTTTTTCATTTTTTTTAAATTGCCCATTATTTAGAGCGACAAATATCATATATGAACGAAAATTATCGTACATCCTTCTAAAAAACGTCAGGAGGACTATTATTAATTTTCTAATCGGCTCGATTTACAGAACAGGGCATGTTATTAAATAATAATAATAACACGCTGTTACAAAATACAAAGTCTTTTTTAGTCGTGACAAACGACTAAGTACGAATTGTAGAAATAGTCTAGTAGATAATTTTGTAATTTTAAAAATTGCAACACACCCCCAAAATCGGAACTTATCAATAAAAAATAATTTTTTGGGACTTCACGGACAAAACAATTTTCACTGCGTTGTTTCTACACCGATTTTCAATTTTTAAATTGTGTCGAATTGATGTGGACTTAAGCTTTCCGAGTGTGTGTATGTAAAACAATTTATTTTGACTTATATTTCATAGAAATATCATCATAATAAAAAATAAATAAATTGTACCGATTTTTTCTTTTAATTTTACCACATCTCTTAACATTTAATTTACACCCGAACCTCGGCTTATGCGATTGATCCGATAAAACGATAAAACGATACACTGGCGTCATATAAAATCTACTAATGCGTTCCTCAATTTAAAAATAACGCATAAATTTAAATTGATTTATGAAAAGTTAAACAAAATCGCATAGAAAAAGTCAACATAAAATTTATTTCATTAAAAAAAAAAACAATAGAACAAATGAACAAAAACAGTAAAATTGTTAATTTTTTTAAAAACAATTTCAGCATCAGTCTCGCTAAAGTACTCCAAGTCACTTCCATCAGTAGAATTTTCATTAGAGCTTGCCGTCATAGAATTATACTGTCGTACGAAGTAATTTGTTATCAGACCTTGTGGCGCAGATGTTTAGTTGCTTATACATATCCTCGAAAAGTATAGTTTATTTCACGTTGGAGCTTTCATGCTCTTTCCATATCTGGATCCAATATTATCTGGGGTTCAATATTTTCCTCACAGTCACCTTCGCAATGATTTTCCTCAAAATTACCTGCAGTAGTTAATAAAATAATGTCGTTGTCAGATAATGGCTCTTCTCTGAGTCATTGCTCTAAATACTACTCGTTTAGAGAATCAAATCCTTCACCTCCATTTCTGCGACCAATTGCTAAAATTTCAACACATAATGGGGATATTTTAACTTTCGTATTGCCACCAATATAATCTGGTCATACAGCTTTTAAGCAAGCTTTCAGAGTATGTGGTCTTATTTTGGACACAGCAGATGCAACTTGAGCTATGCAATTAAAATTTGAAAATTTTTTCCATGTTTCATTTAAAGATAATTGCTCATTTTCAATTTTATTTCAAATAAATTGATGTGTTTTTCATATAATAATTTTTAAAAGTGCCAATTATCCCCTGGTCTAGAAGTTGGAGAAAGCATGTAGTGTTGGGTGGTAAAAATTCAACACGTATGTTTGGATGATCTAAATGAGTTCTAAGTTTAGACTTTTGTTAGGCGTTATAATTACGTAGACTAACTATGTAAAAAAGAGTATTTTACTTTTTTTATTTATTTGTTTTTCTACTTTTTATTTTTTTTTACCGCATAAATTTTAATTCGCACAAAACGAGCTCGCATAAAACGAGTTTTGGGAGAACTTTGAACTGGAAAAAACTCATATGAAAATATTGAAAAAGGTAAATGATGCCTATTGTTAAAAAAAACCAGCTTCAAAACTTCTTCCATACTTTGTATATAAAACTAGGAAGTTAATGAAAATAAAAAGCGTTTTCATATTTTTAGCAGGCTGCCAAGATTGTCGATAGATAAATGAAAAGAAATAAGAAGTCAAGCAAAATTATTTATCAAGCCAAATGAAGACAATAATAAAACTTTAAATCAGTTTGAAAAACAGGTTTGTGAAAAAATGTTTTCTGTAGACCTATCTGGCAACTAGCAACTGAGAACTGTCAATTTCAGTTGCTATTTATTGCCTTTCTAGCAGCCATTAATTTTCAGTTGCCAATTGGCAGCCCAACTAAAGTTCGGTTGCATTAAGTAATAGACCCAATTATGTTTGTTTTATGTTTCTTTTTCTAATAATAATTAAAAATTTAAAAATATATTTTCATATTACTTTAGTTTTGCTACATTGTTCGTAGGTAAATGCATATTTTTGCGCATAGTTTTAATTTTTAAGCGCTTAACAAATGCACCTTCTTAAGCGCTTAAAATCAATTTCTAGTTGTATGAGAGTCCGAGCCCTGATTAGAATGCTCTTAATATTTACTCAAATTAACTAAATTTGAATCTGAAAATCATGCCAAAAGTATAAAAAAATTATTTTCATGGTAATTTAATGGGAACATTTTTAGTCCTGAATATCGTAAAAACTAGAGCTAACTTTGAAAAACTGTTAACACCATTGAATTCAGCGTACTCGAATTAGCTTTGCCAGAGTGAGGTGCCCTGCTTGTTAAATTTTGTGACTAGCACAGTGTGAGTGATCGAATGTAATTTTGCAGCTATATAGGAATTTGCGCACTAAATAAAAAGTTCTAATGGAATTTGGAACTTTCCCGCTCTTTTTTGTGATCAACACGTTCTCCTTAAGAATATGTACAGTAATCCCTTAATTTACGTCGCCCTGATTTACGTTGTTTCGGTTTACGTCGTCACATTTTGTGTACCTTTCAAATTTGATTTGCGTCTCCATTCGATTTGCGTTGATAAGTTTTTTGTGCCTTCCAAATTCGATTTGCACCGCCATTTAAGTTACCTCGCCTCAGTTGCTTACAAATTATTAGCCAAACCCGGGGAGTCCGAAAGTTTAGCGAACATCTTTGTTTTTTCGGAGTTTTTGTGCGGTGGTAGCCAGCGTTGCCAAGACCAAAAAATTTTTGTAACCAAAATGTTAAAAAAAGGTAACCAAATGCGAAAAAAAGTAACGAAAATTTTTTTCAGTACAATATATAATTATTATAAAAGAATATAATTGGGGGATTCACAACGTAGTCATAAAGTCATATGTTTTAAAATAATAACACGAAAATATATGACTGTGTGAGCAACCCCTCATAAGTTAGTGTGCTATTTCAAATTTGTATCAGCTGATAAAAAAAAGCAATTATAAATACTTGAAATCAGAATGCTAAGAACAAGTGACAAAATTTAAATAATAGCCAGTTTGTTTTTAAATTATTCAACTTGTTAATAAAGTAAATAAAACCCCGCTGAATATCTTTTAAGCTCTTAATTTTTAATTAAAGTAAAAACAAATTTCAACGCACACAGAAAGTGAAATTGTTCAAATACATAAACGAAACCAGCTGTTGCCGGCGACTGAGCCGACTAATTTTCCACGCGGCTGCTAGTAGAAAAACGTTAGTTGGCTGCCAGCCAGCTAAAGTATACAAACAAAATTTTCTCACATGCATATTTTTAAATGTCTCGATTTTTTATTTTTACTTGTTACGCAGCTATAAAAATATAATTTTTTATTTTTACTTGTTACGCAACTATAAAAATCTAATTAAATGTGAAGTTGTAAAACTGTGAACAGTTTTAGGACATGCTTTACTGCATATTACATACATTCATTTATATCAACGGCGGCGGATTGTAAATATTATCAACGGCTCGACGTTCGGCTCAGATATTTACTGTGTAGTTATGACAAAATAATAAACACAGCACAAAAAGTCTTATTATTTTAGGACTTTTTTGTTTGAAGCACAACAACAATGTTTTTAAACTATCTTAAAATATTAGAATTTTATGACATTATGACATGATAAGACACCTTGTGAATACCCCAAATATATGTAAATGAACCATTACATTTAAATTTGCACTTCAGTCTTATACCACATCGACACAATTTTGAATATTTCAGAGATAGATAATTCTTATGTATTTTCATCTGCCGAATTCAGAAATCACCATAAAAAATTCTGATTAGCTTTTTAGGATATAGTGACTTTGATATATTAATATACTACATAATTTTTTGTATTCTTCGCATCATATTTCCAGACCTGTTCTCAAAATAATAAAATAATTTATGACTTATTAATATACTCAAAATATATTTGTCTTGAGTGGAATTTCACTTATGTGACTTTCAGGATACCTTACTTGTATTGCCGGGATGTTGGAAATTGTGTGTTCTTACTTAATCCTTAAAAATTAAAAAAAATATATATAAAATTTTAACGGTAATGAAGTGTTTTTTTTTTCAATGAAAAAGTGAAATTCATTGAGGGTACTGAAATACTAAGAAAACAACTTAAACATTCAAAAAAATTTATTCATACGGAAGTAGTACAAAAATAGTACTCTAAAGAAATAAAAAAAACTTGTAAAAAGAACACTATTATTGTACGACTTAAGCATGTAAAAAATTTTTTGAAACTTCAAGCTATTTTCTAAATATATCTGGATCCTCTCAATGGATTTACAATTGTCATCCAAAAACTTTTTCATTGGAATATCTATTTCATGCCACTTGTTAAAATGGAAATTTTATTGACGTTTTAAAAGCTTTAAGGACTAAAAAACACAATTTCGAACATTCTGGCAATAACACTAAGGTATCCTGAAACTCGCATGATCAAAACTACACTCAAAAGAAAGATATTTTTTTGTAGATTAATGAACCAAAAATTGTTTTATTATTTTGAGAAACCGTCTGGAAGTATGATGCGAAGAATACAAAAAAAAAATGCTGCAATATATGAAAATATTAGTCAATATATCTTTAAAGCTAGAGCTAACCGAGAAATTTTACGATCATTTCTGAATTCAGCAGATGAAAATACATAAGAATTATCTACTTTGATCTCCGAAACATTTTCATTATTGTGGAGTGTTATTAGCAATAACAAAAAAAAAGTTCTTAGTAATAAAAATAAAATGTAATTTAATTGTATTCGTTAACAAAAAATATGACTGGATAGATAAAGTATTAAGATATAAAAATTTTTTAATATTAAAATATATCTCTGGCAGACCAAACCTAACGGGAATCGTTTCAATTTATGCAAAATTTTTAAATTGCATTATAGAGCTAATCGTCTTAAAATTAAGTTTATTATTCCAGCATTTAGTATTGACAAAACTTAGCTGCGAAAATATCCTGTCAGCAGCCGAGCTGTGTGGAATGACATTAAATCAAAATTAAAAATTAGTTAAATCGCCAAAACGTTTTCGTTCAAATCATCAAAGCATTTTTTTGGAGACAGGTATGCTGCTTTGTGTAATGCTATGTTGATGATTCAGCAGTGTTGTCTTTACAACGTCACAAAAACTCTCAAATTGTGGTAGTTTATAACGATAGTTAGTTATATGCAAATTTAAAAAACTATATAAAAAATTGTTATTTTTGTATTGAAAAAAGTAACTAAAATGGGAAAAAAGTGCACAAGTACACACTGAAAAAAAAGTAACCAATTTTGGTTCCATTTATACATGCATGCATTTTTATTTTGTTTGTCAAACGCAGTCGACTAAAATATAATGAAGTTCCTATTTACGTCGGCGAAATTTTCGTCTCAATTAAAAAAAGAAAAATTACATGGAAATCCAATTTTTATTAAGTGCAATATCAAATTCGATTTACGTTGTTTCGAACTACGTCGCCATTTTCCGTAACCAATCGCGACGTAAATCGAGGGACTACTGTACATCCATTTGTAGTCGATGCACCAGTGAATCGCCTTACAGAGAAAATCCTTTATGTAGCCAAACTGTTCGTATGAAGAATACACTATCTGCATTAATGTTTCCTGTCACCTTCAATGTTGGAAAGTTCAAATCAAATGAACACGATTACTATTCCCTCCATATGCAATTTCTCTAGTTCCAGCACGTAGCACGGGGTCATCCCCTGAGTGCTGGTAAGAAATTTAAGAAATTGAAGTCAGGATGAAAAGAATAGCGAATAGAATGCGCTTTGGTGATGGGAGATGTGGTGCATGCCGAAAAATTAGCACACTGTTTCAGCTGTACCAATTGTTGGAAATGGTGTCTCTTCCTTTGAAATGTTTACTAAATTGTTACATGTTTCTAAATTAAATTATTTCTTTATGAAACATTAATTTAATTCAATTAATTACTAAACTAGCGAACTGTAGTCTGATTAACATTTCATAGATTTTAATACATATACATATCTACATATTTATATAAAGAATTAATACATTTTTCCGTTTAAAAATGAATTCCCTTTAATATCAGCTGCATTTATTAACTGTTTGTTGTATAAAAAACATGTTTGTAATTTTTTACGTTTATTTTCTATTCACCCTTTTTCATTAGCTCATTTTATTGACGTGAATTAATTAATCTAATTATAATTTATGCAATGTAATTTATGATTTAATTATAAAATCATATTTACTAATACCAGTATTGTATAATTGTTTGATATGGATTTGAATGATAAAATTTATAATTAGGCTAAGGTTCGTAACGTTATATTCAGAAAGAATTGGGTATGATTAATATTCCAAGGAACAATGGAAAAATTAACATCAACTTAATTTTTCAACGTACACAGCAGAACAGAGTAGCGCCACTTTCGGAAGCCGCTACACTTCCATCGTCAGTGCTCACGTGTATTTGCTATCACCACTTGTCAGGTGGCTCTGTTGAATGTGATTTTAATTCTTATATATACAACTTTTTCGCGAAAATTGAATACGAGAATTAAATCACTCTCAAGCTGATATTAAAGTGCACTTTCCCAGCGTTGCCATCGGTTTATTTTTCTTCATTCCCATTTTTCTGATTTTTGTTCTACTCAAGACAAACTTTTTTGGTTTGATTTTATACTTAAGTATATATGAACATGTAAACATGTGAAAAGCTCAAGCCAGTAGCTAATTGTTTTATTAATATGATTATTTCGAACGTATTTGCTTTGTGAATCTAAATTGATTATTAGGCTAAGGTTCGTAACGTTATATTCAGAAAGAATTGGGTATGATTAATATTCCAAGGAACAATGGAAAAATTAACATCAACTTAATTTTTCAACGTACACAGCAGAACAGAGTAGCGCCACTTTCGGAAGCCGCTGCACTTCCATCGAAAAAGTTGTATATATAAGAATTAAAATCACATTCAACAGAGCCACCTGACAAGTGGTGATAGCAAATACACGTGAGCACTGACGATGGAAGTGTAGCGGCTTCCGAAAGTGGCGCTACTCTGTTCTGCTGTGTACGTTGAAAAATTAAGTTGATGTTAATTTTTCCATTGTTCCTTGGAATATTAATCGTACCCAATTCTTTCTGAATATAACGTTACGAACCTTAGCCTAATAATCAATTTAGATTCACAAAGCAAATACGTTCGAAATAATCATATTAATAAAATTTATATATTTTTAAAATTACTGGTAATAAATTTCAATTTTATATAATGTTTGAATTATAATTGTTATAATGAATGTAATTTTTTTTAACTGTTAAACGTTTTTATATTTTTGAGCAAAAAATTTAAAATAAATCAATAATATTTAATTGTATGAAACATTAATGTTGTGCTTTAAGGAAACAACAATTATAACATGGATACACAAAATTTGTCTTTGACTTTACAACACAAAATTTCGATATTTTAGGTCGTAATTAAAGGAAAAAAATATATGACATGAAAAAGTTTGCTTTTGTATTTTGGAATACCGATTGAACGATATTTTTAAAAATCTGTGGTTTTAATTTTTAATTGAAGATGAAACCATTCAAATAAATATGTTTATTATTTTTATAAAGTTTTACAATCAAGATAACTTACAAAAAAGTGGAAAATAATTAAAAAGTGCATGCTTTTACTTTTTCTTTTATGTTCAGAAGTGCTTTCTCTCAATAAACCAAAAATAAAGCCTCCCCTCATGCTTTTATTTTATTGGCCTTTATAACGTTGTTCGAAGCTCATAATGTCATTGCTCTTCTGAATACGCTCCCATGTTGTTTTTAAATTTATCTAAATGAGTATGCAGCATATGTACTTTTAATGACATCCTGCAGCCCATGACCTTAATTTTTTTTTAGCATATCATCAACTAAGTTTTTGTAGTTTTCAGCTTTGTTATTTCTTAAAAATCCAGAACCTACTGCTTTAAAACTGTTTCAACTCGCTTTTTGAGTTTGATTCAGCAAACTAGGAAATTTTTCATTGGCGATAATCTGTCTAATTTGCGGACCAACAAAGACCCCAGCTTGAACTTTTGCTTTTGATAACTTTGTAAAAAACTTTTTCCAATATCTAAAAGTTTCTGAAGTTTCATCCAGTTTTTTTAAACAAATTGTTTTATCAAAATGGCATTAAAACTTTTTCCGTTTCAACAATCGGCTCAATTGATACGTTTTCTTTTCGGACACAACAATATGTTGAATATAGTGCTTAGCACTATATAGTGCTTAGCATCCGCTGTGCTATCCCATAAGCACAGATAACACTGATACTTTTTATATCCATTCTGTAGTCCCACACAGTGGAGTTTGGTTACAACGATTTCGTTCATAAGACAGGTCACGCGACTGGTTCCCACGGAGTAGCAAAAGGTTCGAGTTAGGGAGCTTTATATCAAAGGGGCTGGTAACTTTTATATGACGTTGCCATTGGAGGGGCCAATTGACATAATTAAGATATTCAGTGATAGGTTCTAGACTTAAGGTATTTATCCTGGTTGTGTCTTTAATACTTTAATACTGGTGGTTTCTTTAATACTATATAAATTACTGTACTTTGAACAAATATTTTTAAAAAAACTACATGCCTCACTCGTAGCATATTTGTTCTAATTTTGTGGTATGTTCTCTTTTCTCTCGTCACGACTGAGAAACATATTGTACTATTCCCATTTTCACCAGTTATATGTACCACAAAAATATTTTCCTTAATATTTTGTACAAAGTTGCTTAACATACCCTACACCTCAGATATAAAGAACACATAGCTTCATATACCGATATGCTGCACTAACTGGCTAAATTTGTTGAAAGTTAAAACCCCCTAAAATAAAATTCTGATTTGATATTTGAAAACACCGATACACGTTTATTTTTTTTGTCTCCTCTATTCGAATCAGTTTCAAGAACCCCGTAATTTTAAAAAAAGTTCCAAATTGTTGTATACTGTTCTATACAGCGAAGTCAAAACTTTTTACTTATTTCGCAAACGATAAGAAAATTGCAAATTGTATGTAAATCAGACCAGTTAAAGATATTAAATAAAAAATTGATTTTGGCGCTGTTTATTTTCTAGAACGTGTCGTTAAAAATACGTAAAAATATTTAGTACATTTATTTAAAATAAAGATTTATTTGTTGAGGGTTAAGCAATGTCAGCAGACTTCAACCATAATTTTTAAAAGTGTCAACCCTCTAATTTTATGCACAAACTTTCAAAAACTATTTGAGAAGTACCAAATAATACATTTTTTGTTAAATCACAAAAGAATAAAACAAGCGTAGTAGAATTAGAAAGTTATACAAAACCCAAAAAACAATTTATATTCGATATGAATGAAACGTATATTAACCCTCAACAAATATATCTTTGTGAATCCAAATTGATTATTAGGCTAGGGTTCGTAGCATTATATTAAGTGAATATATTCAATGGGTCTTAAAAGTTCGGTATAAAATGAGAGGTTTGAAACTTTTCAAAAGTATGATTGAAATCTACTGATGATTCATGAAAAAAAAATACAAGAAAACGCATTCAGCTTGAGAAAAACATAAAATTTTTGCGCATCTACATCACAGATGGACCATTATTATTGGACCCAAGTGGGCTGGAACCCTTTCTTTATAATTTTCACCAGCGACCTGATAACCTACATCACAGTAGTCCATAAGCACAAATATATATATTAGTTCCTGTTGTTCCTATAAGGAGCATAGGGCCTCGGCGAATTCATACCAGTTCTGCCTGTTCGCTGCTATGATCATGACTTCGTTCCACGATTTGTTTGATCTGCCTGCTTTAATTTCTAACTGTCTCCTCCAGGTGTAACTGGGTCTTCCCCTTCTTCGGCTGCATTGAGGATTCCATTCTATGGCTCTTTTCGTAACTTCATCCTGGGGTCTGCGCAAAGCATGTCAAATATATGACAGCTAAAAATTAAAGGGTGTTCTAAAGCAGCAACGAAAAATGTTGAAATACTAATGTAATGTTTTCTCGGGAACCGTAAGAGCTACGGCCGCTACAACAACAAATATATGACAGCTAAAAATTAAAGGGTGTTCTTAAGCGAGCAACGCAACATGTTGAAATACTAATGTAATATACAGAAACTTATATATAGACACTTTATATTTTCAAAGTAAGTGCTAATTGGTGTAGTCTGTAGAATAGACTACACCAATTAACACCGATATTTAAAACAATAAAAATTAAAGGGTGTTCTATTAGTCAATGTAATTTTACCATTTAATTTAGACAATCTGCTCTATCTTCGGAACCGTAAGAGCTACGGACCTGAAATTTTCACAGAATATGTAAAACTTCGGCCGCTACAACAACAAATATATGAAAGTTAAAAATGAAAAGGTGTTCTAAGGCGAGTAACGCAACATGTTGAAATACTAATGTAATATACAGACACTTATATATAGACACTTTAAATTTTCAAAGTAAGTGCCAATTGGTGTAGTCTGTAGAATAGATTACACCAATTAACACCGATATTTAAAACAATAAAAATTAAAGGGTATTCTATTAGTTATTGTAATTTTGACTATGTAATTGAGACAATATGCTGTATCTTGGAAACCGTAAGATGTAAAATCTTGAAATTTTAAAACACGCTAAAACTAAAAAAATCCAAAATTAAAAAAATTTCAAAACGAAAAAAAAACGCAAAAATGAAAAAAGCGCTTAATGGAAAAAAGCGCCAAAATTAAAAAAATCGCTAAGACGCAATATATCACCAAAATTAAAAAGATCGCCTAAAAACTAAAAAAACGTCAAAAATCTAAAAAGTCTTCAAAACGAAAAATCGCCAAAACTAAATAAATCATCAAAAAATGAAAAAATCGCAAAAAATGAAAAAAATCACAAAAACGAAGAAAATGCAAAAAACCAAAAAAAGCGCCAAAACTAAAAAAATGCCAAAAACATAAAAAATCGCCAAACGAAAAAAGTGTCAAAACAAAAAAAAAAAATTGCTAAAACTAAAAAAACCACAAAAAACCGAAAAAATCTCCAAAAACGAAAAAAGCGCCAAAACTGAAAAAATCGCCACAACTAAATTAAATCGCTAAAACTGAAAATATCGTCAGAAAGTGAAAACGTTAAATCGGCAAAAAACAAAAAAAAAAAAAATGCAAAAAACGAAAAATCGCCAGAAAAAAATTAAAAAAAAAATCACAAAAAGCGCCAAAACAAAAAAAAACCAAAAAAAAACAACGAAAAAAATTAAAAAAATAAAAAACTAAAATTAAACAAGAAAGCACAACGAAAAAACTGCCAAAATGACAAACGGGGCAAAAACAAAAGGGGATATACATATGTGTATTCGTACGGAACCCTTCGTGTGCGAGTCAAAGTCCCACTTTACTTAATTTATTTTATTTCAGTTACAATTGGGCAGTACCCAAGTACCCAGTATCAGCCCATAGTCGGTGGTTGCTTATAATGTTTGGCCAAAAAATTCTTAGAAATTTGCGCAAGCAAGCATTGAGATTGCGGCGGTCTGCGTTCCAGCTTTCACCGATTAACACAGCTATTAAATATGTTAATTTTCGTTCGTGTGGATATATGGTGTGAGTTCCAGACTGAATTGAGCTGACCGAAGTATTGCCTGGCCTTATTTATACGATTCGACTCATCTTCTTTTGCACCACCGGTTATTGATATTATGCAGCACAGGTAGCATAATGTTTCGACGTTTTCCAGCTGATGATTATTTAGAAAGAATTGCTGAGTGCTGGTGGTATTGATTCGCACTCCTTTTGTTTTTGCAGTATTGATCTTTAGGCTGCATTTTAATGCCTCGATTTCTAGGGCTTTAAGTTTGGCCAACATATCCTCGAATCGGTGAGACCGTAAGCAAATATTATCGGCATAATCTAAGTCTTCTAACGTTTTTCTGAAGCCCCAAGTGATGCCCCTAGGTGCAAATTTAGACCTTGTCAGTATGTGATCAAGAACTACATTAAATAATAGAGAGGATAGAGGACAGCCCTGTCTAGCATCTATATTGACGTTGATTGGGCTGTTGATGGTAGCTTCGTGCAGAACGCGGCATTTCGCATTATTGTATATGTAGTGGATCAAAGATATGAGTTTTTTCAGGAATCCTTTTACATCTTCGAGAACTCCAGATTGCAGAACGCTGACGGGTATCGAAAGCTTTTTCAAAATCGATGAAGATTAAATAGAGTGAAGATCGCCATTCAACAGACTGCTCTATTTATGTGCGAAGGCTATTGATGTGGTCAACGCAAGATTTTTTATACCGGACTCCTGCTTGTTCGCTTCTGATTTCAATGGATCAGAGCGTTGGATAATCGCTTGTGTAAAATATTGGCGATAACTTTAGTGATCATGCTGAGTAACGTTATGCCTGTACAATTTTTACATCCCTTTAGATTTCCCTTCTTTGGTATGTTAATAATCATGCCTTCTTTTAACTCGTGATCAAGATTGCCAGAGGTCCAAAAGTTGGATATCATCTCGTATATTAGTTGTGCGCTTATGCTATGGTCGACTTTAAGGAGCTCCGGGGAAATGGGATTTTGTTGTTCTTAAGACTTCTAATTGCGTTTTCGATTTTACCGATGCTTGGGGGGGTCAGTTGGCACGTCATCTCTTTCAGTGTGTTCCGGGCAAGAACATGTAATACCATATAAGCACAAATATTATCACGCAAACACAATTTCGCTTACATTTTGATTTCTACGTCATTTTGACGTCACTGTAGTACCAAAAAGTTAACGAACCTGCGCTATGCGCTATTTAGTATTTTTGGTTTCATGCTAATGACTTGGTAAAGCACCAATGAAATGCATATAGGCATTGCTTAACATTCAACAAATAAATCTTTATAAGTAAAACTATTTAAAAAGTGTACAATAGTAATTGCTGAATAAAACCACAAGCTTGAAATAGCTTGAAGAAAGTCCCCCGAAACGTTTCATTATACATTTTCATGGAACTTCTTTTTGATTGAGGGTAGGTGTGAGTTGTTGTAATTATATTTAATTACTTAATTAAAACACCATCATATCATTGCAGGCATTGTATACAATTAATGACCTTAAACCTTTGAACTGTAACAATATATTGTATATTCTTTTTTTACCATCCTTGTCTACCATTAAAGCAAAAGGCCTCAAATTTTACGTAAACTTCGAAATTAAAAAGCCTTTATGATAACTTATATAAAAATACGAATTTTTTCATAAACTTTAGCTGACATAATTTTCTTTCCCATAAACAACTTTATTGACACTATCACACTTTTTTTGTTTTCATGCAATTACAATTTTCTTTTCATTTACCTTGAAAAATAACTGCAAAATGCTAAAATGGAAATAAATAAATTTATATGCACACAAAAAATGAAGAGCATCACAAAAGTTGCTTAAGTGTTTTATTTTTGTTCTTATTTAGTACTTCTTACTTCTTTAATGGTCCTAAAAGTTATGAAAAAAGTTTAAAATGAAGGAAATGTTGCAAACTTGCTGTTTGTTAAAGTTCTGTTTCCTTCGCTTCTTTAATGTTTTTCACGGGAACATAACAACTGTATGTGTTGCCACAGATAGTCGAATACTTTTCAGAAGAAGATAAATAAAAGCCTTGTAGAACTTGTCCATGCATTTGGTGTACTAAAAAGGATATTTAAAACGTGAAAAATTCTTTATAATTTATCTTATCATTAGGCTAGTAACTTATAAAAGACGTTTGCAAATGGCCTACAAAGTTAAGTAAACAAATATTACACAAAAATATATAAACATACATACATACATACATATAGAATCATTTAATAAACGGATATTTTCATAAGAAATAAATCTAATCCATATATTCCATAATAACAATATGTTTTATGTAACTATATCGATTTTTATATGTAAGCATTGCTTTCAGTAATTAAATTTTGCTATTCTACATTTTAATATAAAGTATGTACACTCTTTTTTTTTGGTCTTGCACCGTATTTATTATTAAAGTTCCCATAATTTGGATGACCCTGTTCTAATTTAATTCAATAAGAAATTGCAGTACTTGTTGTTCAAAAGTTATGCCAAAATATTTTTTTGTGCCAACAAAAAAAGTTCGCACCTGGTGTCTGTATAAAATTTCTGGTTAGATAAAAAAAATATGAAAAAAGAAAAGAACTTCATCAGAAGTTGGAAAATAAGTTTTGGCAAACAAATTTGGCGAATTTTATAATAATTTATTCCATACACGCTCATACAGAACTTGGACAGATTTTTAAAAACAGTTTTTTTTTCAAATTGAGTATGGCGTCGTTAAATTCACTAATAGTACAAGCGCAGATCCATCTTAAGGATTTGGGAGGGAAACTTTTAAAAAATACTACATTGTACAATTTCTTTTAGAAACTTAATAGAAATGAGGTACATTTTCATCATTTTGGGGAAGGGAGAATATCCCTGTTCCTATGGATCCACGTCAACATAAATATCAACTATGTATGTAACAGGGATTAGGCTTCAATAAGTTGGTTTCGAGCTGTTTTTCTTTCGAAAACTATCCTAAATTCTTGAATGTTACCAAAAACATATTTTAGCAATTCTCTCTACGGATTTAGATTTATTTTTCAATTATATTTGCTTGAAAGGTGAGTTCGTCGAAAGTCTTTAAGGCGAGATTCATAAAAATCTATTTATCGGCTTATGGCCTATAATGCCACAAACACAGGTTAGGTTTAGTGCGTACTCACTAGCACACTCGATGGCCAGTAGGTCCATAGTAATGCTGAGAGTGCTTTATAAGCCCTAAAAGTTCTAAAATTCGAGCTCTTTTGAACCAAGCAAAGCCTAATATAGCAGCTAGTGATGTGTCCCTGAGACAGGATTCGATTGCCTACATACCTATATCTGCGTTTGTCTAGAGCCGATCAGTCGCAAATATGATGGTGGACTGAGTGCACTTTTTCTACGTCGAAGAAGCTAATGTAAAGACTAGTGATGTTACGAATATCAATTTTTAATATTTGCGAATACGAATATCTGAAACAATATTCACCAAATTCGAATATGAATATTCAATCTAAATAGTTAGTACCAATTAATATATCAAATTTAATTGAAAAAATTAACGCTTCGCGTCAATAACAATAAATTGAGAAAAACTGTCACAATATTATAGATATTTAACATTATTATGATACTCCGATGACGGAATTTGAAATTATTAACTTAGCACCTGAATACCGCTTTTTTAAATTTTTTGTGGAAAGTAAATAAGAGAAAATACGATCTTCTTTTACCTATACCCAGGCAATATTTGGTAACACCAGCGGCGAGTGTTCCGAGCGAGCGAATGTTTAGTGGTGCGGAGCTTATTTACACACCGCGCAATGGGCTTTATGGAGAAAAGACTTCAAAACTTTTATTTTTGAAGTTGGACATTCCTCTACTGAGCTTTGAGTATTACTTTAACATGATTAATAAATTAATTTAACAGGACTTTACTTTTTAAATACCATGACGTTTGAAATATATTTTGTATCTTTTTTCTTCACTAAAAGAAGATTAATGTTATGCGTTAAAGAAAAAATTTTTTTAGTAAAAATTTATATTTTTTGTTTAATTTTCAGTATTTTTTATGTATTATTTTTTGGAAAGTATTCCCAAAATATTCGTGAAATATTCGCTTCAATTTGGCGAATATGAATACGAATATCATAAAAGAAGCGAATATTCGCCGATTTGAATACGAATACGAATATTCGTAACATCACTAGTAACGACTACCACATGGATAGCCGAGATGTTCCTACATATGTTTATCTGAAATTAAAATGCGTAGTAATGATTCCGATCAGGAGTGCAAGCGACTAGCTAGAAGTGGCAATTGCGGTCCATGTGAGTTAGGTATTTCCTTAGCGGCCCCTTCATCCACATGACTAAAAATATACCTTTGTAAGTTTTCTAAGTCTAAGACTGGCGGAACTCTTGTGCACTTACAACAATTAAATTATTCTGAGTGCC
The DNA here is from genome assembly GCA_956483635.1 of Panzeria rudis. Lineage (NCBI taxonomy): Eukaryota > Metazoa > Arthropoda > Insecta > Diptera > Tachinidae > Panzeria > Panzeria rudis. The sequence continues at coordinate 123,581,541 of OY101447.1, forward strand.
ATCATGCCCTAGCAACAAAACAGTCCTGACATTATGTCGTTCAAAAATATTCAGATAATGAATGCATGCCAGTACGACCTTCGATTTTACCATAATGAAATACTCTTATTCCACCCAAACTATTACAAAAAAATTTTTGGACTTGTCTCTGAGATGAGCCTCTTAATTAACTTCACTACTTCGATTATGACATAAATCAGATCTTGAACGTCCGTTTCGTACATTCGCCTCTATTCGGATCTCGACTGTGAAGGGTTTGTCAAAGTGCAGAATGCCAAAGTTCTTGTAGCTCGTTTCTCTCGCCAGGTTCTAAATCTCGTAGAATGCTGCCATACCCAGTACGGTCATGCTTATAATTTCAATAATTTCAATTATACTGAAGTATCTTGTTGCATTACTACCAGTCTTTCATTTGATTCAGATCTTCATTGCATCAAATTCCAATATGCAATAAATAAATTTTTTTCAAACGACTAATTCTGGTAAAAAGCACAAAGAATTATACTTGTATTGGCGTTTTGAAAGTTAATATCTGGAATTCATTTTAGCGGAAGTTAAAGTTCAGCTTTTCGTTGCAGTAAATTGTCATAGGAAATCTTGTAATCCTTACGTTTAAAGTACAAGATGTGTTCAAAACTTTTATGTAAGCCCCTATGAAACAAATTATTTTTGGCACTATATAATATTTGCAAGAAACTCTCCTTAAACGGTTAAGCCAGATTTCCTTATCCCTTAAAATTTTAATTAAATTTATGTACAACTTATGCCTCTGCGAAGCTACTATTAGTGTAAAATCTCAGCTCACTATTTTACCTAATTAGGGATATAACACGACTTTAAATGGGAAAAAATTGGGCAATTTTTTAAGCTCATTTCACAAAATTGTGTATATATATTCTGGTTCGTCTTCTTATAAATTTGGGTCTTGTTTCACATTTCAGACCAATCCGTTTTAAAATATTTCGATTTTTGAAAAAGTTATAACGGCTAATTTTTTAGCTTTCTACAACAGAAACACAATAGATTTTTGTTAGCAGAGAAAATATTTCTTGTTGTTTGTTTGAATTTTTGTAAAAGACTGATGAAAATTTTATTTTCAATAAATACAATATTTTCAAAGCATAAAATATTTCAATTGTAATTTAAACAAGTATATTAATAACAAGTATCAGAATGAATTATTAATAACAAATATTATTATTCTCAACACTTCCACTTTTGTTTTAATAACTATTCATCATTTAACATTAGTAATATTTAATAATTTCTTCATGTTATCAAAATTTTGCTTAAGAAGTGGTTTGGTTAATATATCAGCTGATTGTTCTGATGTAGGCACATACTCTATCTGGAATATTTTGCTTTCATATACTTCACGAATATAGTGAAACTTTCTTCTATATGTTTAGTACGCTTGTGAAATTGTGGATTCTTGATAAGTTTTATGGCACTTTGATTATCCAAATGCAGTGTGGGAGATTGTACGTTGTCACCCAAAAAATCATTTAACAATCGCCGAATCCAAATAAGTTCTTTAACGCTTTCACATGCAGCCATGTATTCTGCTTCTGTGGTCGATAGGGCTATTGTGTGTTGTTTTCTTGAAGACCATGAAATCGGACCACCTGATAGCATTAAAACGTAACCGCTAGTTGAACGTCTAGTCACAACATCTCCGGCATAATCTGAATCTGAATAACAATGAAGAATTACATTATCGGTTTGATTATAAGCAATTCCTTGATCAATAGTCCCTCTTAAGTACTTAAAAATACGCTTTACTGCCACAATGTGTTCTTCAGTATAAGTATCCAAAAAACTACTTATATATGACACTGCAAACGCCATATCAGGTCTAGAAACTATAGCTAGATACATTAATGACCCAACTGCTTCCCTGTAGGGGAACTTAGCTTGATATGATTTTGAGCTGGCTTGTTGAATATACTCAGCCGGTGTACTTACAGGTCTAGCATCTTGCATATTGAATTTCTGAAGTATTTTCTTTGTAAAGATTGACTGACAAATTGATATCTTGTCCGGTAATTTCATTATTTCCATGCCTAGATAGAAAAGTGAGTCAAACACTTTAACGTTAAATTCACGTCTTAAGAATATAACAAATTCTTTCCCAGTTTCCTTGGACTCAGATGCAACTATACCATCATCAATGTAGATGGCCAGTATTATTTTCTTACATTTAATTTTTCCAATGAAAACACATGAGTCTGCACTGCTAGCTTTGAAATTAAACTTGGTTAAAACGTCTGTGAATTTTTTATTCCAGCACCTGGAAGCCTGTTTAAGACCATAAAGGCTTTTATTAAGTTTACAAACATTGTTGCTACCATCAGCATACCCAACTGGCTGATGCATAAATATTTCTTCGTCTAAAACTCCATATAAAAACGCTGTTTTTATATCAAACTGAGTCAACGAAAAATTAAATGATGCGCTTAAGGCCAATATAGTTCTTATAGATGTAAATTTTGCCACGGGACTAAAAGTCTCCTCATAGTCTATTCCTTGTTTCTGTGTAAATCCACGAATAACAAGTCTCGCTTTGTAGCGCTCTATATCTCCTTCCTGATTTCGTTTAATTTTGTACACCCATTTATTTGATATTGCTTTCTTCCCTTTTGGCAACTCTACTAGATTCCAAGTGTTATTAGTTATAAGAGAATTATACTCTTCATCCATGGAATTCTTCCACTGTGTCCTAAACTGGCTACTTATCGCCTCCTCAAAAGTCAAAGGCTCTTCGCTGTCTGCTAATAACGCACAGTGACTATCATTAACTACATCATCTTGTTTTCTTGGTCTTAAATTGTAGAGTCTCACTGGCAAATCATGAACATTGGATCTTTCAGTATTTTCAGCAGAACTTACTGAATCTGTATTTTCTGCATCCTCAAATTCATCATTTAAATCAACTATTGGTAGTATTTCGCGTTCTTCTTCTAAGGACGACGCATTTTCCTCAATACCAAAACTAAGACCATCCTTAACTTTCTGACGTACTATCATTTGCCTAGCTTCGTTTATTACAACATTTCGTGAAATATCTATACGCCTTTCCTTAGGTAACCAAACACGATAGCCCTTACAATTTTCTTGGTATCCCACAAATATACCTTTCTTAGATTTTGATTCTAGTTTTCTTCGTTTTTCTTGTGGAACGTGAACATATGCGTCCGAACCAAAAATTCGTAACATAGAAATATCGGGTACCTTCTTAAACCATAGTTCAAAAGGAGTTTTGTTTTCCTGATTACTTTTTCCTGTTCTATTTAACATAAAAACTACGTTATTGACTGCCTGTCCACAGTAATTTAAACTGAGATCGTTGCTATGTATCATTGATCGAGCTGCTGCCACAATAGTTCTCATATCACGTTCAGCTCTACCATTGTGTTCAGGAGTGTATGGTGTAGATTTTTGGTTTACTACTTTATATTTATGTAATATATCACTTACTTGTTTATTAGCAAACTCCAGACCATTATCTGATCGTAATATCTTTACCTTTTTTCCCGTGTCTGCTTCCACTTGATCTAGATATATATTGCAATTATTTGATGAACCTCAGGCTTCGCTTTAAGACAATAAACGTGTCGATAATTTGAATAATCATCACGAAAAATGAGCATAAAACGAGCACCACCAAAAGTTTTTACTTGCATCGGTCCACATAGATCTGTGTGCACTAACTCTCCAATATCTTTTGCTCTGTTAGTGCTTCTTGTGAATGGCAACTTATGCTGCTTGCCCATAATACAGCCTTCGCAGAAGAAATCCCCTTTATAATATTTTAAGTTGTGAAATGCCAACACCTTTTTAACATGTTCTTTATCTTGATGACATAATCTTCCATGCCATGTTTGCAAAGAATTAACTCCGACTGCAACATTTGTATCTCCATCATATTCTTCCACTTTTATCAAGAGTTTAAAAAGTTTTGAACATTCTCTTAGACCTTTAAGATACACCTGACCATTGCGTTTAAAAAAACATTGATTTCCATTTGCTTCTAAAGAATAACCCTTGTCCAAACATGCATTAGTAGAAAAAAGATTTAATTTTATATTTGGTACATAAAGCACATTTGATAGGAATTTCGAGTTCCAGACCTTACCATTATATGCTTTAATGTAAATATCACCTTTACCAACTGCTGGAATAATATTACCATTGCCAACTCGAATACTTTTTGGAGTTTCAAACTGAACGTAGTTTTTGAACCATTTCTTAATACTAGACATATGGTCACTTGCACCGGAATCGGCAAACCAAACATTTTCTTCTGTAGTTTCTACGAACATATGTTCACCGACAAAGTATTTCCACTGTTCAGTGTTATATTACTATTGCTGTTCCGACTTTTATTGGGACAGTCACGTTTCCAGTGCCAAAATTTTTTACAAATAAAACATTTTCCTCTAGAATTCTGAATATTTTGATTTTTCTGCCTGTTGCCCTTCTTATAATGTTTTGCAACGAAAGCTTCGGACTTTTCCGGTTGAATGCCCAATCTAGATTCCTCCATACACAGCCTTGATGTTAAGTTTTTTAATGATCGCTCTTTCTTATTTGTAGATTCCCACGATGGGAAAAAATGTTTATACTCATTTGGTAGTGTCATCAAAATCTTCGTTATTAGCATAGTATCTGTAATTTTTTCGCCTAGATTATCCAACTGTTTTGCCAGTCTTTGCAATTTAGAGATGTGAACGGAAATAGTGTCTTCAGAGTCTTTTTGATACTGGAAAAATTGTTGTTGCAATAAATGAATTGAAGTTTCCGACTTCTGCTCATAAACATTTTCAAGAATTGACCACATATCAGTTGCTGTATCACAATTCATAACGTGAAGCATTGGCTCTTCACCCATCGATACGACCAACGTTCTCTGAGCTTTTGCATCCAAGGATATCCACTTATTTATCTCTACAATATTTACCTCGGGCTTCTTTGCAATTCCACTTACTATATCCCAAAGGTTACTTGCTCTTAGTACCACTTTAACCTGGAATTTCCACAAAGTCCAGCCTTCCGAACCTTCAAACTTAGAGATCTTGAAATCCTCCATTTCTAATTCAATATCTTTCTCAACAACAAACAAATATTAACGAAATAACAATGATGATTTTTATGAAGTTATATATCTAGGCCCATAACCTGTTAGCAGAGAAAATATTTCTTGTTGTTTGTTTGAATTTTTGTAAAAGACTGATGAAAATTTTATTTTCAATAAATACAATATTTTCAAAGCATAAAATATTTCAATTGTAATTTAAACAAGTATATTAATAACAAGTATCAGAATGAATTATTAATAAAAAATATTATTATTCTCAACAATTTTACATTAAATCTTTATTATCTCGCAACACTTAAGGTGGAGTTACATAACACGCGGTAGAGACTTCTGTCAAAAAGTTGAAATAGTGTGTTTTCATAAAGGCAGCACGGGCAATCAAGTGCTGCTGTCAGTGATTTTTTCGTGTATGGTCATTATGTGCGATTGTACGCTTGGCTGTAGCGATGTCAAACAGAATTTGATATTTTGCTGATGGTACCAGTTTGTGAAATTGTGTATCACATTAAACTTTTACTGCAAGGTAGTTCCAATAATACTAAACACGTATACCATAGGGTATATAGGGGTCAAACAGAAACTTCAAAATCCTAAATGTGCTGTCAAAAACCTAAGTCTAAAAATGTATTGGTAGAACATTTTGTATCAGTATTGGCTTAAAATAAAAAATTCCCCACAGCACAAAAAGCACACTGGGTTGCAATAAAAAGTATTCTAAATCATTCATATATTTTAAACATGAGTTTTAGAAGTTTTTACTATTATTTTTGTATTAATTAATGAAAATATGAATTTGGAATGGTTTTTAAAACATTTGAGATAAAAAATATTGATTTTCTAAAAATTTTTTGGCAATTTTTCAGTTTTGTACTAAAATTTTTTTTATCCCAGATAGGAACACAAATGCTATACTGCTGAATGGAACAAAATGTTTCAAAATATCGATAAATTTCAACATACAAATGTGAAAAAAATTAAATAAATATTTTAAGAATACAATTAAAAGAAAAACAAAATTTGTTTAGAACAGTGTAGGAAAATTAATCAAAACTAAAAAGTGATGGTGTGAAAAAAGTGCAAATGAAAGGATATTCAAGTGCAAAATTTATGAAATGAGAACAATATTCTAGCTTACGTAAGTTGAATTCACAGTATGTATGTAATCGCATGTGTTAAGCGGGTTGTCATTATATTATTGACAGCACAGACCTTTCTATATATGTTATCAATGCGTACACTACATAAAATGATATGCGACAAGCACAAAAACGTTGCGACAGTGCTGTACAACATAGAAAAATTCAAAGCTTTTTGATCTTTTGTACAACTAAAGCAGAGCATACACTACTCCAGTATACTGGCACAAACAAGTGATGTAGAATCGTGCTCGATACACATACCATACAAGCATACTGGTGCAATATTAATTTCTTTAAAAATTCTGTACGGATGAGTTCTTGTACCTAGTGCGCACCGCATTTATTTTTTAAACAAAAATTAAGGAAAACGCGGGTTTTTTATTAAAAAATTATTAGGAATGATATGTTTTATTTCAGAAATACCTTACGATACATATTTTATTTCCTTTTTCTTAATTTCTGAGCAATTTATTCAAGTAAATGTGTGTTACCCCGATGTTTACTTGTATGGCATGCTTTATGATAAAACGACATAAATATGGATGTGTATTACTAAAATGTAATTACGTTGCATAATTTTGGGAGCACACAATATTAACAAGAGCGTGTGCGTATACGCAATATTTTCGACTATGAAAGTTAATTATTGCTCATACGGAGCAAACACAACCCGCGAAGCAAATAGCTTGTCAGCGGAAAACACCCAATGTCTATGGCGGGAATCGAACCCACGACCTCTGGACTGACAGGCTAACATCGCTACCACTCAGCGTCAGGTTCACCCCTGTCTTCAACCCAAACTAACTACATATCGCTCATATATTCAAACCACGCCATAACTCCATAAATGAGATTTTTAAGTTAATAATCGTCATATAGTAATTTATATTTTGTAAAAATTTTGTCAAAATATCTTGTAGAACTCTCAATATTATGTTATTCATAGTTTTTGCAATCAGCTCGCGTTTTCGAAATATATACACTGCATAACCTATTATTTGATGTTTTCCATTTAGATTTTGTGTGGTACACCTTAAAAAGAGATTTTTTTTAGTCTACGCGAACATATGTTTCTTTTGAATAATAATAGTTCCGGTTGTTGCTTCGGGGTATTTGTCTGATCTTTCAAGGATGTTGAAATTTAGATATCTTCGTTTTGAACTGAATAAAGTTGTGCATCTCAAAAATTCGAACAAAAAATTTACATCGTACACAAGGCGGTACAAGGAAAAAAGTTTTTAATTAAAATAAAAAATTGGTTCAAAGTATAACGAAATATTTAAAGATTGGCTTAACATTTTAGTTTGTTTTCCATACCCCAAAGATACAAATAAGATAATATCCTTTTTTAAGTACATAATTATATTATCATTTTTAGTTCATAATATACATTTGTATTCTGAGTCCAAATATAGAAAAAAAACTTCCCTCATTTGCATTTTTTCAAATATGGTTAATTTTATATTTACGTAAGTACACAAAATTTATTATTAATTCGAGTACAATAAAGCAGGAGTTTTTAGAATTCGCCTTTGGTAGTAGTTTGAGGATATTTAGTGCTTAATATTGTCTCATAGAAATTGTGTTATTGCAGTATCATGTATGTGCTTAGTAAAAATATTTTAAAATTTGAATCAAATGTAAGATTTATAAGTTTGAAACTGAAAATACTTAACTTTCAATATTCTTGCAGTTTCACCAAAATATCCTGCAACGTATTTCAACAAAATTATATATAAAATAAAGATTATTTTGGTGTAGATTAATAATTGAAGAAGCCTTATTAATTTTAAACTCCAGTTTGGAAAAATTAGATAAAGAAGCAAAAAAGAGATTGAACGGCTACAAGAATAAAAGCCGCAATATTTTAAAAACTAGAGCTGACGGAAAAAAATAAAAGAAGCTTTGAAAATTATATTAATCAATTATTGTTTTCGCTGCATGAAACCAAAATGTCCATATTGTTCCCCTGTGTTATCGAATGTGAGAAATAGTTTTTTGTTGATTCGTTACCTTGGTCCTCCTATTTGTGCGACGAGTAGTGAAAACTCATAAGAAATATTTTAAAACTTGAACTTTTACGAACGTGCTGATTTTGAGTTCATATTTGACGGGTTTTTGCACAGTTTTGAGAAGTACAGATTTGAATACTGAATAGTTGGACATGCTATGGACGTTTATTTTATCTTAGTTTTATTTCATATTGAATTTCATTTCATTTTAGTTTTATATTTTATTTTATTTGGCCAGACCCTTTTCAAAGTCTTGTATATTGTTACAATATTCATATCATCCTTACTCTATTTGTTCGGTATTGTATCGTCTTCGTATATTTTTATATCATTTAAACTATTGTTTTAGTTTACGGTTTTGTGATATTTTGAAAGCAATTAAAAGTTTTTTGTTATTATTTTCCTACAGTTTGTTGTCTAATTATTACTTCAGGTGTTGCAGATATTTTATTATTATTATTGTTGCTGTTGCCACTGTCCTTGTAACAATTGCTTTTGCTAGTTTTGTTGTTATTTTATGAAACGCATTCTTACATAGTAAGAATTGATGTTCTTTATTGTAAATACAGGTTACTTTGTCATGTTTGTTGTCAGGACATGTTGTGGTAGTTGTAGAACAAAGCCATTATCAGATAGCTTAAGGTGGTGAGATTGAAAAGTGTAGCCTAGTATAAAACTTACTTGCAGAGTGTTGTATTTATTTTGATTGACTTTTTTATTTAGGATTTGTGTTAAATAATTATGTAGATTTAGGTTATTCTATTTCTGTTTTGGCCATGAACGTTAAGTCGAATTTTCTACAATATATATTAAAACTGTCTTTCGTTTCACCCTCGCATCAATTATGGCATAAAGTTTGTTCATGTTATGGGCAGTTATTTTCTTGACTTTTACATTAATTAGTTTTGAGATAAAAACTACTAGATGTATTTTATGTCTAACATTTACTTGCATTTAAAAAAAAAACTTTTGTTTCTTAAACTATTGTTGGTTAAAGTTCAATTAGTTTTCTGATAAGATACAACTATTTGGAATTTTTAGATATTTTGTGTTTTTTTGTTTCGCAAAATATGATCAATAATATTATGAATTTTATGCAATACGGTTTTCATTAAATATTGCAAACAAAATAAGAAAACGAAATAAACTAAATTAAAATGGTCGAAATTTAAGAAAAGTATATTGATTGTTAGTTAGACTCTTCTTTGAATATTTACAATATTATATTTGAAAGTATATTCTTTCGAAAAATATGAATATAATAACTTTTAAACTTTTGTCGATCAGAAGGAGTACGCTAAAATTTTAGTAAATAAAACAAGTTATTTTGATTTAATGAAGAATTAGACATTGTTTTCCAAAGAAACATAGATATTCCAAAGAAAATTAACATGACTTAATTGATGGTTAGACACGTAAAACAATCATTATCAAACCGGCTTAACATACATAAAATAAAAATTTTTGAAAAATTTATTATGATAATACTATCGAAAATAAGTTATATATGTAAATTTAATTAAATAATATAAAATAATTTTATCAACGAGGTTCAGGCTACTTAAAATTCATTGTATTTGAACCTATAATCGTCGAAAAAGTCCCCGCATAGTTTCATTTGCTTAATTCACAACAATTTGTATAGCCGTTCTTGCATCAAATAGACTTTTGGTTTCAGCGATGGCAAAGTTGGTACAATTGTACCATTTTTGGTATATTTCGGATTTTAAGAGTACAATGGTAAATCAATGGGTTATTTAGTACAATTAATAATTTTTCTATTTTTTTTTTGGAAACCTTCTTATTGCAGTTCTTTTATTGTGATAAAATTTTTTATCCTTTTCGTTCGCTCGTCAATTTGCCACTTTGATCTGAATTAAGGTCCTTTTTTTGTAAAACGCAACGCTTGATGAATTTTGTATGGAACAATGTAGGTTACAAAAACATAACACATATAAAATTCGTCAACGCTTATCGTTGAGTTTTACAAAATAAGGCTCTAAATTTTATATTTTCGAAGTATGGAAAACAAAGTTCGGCTTAAAAGTGGTCAAATAAGGTTAGCTCACAAAACGTCTCTATAATTTCAAGCTCTTAGTGATTATGATACATAATACAGTCTGAAAAAATAAATTTTTTTATAAATTTATTTGCATTGTAGTAAAGGTAAAATTTTCAGAACTTTATTGAGACTATGTTTGTCGTTCGGCCTTTCAATAGCTTGTACGTGAGTTATTTTAGACTAGAAATTGCAATAGCTAAATCCGACTTAAGCACGGTTTCCCTTTTGCCACAGATATATGCATAGAAAAATGATGTATTTTCTGTACTTAGAAAATGTTTCTGCTTTCAAAAATCTGTTTTGGTACAATTATGCCCAAGAAAGTACAATTTTAGAGAACAATAGGTACAATTTTAATATCTGATATGCCATCCCTGTTTTGTTTATTTGTTTGTGAATACCTAGTGCAGCGTTGCCAGACGATTTTCGAAGAAAATCATCATTTGACAAAATAAAAATCATATTTTGATATAAAAAATCATCATCAATTTTTTATTTCAAAATATTATTCAAAGTGAAGCTGTACAATGAAATTTTATATGAAACTAAAACAAAAACGCGTTGTTATAAGTTTATATGATTTCCGTAGATTTTCTTTTCTAGGTAGGGAGCTAATAAGATTTTTATATTTTTAAAAATTCGATGTAAAAGTTAAAATTTGTGGAACTGAAATAAATTCGGGAGCAATCCCCAAAAAAATGCGTATATTAAAAATCACCATGACTGTAAGAATGTACATAAACGCGGCAGAATCACTTCCACCTCGAAAATGGTCTATTTCACGAACAAATTTCCAAAATTATAAAGAAGCTAGGAAAAACTAGAAAAACACAACTCAAGTACATGTCGAAAATTCGCTAAAACATATTTACATCAGAAAAAAGCTTTGAATTGGTTCGATATCACTAAAAGCAATATGTACTTTTAGGATATTTTGTGTAAACCTTTTTTAAATCAGAAAAAAATGCAAGAAATATATTTTAGCCTCTATATTTTACGAGTTTCCCAAAAACTTTAAAGATATAAAAATGTCCTTAATCTCGAAGAAGTTTAATTTTATAAAATGGTATTGTCCATAAACATATGGATAAAATATGTCAAGTTTTTCTAAAGTAAAAGAAATGTTTTTGTTGCTTTGATATACATACATATTACTAAAACCGCATCATTACAATGTGATTTGATTTTGGAGGCACCAAAAAACAAAAGAAATCAAAGAAAAATAAAGAAAATACCGAAAAATAGTTAACCAGGGTACACACTGCGTAGTATGTATAAAAAAAGGATTTGTTTTTTACTCAAAAATTTGTTTTAAAACAGAAAAATTCTTAGTTTTATATATAATAATTTCCGGAATTTTGCAATTTAAAACATATTTTTAAGTAAAAAGCAAATATGTACTTTTTTTTATTCATACTACCCCACTATAGAACATGAATAACAAACAGTTTGCTCAAATGTTCGCATAAACGCGGAAAATGATTTTATAAAACAATTTTTATGGTGCTATGAAATGAAACGTGGTAAATGGTATTTTGTATTTTCTATTTGTATTTTAAATAAAAGTATTTCAAATAATTCACATCTCTGCTCGTATGCTTATATAAAGGCAAAACAATTGTGTACAGCTATACATTGAACATTCGACAAATTTGTATACGGTACCGATCAACAAGTGGCGGGGGGTATCCAATAACAGATCATTCTCGTATAATTGGATACTCTTCGAAGTTAGAAGCCCAAGGTGAACTGATTGGAGTAAGTTCAAGGGGATTTTTAAACATAAATTAAAAAGAGCACCACAAATCAAGAATAAGATTGATGGACTTGAACACAATTTGGAAATCTTCAACAGGGCTATTACATAAGCCTTTGAAATTTCTTGCACCTTATCGAAAGCTAAGAAGAGTTTTAAGCTAAAAGCTTGTAAAAAAGCTTTAAAAATCGCCAAAAGAAACTCATGGAGGAACTTCTGAGAGTTAGTAGATAATACTAGAGATTCTCTGAGGCTTAATAAGGCTCTGGCCATGAACCATTCCTGTTAAACCTTCGTTAATAGGGCGGATGTCGCCTGGTCAGACTCCTTTGTGGAGTCACTAGATATAATATTAATACCCACTTCCCCGGCTGTACGGACACGGCCAGTGTGAACAGTCTTCTTAGTGGGCAACAAGATGCTGTCACTGATAATATTTTTTCCCTGGAGAGAATTTCATTGGCAATTGACAGCTTCCTGTTGTCATCATACCCAAGATACCACAGAGCGCAAAAAGCTCTATCATCCCCTGGCTTTTCAGATACTATAAATTAAGACGTTGCCTATAAAGCAAATGACGAGAATAAAGAGTCTGAGTTCGATACTGTGAGCGGTCATCAACATTAAACATTTTTCTGATGTGCATTGGCGTCTTAGTACGTATTTCAAACATGGAACTGTCAATAAATTAAAATATGTAGACAATAAAAATATAAGTTAATGAGGCTACTAAGTAATAAAATAATTTTATTAAAACAATGAAATAATTGCATTGAAATAATGACAGAATATTATTAAAATAATGATAGAGTCTCATTAAACGAATGAAATAATTTCATTAAAATAATGAAACAGTTTCATTAAAATGATGAAAAAATTTCATTAAAACAATAAAATAATTTCACTTATATAATGAAATATGTTCATTAGCTTGGTGAAATTATTACATTGACATTTTCATTGAATAATTTTAAGGAAACTTGTTTTATTAATCCAACGAACGTTGGTTGAGTTTTAATTAAATTTTTCAGTGGATTAATGTCACAATTCACAGAATTTATGAACAAAATTCATTCAGTGTACTTTATCATAAAAATTTCCTCTCTTTGTTACGATAATAACATTTAATACAGTAATATATTTTTAAATAATTTTTGAAATTTGGCAAAATATTTAATATCAAGGCGCAAATATAAAAGACGTAACAGCTAAATATCTACCAAAAATGGAGATGTGACTTTCTTTCTTTCCGCTTCAAAAATAATGCATCAAATACCTTACAAATGTTTCATTCTTTTCAAGCAGAAACCAAAATTATAAAATAATTAAAATAAGGTAGGATTTTCGGAAGATATTTTTTTTTACTGTCAATATTATGATAATATTTACCTGCTTTTCACCAGACATCCGATAACTCAATTCAGTAAATTGTATATTCAATGTATATTATACATTTCTTACAACCGGTACGACAATGTGGTGGTTATTGTGTCAATGATTTTGAATACTTTCACGCTACCATTCTCGAAAAAGAATTAAATTTTTTTGAAAAATCTCAAGTAAGAAGTTGAATTGTACTTTTAACCGCATGTTTGTCTTTTTTTCTAGGTTCAGGTAATAAGCTAATGGAACAATCTAATGTACTTGCATGCTTTCTTAATTTATCACATTTGCTTAGTAATATGCATGAGTGCACAAAATTTTTTTTATATATTTACCCAGCAAACAATTTTTGCCGATTTCGGCGGTCCGAAGCCGGTCAGAAAGTCTGCACAAGATGCCGAATTCGCATCCGATGTCGGTCAGAAAACGTACCGAAAATCATATGAGTGGTTGACAAGAAACCGGATCTCTTTGTATGAGGAAATTGTAAAAACTATACTGAAAGATCTAACAGAATTCTGTACGAATTCCGACGAATTTCCTAGGGAAATTCTAAAGAAATTTTCGCCTTGTCTTGTAAATGTCGGAAAAATGTCTGACAAACCATCAGAAAATTTTCCGATTTATCTGACACGTTTTACGTCCTGGCGTATTAATATCAGAGCAAAGTCGGAGCTAAAATTAGAAATTTATCAGAAATGTCGTTTAAAACTCTCCATGCATTGTTTTGCTGTTTATGTCAGCTCATCAGAAAACATTTACCCATATTTTATAAGTTTAAAAACTCAAATATTTGTGAGTATAAATCCAAGAGATAAATGAGAATTGTAACGAAAACTAAAATCAGACAATGAGCAGAAGTAACTGCTAAAAGTCGTAAGACGTAGATCATAAAATGTGCAGACCACTCTGTTAAGTGACTTAAAGGAAATTAAATTGCCTTCGGATAATGTGCAGACTATTCTGATATTAATCGGATAATTTTTCAGACAATGTGTAAAAACGTCCTACCAGAAAACTGCCTACTAATCCGCCAAATGCCTGAGGGAATTTTAGACAACTCGGCAAATTGTCTTTGTAAAGTTTCAGATTTTTTCTGATGTTAAACATGGCGGCCAAAATTGTTTCCTGGGTATATATTTATATATTACTTTCTTTAAACAGAAACTTCACTTACTTTTTGTTAAGTATATGTAACTTTTTTTTACCTATGCTTGCATGTATACATACATACATATGTATGCACTTAAATAAACAGAAAAATATAATACCTAAATATTAAAAAGAATGTTTGTTTGAAATAAAATTGCATTTAAAGTAAATGTTTTTACTGTATCAGCCAGATTATTTATTGTGTTGTGTTTTTGGATCTCAAAAATTATTGAAAACTTGTTAAAAAATTTAACATATCTATTTGAGCTTTTTATACTCATATTTTTTTATACAACATTCGCACCCTCTGAAACTATTCGCATATTTGAATTTGCAGAGCACCAATACACGTACATATATTTTTTGGTTCCTTTAATACCCAAAATAAAATTTTGGTAAATATAACCAGTTTTATTGGTTAAAATTGGTAAAATCCGCCGATGGAAGTGTACTGTCGTGGATAGTGTGCTAAACTATTAACCGGGAGGTCGTAGGTTAGATCCCTGACAAGGCTCAAACAATAAGTTTGTTTGTTAAAAAAATATATATGCTAGTTTTTTGTTTGTTTGTAGTTTTCTGGTCTTGAACTTAGGTTTTCACAATTCTTCAAGTGTTTATAAACCAACGAACGCATTAACCATCATAGCCAAGTCATCTTGTGTTAAATAATGACAGCACAAAGCAAACATAGACTTTAAATGACTTTCAACTTTAAAAAGGTTATTTTAACCGACAAAAATTGTTTAATTATAAAAATTGCAACAACAATTATCATTAAGAATAAGCTAACAATTTGAATTGGCGAAATTAAGCAATATTATTATTTTGTCCATACAAGAATCAGTCATAAGGAACTTATAAATCTTCTTGTGTTGTTATTAGTTGAGACTTAAAAATATTTACAAATAAAATTTTTTACTGGGTCAGATAAGAAGTTTGTTTAATATACATACATATTACAAATAAGTTCAGATATTACTTTTGTTCGATTCAGTAAATTTTTTTGTTTGAAATTTGTGAATATTCTTAAACAACCTGTTGTATAGAATCAGAAAAACTATTGTTCCGTAAATGCTTCAGTTTTGTTAGTAATATAATTTGTTTGACATGTTTTTCAATTTAAAAATTTTTTATTTAACAAATGTTTTTTGTTTATCAAATTACATCAGAACTTAATTTAAATGAGATTAGTAACAAAGGCCTTCACTCATTGTAGTGCAGAAATCGAACCAACAACCTCAATTTTGCTAGGCTATTGAGCAGAGTGCTAGTACTCACTAGCCTACACAGGAAAAATTATGATAGCTTTTTTTTTAAACAAACATGTTTTTGAAACTGATTTTAAATCTTTATTATTGTCTCTATTTAGTTTGATAAATAATTTTGTTTGACTTATTATTTAATTTCATTTACCTACCGCCAATGTTGGCAACCTGATAAAATTATGAAATTCTTTGATTTATTTTTTATATTTCTCTAAAACATTTTTTGATTGAAACAATTTGTTTATTGAAAAAATCAGAATTTTTTTTTCAAACAAATTATTACAAATTTTTGCATTTGAATTTATACATTTCTTTATAGGACCTAAATTGAACAAATTTACATTTGATTCAGGGAATTTGGTATTTGAAGTGAAAAATTAGTTTTTTCTGTGTATCGAGGCAACTTTTTCAGTAATATTTTCGTCTGAACTTACAAATTTCTTTGTAGGTCCATTTCTAGACTATATTTTTCTACTGAAAATATCCAAACTTTTTTCTGTGTAAATTGTTAATATTTCATGTTTCTCAGTTACTGTATGCATGTGCATGAGTATCGCAACAATACAAATTGTTCTCGTTTAGTCTTCCTGTTTTGTTTCTTTTTATAGTGGGTAAGTTTTTCATTCTTTCTTTGTAATAATTTAGAAAAATAAAAGCTGTTGTATGTCAGTATTTAATTTTGTTTCATCGTCTTATTTTTTTAGTTTCTGCAACGGGGTTTTGTTGTAAATAATTTATCTGGCGGAAAGCATACAAATAAAATGCATTTCTGTTCTAGTTTCATGTTGTGTTGTTTCGTTGTTTTGCTATTGTTGTTAGAGTCTGACATAATCAATAAGTTGTTGTGTTTACTTGAAGTATTTAAATTTTACAATATATTGCTACAATATTATTGACGTTCTAAAACTTCACTGTTTTTATATCTATGTATATAAGTATGTAAATGCATTTTACTTTTTTAGTTTTTTTTTATGAATGTATGTAGTATGTATATGTAAATGTGCAAGTATGTATTTAGGTCAGTTGGGTAGTGCATTAAATGTTGACTGAAATAAGCATTATCCTAGCACTAAATAAAATTGGAAATAATTTATTTTGCAGTATTTTTTAACAGCTTCTTGATAAAAAAAATATATTTCTTTACTAGCACTAAAAAGTTTTTTTACTATCACTAAACGCAGACTTAGTGCAAAGATCTGCATTACTCTCAGTTAGTGCAAAATTTGAAGTAGCACTAAAAAATACATTTAAACATACTTTCACTAAACTCTCAACAACTATACCGTAAATTTAGTGTAAGAACTTTTACGTTGCACTAAAATTAGTGAGAAAAAATTTGCATTAAACTGAAGATTGCCTATTTCAAATTAAGTAATTTAATTTTGTCTCTAATGTTTAGTGACGTGGATAATTTTCAATTCATCATTAAACATCAGAAAAAGTAGTGCAATAATTTTGTACTTTTACTGCAAAATTAGTGCACTACCCACACCCATGTGTGGTTTGGGGCTGTTCACATATTACGTAACGCTCCAGGGGGGGGGGGGTTGAGGATTTGTTAACGACTACATAATTTATACTGAAAGTTTTTGCAAAAAGCGTTACGAAGGGGGGCGTTTGAAAACTCCGAAAATAGCATTACGTAATATGTGAATAGGCCCTTTGTTGCTATTATCATAACTGTAGCTTTTAAAAAATCATATATGTATTTGTTTTAAGTACACAATTTCCTTAGCCATATGTTCTTAAAAACTATTCTTGGTTTGGGTTCCATTTTTAAAATTGTTTTCTTTTTTAATTTTGCTTAATAAAACGAAACCAATGAAACAATTTCATTAAATTTTTTTCATTAATCTAGTGACAATTTCACAAATCGAATGAAAATTTCATTAATATTGTGACGGAATTTCATTGGTTTAAACAATTTAATTAGAAATTCTTTCACTATATTAATGAAATTTTCATTGGATTTGTGAAATTGTCCTTGGAAAAATCTAATAAAATTTATTAAGCAATAAAACTCGTTCACAATATTAATGCAATTTTTATTGGATCTATAAGAAATATTTTTGAAGGTAGTAATTACGATGTCATTGGAGTAACAGAAACTTGGTTAAAGAGTAGTGTATCAAGTGGGTCAATAAGAACTAATGGCTACAATGTCTTTAGAAATGATAGGTGTTGGTCGAGGGGTGGCGGAGTCTGCTTATACGTCTCTAATAGATTTAAGGCTAGGGTTGTTGATGACTTTTTCGATGAAGGAGTAGTAGAAACTTTGTTCTTGGAAATCACCCTTAATGATGAAAGGCTACTAGTGGGCATTGTTTACTTGCCACGCGGTAATTTTTCGACCTGTGAGGACATTTTAATAGATTTATCTAGCAGATATGATAATTGCATTGTGATGGGCGATTTTAACACCGATCTTTTCAGGAGATCTGACATAGTCAGAGATTTTTGCTCTACTTCAAATTTATCGGTAGTTCATAACTGTGTTCCTACACACCATAATGTGGGCAACAATTCATCGTCTTTAATTGACTATTTTTTCGTCTCGAATAGTAGCCATACTTCGCGTAAACCACAATACCAGTTCCCAGCGCTTAATTCAGGAAATGCACTTATATCACTTTCTTATATAATTAAATCTAAGCCGCATTTTACTGAACGATTTTACAGAGACTATTCTTCAGTTAATTTAGAGCATTGTGCAATGCAACTTGGTCAGCTAGATTCTACAAACTTTTATGTCTCAGCGACCATTGATGATCAGCTAGAAATTTTTAATAAAATGGTTTTTGATACCTTTAATCTGAACGTTTCTCTTAAGAAATCTCGACGTCGTGAGAACGACACATGGATGAACTCTAACGAAATTAAAATTGCTAGAATAAATCGAAATCTTTCTTGGAGTGCGTATTGTAGTAACAACACAACAGAGAATCATAGAATTTACTGTAAGTACAGAAATAGGCTAAAGGCAATAATGAGACAAAAAAGAAGGCCATTTAGCTTACGCTTCTTTGATGGATGTTCTCAGTCTCAGTATTGGAATAGATTAAGATCTGAGGGGGTATTCGGGGATAATTGTGTAAGCGACTTCGTTAATGTGAATGACTTTAATAACCTGTCTGTTCTTCCACCTGTAAATAACTCCATGAACTATGCAAATATTTTTGACGGCAATAACAGATTTTCTTTCAGAAATGTAGATAAGCAAGCAGTGTTTGGGGCCCTGAGTAAGATTAGGTCTAACTCAATTGGTCCGGATGATATAACACTAAAATTTCTTAAGCTTATATATCCATTTATTTCGAGACATTTTACACGTTTGATCAACTCCGCGATTACTTACTCAGTGTTTCCAAAACTTTGGAAAGTAGTATCTTGAGTTCAAGCTCTAAAGTCCTTGAGATTTTATTAAAGGATCAAATTCAGAATTATCTAGGCTTAGGCAATTTTATTAACCCTTACCAGTCTGGCTACAGAAAAGGATACAACACTACTGGCTTTAGTGCTAGACATTGTGCAGACTTTGAGACAAAACATGGATAAATCGTACAACTCTATACTTGTAACATTAGACTTAAGTAAGGCTTTTGATTCACTCGATTATCAAATACTTTGTCAAAAATTGTGTAAAGAATTTCGCTTTAGTTATTCGTCATGTTCCTTAATTTCCTCTTTTCTCAGGAATAGAAAGCAATATGTTGAACTTAACTCTCAAAGATCATCTGTCTTGGAGGTACTTAGAGGGGTTCCACTAGGGTCCATATTGGGACCGGTAATATTTATGATGTATATGAATGATCTCTACCGTAAAATACATTTCTGTAAATGTTATACGTATGCAGACGATATTCAATTACTGGCAGATGATAACGGTTTAGGTTGGAACTATTTAGCCGATAACATGAATGCAGAGCTCAGAAACATTGCAGATTGGACCAAAACTAATTTCTTATCGCTCAACTCCTCCAAGTCTAAAGCTATGGTTTTTTATCAGTGTTTAATGCTACCATCGATATACATTATGAACGTTCCTATAACTTTTGTGTCACACCAAAAAGTTCTAGGTATATATCTTGACTCAAAGCTGGACTTTCTTCAACAAGTTAACAATATAATATGTAAAGTATCGTTTGTGTTGAAGAGGTTGTACAATACAGGTATATTTCTTCCTTTGAAAGTAAAGAAACGTGTTGCCATTTTATTGTGTCTTCCACTGTTTTTATATGGAATCGAAGTCTTCTCAGGAACTTCGCAGGAAAATATTACAAAACTTCGTCTTTGCTTTAATAGGGTTGTACGGTTTATATATGGTCTTAATTATAGGGATCACATTTCTGACTATGTAGTCAGGACTTTAGGCTCTGATTTTCATACTTCTATTAATCAGCGCATAATTACACAGTTTTATAAAATAATGAAAAATGTAAGGCCCTCATATATCTGCCAAAGATTTAACTTTGGTCGGTCATCCAGATCCAACATATTGATATGTCCAGTTCACTGCACTCGTGTAATGAGCCGATCCTTTGTTGCGCGAGTGGCTAGGATTTGGAATAATTTGATTCCATATGAATTTCGTGAGTTTAATAGAACTATTAACCAACTTAAAAATATTTTCAGGGAATACGTTTAATTAAAATTGGCTGTTATATTGGAAATTTATCGTACACCTTAATGAAATAATTAGTTTCCATTATTTGTGCATAGAATGGCGGGTTATATAAAGAATTACTTAGTATAAACGTTATTTTTTCTTAATTTTCTAAATTGTTGCTATGTTTTTCCTAATTTAATTGGCCTTATAGGCTTGATAATTCATTGCATAATAATAAATAATAATAATAATAAATTTGTCATTGGATTAATGAAAAAATCTAATGAAATTGTTTCATTGGTCTTATAATGCAAAATTATTTTAGTGTAGAGAAAATAGTGCATGAACTGATTCCCTTTCCAGCACTACTTCTTACTTCTAAGTGTGAGCTGCAGTGACTAAGAGTCGCTCAGGGTTCTTAATTTTTCACACCCACTTAGAGCTTTTTGAGTTGTACTACTTAGAAGTCTTTGCAGTTTTTTCATTACACAGAAAAATTTATCACCAAAAAATTTTTAAACAAAAGTTTGTCTAAAATAAAATCTCAGTTTCAGCAAATTTTCTTTACCGAATCAGTAAATTTTTCTGTGTTATTAAAACCAACCCCAATTACGACATATACATAAATAACAACAAAAATAGCAACAACAATTATAGCAAAAGGAATGCGATTGTAACCAATTTGTTTACTGACTACTTCTGAGTGAATCAATTCGTTAATGTTGTTGCGCTAATTTTAATTAATCGTTCTAGACTCTTTAGATAAACATACAGTGTTGAGCACATTTAACAAAGTGAAATTTCATAAATACTTAATGGATGATGAGGTTATTACTCATAACTTAAAAATATTAAAAACAAGTTTTACTCACTCAGACAAAAAGTTTGTTTGATATATTACAAAAAAGCAGTAGATATTTTGCTTGATTCAGTAAACTATTTTGTTTAGGATTTGTAAGTATTTTTAGACAAATTGTTTTATAAATGCAGAAAAAAATATTGTTGTATTACAGAAAATCCAGTAAATAATTTTGTTTGATTCAGTAAATTATTTTGTTAAGAATTTATAAATATTTTAGGAAAAATTGTTTTATAGATTTGGACAATTATTTTTCTAAAAAAATAGGTTTTATTTTCAGTGAAATTGCTGTATTAGGTTCATTTCCGGACCAAATATTTACTAACTCACTCAATTTCTTTACTGAAAATGAAATTTAGTTTTTTCTGTGTAATCGTTTGATCGATCATTACACCGGTGCATCGCACTACTTCGTTTCATTTTTGCGTGCTCAGCCCTTATGTGCGCACCTAGGTACCCGGGTACCTTTAGCGTTTTCAACCAAAATTTTTTCATTGAAATTGATAACCTGCATATCTGAAACTTCTTGAGAACTACTAACTTTCAAAATATTTAGTATGCAGCTGTGAAGCTATTATTTTTTTGTATATTATGTGAGAGATCAATTTACTCTTAACACCCTTAAATACGCACCATGGTACCCGGGTGCCTGTACGTGTTTTATATGAGAATACGGCCATTGTAAGTATACATATTTTTTGTTAGTTATTAGTAGCTCTGCATAAATAAATAAAAGGCTATATAAACGATGTAGACGGAGAAATATCTGCTCAAATTAAAAAAACATTTATGTGCATGAAAAAAACACCTTCTATTGCGCTGCAAGGTACCATGGTACTTATTTGGAAGTTGCGGGGAAAACAAGCATTTTCAAAATAAATATCAAGCTAAAACGTTGTAAAATGTATATGAAAATGGCAACAGATATATATATATATATATATATATATATATATATATATATATATATATATATATATATATATATATATATATATATATATATATATATATATATATATATATATATATATATATATATATATATATATATATATATATATATATATATATAGTTTTTAATCACCTGTGATATTTCATATACAATTTGTATCTTTAAAGCCAGTTAAGGGTGCTTCAAATTTCAGTAGCGCGTTGTCAATCATCTGCTGAAAAACCTCTGTAGGAATAAGTAAAACTACTATAACGACAAATACAAACGCATTGCTTCACCACCCTCTAAGCTTTTTTAGTTTCGATCTTAATTTTATTTTAAAAATTAAAGCTCGTCCTCGAAATGAACACTATTCCATTATTTATCAATTCAACCTCGTACTGTGAAAATAAAATAAAATCTCTAAATATGTTATTATGTTATCACGTATGTGTTTTATGTTTTCATATGTTTTCCAGTAAACTGTTTTGTAAATGATAAATGAATTTAATAAGAAATAAACTGTGTTATGTATGTAACACAATCTCAAGAGAGACACATTTTCTTATTTAATTATTTTTCTATTACATTTTCTTTAGAGAATACAACTTAATAATGCCACACAAATAGTTTCTTAATTTACAGTGCACAAAAGTAATCTTGGTATTTTACTAAATTAAATATGGGTATTTTTTTCATTATAGACTTTATAAGAAGGCGATGATTTATGTATACTGGAACGATTTTTTTTTTAGATTTTGGTATCATGATTTTGTTAGTATTAAACACTAAATGACTGAAAAGTGATTTAGTTATAGATTTTAAGAATTTTTTTATATTGAAAATAGTAGACCACAGACCACGAAATTTTAGAAATATTCCAAATTACACTTTCCTTTACACTAAATGAGTGATAGGCAATTTAGTTATTGGTTCTAGAACTTTTCCTACATTGAAAATAGTAAACAACTAACCAGGATATTTTAGAAATATTATAAAACTACACCTTCCTTTACTAGCGTCTTAGCATGCTAAAATGAATAGGAAAACCGTACAGTAAAAAAATCATCTTAAATTTTGATATATATTGTAAGTTTTTCTTCATAACAATGTGAAGCGTATTAATTAATTCCACACTATAAATACGTTTCTATTTTTTAAGCGTTATCATCATTCATTCATCATGATTAAGTATGTTGCTACATCCCATGTTTCACATCATAAGCAGAAGCTTACTTGTGTAACATGTTTAATTCCTTCATATCATTATTTAATTTAGTTTATGTTAAAGAAGTAAAGAAAAATAACATATATAATATATGATAGATTGGAGTAAGAATGATATGTTAGCATAAGTATATTACTAGCGTTTTGAAAACTTTAGGAAAATGTTTTCCGATGATCTAGCAAAACATGTATAAATTTGTGCATCTCCTCATTAATTAATTCTACACTCAGGAAAAAGCTGCAATTTACAATTAAAAATGAGTCATATTAATTCATTATTTTTCAAGTTGATAGAAAAATGATATTGAAATACATTAAATCAGAAATGTTTAAATTTGAATCATTATATGGGCATTTCCATGATAATGACAACCACGACCGAAAGAATGAAAACTCTTAAAACTTTTATTTGAAAACCCTCAAAACTTATTTTAAGATATGGTAAAGAGGAAAAAAACAATACAATTTTACTAAAATTTTTATATTTGTTTGCTAATTTTTCGACCTTTTCTTGATGTTAAGTTTCTATTAATGATGAGCTTGAGGTCAATTTTTATAAAAAACGTTATAAAAACTTTATTATCGATATTTCGCTACTCCTTTGTGTAGCTTCTTCAGGATAAAAATAGTTGACAGAATTTAATAACAAAATTTTTAAATAAATAACAATGTAACAATTATTTGGCTCTTTAATTTAACAATTGTTTCAAAAATTAATTTCTTTCTTTTCCGGTTTTTTATGAGTTAACAATATTATTGTGATTTGATATATACAAAATTTTTTTTTTTTTAATTTGAAACTTATTTTTATTTTCCATCTATGTTTGAAAATTTTTTTGAAAGTTAATCCAAATAAGGTTTGAATATTAAATAATTAGGAAATGAAAAAACCCTTTAGGATATTTGAAGACAGTAATGAACATTTTTGTTATCTTTAATAATGAGTAATTTTACAATCTATTTACTACTTTAGCTTTGTGTATTAAATGTCTATAATTCTGCGCTACACTATCAGTATCTGCCTTAAAGTTAA
The DNA here is from genome assembly GCA_956483635.1 of Panzeria rudis. Taxonomy (NCBI): domain Eukaryota; kingdom Metazoa; phylum Arthropoda; class Insecta; order Diptera; family Tachinidae; genus Panzeria; species Panzeria rudis. The sequence goes on from OY101447.1 coordinate 123,606,067, forward strand.
TCCTTACATCTGGAGGTACTCTAATTATTTGTAGCATTTCTAACATATAACGACGTTTATATCTGTTTTCTGTATTTAAAATGGATGTTTCCTGAAAATCTGGATAATGATTAGAATCGCGACAATGTAACGATAATGCTGTTTTTTGTGATGAAGTATAATTTCTGTATTTTATGTTGGATTTATGCCCAGCTAATCTATTTTTAAGTTTATTTTGTGTTGTACCTACATAAACTTTATTACAAACTTCATTATCATTTCCTTTACATGGTATTTTGTAAACAACATTTGACCTTTCCAATTTGTGTATTCTATCTTTTGTTTTACTGAATAATCTACCTAATGTATTAATTGTCTTATGTGCTATTCTATATCTGTTAGTATCGAAAAAATTTGAGTTTGCCAAGCGTTCTGATATTACCGGAATATATGTTAATGCTTTGTAAATCTTTGGTTCTGTCGTATCGTCAGTATTATTTCTGTTCTGATCTGTATATTTTCTTATCAAATCACATGTTAAACTAATAGGAAAATCATTAATAACTAACAAATCTCTAATAATTTCTTTATTTTTCCTGTGGAATTCTACATCACTAATTTTCAAAACTCTATCTATAAGATTCCTCGCTGTATTAATAATTATTCTCTTAGGGTGTTTTGAAAAATAATTAATAATTCTACCTGATGCTGTCGGCTTTTGATACCAATCTATTAATAAATTGTTACTATTTCTTATTATTAAACTGTCCAAATACGGAAGTTTACAGTCTTTTTCTTTTTCAACAGTAAATTTTATATCAGAATGAAATGAGTTAAATGATGTCAGCAAATTTTCAATCTCACTACTTGAAATTATACAGAAAATATTATCAACATATTTTGTTATAATTTTCGGCTTATTAGATAAGTTTTCTATGCATGTATCTAATAACTTTTCCATAACAATGTCAGCTATAATTGGAGATGCTGGTGATCCCATAGGAAGACCTTTTTGCTGCATATATATCTTATTATCATATTGGAAAAATCTATTATCAGCTATGCAAAATTTTAAAATGCGTAAAAACAAGTCTTTTTCTATATTAGTATGTTCTACAATCTTATTCCATTTCCCTTCTATAATACTAATGGCCAGCTCTATAGGTACACTTGGAAATAGTGAAACAACGTCAAATGATACCAATAATTCATCATTATCTATCTTAATATGTTTTATTTTGTCCTTAAATTGTAATGAGTCTTTAACGTTGTATTTAGAATCTTTAGTAATATTTTTAAGAATTTGTGTAATATATTTACTAAGTCCATAAGAAGGTGAATTTATGAATGAGCAAATTGGTCTTAGCGGGAAATTATCTTTATGGATTTTTGGAACTCCATATAATTTAGGTGCATTTGCTATATTAGTTTTTAAATTATTTTTCTCTGAAGGTGTAATTATTTCTAATCTGAAAAGACTTTCTACAATTTCATTGTTCATCCTTTGCAATCTGTTAGTTGGATCCCTTTTTAAAACAATATATGTAGAACTGTCACTTACAATGTCATTCATCCTCGATATATAATCAAGTCTATTCATTGCTACTGTGCTATTACCCTTATCAGCATTTAGAATGAGTATATCTTTATTCATCTTTAAAAACTTTTTTGTATCATTCACCTTATTTACTACAAATTTATCTCTATTAGTCAATTTCATTTTGTTCATGTGGTCATCTATTATTGTTGTCAATTTCGTTCTAGCTATTTCCTGATCCTCTTTTTCTTCTAACGTTTGAACAAATTCTTCTCCATCTGATATTATTTCTAATAATGGAAAATGTTCTCTTTTAACCGGTAATGCATATTTTTGTCCTAATGAAAGAGTCCATTGAATGTCTGTCGGAATATCTATATTTGTTTTGTTTATGAACCACTTATTATTAAACTTAACTCCTAATTCTCTTCTTTGTAAATGATTAAGGTTGTCAAATTTCTTTTTGTGTACCTGTTTTACTCTATTTGTTAAAGAATTCGCCATTCTGTCTTCAAATTCAAAAAATCTTTCCATTTCATCATTATTGAAACGTTTTCTTAAATTATATTTTATAAATAATAATTCTTTTTCTGCCTCCTTAAGTAATTGATGTCTGTCTTTGATTGCCACATTTAAAATTTTGTTATGGACGTCTTCCAAATACCTCGTAATAGATTTTTGAAAAGTTATTGGACCATTGATATGAAAAATATTAGAAATATTTTTAGTTGAGTTTTTAACAAATTTGGGAATAATACCTGAATTTCGGCACCGAATAAGAAAAGTTATATTGGCCTTGAACTTAATTATCTTATCCCTCACCGTCTTAAACCTGTTAACAATTCTCCGAATATCATCGGTTCTCTTGAATCGATTGTACATTTCTTCTTAAGTTAATTTTTCTTTATATTATTTAACAAAGAAAAGAAAAAACCACACAATTCGCAGAATTTCGTATATTTTTAAATCACCCTTAACATCACTTCCGTTTTTATGTCGCCTACGATATGCCCTTATGTCGCTTCATATTTTGGACAACAGGGTTTCAAGTGTGATAAATTTTTTTAAACATAGAGTGCTAGGGTTTTTTCCCGGGATTTCCCGTCCCGGGAATTTTCGGGATAATCGCTTATTTTCGTTTACCGCTTTCTCGGGAATTTTATGAGGGAATTCCCGGAATTAAAAAGCTACATACATACATAAAAAATACTGATTTTGTCTTCCAAAAAGTTTAGTTTTCTTTAAATTATTGTCGTTCATTATGAAATAATGGGCCTGATTTGTGATAGATTAAATACTACAAGTTGTGTGCTACTTTAATCTAATAAAAAAATGACACATAAGCGGAGACGACAACGCCTTACACAATCAGGCCCATTATATATTTATTTTATATAGTTTATCTATTTATTATATATATATATATATATATATATATATATATATATATATATATATATATATATATATATATATATATATATGTATATATATATATATATATATATATATATATATATATATATATATATAAATATATATATATATATATATATATATATATATATGTATATATATATATATATATATATATATATATATATATATATATATATATATATATATATATATATATATATATATATATATATATACAGGGTGTTTTTTTTAGAGGTATATAACTTCGAATTGAAATAAAACACAAGAAAATCGTTTTAATGTCCATCAATTTGGCTTTATTGGAAGGATATATTTATGCCATTAATGTTTAAATATGATTTCGGGCATGTGGCCGCCGCGGCTGGCTCGAATAAAGCCAATTCTACAGGTCCAATTTTCAACCACTTTTTCGAGCATATGGGGCCGTATGTTGGCAATAACGCCACGAATGTTGGCTTCGAAGTCCCCTAACGTTTCTGGTTTGTTGGCGTAGACGAGCGACTTCACATATCCCCAAAGAAAATAATCCAATGGTGTCAAATCACACGATCTTGGTGGCCAATTGACAGGTCCATTCCGCGAAATTATGCGCTCATCGAATGTTTCCTTCAATAAATCGATTGTGACGTGCGCTGTGTGGCATGTAGCGCCGTCTTGTTGGAACCACAACTCATCCACATTCATGCCATCCAATTCGGGAACAAAATAGTCGGTTATCATGGCTCTATACCGGTCTCCATTAACGGTAACTGACTCTCCAGCATTATTTCGGAAGAAGTATGGCCCAATGACTCCACCAGCCCATAGAGCACACCAAACAGTCAGTTTTTGTGGATGTAATGGCGTCTCAAGGGTCTCATGTGGATTCTCTTCACTCCAAATGCGGCAATTTTGCTTGTTGACGTAGCCATTCAACCAAAAATGAGCCTCATAAAATGGACGGAGCTTGCGGTAAACTTCGCGAACTGAACCATTATTTTCTAAATAAATTTGCACGATTTGCAAGCGTTGTTCTTTTGTCAACCTGTTCATGATGAAATGGCAAACCAAACTAAATATTAATCACTTGACAGCTGACAAAATGGCCGCCAGTTAAAAAAGTGATGCCAACTTAAAGTTCTATACCTCAATAAAAAACACCCAATATATATATATATATATATATATATATATATATATATATATATATATATATATATATATATATATATATATATATATATATATATATATATATATATATATATATATATATATATATATATATATATATATATATATATATATATATATATATATATATATATATATATATATATACATATATACATATATATATATATATATATATATATATATATATATATATATATATATATATATATATATATATATATATATATATATATATATATATATATATATATATATATATATATATATATATATATATATATATATATATATATATATATATATATATATATATATATATATATATATATATATATATATATATATATATATATATATATATATATATATATATATATAAAGGGGAAAGAAACCAACGATGGCTCAAAGTGTATATCAAATTATTTTGGATTGAAGAACGGAGAGAAAAAAGTTGGCTCTTAAGTTAATTATTTATTTAGTAAAACCAATATGCACCGAAACTCACGGTAATTAGATATGCAAAAATTTTTTATGCACGTCTTTTCGATGTATTGAATAACGAAAATTGGGAAATATAAATTACTTCAGATAACAGTGATGCTGTCGAGGGCGAAATGCTTTTCTCAACACAGGAAAATTGTGTTACTTAAATAAGAAACCTGTTGTGAGATGGACCAATACTGTTTGAAAAAGCCATTTGCAACAAATATTATATAATAAAAGTACAAATTTTCTAGGGCAGATAATTTTCATTGCATACCAAGAAGTGAAGGACTGAATTAAATATTTTAAGACCGCCCTTTGTTCGCAACATTTATTCTAGACAACCTTTTAATCGCTCTTTGGATCACTTTCACTCTCTGTCAAAATCATTGATGAAGTTTATTTAAAACTCCGATAAAAATATTATTCTTTTTTATCTAATTTACTTTGAATCATTTTGTTTTTGTGATTTGTTAAGTTTTCTGATTTTTAATTTTATTTCTTTAGAAACTGGTTTGTTTGTGAAATACTTTTCAAACAAAGCTCAGTTTAAAATAAAGAATGATTAATTTTGCTCATATAAACATCAATGGATTCCAGAAATTAAAATTTTTGGTAAATATATTAGTACGTTCTTATATTAGCGGGAATTCCCGGCATCCCAGGAATTTCTCTTTTATTTCCCGCTCTCTCGGGAAACAAAAAAGCCCGGGAATAAAAAACCCTATATGGTACCCTCTGAATGGAAAATAACGACAACATTTTTTTCATTTACTCCTATTTTTACAAAATATATTCCACTTTGCAGGCGTACAAAAGTCACGTATGTAGACAGGGAAATACCCATGTGTGTAGTTCCCATTTATTTCATGCGGAAAATTAAAACAGCATTGTTTTAAAATTGAAGCAAACTTTTTCAACTTTTTTATTGCAATAATTTCTAAGTTAAGTTGAAATTTAAGTGCATTGCAAAATATTGAATTAATAAAAAATATTTTAAATTCTATATTGCAACATTTTAAATTAATATAGAAACCATTATAATTCAATATTAATTCAATTCTGAAAAATTTTTATATATATGTTCAATTCACAAGCTCGTATTAACGTCGTATGTGTTGTGAGATCGTCTAATTATACGATATTGTATTTTTGTTGTTAGCAAGTCTCATACAAAAGTGCGTTATAATTATATGATTGATTTTTATATGTTTTCCAAATAGGTGTATTATCTGGGAATATTTTATTTGCTATATTAATTTGTAAACAAATATAAGGTATAGAAAGGGAACCAGGTATAACATCTTGTAGAAGAGTTGTTCAAAAAACTTCGTAAAATTATGATTATTTGCAAAATTAAAAGTAAATAAATGCAAACATCGATATCATGACTTGAAATAGATTAAAAGTGACTCGAGCTCTAAAAATGTCAAAAACTTGGAGTAAATCAAGGATATCGAGAATATGTCGAAAATTCGCAAAAAATTGTTATATTGTAAGCTAGCCCCAAAATTGTAAGGAAAGTCGAACACTATGGAAGAACGCAAAAATTATGAAAATTTGCAAAAACTTGCTAAAATTTTAAAGATTAGAAAGCGCAATATTAATTAAAACACTCTAAAAATATAAGAAAACCGAAAAATTGGGAAAATTACGCCTGCCGCGAAAAAAGTGAAAATTCGCGAAAACTTGCAAAATTTTAATCAAGCAATAATTTTGATTAAAAATCACTAAAACTGTGAGGAATGCAAAAAATATGGTAAAAATCGCGTAAATAGCGAAAATTTGCAAAAATTTGCTAATAGCGGCATGATAACAAAGTCTAACATTGCTTAAAAATGGGCAAAACTGTAAGGAAGCTAAAAACCTGCAAAAAGTCGATTTTATCGCGAACTTTGCAAAAATTCGCGAGAAGTTGCAAAATAGAAAACAAGCCCTAAAAATGATTGGAGATCGCCAACACCGTTAAAAACGAAAAAATTCGGAAAAATCGCGAAAAAATCGCAGATTAGCGAAAAATTGCTATTTGTATTAAAACTGTAAATAATAAAAAAGTTCGTTTTTCGGCATAAATTAGATATTTACTGAAAATGAATTGACTACATTGAATTAACATTTAAAGTACGACAATATGACAAATATACAAATTGATCTGTTCACAAGCACATAAGGAAGTGTTGCAACTTTATATTAATATTGTTCAATATTGAAATAAAAAACTATGTTGATGTTAATTTTTCCATTGTTCTTTGGCATATTAATCAAGCCCATTTCTTTCTGAAACACAGCCAGTAAAAAAATTGGAAGTCCTTTTTGAGGAACTACATATTCATTGCTTCCAATGAATCGATATTCAAAAATGCAGACAATTAGTAGAAAAGCAAGTCAAAACTTACTTTAGTCGCACAAAAATTTGTAATTCCCTTATAGTTTTAAAAAATACCCACCATGCTTTTTAAAAATTAGATTTTTTAAAGAAATTTATGAACTAATTTTCGTCTAAAAATTAACATTTATTTACTGAAATTTACATAAAAACACCGTTTTGCGTTTAAATTCGTATAAAAGAAATATATTAATATAGAACGCTTAGTCGAGTTTGCGATCCGGAAGTAGTGCAAAATTGGATCATTTCTAATGAAGAAGTTCTCTTTTTCGATTCCTAATCACCGAATTTGAAGCGAAGCTAAGAAATATTTCCTTTTTGGCGTTTTATATTAATATTTTTCTCTAGGAGTACAAAGTTACACATTTTCGCAACTTGTTTCTTTTTATACGAATTTAAACACAAAACGGTGTTTTATATAAATTTCAGTAAATAAATGTTAGTTTTTAGACGACAATTAGTTCATAAGTTTCTTTAAAAAATCGCATTTTTAAATAGCTGGGTGAGTATTTTTTAAAACTATAAAGGAATTAAAAATTTTTTTATAGACTGTTTAATATATCGACCTTTTTTCTATATCTCTGTATATTTTGTTTTGATTATCTATAATAGTCGGGCTTTTAAGGTCTATTTATCTTTGGATGTAAATAAAAGATTATATTTTCATTTTTCTTCAATCCTACGTTTCGTTGGTATTTTCCAACTTCTTCAGGGATTCATTTATTTTATTTTGATCTGGCAACCACAACATATAAATGTAAATAAATATTTTTTTAGCAATCAAAAATACACAAATTATTGCTTTCTAGAATAATTAAACTTACATATTCTTTTATAAATTCAGTACATTTTTTAAAATATCACAGATTTGTATGTATGTATGTGTAAAGGGGACAAAAACACAAACTTAATAAATTAAAAAATGTAAAAATTAAACTAAAAATATCACAGCTCGTTGATTGTTCTTCAAATCGTCGGTATTAAACTAAAACTATGTTGTAGTTTGCACTGGTATTGTCTTTATCTTCTTTAGTGTTTATTGCATTTTCTGATCTTTGTTGTATTCGTAAATTCTCCATTGTATACCTCTTGTTTACTTTTTTCTCTTTGTCCAGTATCCTTACTTCGTCAAAATTGGGTTTGTGTTTATTTTCAATACAATGTTGCGAGAGCGCAGTTGAGTGTTTTCCTTTTCTTATATCTGCCTTGTGTTCATCTATTCTCACTCCTAAATTTCTTTTCGTTGTCCCAACGTAAACTTTGCCGCACCCCTCGTTATCATTACCAATGCATTCAATCTCGTAAACAACATCACTTTGATCTCTCTTTTCAATCTTAGTTTTTGTTTGTGTAAACAGATGTTTTATTGTTTTATTCGGTTTGTGTGAGAATGTTATGTTTTCGTCTTTAATTATTTCTCTAACTTGGAGGTTACACGTTCAAGTTTTGTTTCAATTTTTGTTTCAAGTTTCAATACATTCACACTTTTTTACTGACACACTCACATAATTGGAAATTGACTACCAACTTGATTTCAATTTTGCTTTCAAGATTTGTTTCAAATTTTCGTTCAATTTAAACAGCTGATCTCTATTATTGTAAGTAAATTACAGAAAGACTCGGCTATAACAAACTTTGTGCAAACAGCAAAAAAAAAAACCGCTCTATGACAACTTCGTAATAAGCGTAGTTCGATACAAGCGAGGACTCGTTAACTACGAATTCGCTATTACGAATTATTTTTGTATGAAAATGGCAACCGAAACGTCGGCACTTTAGACTTAGATCGTTACAACCGAGAATTCGTTATAACCGGGTTTTACTGTTTTGTTGTTGATTCCTTGACGACGGCATCTTGGTTTGAATCTATTGTGTGACTAACATAAATTTTGACTTGCTTTTCTACAAATTATATGCATTTTTGAATATCGATTCTTTGGAAGCAATGAAAATTCAGTTCATCAAAAAGGACTTCCAATTTTTTTACTGGGAATAAAAGTGACGAGCCTTAGCCTAATATTCAATTTTGGTTCACAACAAATTTCAACAGGACTAGACTTTCGTTAATGTTTCTTTATGAATCAATATGGGTTTTATTGATTTTAAATTTTTTTTCTCTGGGTGTATTAGATTTTTTCACAAAATACTTGTGTGTATTTTAAAATATTAATTTGGGAAAAAGAACAAGTCAGGCTTAAAGCAGCCACTCAGAAATAATTTAACTTCATTACGGACTAATGAAAAATTTTGTAAGTTCAAACAAAACAATTTACTTAAATTACGAGCTTTTTTACTGAAAAGAAATGAAAATATGGGATGCGCTTGACTTTGCAGGTCATTCATAGACCTTCCCGCTAATTTTAAGCTCAAAGCACTGAAAAATTTATAGATTTTTGGTGTAATTAAACCAATTGTTTCTTCAAAATTTTTGACGACGATATCTCGGTCGTACCCGTTAACAAATTAAGATCATATTTGCGGAATTCGGCACAGTTTTTCAAGTCCCAAAAACTAAATCACCCTTATCGGGAATAAAAATTCACCTGAAATATGTCCCATATCCCTAAAATTGCTAAAAGTGTTAGTGTACTATTTTGCTCGTTTTATCAAGATATTTTGTTCATGGAAAACATTTCACGTGAATAAATCGATTTGACAAGAACTTTTGGAGTTATTAAGATAAAGCGATTTTTTTGAAATTTTTCGTCAACGATATCTTTCGAACGAGTCTATCTATGGATTTTATTATAATTTGCAGCAGTCGACGTTCCTTTTGAACATATACTGACATCATCGTAAAAATAGTCAGAATAGATTCCAATAAACTCTGGACGTTGAGATCTGATCGAAACTCGCTTTTCGTAATCGGGGTGAAATCAGTAACTTTCTATTTTTAATACCGAAAAGTTAAAAAACAATTCAAATAAAATGAGTTACTGAATCAGATAAAATAACTGCCTAAAAATTATTTTTCAAAAACAGTAGCAGAATTGTTAAATTCAGATATTTTTTTTTACTAAAAACAAAGCATTGAACGATTATTATAAAATCAAACAACATATTTACTGATAATGACACTGACCTATGTTTTTGTTTTTAATGTAAATAATAACTTCGAGCAGTTCTATTTCATAGAATTTGTACTCTACAACTGCTTTGAACTAAGGGCCTATTCACATATTACGTAACGCTATTTCGGAGGTGTTTTACCCCCCCCCCCCCCACCCTTCGTAACACTTTTTACAAAATTTTCTGTATAAAGCATCTAGTCCAAACAGGGTTTGGCGAAATTCAAACGCTAAGGGGGTAAAAACGGGTAAATTTGGTAACCTTATATCTCCGGATCTAACTAAGGTAGACATAAAATTCTAAAAACAGCATAATAAGATAAAAAAATAAGCGGAAGTTTGGTACTTTTTGAAATTTTTACATTTAGGGACCGAAAAAGGGTAAAATATAATTTTGGTACTTTCTTGTTAACCGTTTATCTCCTAAAGTAATGAAGATGGAAATTAAATTTAAAATGCATTCTTCTATGCTTACGAAGCCCTAAAATAACTTTTGGTACTTTTTTGTAATTCGAATATATAAAGGGTAAAATTGGTAGCCATTTTTGGTACTTTTTTCCATACAACTATTTCTTATGCACATTGATACACATACTGAATGCATATGTTTGTATATATTCTCTAAGAATGAATTTTTGAAAACTTAAATTCTAACAGCATTAAAAGGGGTAAAAACGGGTAAACTCGGTGTTCTTATATCTCCGAATCTAAGTAAGGTAGACATAAAATTCCAAAAGCGTCATAATAAGATAGAAAAATGAGTGGATAAATGTTTTGTATTTTTTTTTAATTTATATATTTAGGGGCCGAAAAAGAGTAAAAATATAGTTTTGGTACTTTTTTTGTTAACTGCTTATATTTTAAAGTAAATGTACTTTTTCGAAAACTCCTTTTTTGAAAAAAATTTTTTTTGAAAGAGTAGTTTTTGAAAATGGTATTCTTTTGAAAATGGTTACTTTTTCAAAAGTTAATTTTTGGAAAAGATTCTTTTTAGGGCTCTGTACACCAAAAGTGTAAATTTATGTTATTGTTTTCGATACGCTGTCCGTCAGTCCGTCTGTCACAGGCTGTTTTCTCGAGAGCCGTAAGAACTACGGGATAAAGATTAAAGGGTGTTCTAAAGCGATCAACGAAACATGTTGAAATACTAATGTAATATACAGACACTTTTATATAGACTCTCGAAATTTTCAAAGTTAGTGTTAATTGGTGTTGTCTGTAGAATATTTAACACAACAAAAATTAAAGGTTGTTTTAAAAGTTAATGTAATTTTGACTATGTAGTTTAAACAGTTTGCTGTATCTTGGAAACCGTAAGGAACAAAATCTTGAAATTTTAAAAAACTCTAAAACTAAAAAATTCCAGAATTAAAAAAGTCAAAACGAAAAATCGCCAAAATGAAAAAAAAATCGCTAAAACGCAAAAATTCGCCAAAACTAAAAAGATCGCCAAGAAAACTAACCAATTTTATGGTTATTTTTAAATGAGTTAACTAATTTTTCTGTATCTGCACAGCAATAGAGTAGCGAAGCACGCCGGGTATAGCTAGTTAATGTATATAGAGATAAGTCAAATTCTTAAAATATTTATATTTTCGTAGCTAAAAACCGTAGAAATATGCTGATTGATCATTTGATAAAAATTCAGCATATATAAATACCAAAATTGATAAAATTAACATAACTTCACAGATATAAATAAACAGATATATATATATCTAAATAAATATATCGATTTTTACATTTTATTTCAGTTCCTTTTAACAAAGAAATTACTGCACTTAGAAGTAATTTTCCTCCACATTTCGCCAAAAAGTAATTAATGTTAAACATTAAAGTGCTGGAGATAGAGCGAGCATGTGTGTAAGAAATTTCTTCAAATAACAAAGATAATGTCTTAATTATTTATTTAAAAGAAATACATGAAAACCTAAAGTAAAAATAGTAGAAATCGTTATTTGTCTGGACAGCTAAATTACATAAATATTTATGAATGTACGTACGCTCGTATATACACAGCAAACATTTTTTTTTTGGTGATTTCGGTCCCAAGTCGTCCAGAGAGTCTGCTGAATATGCCAAAGTCTGTACGAAAATATACCGAAAATAATTTCAGTGGCTGACAAGAAAGCAAACGCCTTTGTTTAAAGGAAATTCTAAGAACTTTGCCGTAATGTTAAAGAGAGTTCTGTACGAATTCTGAAGAACTTTCCAAGGAAATTCTAAAGAAATTTTCGACATGTCTGCACAACTGCGCAAAACTCTCAAGAGATAAATGAAAATTATTACGAAAACATATATCTGACAATGTGCAGAAGTGATTGCTAAAAGTTTTAAATCGTATTTTAGAACATATGCAGACTATTCTGTTAAATGTCTTAAAGAAAATTAAATTGCTCTTATATAATGCGCAGACTAGTCTGATATTAATTTGGATAATAGTTCAGCAAGTTTGCAGAAAAGTCGTGCCAGAAAGCTGTCGGCTATTCTGTTAAATGTATGAGGGAAGTTTAGACAACTCGGTTGATTGTCTGCTAAAGTCTTAGACATAAGACATGTCGCTAAAAAATGTTTCCTGGGTATTAACAACTACTATATATCTTGCATGTCTGCTATTTGGCACCTTACATTACAAAAAGAACATTGAAAATAACAATTTAAAAAAAGTAACAAAATATGCAAAATAATTGTCTGAGTTCTTTTCCCATAGACACAATGTAAAAAGACTTTATTTCCGTCTAGCTGATATATTATGTGTATGTTTGAGTGATATTATCGCGATATGTCATTTTTCTTTATTACACTTGTGTGAATCTCAAAAAAAAAAGTAACACTCATTTTGTCAGATATTTTATGTTTAAATTTACACTAATAAAAGTGTTTTGATAGGTATTGTAGGAGTATGATCAAACATATTTTGGTAAATGAAATTATTTATAGTATTATTTTTTTCAAGATCTTAAGTTGATGTTAAATTAACTGCTTATGAAAGGATTTCCCAGTGTTACCTTTGACTTATTTTTCTTCGCGTTTTTTGTTCCACATAAGTCAAATTTTTTTTACATATGTGAACATGTGAATATGCCAAAAGCTCAAAATTCATTATTAGGATAAAGTTCTTAACATATTAATTAGGAAGAATCAGGTGTGATTAGTATTTCAGGAATCAAGGGAAAAATTAACATTATATTACATTTTTAAAGTACACAGCAATACTGCTTTCGAAAGCCAATACACTCCCACTATCAGTGCTGATGTGTATTTTGCTTGTCACAACTTGTGAGATTGCATAGTGTAATTGCAAATTCCAGCTTCAGCTGATGTCACCATATGTAAGCGTCTAAAATGTATACATTAATTTTATACTTTAAGCATTTAAGGTTGTTTGCATTTTAGGCAACGATATGTATATAATTAAAAAAATATATATACTAGTAATAATAGTTTATCGGAATAGGTATGTTGTTTGTGTCTGACATGACAAAGCGTCATGTATGTATGAAGTTGTTTTCTTTTAAAGTGTTGCGTGTTTAAAGCCATTGTTGTCACTGTAAGTGACGTACGATAAGATAATATTTTATAGCTTCATATAAACACATGTACATGTTTATATATATATTCATACTTCGTACATACATTTCATATCCGTAAAGAATATATTATATAAAATGCAAACGTACTTATGTATAAATATGAATATTGGTTCGTATGAAGCAGGGAATGCCAAACTTTTTTTTGATTATCGAGCTCAGCAAGGAAAAGAGATTAAAAAAGAGCGCAAGAATTAACATTTTCTTCGGAAACTTATCTATGTCATTTAAGTTAAAAAACTCTATTATAAAAAAATCTTAGGTTTTCCAGGGTTAGTGCTATACTATTGTAATTAATTTAGTATTTCTCCGTTGCTTATAACGTTAGGATAGAAAAACGTGTTTTAATTTATTTAATTTATTATCTATAGTAAGTAATAGAATACAATATTGAAAGATGATAATAATTAAAGCATCGTGTAGCTAAAAATTCAACATCCATTGATATCTATAGAATTATAAATTAAAATATAATTCTTACTATATGAAGTCACCACTAAGTGCCCGCTATGCATCACTTTGGTAACCGCTGGTATAATGTATAATGAATAATTTTCAAACTAATGGAAAAATCTAGGTTGAAATCTTTTAAAAAATATGTAATTAGCATTAAAACTGTCACGTCGATTATAATGTTTAAATGATTTTATTTTTAAAATAAAAGCACTCATACATACATTCCTGAATAAGAAATATCGGCGCTTTAGAGTGTAAACCTGCTAACTGCCTTTCAAAAAATTTAAGAGTTCATACAAGAAAACTGTGTTTATCTCTTATTGGTGATTTCAAAAGTAACAAATTATTTTGTTGGTTCTATAAGCAACAGTTTGCTGAAATAAATAAAATATATATAATGGGCCATTTTAAGCTAGCAAACGGAAGTTAAAGTTAATTTTCAATAAGGACATTAAATTTTTCTGAAATGGAGTTAGCAGCTTTACACTCTAAGCCGACGGTACGATTGTACCGCGAAAAATTAATTTTTTAAATAAAAATTTTTTGGTTATTCCATGAGTTCGTATAATAAGATCTATAAAATAATGCATTAAAATTATGTTATTTTTACGTTATTATCAAACCAATAATACGGAGAAAAAAAAGACATGGTACGTCACAAAAAAAAAAAGATAAATATTTTGCCCTTTTAAAATATTTTAATTTGCCAACAAACATCAGTATTTTTATTATTCGTAGGAATGAAATAAAATATATATTTATATTTGAAAGTTAATAAAAAAAAATGTGGAATAGCTTTTTACAATTGAAAATAAAAGCATGGAAGTATAATATGATATATATATTATTATGTGAAAATTAATTTTGTGGTGTATGTGTATTCTATGTATCATATTATATCAAAATGCATTATTCAGAGGTCAAATTTTACGCAACTTATGTTCCAAAATAGTGAGCAGAGACTTTGTACCAATATCAGTTTTGCCAGAGGAATCATTCATTTCATATTCCTTCAAAATTTAAAGGGGTAAGGAAAATTGGTTAATTTGTTTAACCACATGGGCCAAATTTAAACTCGTTTATATATTTTTTATGACCATTTTGGGTAGGGCATGTAAAATTTGATATTTACAAAAATAGCAAAAAGTCATAACCCTAATATAACATAACATGCTCCATGGAGTAGTTACTACATAGGAAAAATGTTTGGAGTAGACCGATGCAATGCAAAGATGGCCTGCATGGATCACTGCTAGGACATCGCAATGTTAAATGGACCACGTTTTACGCATGCATTTGTACCAAGTCCTTGTCCTTGTGGAGTACTCTATGTACGCATGTATGGAGTAGTCGCAATTTTTGCCGGGACTTTCAAATAGTCAGCACCCGGCTAGAAATTTTTATGCATACTCAATTAGGAACCAAATGGGTTGTCCAATTGGTTCCCAAATTAGGATATAATGCAGAAACATATTTAAGATCCGTTGGGGTAATCGTCATAAGATCCCCACTAGGAAATACCGATAAGATCCCAACTAGTATTTGTCAGACGTATTCGATTTGGATGCAACACGTTTCGCTGTAATGAAAGATTATTTTTCAATTATGTGTCTTTCTTGAAAAAAGAGACATTTTAATTTTATTCAATTAATATTTTTATATTATTTTTTCTACTCTATTTTGTTTCTACATCTGCCGACACTCAGATGCAGGATTACTTGGCCAGTTCGTAGAACTATTACGCCACTACCAATTCACACGAAATGTCGTGCTCCTTTGCAGAAGTGTCAACGGGAAAAAACCAGTCGGTCTGTACCGTCGTACTGTAATGAACACGTTGATTAAGTGCTTTATACTTGACTTGAGATGAATCAAGATGTTTAAAACTTTTAACAAGAGGAGGACTGCGGGAGCCATCGGTAGATTAGCAACAGTCGCGCATGGAGGGGTTCTGTCCTCTCTTTAACAAAAGCAATGTTTACAGAGTATTTTACTACAGACTCCCTTTTTAGTTAACGATGATAAAAAGTATATCTATTGTTTGTTTAAAGAAGCGGATAACCATACAATTCAAATTTATGCCCGAATATGGTCATAAGGAGAAAAAAAAACGGATTTAAAAGCATATTCTTAGATTTACTACAATAACGATTCTTCCAGATTTTAACATTACCCTCCCTGTTCCTACGTTCTAAGTACGTTACAGTTGACTAGAGCCCCACATAAAAATGCATCACCTACGTTTACATCATGTGGGAAAACACAATACAAGAAACTTTTATCCAGACATATTTAATTTAGTTATCAAAATTCATTTTATTTTCATCTTAACGATATGGGGTGTTCCACTTAGATTAAATGTACTCAAAATACAAAGAACTCTTAGCAATTAATAAAATTAAGAATCATGCTACTAGTCTAGCCTAAACTTTATACCGATAGCAAAACAAAATTTACAAAAATAAAAAATAAATAAATATATGTAAATATAAAAAAAATATATCTTTACGATACTGACCTGACTATGATTGTAAAACTTTTGCATAACAAATTGGTAAATGGGTATTCAAAGAAAGAAATATGTAATTAATTTGTATATGCATGAAGTAAAAAGCAATTAAATGAAAGCAAACGAAAAACATTTAGCACATACTTACAATAATATTGATTTGTAAGAATCTGCGTACATGCCTAATTATGAAAGCAAAAATTCAAAAAAACTTGAATGTATATTCAAAATATAAATATCAATAATAAGATACTTAAGTATATACGTTTCTTGGTAAAAATTCATTGCTTATTTACTTTAATCATGTATGCACTTTTAGATTTATATGGTTGTTGCACTCACCGTATAACAGTTCGATGACGTGAATTCCTCCAAGAGATCGATGTATGTATGTAAGGTGGCTGAAATACTATCAATGCATATATTATACCTTACTTTGAACCCAAGAGATTTTGATTTCTTTACAAAACGTAACTTAAGGCTCATTTAGCCGACCGCAACGTTGATGTAGTTGCATGTGCTGATCGTTTCTGTCTCATAGCTTTTCAATGTGACAGAAACGATCAGCACATGAAACTACATCAACGTTTTCTACATTTACGCTCTGCTAAATCAGCCCTTAGTGTGTTACTAAATAAAAATATAAAAAAATATAAAGAGCATTACAATTCTCTTAAAAGGAATAGATTATAGCTCATTAGGAAGTATTTATAGTGATAATGAAAACAAGAATTATACAAAAAAACTTTATACATATGTATAAGTATGATGACAAAACTATATACTTATTCTTATTACTTTATATTATCTTCATGCTTTTGGTCGTTTAAAAATTTGTTTGTGATTTTTAATTTAGTTAATATTTTAACTCATGAAGATCGTACTTGAAGTGGAATATTTAAAAAAAAAAGTAAGAACTTACCAAAATTTATCTTATATTTAAATATGTGAATTTAATTCCAGAACAGCAAATATTATACTAAGTGGTATCTTTTTTTCTTGGGGTTTATCCAAGAAGGAAGCAATCAAAATATTTTTGGGTTCTTCAAGTAGTCATAGACCTATACTTTTTGGCATTGATTTGGTGATGGTATATTCGGTAGGCTGTATCGTTGGGCTCGCGTGTCAAATTGTGTTTCTGCCTGTGGGAGCACCCTGGAACTAGTGGCTCCGACCACATTGTGTGACGAATTTTGTGACTCGGTGCCCTGTGCTCATTTCTGCACGCAAATTAAGCCGCTGTTGACGTCTAATCATAATAAAATTTAGATTGTAGCTGTGAAGCACGTTTTTATTTCATAAAGACGGTAATTTCAGTGTCTTTCTAAATTGATCTTTTTGGATGTATTTGCGTCTTTAGAAGTTGGTTGCTCCAACTGAAGACTCTGGGAATCGGTTGCAACTACTTGCGTTACCAAAATTAAACTTTTCAGTTCCACGTTTCTCGACAAAATGGACGAAAAATGGATGTACATTTCTTACGAAAGTTTTATGCTGGTTATTTGAGTGACTGAATGTCAAACGTTTGTTGATTTTATAAGTGGCAACGCTAACATGCTTGTGGTAAAAAAACCTATTTGTGAAAATCCATGATTTTCTAGATGTGACTAAATTAGCCGAACCATACCGGGACTAACATAAGTGGAGCAACAATTAATTTTTAATACTTTGATCACAACTAATTAGAAGAGAAATGAGTAGAACATATTGATTTTTTTAAACTAAAACCATTACATCTACAAACCGTTCACTACAGTACACAAAGCTGGAATCTCCAGAGTCCGCTCCTGCTTCAAATTTATGAGTTTTGTTTGGTGCCATATATCAAAATACGCTTCAAAAAGCTAGGTTATACAATTTATGTATGTGTTGCATGCGGTTAGCAACCAAAGACACGAAACAGCCACTCGGCCCCGTTAACTAGCTCCAATCACTAATCACATGGGGGAGTGAGACGCAAAACTCTCGAGGGCCAATAAACGACAGTGACCTGGTTGCATTTACAAAGTAATTGTCAACGACGCTAGATGTTGACTCGCCCAGAGCTGCTTTACGAATGTATTTTTATATTAAAATTTGTTTAAATTTTGAAGTTTTTCTATTTCAAAGGTTGCTTGAAAACTAAAAATTTTTATTTCTAGAGGAAACAAAAAGAAATATCGAAAAAATAGCAAACTATAAAAGTGATTAAAAATCGATAAAAATATCAAAGGGACAAGAGCCTGACTAGAAATTCTCCCAATACTCATATTGGGACCCGATTGGGAATGCATGTGGCACATCCAAAGGGGTTATTCTATTTGTGATTTGGTCAGGAACTTGTTGGGATAGCCCATCTACAAATTAGTGACTTAACATAAGCTCTTCGCAAGTGGGAAATTATTGGGAACTTGTTGGGAAAATCTAACACAGATTTTTAATCGTATATTTTACTCATCTTCAACAGAGGTGATTGTTACATACTCTTGTCTCTTGGATAGCTTAATCAATTTTAATTCAATATTAGACTTTGATATTTTCCCGTTTTGAGCAATTTTTTGCAAGATTTTGATATTTCCCCACAGGAAACCAATCGGGTCTCAAATACGTTTCTGCGTTACATCGGAATTGGGATCCCAGTTAGATTCCAAATGTGTTTGCATGAAAATTTCTAGTCGGGAGTAAGCCAAATCTCCTCTAGAATTTTCCAAGAAGTTCCCAGTAGCTTCCCACTTGGAAAAAACTAATGTTAAATCATTGATTTGCAGAGACGCTATCCCAACAAATTACCGTCTAGATCCTGAATGGCATAAACCTTTTTGGTTTGCCCCATTCATTTCCACGTTGGCCCAAATATGTATATTGGGACAATTTCCCGACTAGAAATTTTCATGAGCTCCTCATTGGGACTCAACTGGGTTGTCCAATTGGTTCCCGAATTGGGATGTAACGCAGAAACGTATCTGGCAACCGACGGGGCAATCCTTATAAGTTCCTCACCGGGAAATCCCCACAAGATCCCAATCAGGCAGTCTACTTTAAAAACCGAAAAACTACCACCCGAATAATATTTACTATTTTTTCATTAGTCTCGGCATCAACAATTTTGCTAATCCAAAAACAATCAAAGTCTTAGTTTATATTACTGTCAAAAATATATTCAGAATAATGAATATTAATTTCTTTAAGATTCTGGTAAACTATAAACATTAAAAACGAAAAAATGCCTATAATATTAAAATTAATTCAGCTTGGATTCGATTTTTTGCCTCCTCTAAAATGCCTGTGCCATTTTGGTGCACATCAGTCCTTAATATAATGAGCACTTGATCAACTTCAATCTGAAAATAGAAAGTTTAAAATGATTATTATAAAAAATTTAGTTAGTGCTTTTCAGCTTCGGGTAGAAATACAAAAAAGCTATTAAAATATAATTAGATATTCTAGTTGGGCTGTTTGGCGATTAACACAATTTGCGCGCAGAAAAAGTCTGGGCTGTTTCGTGCAATAAGAAGAAGAACGTTACTCTCTCAGAACCATTTACACAAATTTCAACAAGGAGATCGTGCTAAAATTATGCAATGGTTTTTGTAAAAATCTTTACGAATAAGTGATATTTTAAAGTATTTTTAAAAATAATATTCATACGCGCTTTCAAATTTGACCTTGTTTATTCCATTTTGAATGAAACTAATATTCTTCTAATCAGTTTGATGCGCTAAAAATACTGTGTCCTCAGTTTTTTCTTATAACTTAAAGATTTTTTTATGAGCATATCTAATATTTCTATTAATTTTACTGAAATTCTGTATAATTTTTGATATATTAGTGCAATATTTAAATGTCATTTATATGAGATCTTTTTTTATACAAAGTACCTAGCAAATAATTTTTACAGATTTCGGTGCGAAGTCGGACAGAGAGTCTGCAAAAGATGCTGAAGTCGTTACGAAAACATACAGAAATTCATATGATTAGTTGACAATAAAGCGGACCGCTTCGTCTGATGGAATTCTAAGAACTTTGACAAATTGTCATGAGAAGTATGTACGAATTGCGAAGAAGTTTCGTGGGGAATTCTAAAGGAATTTTTGACATGTCTTCACAATTTTGGAAAACTCTCACTAGATAAATGATAATTATTACGAAATCTTAAATCTGCTAATGTGCAGAAGCGACAACTAAAAGTTTTAGGTCATAGGTTAGAAAATGTGTAGACTATTCTGTTAAATGTCTTAAAGAAAATGAAATTGTCTTAAGATAATATACAGACTAGTCTGATATAAATTAGTTAATTAATTAATTAATTTATTTATTAGATTAATATCAGACTAGTCTGCACATTATCTTAAGATAATTTAATTTTCTTTAAGACATTATTAATCGGATAATAGTTAAGAATATGTGCGGAGACATCGTACCACAAAACTGCCGGCTATTCTGTTTGAAAGAAGCTTTGGCAACCCGATAAAGCCTCAGATGTCAAAATGTTTCCTGGGTATATTTAAGGCGGAGACCGGTAAAAAATAATTTGTTGTTTAAGTGTGCTACCCCACATTAGTAAAGTTAATGTATGCATTGAAACTGGTTTTCCCATACAAAGTTCGTAAATTAAACCAACATTAACTTTATGAATATTGCAGTTAGTGTTTATTTGCTTTGTTGGTAGCTACAACGCACTATTATGCTCTTGTTGTTATATTGTTGCTATTTATTTTTATGTTCGTGTTTTGTAGATATAAATAGCCGACAAACAGCCAACAATTTCCGTATTATATGCAAAAATTGCCTGCTGCCGATTTAAGTTTTATAATGCGCAGAGCGGTAGAATCAATATATTTTGGAAATAAGTCAGCCATTCGCTATTCCGGGTTGTGTATCTTTTTGGCCCATAAATAATTGAGGGACAAAAAACTTTTCTTTGGAGCACAATAGCGGGATTAATAGTTCCATAAAAATGTTTTGCTGGCTGTTTTTCATAAAATTGTCAAGTATATCATACGTCTAAAATGTAGGCCCTATAAGATATTCTATGCCGAGTCAGTATACGTATGTGAAAAAGGGGGACAATTTAACTCCCAATAAAATAAATCGTAGATGTAAATTTTCAAAACGTCGATACCTGTATTTATTATTTTGGTGACTTCTACCAGAAACAGTTGTAAAAACCTTGTTTTTTGAAAAAAGAAAAATGATATTTTGTACAGTGTAAATATTCGCAATTTTTAGCAAAACTCAGGTGATTTCTTTTTATTATGAATAAAATCAATATTTCTCTATCGATATGCATGAGATAAGGCTTATTTTATTTGTAATATATGTTGCTTTATGATCATTGAATACATTTGTTAAGTTTTGGCCGTTTTCGATGTTTTATAAATTTTTTAATCATAAAAAATTTCCAATTTTGCATAAGAAAATATATTTTTCATCGTTGCGGTCTGAATAATTCTGAAACCATTTAATGTGTAAAAAAATAATGATGGAACGGCTTAAAGGTAATTTTATTCAAAATTTTTATTTTTTTTTTGTAAGAAAATTGGGTAATCCGTTTTCAAGCTATGATAAAATTGTTGTAGCAGCCTCATAAAAAATCCCAAATTTTGGAAAGAAATAAAAAATATGTTGTCATAAAAATTTTAATTTCGAGTGTTTTTGTAGTTAGGGGACTATAGCATATCAAGGTCATGACATAAGTTAAATTTTATTACATAGTGTAATTGGAAATCATCATTACACTTACTAAATAAATATATTAAACATAACTAATAAATACATATCTTAAATTCGTACATATATGAATATTAATCTTGGAAATATTTTACCAACACATTTTGTCTTTGTCAGTGGCAGACATATGCATATTTCTATGTATGAGTTTTTGTGACAGCTGTATTCGTGTACATACATGTGTATATGTTCTTGGGGTTGCATTTTATATTTATGCTATTTTGTTTTCGAATGTTTTGTTAAAAATATGTCACTAAAGCCAAAAGACTTGCAGTACGTGATTTTAAAATTATTTCGCTTGGAATACAATTTTATGTACTATGTGCATATATGTATTTATGTAGGTGGGCTTTAGTTGAAAGTTTTGAGTTAGTTCTCTGTACATGCCATGAACATATTAAAGCACAAGTGGATAGGTAGATAAGTGCATTTTTTTATATTGCACTATCGCTAAAAACCAGGGATGTAACTATACGCCATTTTGCCGATCCGATACCGATACTCAAAAAGAAATATCGCCGATATCGATTCCGATACCGATGCGCATATTGAAATTGAGTTCAAGTTTAGATTACCAAAACTCAAGTAGAGTAATTTCTTAATATACAAAATTACAGTGTAAGAGATTTTTAATATTTAAAATTGACATTGACCCAGTATAAAAAGTTGGAAGTAATTTTTAAGGATCCACATTTTCAAAGCTTCCATAAATCTATATTAAAAATATGCAGACAATTAGTAGTAAAGCCAAGTAAAAGTTTATTTAAGTCATACACAAATTTGTTGTTCCTTTATAATTTTAAAAAATATTCGGCATGCTTTTTAAAAAATCAACTTTTAAAGGAAATTTAACAAATAATATTCTTCTAAATAACCTTACAGCTTAATTGCTAAAATTCTTCTAAAATTTGTATTTATATACTTAAATTTACATGAAAATACCGTTTTGCGTTTGAGTTTGCATAAAAAGAAACGAGTTGCGAAAATGGGTAATTTTTCGTCCTTTTTGCTTAATGGCCGATATAAATTTTTTTCCTTTTTTTGTGTTTAACACATAATAATTATTCTAAATATATACATTAGAAAATGTAGAACTTCCAAAAATAAAAATTTGTAAATCAGTGTTTGTTAATAAAAACAATGGATTATTGAAGTAGTCTTCTGAGTACATATTAGAAAACCTCATAACCGCATTAAAAATTAAGAAAACGATTTGTTTGCGGCCCCCTTCCCCTGGAAAATATGTCCTGCTGCGCCAATGACTCCATCTGTTAATATCCGTTTTCTGGGAGGTTAAGTAATCTGGAAACCAAAACCCTAATCATTGCGAAAAAACTCGATGTAGAATAAAAAATTTATATATATTTTTTTGGTGGTAATGGGATCAGTAAGCTTCTCCAGGTTCAAGAAAATATAACATTAACTTATTTACAAGTGTAGCTACTTAAGCGGAAAAAGATTTTCATGAGTCCAAATATGATTTTTTAGTCCATGAAACGCGCCACTCGCTCTCAAGTGTTTATTTAAATTAACTAAAATAAGTACGAAAAACTTTTCTCACTACCTTCTTGTGTCTAGTACCATTTTTTTATATACATATATTCTCTTCAATAAAGCACTCATATCTGCATATACTATATATTCATATGTGTTGGTGTTTGTGTTCGCTGTCATTTATAATTTGTTTAACTTTTGTCGTTTTCTTTTATTTTCTCTTTTTGTTTGCATTCAATGAAAGTTTTAAAATAATAAAATAAAAAAATATATGGCGGTGGTATACAATACGAGCATAAATGGATGTTGGAATTATATTGATTTTGTATCAACACAAGTGTGTGATCCCAGTTGGCCACGTCTTTAAGACATCATCAATGACGGGTGCACGACAATGTTAAATCCTCGACGACAAATGTCGGATAGCCGGAACAAATCATCGAGGAACTTTTCGAACAAGTGCCACGAAAATCGTGTACGATTCAATGAGTGACAGTGTCGCTCAGATTGTCGTTCACATAATACAAGGTGATTACGTAGGCGACGTTGTTGCCTATTTTGTCGGCAATTACTATATAAGTGACAATGTCGTTTGTCTTCTCGTCGCTTATTTTGTCGCCAATGATTACATAAGCAAAAATGTCGTCTATTTTGTCGTCAATGATTATATAGGGTACAATGTCGTTTGTCGTCAACGATTACATCGCGACAATGTCAACTACTTAATTTTTTAATATTTTTACTTACTTGTTTCTTCCCGTTTCATTTAAATTATTGACTGAATTAGCTGGGATTCAAACTTAGGTTGCATGTTTATAAGTTTTTGCGCTTACCACCAGGCTACTGCACCAACTAAAATATCGACAATATGAGGGCAACATATTTATTTGCTTGATTGAAGGCAAAATGGAAGACATTATTGCTTATATTGTCCTCAACAAAGAGTTGGAGTGAGGATAAGTTAGGTTAGGTTAGGAAGGGTAGTGCTATGCCGCACATCCACTCGGAGACCCAGTTGGATCCATTGTGATTCCATTCTATTCATACCCGCTATGAAAACCCAGAAAAGGAGCATCCTGCTATCCGCCATTCAACCACCTTATTCCCATAATGATAACATGCTCAGATAACAAGCTCAATAGTTTCTGGTTCCTCCTCATCATCGCACATCCTACAAAAATCTGGAGTGCCAATCTCCCAAATGCTGGTCCTCGGCCTGACCGAGCAGTGACCAGTCAATGCGCCTATTAAGACCCCTATCACCTTCCTAGTCATACTCAGTAACAGTTCGGATCTGCCTAAGTCAAGCTTTGGCCACATGGCCCTCGAGACTACAATCCTCCCTGCTCCCATATGAACGGTTGGCCCTATTCGACACCCAGTCACTGAGCTCCATATACTAATGACCGATCGGTACTTTAACCCATCTATCACACAATTCCACATCTAACGCTGACCCTAATCTTGCCAGCTCATCAGCTGTCTCATTTGCCTCAACATTGCAGTGGCCAGGAACCCAACATAATCTAACACTATATTTGTCCATGAGCAAGTTGAGGGCTCTCCTGCAGTCACTAACTAGCTTCGATCTGACACAGTATCCCTTCAATGCTTTTAGCGCCGCCTGACTGTCGACGTAGAGAGTCACCTCCTCGCCCTCAGTCATATCTGTGGCCACTATCTTCGTGGCCCTGAGGATCGCCAGGATCTCAGCTTGGAAAACGCTACACTCGTTCGGTAGCCTAAGAGACCTACGAATGTCCGTCCCCAAAATATAGACACCAGCTCCCGTGCCTGTTCCCATTTTCGACCCGTCAGTGAAAACCGCACAACCCTCATAAAGCCTATCAGATTCGACCCAAAAGTCCCCATCCGGAATCACTAATGAGAGTGTCCTCCCAAAATCAATTTCAGCAACCTTAGAGTCCGTGAACCCATGAGTTATGGGACCCACCCGCTAAAACTGATCTCATTTAGGATTGCTGTGTGACCTGTTATTCCTGTCCTTACCAACCCTGCCTCTAATAGTCTTAGGAGACTCCTTGCTGCCGTTCTCATTACAAAATCCACTATGGGAAGCAGATGAAGAATGATATCCAATGCAGCTTGAGGTGTGCTCCTCTGGGCTCCTGTGATGCCCAGAGAGGCGCACCTCTGCACCTTAGCAAGTAATCTCTTATGACTCTCTTTCCTCAACGCCTCCCACCACACCACACAGCCATAGGAAACAACTGGCCTGATAACAGTTGTGTAAATCCCGTTTACCACCTTCGGTTGCAGACCCCAGTTCCTTCCAACGGAGTTCCTGCATGCGTTGTAGACATTTAAACCTTTCTTTAGCCTTTCTTGGGTGTTCCTCATCCATGAAAGTTTACTATCCAAGATGACACCCAAGTATTTGGTCTCCTTTGCTAGCGCTAGCTCTACTCCTCCAATCCTAGGCAGTACAAAACTGTCTACTTTGTATTTCGTGGTAAAGAGGACTAACTCAGTCTTCTCAGGGTTGACCCCCAGTCCCTTACTACTAGCCCAGGAAGATAGTTCGTCAAGCGCCGACTGCATGATGGAGTGAGGATAGCAATTAAGACATTGTCACTCATCTTGTCCTCCAAAATATTAATGGAGACAAAATGTAAGACATTACCGCTCATATTGTCCTCAAAAAAGTTGGTTTGAGGACAACAATTAAGACATTGTCGCTCATATTGTCCTCCAAAATGTTAATGGAGAAAAAGTTGTATTGAAGACAAAACGAAAGACATTGTCGGTCATATCGATATAAGAAAACTCGTACAAGAATCGTAGATGACAATGTCGTGAAAGGCAGTCTGGCCAACTGTGATGTTGTCTTTGTGATAGTAGTTTGATGCTATAACTGTGTTAGTGGTACTACTTTCACAATATGGCGGTAATAAAAGCGCTCATGTATGTGTTTGCATACAGAAACATGAATATTTTGGCAACATATTGGCAGTAGAAAGTTTCTAGCGAAAGAAACAAATTATATACACAACAATATGAAAATGAAAAATAAAACGAACTTAAACACCAAACGTGGATTTTATACAAAATGCTCCTCTTTTGCCATTTTTTATTTTTCAAGAAAAATGAAAATATCATTTCGAGTGATAAAAAATGTATAATAAATTTTAAGTTTTATTCACAAATTTTGACAAGAAGATAACAAAAGATTGTTTTAAATTAGTTTTAAGTAAATTGTACACATTTGCAAGTTATAAACTATTATTCAAAGCCTAACAATATATTAACAGAAAAAATAACAAAATATTTATATTAAATAATATCATGTGTGAAGAAGAGTCATAAAATATTTGTGACGATTAAGGATAAAATTATTTTCGAATAATGCTAAAAAAGCAAATTTATTGAATTTTAAACAACTGTGAATTGAAACATGATTTAATAAGCATCTTTCGAATATTGTCATATATAAATCTTGATAGTAACATATGCGTTTAATGTTTTATATTCTTTATCCTTTTGAAATAATTTATAGTTGTTGAGAGTTATTTGTATTTAAACACAAAATACAAAAAAGTTATTATTATATAAGAAGGCTTACTATTTTGGTGGTGAAGTAAACATTTTCTTTAAATTGTAACAAGACGTTTTTCTCAAATTAATATCTTATACATTTAGTAAAATATTAAATGGATTCTTGAAAATATATAAATTGAAATTTAATTTTGAGAGACATTTCACTGAGTATAATTCAGATAGTAAAGATCTCTGATGAAATGTGCATACGAACTATCCACTGTTGCCAATTCAAAATCTACTGATCCCTTTCGTTATATCATGATATGTAAAAGAGGTAGACGTCTTTAGAATGTCGTAAATTTGGTTTCGATCGGCCATTCGTAAGTTATGAGAGGTTTACGTACATACACACACACACACATACATACCCAGCGAACATTTTTTGCCGATTTTGGTCTGAAGTCGCTCAAAAAGTCTGTATAGGAGAACGTACCGCATATCATATGACTGGCTAACAACAAATCGGATCTCTTTGTCTGTGGATATTCTAAAAACTATGCCGAAATGTCTAAGAAAATTTTGTACGAATTCCGACGAATTTTCTAGGGAAATTTCAAAGGAACTTTTGACATATCTGAATAATGTCGGAAAATGTCAGACAAAACATCAAAAAATCATACTTTTTACGTCCTGTCATATTAATGTTAGAGAAAAGTCGAAGAAACTTATCAAAAATGTCATCTTAAATTCTCTATGCATTGTTCTGCTGTTAATAGCTGCTCATCAAAAAATATTTACTAAAATTTTATAAGTTTAAAAACGCGAATGTTTGTGCACATACTCTCAAGAGATAAATGAGAATTATTAATTAATATTCGTATCAGACAATGTGCAGAAATGACTTCCAAAAGTCGTAAGACATAGATCAGACAGTATGCAGACTATTCTGTTAAATTTCTTAAAAGAAGGGTTTTTTTATTCATGGACTTTTTTGTTTCCCGGGAAACCGGGAAATAAAAAATAAGAACGTAGTAAAATAGTTACCAAAAATTTCAATTTCCGGAATTCATTGATTTTTAGATGAATAAAATGATTCATTGAATCATTCTTTTGTTTAATCTGAGCTTTTCTATGGATATAAACTCATACAGTTCGCCTAAAATCATAACTTAACTGAGCTTTATTTTAAAAGTATTTCACAAACAAAACTGTTTCTAAAGGAATGAGATAACAAAGTCAAAAACAACAAAACACAAAAACAAGAAGGATCGAAGTAAATTAGGTAAAAACGAAAAATATTTTTATAGAAATTTCAAGGAAACTTTGTATTTCAAAACTATTTTTAGAACAAGCAAAAAAAGAGAGCATTAGTAAAATCAATGATGAATTTAAATCAAAGTAGTTTTATTTCTGACCATACATCAATGATTTTAACACGTGGTTGTCAGAGGGCGCAAGTGATCCAAAGATCGATTAAAAGACTGTCTAGGATAAGTGTTGCTGATAAAGAGCAGTCTTTGAATATTAAATGCAGTCCTTTACTTCTTGATATGCAAAGACAATTCTCTGTCCTTAGAAAATTTTTATTTCTATATTTTTTGTTACAAATGTCTTTTTAAAAAATACAATCAATGTATTAATTGTTTCATATCAAAATAAGTTTCTTATTTAAGTAACACAATTTTCAATTGTTGAGAAAAGCCTTTCGCCCTCGACCGAAGTTGCCCGGATAGTTAAGAGGGCGTTGCATCAATTACACTGGTTCACAAAAAAAATGCACCTCATAAATGAGATGTTTTTTAAGCTAAATTAGGGCTGCTAAACATGAATATGTCATTAATTTATTTTTCTTAAGAGCCGTTTTCGGGATATTCGCGAAAAACTAGTTTTTTTACAGTTTGTAAAGATATTTCCATTTATTAAGCACTCCACTCTTAATAAAAATAATTTGAATTTACATTAATTCAATTATTGAACTAGAAAGCCGAAATAATAAAAAAATTTTTCAGACTTTACCTATTAGTTCAAATAAAATAAAAATTACGTAAAATAATTACTATGCAATCGGCCCGTTGCAATAAGTTATATGCATGTGTTTACTTCTCGGTTGGCTGCCTAGAACTAAAAATCAAGACAAGCAACTGAAGACTGTTAAAGGCATGTATAATAACAAAAACCAAACAAACAGCTTTGAGTGAATGTATTAAAAAAAAAGAATACTCATCAAAAGCGAAAAACAATAAGTGTGGTAGTGTTGGATATTAATCAGATAGGTGAAATTTCAAAGCTGACTAAATTTAGTTGAAATAAAAATGCAAGAATTTACCATGGAAAATAAGTCTTGTATTCTATTTACTGGCAAAAATTAGTTAAATAGCTGATGTTTCATTGAAAAAAAAGCATCCACCTTCATAAGTGGTAAAAGCGAAAAAGAACGCTGATGATGACGAGCGTAGCGGCCGTCGAAATCAGTAGTACTGATCCGTTCTGCTAATCTGATTTGAATATTCCAGCACTCCACTCTTAATAAAAATAATTTGAATTTACATTAATTCAATTATTGAACTAGAAAGCCGAAATAATAAAAAAATTTTTCAGACTTTACCTATTAGTTCAAATAAAATAAAAATTACGTAAAATAATTGAATTGAGCAAGTTTGGCATTGTTGCATAGATATGTTTTTCCTCTTCTAGTTCATAGTTATACTGTGTTGATCAAGCCTTTACATTTGAAAAAAAATCAAATTTTTTGCGTTTTTTTTTAAATTCACCATTTTGAAATGCTCCATTAAAGCCAACAAAAAATTAAAAATTTTTGTTTTGACCCATATCTTAAATAAAATTTTGTTCCCAACGTACAAAAAGTAAAATTGTTAACGTCGGGCAAAAATTTAGAAAGTTACAATAGATTTAGTGAAAACATCCGATTTTGAATTTTAATAAAAAAAATTTGTATGGAGTATGAGTATAAGAAAAATGCCAGTGGGGCAGAATCAAATATTTTGGAAATATATCAACCATTTCTAAATCTTTAGTCCGATCAGTATACAATTTTACATGGAGATATCAAAGGAGTGTTCTTATTTAATTTTGGGAGGTTGAGCTTCCCATATTTCTCAGGCTCAGTGGTATGAAGTGCAAAGTAGTGCACTTCGGTCATGTAAAATTTTTCAACGCTTGTCTGTTTCTCACTCGATTCCAAAAATTTTTTATCTCCTAATATACCTTGTAAAGTTCTAAAAAAGTCTTTGGTTAAACAAATATCTTGTATAGTTAGTGAGGTACACTCATTTTAATATTAAAATTTCTAAATTTTTCAAATGCTTGATCCAGTATTTTTAAGATATCGGATCCAAATAACAACCGATTGTCACAATTATTTCTTTGTTACTTACACGACAAAATTTCGAATAGTTAAAAAAATAGTTGATGGAAGTATTCTTTCAGAGTAGGAAAATATACAATCTTTAATTTGAAAATTGAAATATTTTGAATTTATGACAATTTAACCCAAAAAGCACCATAATTTTTTTCTCTATAAAATTTTTATCTCAAGGATCAAATAATTATTATGTACATGTCTAAAAGGTGTTTTCACAGACATGATTTTAGAAAAACAACTTAATCGAATTTGCAATTTTTGGTGGGCATGCACCTTTTTGAAATCTACCTATTTTTTAGAATTATTGGAACTTTCTTAGGAATTCTAATGATTTTGAGAAACAAATCATAGTTTTCACATAAATTCCTATATAACTGCAAAGTTGCATTGGAAAATATCAATAATGGACGATTTTAATTAAGAATTAAGAAAAAAATAAATATGCACAAAACACCACATAGCAAAATTTTTCCACCTGTTTTGTCGTAAGTCTTTCATAAAAATTGTAATTATAAAAATCTGAATACAGTGTTGAAAACTACACATAATTTTGGTAACTTTGATATCCGATATGTCGACCTTTCTTTTTCAAACGATTAAAAGTAATGGAATGGAAGCAAAACCTCGTACTGACCTGAGGAACAACGAAAACAACGCAAATTAAAATTTTGATATGTTTACTAAATATGCTGTAACTTTCTCATATTTGGTCTGATGTAACTAATTTCAAGCTTGCTATATTTGGAATAAAATTTTCTTTAAGATGTGGGTCTAAAATAAATTTTAAAAATTTATTTTGCCTTACTGGAGCGACTTAAAATAGTAAATTAAAAAAAAAGTGTAAAAACAAAGTTTTTTCAAATCTAAAGACCTGTAACTCATTGAAGTTTGACCCAATCAACACATTTTGAATATGGACTAAAAGAGGAAAAGCATAATACACAATTCATCAAACCATCCTCAACAACATAAGAATGCAGCAATTAGGTAATTAATAACGAGACTTGAACGAATACCCCTAACACGAGAGGCCTATATGAAAGAGTTAGGAATAATATACAACATAGCGGAAAACAACGGATATAAAAAATACCTAGTTGACAAGATTAGAAAGGATATCGAGGCAAGTAAGAAACGGAACAGAGAACAGGAACAAGAAAAGAAAACCTGGGCTACCTTTACGTATATGGGAAAATCAACATACAAACTGGCAAAATTTTTTAGAAAACACAACATTAACACAGCATTCCAAACAAGAAACAACTTGGGTAGAATACTGCAGAACAGAACAAACGAAACAGACTTCCTAGATAAACAAGGAGTGTACAAATTAACTTGTACATGCCAACACAGTTATATCGGACAAACTGGAAGAAAGATAAAAACAAGATTTCGCGAGCACATGAGAGACTACAACAAGAAACTGAGAGAAGCAGGAATAACACCAGAACCGAATTTCGCAAACCACATATTCGACAACAAATGTACACCAGGACATATTAGAAAAACAGTTAAACCATTACATTCACAACATAAAGGACGGCGACTGAACGTATTAGAGAACATGGAAATATACAAGCAAAAAATATTTGACAGAAGAATAATAAATGAACAAATAAACACTGCTTCAGACGTAATATTTGAACCGTTAAAATATTTTTAGACAAAAGAAAACAATAGTCCAGGCAACGTAGTAGAAAATGAACAAGACAAAAGGATTACCCAGAAACGTACAATTACGGATTATTACCTACGTAGGGATAAAACAACTGATAACTAGAGCAGATTATAAACAAAATATTAAACACAAACATAATAGTAAGATAAACAGGTAGCAGGTAGAGACACGCAAAAGCATATAGAGGCGAGAGAGAGAGAGAGAGAGAGAGACAAAGAGCGGGAGAGAGAGAAATAGGGAGCAGAATACAAAAGGCATCAAGGAAGGAAGTTAGGTATACAAACGAATTATAAAAGAAACAACGTACAACAGAAAAACGATTTAGTATTCAATAGAACACTGAAGATGGCACATAGCCGAAACCGGTCTGTTTACAAACCAAATTTGACGTGGGATGACGGAAAATCGTTCCAAATTGAAAAGCATATCTATGCAACAGTACTCCAGATTTTTTGAAATAGCCTTATAAACTGCAAAAAACACGTTTTTACGAATATCTCGAAAACGGTTCTTAAGAGAAATATACGAATGTCATATTCGTGTTCAGTGACCCAAAATTACCTTAGAGGACATTTCATTTTTGAGATGATCGCAAAAAGTTGAAAATTTGTGAACTAGTGTTATAAATGTTTTTGGTCCTTTTTCCGCTGTTTTAAAATAATTTCAGCTGTTTTGTTATTAACAGCGATTAAAGTTTCCTCGAAAGTCTTCTCTTTCATAACATCACCGTCCTCTGAAGGAATATCTATTTTCCCATTTTCTTCGACATGACGTGCATAAATATTTTCTGCTTATCTAATTACCGCGCATTTTGAAGCATATTGAAAAACATTGCAGTTGCTTTTTTTTATAGTTTGGTTGTTTTAAATAATTAATTAAAGATAATTTTGTATCTTCGTTTTTCAATCGAAAATTATTAAATATACGCTTTGAGCTTTCGATTTTTTCTTTCCCTTTACATATATACTAGTTCATGGAGAACGACAATACTTTAAGGAAAAATAAGAGTTTTTGGTGGCCAAAATTAGTACTTTTTTATGTATATAAATATATTTTATGCAAGGATTCCCGCCCGGGGAAGCGAGAAAAGAAAAAAAATTACAAGAAACTAAGTTGCCTCAATTGAAGACTAGTCTGATATTAATCGGAGAATATTTCAGAAAATGTGCAGGAACGTCTTATCAGAAAACTACCAACTATTTACTCTGATAAATGTCTGAGAGAATTTAACAAAACTCGGTTGATTGTGTGATAAAGTTTCAGATTTTTTCTGAGGTATAATACACAGACCCACAAGGACATCATCGTAAAAAGAGTCAGAATATATTCCCATAAGCTCAGAACGTCGAGATCTGATGAAAACTTGATTTTCGAAAAGTGGGATAAAATCAGAAACTTCCAATTTTTACGGCGGATATCTGATTTCTTATACAAATAGTTCTCGAGTTTGGGTGAAATATAGTGATGTACCCTGTAAAAATATTACTGCCTAGCAAAAGTCGGAAGTTGTTCCAAAGGTTTAACATTTTCATTGAATACCAATTAGTACAGATACTGAATTTAGTATTCTAAGGCGCATACCATTCAGATCTTTTGATAACCTCCGTACTATTACAGCCATATGTTAAATCATTGATGTTTTACCAAAAATATGTACAACTTTTAGCTGAGTTGATCAGTGATGTTATTAATGATTTGTATTTTAATTTTAAAATATTGCCAACCTGTCCGGAACCTTATTCAGCTACAAAAAACATTTTCAAGTGTGATAACTCCGTAGTGTAGTAGATAGTGTGCTATACTATTAACCGGGAGGTTGCAGGTTTGCTTCCTTCCAAGACCCTGGGTGTTTCTGCAGAAAACCCAAAAATAGTATGTGTGTTTATTTTTATAAAATAAAAGCAGATAATTAGATAACTTCCACGCGATTGGAGAAATTTTTTTAAGTATATCAACTACACATAAATTAATAGGACGAAATATGACGTCCTATTTATAGATATATTGTTAGTTAAAATATAAATAAAATTATCATTTCTTATATGAATATCTTTGCAAATTTATGTAAAATATTTTGTCAGTAAACTGCATAGTAATTTGTATAAAGAAATTGAATTGTGCCCTTAACAAAAAAAAAACGTTTTTTCTGCAACTTACAATTTCTTCAATTTCTTGTTCTTATTTCTTTTGCCAACATATCAAAGAGCCTTTAAAAATATGGCAGTTAGTTTATATACTATTTTATTTTATAAAAACAAATATATGGGATTGTAAAATAATACTTGTGTGCATTTTCAAAGTGCCCTCACTTTTCTTTTGTTTGAGCTTTTTTCTTCTCTAAATTGAAATATACCATTATGTATTACACAAAAGAAGAAAGGTTTGTGTTTAAATAGCATGCTGAATATGCTAAATTGACAGTGTATTGTAAATGTTGTGATAACGAAAGTATACACGATTTTATACTGGAGCTGCTGAACGTTTTTTGCGGTCTTGATTTTAAATCTACAATATGTTTATTTTTATTGGCTGCATTTTTCGTTTCGATTTGCCGACGCCAGGTGTGTGATAGTCTCCCTCTCCTGCGACTTCCCTAAGATTCCATTCAATAGCGTGCCTTGTGATATAATCAGCGGGCTTTCGTAGAGTATGCCCTAAACAGCGCCATTTCCTTTTACACATTTCAACATGTTTGGACACTTAGCCTTTCATTTGATATCGTAATTGGCCAGAATATTTTTAGAACTCTCCGCAGGCAGCGATTGATGAAGACTTGTAGAGAGTTAATATCCTTCTGAGCTGCATTCCACGGTTCACATCCACCATATCGGTTGCAAACTGGCGATATCGATTGCTTATTTTGTAATAATTGGTGGTATAAGCTGAAGGGAAGTACATATGTTGGTTACTTTCTTTCCAAATTGAAATAACCTTGTTAATTTTTTGGTGTTTAATTTTTTCCTTTTCCGTAAGTTGGTGAGTCCTTCCTTGTACTTGCAACTCAACGTGGACGCTGTTTGGTAGCTAGCCTTTCGTTTTTTAGTGTGCTCTTTCAAATGACATGAATTTTTTTTAAAGCTACCATTTTTGATATATGATTTATAGTCTGACCTCCCCGTATGTCTGCCCCTATGTCGATTGTAAAGTTTAACTATACAATACAATTTTAAAACTAATATGGTGCTATATAATTCAGCCTCGGCATCAAATATACAGAAACTTCAACGGCGATAAAATAACTTACTTCGTACAGCAGGTTTATAAGTAGGTTTATAAGCGAGAGAAGCTGGTTTTCTTGTTTCTATTGCTTTGAAAATCGCTTCGAACATGCATGATTTTGGATCTCTTTTTTTATACAAAACAGCACTTCTTTCGAAGCACTAAAAATGCTCTAAAATCATGTCTCTTCGTCTTATTGCGTCATTCAATTTTATATTCGTTAAACTACAGATAAAACAAATCGTGTTTTGTTATAAATTTCTCTCTTCCATGCAATAGGTGGGAAATGTAGAAATAGAGCATACCTTAAATGAGTTTTGAGGTTTTAAATGTGCTAGTGTTTATTTGAAACAATACATGCGACAATTCCTTAGAGCCTATACTGTTTAAAGCTACAATGCTACTGAGTATGATTTTGTTTATTTTGGAGTTCATGTTGAATAAATGTAAAATGCTGACCAACTTTGTCATTTAAGCATTATGAACACTGAGAGATTTCTGCCTTCGTTTTGAGCATCCTCGAAGCGCTTCAATATATCGCACATGGAAGGCATGAAAGTTTTTACTGCTTCCAGAAACGCGATATATTTTTGCTGGGTAAAGTTCCGAAAAATTTACCTTTACTGCAATGCAAATATATTTATAAAAGTTTAGTTTATCCAGACTATAATATGTATCATGATCAGTAAGAGCTTGAAATTATAGAGACGTTTTATAATCTAACCTTATTTGACAACTTTTAGCCCGAACTTTGTTTTCAATACTTCTCAAACTTAAAATGTAATTCAGATAAAAGTGCCATATGTATGGGCGGTCGAAAAGGATAAATATTTTATCACAATAAAAGAACTGCAATAATGAGGTTTTCTAAAAAAGTAGAAAAATTATTAATTGTACAAAATAAGACATTGGTGTACCATTGTACTTTTAAGATCCGAATTGTACCAAAAATTTTACAATTGTATCAACTTTGCCAGCAGAACACGAGAGTCGTAAACCACAAACTAAGAAACAGTCGCAGAAACAAATATTTTTATCTGAATTTAATATTTTAGATTAAAGGATATTTTTAATTATTGCTGGTTCAATTTTATTAGAGGTAAAATAAATAAAAGAAACACACATTAAAAATAAAAAAATTTGTAGCTTAGGAGCTATAGTGGATTGGAGGACTTGACTTCTTGTATCAATATTACGGAAACCAACTGACCTTAATATCTACCAAATTTTGTTTTTATCTATGGTAAACTTCATTGAAATCGGAAAGTTTCGATCCAAGTTGATTTCGATTTGATAAAGATCTATTCAAAACCTTCTTTATAAATAGTAAAATTTTCAAAAACATACGAGTATTTTAATCTAAACCGAATTTACAATCACTAAAAAGCTAGTCTCGGCAATATGCATGTATATTGTCGAGATTAGCTTTTCAACTAATTTTGTCAAGTTTTATTATTTTTTAGTCATAAGTTACAATAAAGGAGCGATATATTTTATAATTGTTTAAAGTTATGCTATTTCTGTTCAATATTTTGAATTTCAATTATTTTTATCCTCACTGTATGTTGGTTTATACGTTTCATTTTATCAAAGATACTTTTAAAGAGAGCACGTTTTATTTGCATTGCCTAGTTAAATTGTACGAATAAAAAAGGGATCGGTATTTAGTAAAAAATAAAAGAAAACTACAACTACAATGCCAATACAAAATAAAATATAAAACATTAAATACAAATTGTGTATTCATATAGATTTCCTAGTGTTCGTATTACATAAATATGCCAAAAAACTTGAAACATAATAAAGAAATAAAAAGGTCTGCCTAAAACACCATGATATTATAAATTTGTAAAATATACATACATACAACATTTTCAAAGCACATAAAATGTGCAACTATAAAGGAAAATATACAAAGGAAAATATATTTCCGCAACACAAATACATTCATTCCTTCATCTTTCATTCCATTGAATTTAGCTCAAAAGGTTTGTGGTTAGTTTGTGGTTAGATAATCTCCAAGGATTATTCTTTCTTTATTTTATTTTTGGTTAAGCACCAGTACAAATATTTAAATATTTTTAGACCTTAATTGGGAATCTGAAACACGTCTTAACAATAATTAGAAATTATATTATCAAATTTTTAATATAAATACTATGGTGTTTCAGAATTTACATGAATTTCTAAAAAAACAAATCGAAAAAATTGTAAGAAATACACAAAAAAAAAACTGGTTGGAAAATGGTTAAGCTGATAAAATATTAGTTGAATAGAGTATATTTCAACTCACGCTATCAATTTTCTATGAAGAAAAAATATAATAATAAAAAAAAAATTAATAAATGTTCATTACGATAAGAGCATAATTGAGATAAAGATATGATTCTGACAATTCTTAAATTGAATAGATCATTCAATCGTATGCTGTTGTCATGACTAAGTAACGAATATAATGAGCACAACCGAAATAAATATTATGAATTGGATTGTAGTACCAATTATTGGTATTTGCAACTAAAAAAACTGTGTTTCTAAATTTATTTTACTTTTGATCGGTTGTTGCAACTACCTAGTGGGTAATTTTATTATCATTGATTTACCTAACCAATTAAACGGTCCTCATTAAGAATTATTTATGATTGTAAAATAACTTCTTTTTCAATAGGAATTCTATGATAGTTGCTGCAACTGCCAAAATTTGATTGTCAACAAATTCGGTAGTCTCAACGAATCGGTTTTCTCTGCGTACTTATTGCACACAAAGAAAAAACATGGTAGAAGAAACCATAGCCTAAGAGCAACATTCTGTGGTTGAATTGTATGGTTCTAGTCAAATCATACTTGATTGCAAACAAACTACTTTAAAATAGTTATGGACAAGAACCATATTTTTTTGTTATAAACCCACACCGTTATTGAATTTTCAAATATATCATGATTGTAGCTAGAATTTGTTAACAATAAATTTAACCATAGGGCAATACATATGAATGCTAATAATGTCATGACTAAATATAGGCATACGTTTTTGTCGTAAACTAATTAAGGTCAACAATTATTCAAAACAATAATAACTTATTTGCCACAACCGTAAACTATATCGGGAAACAAGACATTGATGACGCAACTATGCCACAATCATATTCCTTCTCTGCGTGTGGGTAGACTAAGAAGATAGTTAACTCTTACTTAGAATTCTTCGTACTTTATTGGTAAAACCAAAGCAGTTTGAAGCTTTGATGCTAATTGTGAATCAAACCCACAAATGCGAATAATGCACTTAAATATTATTCGCATTTGTGAGTTCAAGTATACTATTGAACATAAAAAAAATTATTCTTACTATAAAATACATATTTTTGAGTAGCGCTGCAATTGCATTTGTTATATTCAGTTTTCAACATTATTAAATTTTTCCGGAATGAATGTTAAGCTTTTACTTAAGCCACTGGCCATAAAAATAGAAAAAAATAAAGCACACACACACACACACACACATAAAATAATAGTGGTATTTGTGGTAGTTTAAATAAAAGCTAAAAAATAAACGATGGACTTGGCAGCCAGCAATATATATTAATTTTATATTTATATAATTTTAATATCAAGTAAATAAATAAATAAATAATCTTTG
Source organism: Panzeria rudis (assembly GCA_956483635.1). Lineage (NCBI taxonomy): Eukaryota > Metazoa > Arthropoda > Insecta > Diptera > Tachinidae > Panzeria > Panzeria rudis. The sequence goes on from OY101447.1 coordinate 123,645,311, forward strand.
TTGATTTAACATCGAGTTAAAACTAAATATTTTCTATTTAATTATTCAAAGCATATTAAAGCTTAATATTCTCTTTGGTTTTGTTAGCTATTGGTTTGTAAAGTTAAATGGGGATTAAGCTCTATTTTAAACTGTAACAAAATAGAAAAAATAAACAAAAGGACCTTTTAAGTAGATAAATAAATAAAATCAAATATAAATATAGAGCTTAGTGCAATAACCATGTAAGCCACAAAATAAAAATATGCAAAAGATTGCATTTTAAGCTAGAAAAAATATAAATTTTAGGAATTTTTATATAGAAAATTTTTGTTATTTTTAAGTTATTCTAAACTGCGTGATAATAACAAAACAATTCCACCAGAAACGTTTCACTATAAAAAATATCAAGAAAGACTGTTATTAGCTTTGCTCTACTTAAGCCAAAATATGAAATACTTATAGTAGGGAGGGGCAAAAATATCGATATGTCTATATTTTCTTAAAAATACATCGATATACACTAGAGGAAATGATTACAGTACTAACTTTATTTTATTGATTGCACGCAATATTTTGGTACGATCTTGCTCTTATATAGTGTACTGACAACTGAAATGAAAACCAATTTTGTATGCATACATCGTTCAGATATTTTTAATCCAGTTTGAAAACAACAATACTTCAACAACTTATTCAAAGGAAATAACTATTAGACCAAAATTTAAAATGGTTCATATTAAAAACTTATCCAATAACTCTTTGTGATTTTCTTATAACTAATGATGATTATGGGAACTTCGATTTCAAATCACTTCTTGAATGCATTAAATTTATCAATGTTTTAAGAGCACTTTGGTAAATTTTCTTCCATTCTTCAATAATTGATATCTTAAGGCTGTTAACGTTTGCGTATTGTTTGCCATGAGAAAAAACTTGACGTCATAATGATGCCCATACATTTTGAATTAGATTTAAATCGGTGATGCAAGCAGGCCAATCCAAATAGTAATATTTCTAGACAAAAGGAGGGCTTTAATTGACTTGGAGCTGTGCACAGCTGCATTATCATGCTGAAAAGTACAGAAGGTATATCATCACCAAAATTAATAAGGATATCATGAAGGAGCTCTATGTACTTTTCATTGTTCATTTCTGCAGAAACGAAACATTTTTGTTATGCCAATATTTGTATCCAATATCGAGATTTTGTTTTTCAAACAACATCGACCGTATCCAATTCAATATTTTTTTAGCTTTGGTTTTATTTTTTGTGCGGTTTTAAAAAAAATTTCGACACAATCTTAATCAAATAGAATATTACACAGAAAAAATTATCACCAAAAAATTTTCAAACCAAAGTTTGTCTAAAAATAAATTTAATTTTCAGTAAATGTTTTTTAAATACTCAATGAATGGTTTGTTTGCAAACTCTGTCGTGAAAAAACAACCCTGATGATGACATACACACAAAAAACAACACCAACAATGATAGCAAAAGGAATGCGATTGTACCAAGTTTGTTTACTGAAGATTTCTGAGTGATTCAATTCGTTAATGTCGTTGTGTTAATTCGCATTCATATTTTTATAGTGTTTAGATAAACATTCAGACTTGAAAACATTTAACAAAGTGAAATTTCATAAATGCTTAATGGATGATGATGATGATGATGACCCAGACAAAAATTTTGTTTTTATACAATACAAAAAATCCAGTATATATTTTCGTTTGATTAAGTAAAAAAATTGTTTTATATATTTAAGCAATTTGTTCACTGAAAAAAAAACACTTTTTTTACAATGAAATTGTTGACATATTTTTGTCTGGCTTCATGAAAAATGGCCCCAATGAGAAAAATGGTCCCAAATCAAAAATGAAAAATGGCCCAAACTTTTGTATTGAAAACAACATCACAAACTTTTGGGGCCATTTTACCTATTTTTTTGGGACCATTTTGCATTTTTTATTTTTTACATTTTGGTAATTTTTCCTATATTTTGTGGCAATTTTTCATTTAAATTTTTTTTTTATGAAAAATGAAAAATAGCCCTAAAATATGAAATATGGCCATAAAAATGGGAAAAATTGCCCCAAAACTGTTTCGTTGTTGTTTTAATTGATAATTTGGGAACATTTTTTGATGCAGTCCCATAATGCCATATGCTATCTGATTCTCAACGCTATTGAGCAATATTTATTTCACGCTTGGGACCAGTCAATTGGCCGCCCAGATCGTGCGATTTAACGCCTCTAGACTATTTTTTGTGGGGCTATGTTAAGGCTAATGTCTATAGCGACAAGCCCGCTTCGATTGACGCACTGGAAGCCAACATTGCCAACATTATTCGTGAGATACCGGCCGAAATGTTGGAAAGAGTATGCCAAAATTGGACTAAGCGGATGGACCATTTGAGGCGCAGCCGCAGCCAACATTTGCATGAAATATTCGTCAAACATTAAATTATATCGACCCAACTATCGATCCAAATAAATATTTCATGCATTTTTCTGAATTTTATGTGTTTTTTTTTTACTTTCCGATAGTTCTTATAAAATCACCCATTATTTAAAGAGAAAACCCCTTAAGCCCTATCGATGGCCGGCTTTGCAAGAATATTTATTCAGCGAGGCCGCTTATCGCTGTACATAGAGGAAAAAAATCCTTAAGCCTGGCCAAAGGCCGGCTATGAATAAATCTTTATTCAGCGAAGCCACTTTTCGATATACGTTAAGGAAAAAGCCCAAAGACCGGTTGAAGGCCGGATATGCAAAAATGTTTACTCAGCGAAGCCGCTTTTCGCTATACCTTTATCCCGGCCAATGACCGGCTATGCAAAAGTCCTTACTCAGCGAAGCCGCTTTTCGATATCCTCAAGCGCGGCCGAAGGCCGGCTATGCAGAGCTATTTCCTCTGATCTTTTTACGAAAAATGGTACTAAAATAAGAAAAACGACCCTAAATTAAAGAGTGAAAAATGGCCCTAAAATAGGGAAAATGGCCCCAAAAATTTCAAGTTGCTTGCAGCATTTATAATAGTGATTTTGCCTCCTTCTATTAAAATAGCAACATCAGTAAAAAAGGTTATACAATAAAAAATATTTCTAATCACTAATTTGCTTTACATATTTTGTTAAATTGTCAACACTGTTTTTGTTTTGTAGTCAACAAAAATATAAATGAGTTTAATTGGACTACACGACAAAAGTAGCATGGACAACAACCTGCAGTTGTCTAGCTGTACAGTCGTGAAAATAATCATTTTTATATACACACATATATTCTATTTTTGACAACTTGTAGTCTGTAGCCTGCTGTGTTGAATGTGCTTAATGCATAATGATTGAAAACAGTATTTAATTCCTACCTCATACTCGTGCCATACAAAAACGAAACTTAAAGAGTAAAAACTAAAAAAATATTAAAATGAAGCGTTATTTTACTTCTGTTTCTAGTACATAATGGTAAAATACTTGTACAAATGTCTTGACCGTCATGTAAATTCTCTGAAAATCGTCAATAGATATTAAAGAAAATTTCAGCCATTGTTTCATAGGTTTTGATTAATTTAGTTACGCAAAATTGCAAAACAATCTTCTTAAAAATAAACTAGAAACTAGTAAATGTCTTGAAAGTAATATTTAAGAAGAGTCTCAAAAATATAGAAATTTATACTCTTAGATTTTGGGACTATTTATGAATAATTATGCTTGAAACGTATAAATATATTTAAAAATATATTGAAAAAAGATATTGAAAAATATATCGAAATCGATTTCTAATAAGCACAAGCATGGAATTATTTTACGCAACTCCTGACGGTAAATCCTGGTATCCCTTATCGAAATTTAATAACAATTTATTTTTTCCGAGTCTAAAAGCGACTTGTATTCTTCATGAATTCTCTCGTAAATCGAGTAATTAATCGGGCAAATTTAAGAAACTTTAAAAATTGAACAACAGGAACGCTTTTTGTACGTTTTGATTTCAATTGACCCATATAACTTTTTCTAATAGGTGAAAACAGGATATAGAAGAACGTTTCAATACCTAAATTAAATAGAGCTAAAATTCTAATGTTGATGAAAACTAGGATTTGAGAGGTATGCTAAAATTTTAAAAATTCTTTTAATTATTGCACAGTTAATAAGCAAACTCTACTTATTTCACCTTGGACGCACTGCAAAAGCCACACAAATTTTTATTTCTTTATATAGTAAAATAAAAGAAAAAAAAAACTTGCTCTTTAATCAATTTACGGTTTACTAAAGAAACATAAAAATACCTTTGTGCTAAGCCCATTATAAAAATTTGTTTATTTATAATTGCATCTTTAATTTTATACCACACGCTCATTCAGTTGCTGACGACCTTCACACTTTTAAACATTAAATACAAAATGTTAAATGAAATAAAATATAAAACACACACTCACGCTTATTTATGCAATACAAAAGACATGTTAAGTGACTGACTGAATGAGTCATTTAAATGAAAGTGCGAAGGAAAAATCTTAAATGTGCTGGGGAAATGAAAAAATAAAAATTAAAACTGAGTGAACAAATGTTGCAACATGTTTTTGCGCGAAATGGCACAAGTATGGTGTTAAAGAGAGTTTTTTTAATGTTGTTAAAAAAATAAAAATAAAAAATAAATGTTTAAATCAGTGGCGGCCAATCTCTCAATTTCATATTCTCGCGAGTATAATCTGTTTTTTACCCTCTACACACGTACACTGTGTGTGAGACACACACACCGTATCTATTTAGCCGCCAAGCACATACTCAACCAAAGAATAAGATATTGTGTGTGAGTGACCACCACTGGTTTAAATATAGAATAAGTTAAAATCTTGTTGCAACTGAAAACTAAAAATACTTATTACCACAAGCACATTTGCTACTTCAGGAATGCTGCAAGTGTGCGTGTGTGTACTTCAAGTGGAATTTAAATGTAATTGTATTTTATAAAGCAACATATCCTAGCGGAAAAATTCAGAGTACCTTCTTACTTCAGGCCTTTTTTATTAATTTTTTTTTATCCAATTACCATTCTTATTTACCTGCTAAAGGGTTCCTTAGAGAAGGCCTCGGTTCTCCCCTATAAAAGATAAGATACACATTCCACATTCGCTTCTATGAGAAGGCAAAAGAGAAGGAGTAGAGTTATTTTTGCCGAAGCAAAAGAAATTCGTTTTGTTCATCAAAAATTAACTTTATAAAAACAATCACTCTCATATTCTCTTTTCGCAGGTAATATGTATATAAAGATAAAACTTATGGACATCATGCATGCTGCTATTATGGCGTTTATATTGAAGCTAATTAACTTGTACTTATTCCGGCAAAACTATTCATGTTCAATTTTGTCTGAATAAATTTATTTGTATAAAAAATTTATTTAGATGAAAGGAAATAATTCAAAATAAAAGTCATATTAAGCAAACATAAAGAAGCCGCTATAAAAATACCGAGATTTAAAAAATTTATCTCCATTTGCTCTTTGACAGACCTTCCTAGAAACCTTTCAAAATGAGCTTTCTAGAAGGTATTTTGTTTCAGACCTTCCAGAACTAGCAAACGGAAGACCTTCTTCGCAATAACAACGTGTGTAAAAAAGATATGTGTATGGAATGGAGCGAGAAAGAGGGCTTCTAAAAGGCATCCTTACTCCTTCTATTTCCCGCCGGGATTATATGTATTTACACATACATACATACGTACATATATATTTATTCACCCAATGAACATTTTCTTGCCGACATTTTGACCAGAAAAATTAGAAACTTTTCGAGATAATTCGAGTTATCTAAATTCCCTTAGTCGAAATTGCCTGGTACGGAGCACAGAGGTAATTTGTTGGCAAAAATGCTATTTTCGACAATTACCAAAAATTATCGTTTGAACAATCTATACAGTTTTTGCGTTATTTGCAATGATTATCTTGAAAGCCAATCACGGGTTTTGTTAAAACCTGTGATTGGCTGCATTATTCATTCAGCCCCTTTTATACGTAATCACTAGCAATTCGACAAATGTGACATAAAAGCCAAATTTTTGTACAAAAGGAAATCTTAAAGCAGTTTATAGAAATATGCATAAAATCTCGAAAGCAAGTGGTGGTATAAGAAAATTAATGATGCCATCGTAACCGGGAGATGAAAATAATTAAGAATGAGCTATTTGAAAAAAAGTTACAAAAATAAAATGTTGCAAGGACTAATCCAAAAACACACGATGTTAACACCCTTTCAATAACAGTAAGATATCCTGATATACTACCCAATGCGACTCTACTACAATGATTAAGATTGTTGTGTAGATAATTAATCCAGAAAGTATTTTAAAGTTTGGTGGACCGTTCGTGAACTATTAAGCAAATAATACAAAAACGATGTAAATTTCGCAAATATTAGATTTAACTATATCTTTGAAGTAGATGTGCTATAAAAAAACTAATGATGACATCGTAATCAGCTGATGACAATACAAAATAATAAGCTATTTTAATCTCAGATAATTTGAAAAATCACCATTTTGTAGTGCTGTGTTATTTTACTAACCCGATATGTATTAGCATAGGCAACAAAAAACTTTGTACTATAGTTGGCTGCCCCAGCCAAGATTTGAACTCCGGCTTATACTCGTTAGTCAACGCTCGAACGACTTCTACCCCAATAGCCTCAAATATACTTTAGGTTCTTACACTTATATGAATACCATCATAACCAAAATGAATTACATTTTCAACACAAAATTAAACTTATTGTCATGCTGAATTAATATGGTATGTAACGTTAATTTTTCATTGATTCACTAAAATTGATTGAACTTTAATTTAACATGATAAAAACTTAATTTACTTTACATAAAACAGGATTTTATGAATTCAATATTAAACAATTGGCATGATTAATATTCCAAGGAACAAGGGAAGAATTAACATCGGCTTGATTTTCAACGTATACAGCAGCACAGAGCAGAGCCACTTTTGGAAGCCGCTACACTTCCATCATCAGTGCTCACGTGAATTTTGCTTATCACCACTTGTCAGGTGGCTCTGTTGAATGTGATTTTAATTCTTATAAATACAACTTTTTCGTATACATAGCCGCGAACTAATTTAAAGACAAAGGGAATTAGCTGATTGCTTTCGTATTCGCATTTACTCTTTAATAACTGTATGTGCTGTATTTTCGGATATGAAACCACCCAGCAATAAAAAATTCTTGCCGATTTCAGTACGAAGTCGGTCAGAAAGGCTGCACAAGATGCCCACTCAGTATCAAAAGTCGGTCAGAAAACGTACCGAAAACAATAAGAGTGGTTGACAAGAAACCGGACCTCTTTGTTCGGAAAAATTCTAAAACTTGTGCTGAAATGCCCAAGAGAGTTCTGTACGAATTCTGACGAATATTCTAGGGTAATTCTACAGTGATTTCCGGCATGTGTAAAAAAAATGTGTTAGAGAAATGTCTGACAAAATATCAGAAAATTTTCCAATTTATCCGGTTCTTTTTACATCCTGTCGTATTAATGTTGGATAAAAGTCGGAGCTAAAATTAGAAATATATTAGAAATCTGCTTATGGCAGGTCATCAGAAAATGTGTACTCATATTTTAAAAGCTTAAAACTCGAATATCTATGCACATTACGAGAACTAAAATCATACAATGTATAGAAGTGATTGCTAAAAATCGTAAGACATCGTTCAGAAAATATGCAGACTATTTTGTTTAATGACTTCAAGGAAATTAAATTGCCTTTGGATAACATGCAGACTATTCTATTAATAAAGATTACAGAAACGTCGTACTAGGAAACTTCCGACTACTATGTCAAATGTCAGAGGGAATGTTAGACAACTCGTTTGATTGTCTAGTAAAGTCTCAGATTTTTTTGTGATGTCGCATATGGTGGCAACATTGTTTCCTAGGAACATTTTTAATATTTAATGTTTGTGTGTGTACTCCCATGAGTTTTTTTTAAATATATATAAAGTACTATGTGCATTTGCACAAGAATTTTCTTTTCTTATTCACTAAATGACGTTGCAATTACGGAATATAAATTAAGAGATGAATAATTTTTTTTTTGTGAAAAACAAAATGTAAACACAATTATAGGAGACAAAAAGGTGAAAATAAGGTTACTACATATCTTTTAAATGCGTTAACAAGTTAAGTATACTGAAGTTATGGTACATATGTAAGCCACTGGTAATAAAAAAAATCGTGCTAACCCATTCAAAGAGATAAAAATGTTCAATGGCGTTTTAAAAATTACCGATATTTATCGACGAAAGGCAACAGCATATTAATAGGAAGAAAGTAAAAACTCTCAGCAGTGGCTGTAACATATAATGCATTTGATTACTGCAAAGGAACCAGTACGAGCCAGAGGCATGTGAAATATGTAATACATTGTGCCATTACAAGTAAAGATTACTGCATTCAATTTATTTCACATACCAAAAGTATGGCTCAAAAATAAATTTTCTTTGTAGTATGTAGTGTGATTAACTAACTAATAGAGCACACGTGTCCATGCAGAATTGAAAATTTTTTATTAAAAAAATTACAGTTAGAAAAGAATCACCCATAGACATATTAGCGATACATAAAAGCATTCACCTTCATAAGTGGTAAAAGTGGACATGAAACATTCAATGCGCGTTTTTTTTCTTAAGGATTTGTTTGAAGTTTCGTAAAAAAATTTGCACGCTGGCTGAAGCATGCATTCTTTAATCGATTTCAATTCCAACTGTAGTAATTTTTTGAGTAAATTTTTTTTAAATATTAAATAATTTTACGTAATTTTTATTGTGAACTGAATAGGTATAATTCTGAAATTTTTATTATTTCGGCCTTTTAGTGCAATATTTGAATTAATGTAAATTCAAACTATTTTTATTAAGATTGTAGTGTTGGAATATTAAATCAGATTAGTAGAACGGATCAGGTCTACTCTAAACATTAATTTGAAGTTAATTTTAGGGTTATTCATTTAATGTTAGATGTAGACAGCAATATATGATTGATACTCGGTCGTATGATTAATAAATAATCAACTATAAAGTATACGCGGTTGTGATTCCAAATGTGTGTGATATAAAATGGCTCAAAAAATGCATACATTCAAGCAGTCATAACAGAAAAACCTGCAGCTGTTTTTCACTTTGTGAAAGCTAAACAGGCATAGAAGAAATTGTGAAACGAGACGACTAGATAAGTGACGGACTTGGATTACCAGAGCAACTTAGTTTTCACTCCATAGGTAAATACTAGTTTTTCGAAAATATGACATAGTAAATTGTCAATTTAACGTGCAAACATGATAAGTCAACTTTTTGGCAAAAAGCGTTTTTTGGTGGAGTATGATAATACAACTGGAATACATCATTTATTACAAAAAAAGTTACTGCTTTGTCATTTTTACTTTGCACAAGCCCTAGATTATGAAGCTCTTTAGATTACTTTCGATTGGATAAGATCACGGTCATGTTATACTAAATTGTTATTTGTCTAATTTAAAGCAAATGGACAAGAGCATGAATCATACGATGTCACTTAGTTGGATTAATTTTGCTATTACAAATTTAAAGCTAAATTTTCCTAAAGTATTAGACCAGGCTGTAGTAATGGTGGTCTTAAAGTGGCGGATATTCGTGAACGAGGAAAAAGATTTTTAGGAAGATGTAGTAAGCTTTAGCGTGAATGATAGCATTCAGTCTGGTCGAGAAATCTTTAGTTGCTGCACGAATGAGGCCTAATTTCCATTATTGTTATATTTTATATAATGGACTTTTTAAAAACTCGAATTTTTTGTTGAAAAATAGACAGGTAAAAATTAAGAAATCAGAAACTTTTCCCTTCCAACTCCTCATCAAAAGGATGAATATCTGTAAAATCGATACATATAATAAAACTGTTAAAGGGGCGTGTCTGTACATGAAATATTTTTTGGCCATTTTTATGGTGACGTAAACAGTAATCTATGAAGAAAAACAAAAATCTACATTTAGATAAAAAATCGTAGTTTTTTTTCAGATTTGGTCCACTATGCATCGTTTTGTATTCGGATGGAAAGTTTCAAATGTACAGATTTATTAGCATTTTTTCCAATTGGAACGGCGGCTAAATTGCCAAAAAAATGCAATTGGTGAACTATCCAAGGAAGAAATTACATACCCGAGATGGTTTACTTTAGATAATCGTAAACTCAGACATTGCATAAGTACCATTAATCCAACAGAAAATTTGCAATTGCTTGTCAACCAAGTGGTTAAAGTAAATGCTTCGATTTGATTCCTATTCAAGCAAAATACGTTTTTAAGGATGGATCTAAACATATTTTTCAAATAATTACACAGGTGAACAAAATTAATATTTTGGTTTGGTGCAGCGAAAAATATAGTTGATAAAACATATATGGGGCATACCATTTTCCAAACTGCTATAAATTTTTTTTGGTCAGTTTCATTTTTAAAATGTCGCGATTTTTATTTTTTTTAGTCATTCTCTTTTTGCTTCTTCGCCCAATTTTCCCAAACTGGACTTTAAGATTCATTAAGGCTTTCTAGATTATTAATCTGCACAAAATTATCCTTCTTTTAAATATAATATTGTTGATGTACGTTTCAGGATATTTTGATGAAACTGCAAGGATATTGAATTTTAACTATTTTCAGTTTTATCCTTATAAATCTTAGGTTTGATTACCATTTTAAAATATGTTTACCAAGCACATACATATATAATACTACAATAAACACATTTTTATGAAAAAAATTCGAACATATTTAAAATGTCCTGAAATAGGAATAAAACAAGAAAAAATTAATCACTAAATGTCCTTTAAATACCACTAAAGTCTAATACTAAATGCACCTGCGTTATTATACTCAAATGAAAGATATTTTTGTGTAGATTATAAATTTGTTAAAAAAAACATTCGAAACAAAAATATATTTACTCCAAAAAAATGGGGTATATCGCGTTAATATAAAATTCGCGATATTTGGAAAACTGCAAATGAGGGAATTTTATTGCTGTATTTGAACTCAGAATACCAATAAATATTAAACAATAAAAAGAATAGTATAATTACTAAAAAGGGACATTTATCCATTTGTATCTTTAGGATGTAGAAAATAAACTCAAATTTCGAACTAATCTCTAAATATTTCGCTACATTTTGAAAAAATTTTTTATTTTAATTACAAACTTTGTTTCCTGTAGCGCCTTATGCATGGTAAATTTTTTTGTTGGAATTTTTTAATACACAATTTTATTATGGTTAAAATCAAAACAGCTAAATTTCAACATCCTTGAAAGAACAAAAAGATATCCCGAACAACCACCGAAATTATTATACTAAAAAACATATGTTTGCATAGACTAATTTCTTGCCAAACAAATTTCTCATTTTAAGGTGTTACACTCAAAATTTAGATGAAGAGGATAAATTAAAAAACTGCTATATTTCGCAAACGCGAGTATACTTAAAAAATATAGTATAACAGAGTAATGAGGGTTCAGCAACACGTGCAAAACGGAGATCAAATTCAAGGCACTAAAAAGTCTGTTCCCTAAAATATGGGATCTATTATGGATTCTGTTTTCGAAAGAAATTCCTTTTTGCGCAATCAGAAAGTTTACTTTTCAATATGTTGGTTTATGATACAACCATATTCGGGAGCTACTACTACAAAGAATAGAAGAAATGATCGTCTAGTACGATTGTTGGCTTACAGCACCGCTTTTTTTCGAAATATTTCTAAAGAGGAAGTGGCTGATTTTCTTGGTATACACAATATGTGGAATGATGTGTTTAAGTGGTAACAGATGACTCAAAATGTGTAACTAACGCTACTTCTAGAGATGCCGTTATAAGAACCAGGTTAGCAGGTTGAGCAAATATGCCAAATTTTGGACACAATAATTAGTTTAAAATGTAAGGTTTTGTCATTCAACAGAAGCTTTATTTTATTATGCTTATATATAAGCATACTATGATTGATCTTAGGACCACATTCCTGGTTAAGTGTACATTGTGAATTTTTTAAAAATTATTGATATCGGCATTTGAAATTTTATTTCAGAAACTTAAAACTAGTCGGCCCATATTATGAAAAAGGCATAAAAATCCCCAATAACTTCTATGCAAAATTTAATGTCTTAGGGCAAGGTGTAAAAAAATATCTATTTTCGGTCTTATGCATACATACTTGTTTTGAGACCATAACGTTGTTGTGGGCTAGTTCATATATATGCCTGATAATGCTATTTCAACAAACATGATAATTAAAGATCGACTGATGAGTTGGCTTTAGCACTCAACGAAATGCAGGCACATAGATTAACTAGCCCACAATAAATAAATATATTTTTTCTTAAAAATATTGTACTGAACATTTTTATAAATATTTGAATATTGGAAAAAATTTTTTTTTTAAAATGTTTTGGAGTCACTAAAACCTACACTACCCTGCAGACAAAGTAGCTAGTATGTAGTTAGCAGAGCTCTGGTAGTTAGTACTATAGGTACGTAGATAGTCAACTAAGAATTAAAAAAAAAGAACTCTGCTGTCAAAAACCTAAGTCTAAGAATGTGTTAGTAGAACATTTTTTATTAGTATTGGTATAAAATAAAAATTTCACCACAGCAACAAAACCATACATATTTGTACAAATAGTATTTTACAAAATTTTTATATATTAAACATGAATTTGTAGTTGTTATATACAATTAATTTTGCATTAATTAATGAAAATATAATTAAGAATTATTTTTTGTTAATACATTTGAGCTAAACAAAATTTGATTTTCAAACACCTTTTTTTAAATTATTCTATTTGGTACTAAAAAAAATTATTCCAAATAGTATAAAACATGCAATTCTGCTGAATGAAAAAAAGGTTCAAAATATTGCCGAATTTTAACATGCAAATGTCACCAAAGTTAAATAAATATTTTAAAATTACGAAAAGAAGAAGCATGAAATTTGTTTCAAAATGTATAAAAAAATTAATTAAAATCTAATAGTGTTTGTGTGTGCAAAAAAGTGAATTTTAGTGCGTTCTCAAGTGCAAAAATCGCTCTCTCTCTGATGTGTGTTGAATTACCCCGCTCACGTGAGTTGAATACACAGTGCTTGTCCGCGTGAAGAGAGTTGTATTTTTTTTTACTGGCCGCCAGTTGCCTATCTACGTATAATCTATGGTTAGTACTTATTAGTTAGTTTTTACTTCAGGCTAGTTGCCCTTCTGACCTTTTTTCATATATCGAACTATTAATTTTAACATTAGGTTGTCATAGGATACTTCGAGGCAAATACTCTATCCACTGAGCCACTTTGTACTTATTTTTTTAAGAGCTAAATATATGCTTTATGTATAAGTCGTATACCTGGAAATTTTGTCTTTTTTGACTAGTATCATTACTAGTCACGACACAACTAGTATTATGATTGCCATTTTTGGACTAGTATTGTCACTAGTTTCATTTCAACTAGTATTATGACTGCCCCAAAGCGTATCTAGTTATAAATTTAGCTACTGGGTAGTTAATATCAATCCACATACGATAATACAACCTACACAATAAAGCCAAATGTTACACTTACACATTCAAGTCTACACAAATACATATATTTATTTATTTATTTTATATGATAATTTTGCATTACACCATCCAATTTTCAGCAAGAAGATTTTAACTGTCAGCAACTTTCTATGACTTAATTTAAATTTACGATGCCAACAGGAGATGAGATGCAACACTATTATTTACACAAACGCACAACTGCATGTGAAATATAAGGAAAGGATATAAAAAGTGGAGAATAACGTGCGATTTTTGTTACAAATACTTACAATAAAAACAATAATACAGCGGCATCAACAGCAGCAATAACAACTTACTCCCATAAAGGCTAAAAAATTATATGTGAATAAAAAAACCCAGCGAACAATTTGATGTATAGTGCTGCTAAGAGTTTTCAAATTTACAGAAAGATCGATCAACGATATTTGCAATCCTAAATTGCATCTACTGGTTCCAGTTGGTGAAAATAACAGAGTTTTAGTGAGCGCTACTGGTTCCAGTTGGTGAAAATAACAGAGTTTTAGTGAGCGCTAGAGAACTAAAAGAACGATTCTGGTAAGTAAATCTGAATATACGAGTATTGGGAAAAAATTTTCACCAGTATACTTTTATTCTAACATATTTATTTATCTACGGTTTATTGGGTTATCTGATATAAAAAAGTAAAAACACCCAATAAACATGCCAACAGAAGAAGTGGATGCAAAATATACAATATCCCCAAAAGTTGCAAAATATCACTCGAATAGCTGTAGTCGTAAAAGAATAAATATTTTTGTGTAAAAAGGGTAGTAAGAATAAAAGTGTTTTTTAAGTTAATACTATTTAAATCTCAAACTAGGCAATCATATTAGTACCTATACTTATTTTATTTCAAACTTTTGTAAACCATTAATTTTGATAGACAAATTTTTAAGCGGCTGATGTTTCAAAGTTCAAATTAGGTTTAAATAAATTTCAGTTGTTATCTCTATTTGGCCGCAATAAAACAGTGCTTATAGACCACCAGAGTGAAGTACACATTCTCAGCCGTAACGAACTTCATCAGCATACAGATGCTAAATGTTTTGTTGAAACCTAAACAAACTTATCCTCACTGAAATAAATTTTCTTTATCACAATATTATTAAATTATGAATATATTGCGAGAAAACCCTGTAGATACATATATGCATCCCTGGGGTAAATGGTTGTTTGTTGAAATTATTTAAATTTACACCTATGCTAGTATGTAGACCATTATGCAAACTCTTCACTCACATATGTACACATGATTACAACAAACATTAGTAGTTGTGAACACTTTCATAATGCGCTAAATATTTTGTACCCTTATTTTCATTACATAGCTTTCATTCCCTTTTGACATTGCTTTTGTCGCTATAAATGCTTTTTATCCTTCGAATTCTTGTGTTAAAAAAACGTTAGAAAGATGTGGATGTGGAATAAAAATATTTCATCGTAGATTTAGTTAGGAAATGTAAGTATTTTGATATTTATGTCTCTCTAGATAGTTCCTACTATGAAAACTTACAAAATGGTAGTGTCCTAGTGCACTCAACAAATTTTGTTATTGTTTGACTTTTGTTATTGGGTGGGAGTACAAATATCATTAAAAATTAAATTTTAGGAAAATCTTGTGTGAATTATAACCTTTTTGAATAGATTTTGTATAATTCTTGCTGGAGTTTTCAATATACAAAAAAGATAGCATAATGGCTCACAAGATGTAGAGTATGCCAAAGAAAGAAAAATCATATTCCGTAAAAAGAAACGATATGGTCGTGGCATGGTTGCGTCTACAACGTGATGTTTCCCGATATAGCTTATGATTGTAGCAAATAAGTTATTATTGTTTTAAACAATTGTGAACATTAATTAGTTAATGACAAAACACTCATGCTTACATTTAATCATGACATTACTAGCACTCATATCAGTAGCAAGATGGTTGAATTTAACAATTTTATTATTAAGAAAATTTGAGCTACAGTCATGACATATTTAAAAATTCAACAACAGTATGGTTCTAGAACAATAAAATATGGTTTTTGTCCATACTATTTTAAAACAGTTTACTTGTAATCAAGCTTTGGTTACAAAAGAGACATGGCTCAATGCTGAAAACTGACAAAAAATGATTCATGCTTTTTTCGTTTTACTTGAGAGCTGTTGGTTTGTTTTTGTGTGTCGCTTGGTTTAAAAAAAAAAAATTAAAAAAATAATATAAATTACAAATATCAAAAACTAATAAATGCTTACAATTTATATTCGGCCATGTTACGAAAACCATTTGAAAACGAAAAACAGTGTTCTTTTAATCGGACAATTTAGTGCATTCGTGGCTTAGTTCGAATATAATATCTCAAACAGCTGAAACATAAAAATTAACTGAAAAGCTACAATATTTCGAAAGGAAATGGTTTTCAGAACATGGCCGTTGTAAATAAAATATGTGTCAGCAAATATGTATGTATATATCTAAATGTGAATAGATAATACTTTTTATTTAAGATTCCACACACTGACCAGTTAAAAAAAATTAACCATGTATATGGTTGTTTTGAACCATATATATGGTTAAATCAAACCATATATTGTAATTTTGAACCATATATATGGTTGTCTTGAACCATATATGTGGTTATTTTAAACTAGAGATGGGCGCGTGTCAACATTTTCCAAAACGACACAACACGAACACGAATCCCGGATGTCCAACACGTACGAAACACGCACGCCCAAAATTTTTAAAACACGAACACGACACAACACGCACGAAATCAAACACAAAAACAAAAAAAACATTTATTTTTATATTCAAAGACTTACTTTTCTTCTATTTTAATGTTTCATCTTCTTATTGTATTTTTATATACATATTTTTGTTGAGAAAAACTTATCAAGATTTTCGGTCAATAACACTGGTTCACAAATTTTCAACTTTTTGCGATCACCTCAAAAAATAAATGTTTTCTAAAGTGATTTGGGGTCACTGAACACGAATATGACACTCATATATTTCTCTTACGAACCGTTTTCGAGATATTGGCAAAAAACGTGTTTTTTGCAGTTTATGAGGATATTTACAAAAATCTTGAGTAGCGTTTATTTGAATTGAGCAAATTTGGCATTGTTACATAGATATGCTTTTCCCCTTTCAGTCCATATTCAAAATGTGTTGATCCGATCAAAATTCAATGAGTTACAGGTCTTTAGATTTGAAAAACTTTGTTTCTTACACGTTTGTTTTAAATTTACTATTTTAAGATGCTCCAGTAAGGCAAAATAAATTTTTTTTAAATTTATTTAAGACCTACATCTTAAAGAAAATTTTATTCCAAATATAGCAAGCTTAAAATTAGTTACATCGGACCAAATATGAGAAAGTTACAACGTATTTAGTACGAGCTTTTGTTTCCATTCCATCACTTTTACTCGTTTGAAAAAGAAAGGTCGACATATCGCATATCAAAGTTAGTAAAATTATGTGTAGTTTTCTACACTGTATTCAGATTTTTATAATTAAAATTTTTATGAAAGACTTACGGCAAAACAATTGGAAAAATGGTGCTATGTGGTGTTTTGTGCATAATTAATTTCTTCTTAATGCTATAAAATCGTTCATTATTGATATTTTCCAATGAAATTTTGCAGTTGTATAGGAATTTATGTGAAACCTAAGATTTGTTTCTCAAAATCATTAGAATTCCTAAGAAAGTTCCAATAAATCTAAAAAAATAGGTAGATTTCAAAATGGTGCATGCGCACCAAAAATTGTAAATTCGATTAAGTTGTTTTTCTGAAATCATGTCTGTGAAGACATCTTTTAGACATGTATATAATAATTATTTGAACCTTGAGAAAACTTTATAGAGAACACAATTATGGTGCTTTTTGGGGAAAAAAGTCTCATAAATTCATAATATTTCAATTTTCAAATTAAAGATTGTATAATTTCCAACTATGAAAGAATACTTCCATCAACTATTTTTTTATCTATTCGAAATTTTGTCATGTAAGTAACAAATAAATAATTGTGATAATCGGTTGTTATTTGGATCCAATATCTTAAAAATACTGGATCAAGGATTTGAAAAATTTAGAAATTTTAATATTAAAATGAGTGTACCTCACTAACTATACAAGATATTTGTTTAACCAAAGACTTTTTTAGAACTTTACAAAGTATATAAGGACACAACAAATTTTTGGAATCGAGTGAGAAACAGACAAGCGTTGAAAAATTTTACATGACCGAAGTGCACTACTTTGCACTTCATACCTCTGAGCCTGAGAAATATGGGAAGCTCAACTTCCTAAATTAAATAAGAACACTCCTTTGATATCTCCATGTAAAATTTTATACTGATCGGACTAAAGATTTAGAAATGGTTGATATATTTCCAAAATATTTAATTCTGCCCCACTGGCATTTTTCTTATACTCATACTCCATACAAATTTTTTTTATTAAAATTCAAAATCGGATGTTTTCACTAAATCTATTGTATCTTTCTAAATTTTGGCCGATGTTAACAATTTTACTTATTGTACGTTGGGAACAAAATTTTCTTTAAGATATGGGTCAAAACAATAATTTCAAAATTTTTGTTTGCTTTAATGGAGCATTTGAAAATGGTGAATTTTGAAAAAACGCAAAAAATTTATTTTTTTCAAATGTAAAGGCTTGTAATTCAGTGAATTTTTATCTGATCAGCACTGTATAAATATGAACTGAAAGAGGAAGAACATATCTATGCAACAATGCCAAACTTGCTCAATTCAAGTAAACGTACTCAAGATTTTTGAAAATATCTTTACAAACTGCAAAAAACTAGTTTTTCGCGAATATCTCGAAAACGGTTCTTAAGAAAAATGAATTAATGCCATATTCGTGTTCAGCAGACCCAATTTAGCTTAAAAACATCTCATTTTTTAGGTGAATTTTTTTTGTGAACCAGTGTAATCTTGTGCGACAAGCTTCTGCATTCATGCATATTTTAATCTGAAAATCGTTTCGTGTTTTTTCGTGTAAAGTTTGCTCAGCACGATACGACCCGAACATGAACGAAATCAGATTTTCTGTCACGAACATCTCGTGTTGAGTCGTGCGTGCTCGTGTCACGAAAAAAACACGACAAGAGCCCATCACTATTTCAAACCATATATTATAGTTTTGAACCTTATATATATTTATTTTGAACCGTATATATGGTCATTTCAAACCATATATTGTAATTTTGAACTATATATATGGCTGTCTTGAACCATATATATTGTTGTTTTAAAGCACATATTGTAATTTTGAACCATATATATGATTGTTTTGAACTATACATATGGTTGTTTTAACCATATTATATGTAAAACAGATTTTTGTAACCATTTATTCAATCATTGTATATTACTCTTCGTTTATGGTTGCCTCAACCATGTTTTTTCTTTGCGTGCAGATTGTCACTTAGGCTGAACCCATACCGAATAAGACAAAACTGTTTTTTGTGACTTATACGACAACAGTACATTAGTTCTTATGAGACAAAACACACCAAACTTTTTTTTGATGTGCGTTATAATCATACGAGTGTGTTTGACGTATAAGACAAAAAAGTTTTGTCGTATTTGGTGTGTTTTCAGGCTTAGTGCACATAAGGGACAATGTATAGCCTATATATTTAAAAAATTTCAGATGTTTTTTTCCAAAACATCGGTTTTTTGCTACGTTATTTTTCATAAAAATTGTACTTCAAAAAAAATCATATTTCGTAATAGAATGAAAATATCACAACGCCACTAAGTGGACATAATAACAAAGTACTGGCCTATATTATCGGAAAATATCAGATTTTTTTGAAGCTCAAAGTTGAGCATTTTTTAAAATTATCAATTTTCTCACCTTTGTTTTTGCAAAACATATTATTTTAGTACAATGAAACTTATCTCATGGTATCGTAAAGGCTAAAAAAAAAATCAATGTATTATGTTGAACAGTGTAATTTTCAATTGGCCACTTTTCGGCCATTTAATTATTTGAGTTCAGCTTTGCATAGAAATATTAAATGATAATGACTGTCATATGAAACAAAGCCTGAATCGTTTCAATATTACTTTACTACTTAGAAAGCTATAGCAATTATAAAATTTTATAAAAATGGTAAAATTTTTTACTTCTGGTGGCCACAAATCAGGCACTATACAATAGTAAATAAAAAAGATGGCGGTTATGTGTTTCTAGTATCTACAACATTGTCCTTTATTTTTTTTAATTAAAATTAAAAGCCATGCAGCGCACCTATTTCTTGAATGCACTCAGAACTACTCATTTGTTTTTACGAAAATTGTTGTAGGCTCAAAATCAATTAGTTATATAATTGTGGCTACAAAAAAAAAATTAATTGTATTTACGAATACTTTTTTGTTTTTTTTGTGTAAAGAGATTTTTAATATTAATATATTGTATGTCTTCTAAGAGAAAAGCAATGATCGGAAATCTTCACTGCCTTCGCAACCGGTCGTGACTAGGGTATCTAGCGGTGTTCTTGTTTAAGGAAAAATCTGGCTTTGAACTATAAAATATTATATTAGTTAAGAGTTACTTATCTCAAACAAAAATTAACAGAAAAGAAATGATATTTTTTCCACAATCGCGTTATGCACAATTTATAGAAAACTCGTACAACAGCCAGATGAACTTTTTCTTTGTTTTTTTTTTACAACATGGATACTCCTCCTTGTATGTAAATGCAGAGTTCTTCAGCGCCAGTATACTTTATTAAACCCTTTATTCACTTTAGATTGTGTAAGAGTTAAAAGTTGATACTCAAATATGTTAATATCCATTATTTCCTCTGAACGTTCGCCGACACATACAAATGTGCATGAGTGTGTATACAAAACCATATACATACATGCACATTTACTTGGATGAAATTCAATCGGATCTTTGTTTGTTTCATTGTAACAATTTATGTTTGATGATTTTGAATGTGTGCCAGAGTAGAATTGTTTCAACTCGTTACAACTGTATACGTTCACTTATGTAAACTTGTTCTTTGAGTGTTTACATACTTATGTTTGCTTGCTTGTAGATACAGCAGATACAATTTTTTCAGTCTATCGGTATTAAAAAATCAAGAATACTTTACTTTAAATATTGGTTGAAAGAAGAAAAGCAAATTCTAATTTCAATCAAATTTGTTGCCACCAAATAACTAAAATACTTTATTTGTTCTAGATATTAAATAAAAAATTAACAGCAATATTAAGAAATAGAATCTAGATCATGTGGCGATATTTTCGCTTTTACAAGAATTTTATAAATAATTTTGGAAAACCTGATCAATCTAAAATCGTATATTTGTTTGATTCATGTCATGGCTTTTAAAGATTTTATTGAAGAAACTCGAAGAAGTTCCTTTCGAAATACGATAAAATTTTGTCAAAATTTTAACAAAGTGTTTCAACGTTTGGATTGCTTTGAACATTTTAGCCATAGAAATCAGAAGTATGTATAAGGAAGCATCATAAACAGAATTGTAGCACAGTTGTATTTTGAAATTTATTTTAATCCTTATGTGAATGGCAAAAAAAAAACACCTTCAACAGCATGTCAACACACCCGGGCACCTATATGGAAATTAGCGATATTCTTATTTTGAAATATCATCAGCCAGATTCTTGTTCCTTTATATAAAAAAGGACAATCAATAAAATTTTGAATAAATCCGATTTTTTCAAATATAATTCTTGCAAAAAAAAAAAAACAAACCGACTACAAAATAGGCGTGGCACCGCGACCCCATATTTTAGTAGCATGTACTTTTACGAGAACTAATTATGTGTGCAAAGTCTCATAAGAATCGGATAAGTAGAATTAGTTAAAATGCTAATTTAATTTTCATGGGCGTGGCACTGCCCACTTCTCTAAACATAGTTTTGTATTGTAACGATAACTAAACGTGCATGCAAAATTTCATAAGAATCGGCTAAGTAGAAGCAGTTAAAATGCTAATTTAATTTTCATGGGCGTGGCACTGCCCACTCTGGAAGTACATCCTTTTATATAGAGAAAAAAAGTCCGAAATCGATTAATAAATGGCCGAGTTTTGAGAGAACATACATAAAAAATATACTTGGCGAATTGATAACCTTTCTCCTTTCTTTTGAAGTCGGTTAGAAATAAGAAAAATCTGACCAGCGAACTGAAATCAAAATATTTAAAATCATGTAAAATAAATCTGAGATTTCCAATACACATACATTGTAGATAAGTTTTAATCAATTGTTACCGCCCTAGATTATGCAAACCTATCAAGGAACACATAGAGCAACGTGTTAAAAAAAATGGTTTCGCAATTGTCTCTTAGCTCAGCGATACAGAGTGTGCTTGGAACAACTATGAAGCTGTAACGTCGGATATTTCCTGTTTGCAAAAAAAAAAAGAAAAACAATATTGGACGTACTCGGGTACACCGTTGTTCCAATTGAAAAAATGGGTAATAAATCTGTATCTTTGAAACTTGCGATCCGCTTAGAAAACGATTAATGTAAAAATCATAGAGGAGGATCTGAGTTTTCAATACGACAAAACGTGGACCACTCTGCTGAAATACAGGGTGAGCTACAGGGTGTCAAAGTTGACTATATCGGGTATGAAACACCTTGTTGTCCTCATAACTTTTACAAGTATTACCCGAAAAGAAGTTTTCAAGTTATCTCAATTTATATAGTCATGGAAAAAATCAAACTCAAGACTTTGAAATGAGGGTGGAAATGGCAAAATTTTTACAAAAATAGTGCTTAATTGTTGGACGTTTTTCTCAAAAAAATTTCAGAAATAAAAATTTTCTTTTTCCATATTAAAAAAAAAAAAGACTTCAAAAATTACTGCAGCTAAAATTTTAGATCGATTAAAGCATGCACGCTACATTCAGCATTGGACGAATATAGTGAATTTTTCTACGAAATTCTAATTAAGAAAAAAGGCCAAAATTTCTATATTATATACATATAATAAAATTAGTCCGGCTCTTATTTGTTGCCAGCCCGCTCAAAAATGTGCCAAGAGAGGAGATTTTTTAAAAAATAATTAAATTTATTTGTGTACAGTTGAGATTAGGCAAATTCCAGATAATATTGTGGCCAGACAACTGTAAGATAAATGGGAGTGAATGGGTTAACTTAGAAAACGACAAAGCTATACAAAAAATAGCAATATGTGAAATTTCTTTAAGGCACGTAATCTAAATTTAAGAACAAGACTTTTGTTGTTGCAAAATACAATACAACAGTGGGATATGAATACTAGCGTATACAAAAATGTATCCAATTTTAAAAGAGCTTTCATTGTAGGTATTGATACAAATACCCATCAAATCAAAACCAAAATATAATGATAATAATAAGAGCTTTTGTGAGTTATCGATTAAATCAGATGGAGGGGACTTTGGCTAACCAAATTGAGTTGAAATAAAAGCAGTTACAGAAAAA
Source organism: Panzeria rudis (assembly GCA_956483635.1). Taxonomy (NCBI): domain Eukaryota; kingdom Metazoa; phylum Arthropoda; class Insecta; order Diptera; family Tachinidae; genus Panzeria; species Panzeria rudis. The sequence goes on from OY101447.1 coordinate 123,668,389, forward strand.
GTCTTGTATTCTATTTCGTGACAAAAAATGATAAAAATCATCAAACTTCAAAAGTGGTAAAAGTGAACAAGAACGCTGATGAAACCCAATGGATGATTTCGAGAAATATAAAATTTTTTCAAAGCAAGATGCTTAATTGGGCTATAAAGCAAAAGCATGAAAACCTTAAGAAGTTAACAACGGAGTTATCAGCCATTGAATCAGTATTAAGAAGAGCTTTAAATATACATGAAATAACACATTTTTTAGATTTTACAAAAAGGGTAGAAGAGACATTTGCAAAAAGGACAAAAGAGGTACATTTAAAAAAGTTGAAATGTCTTGTTAATTTACAAAAAAGAGAACTAGGAATCAGATTAAACCAAAAATGGTTTGTTAATAAATCTGATGTAGTGTTTCCGTTTGATGTTCAATACATCTTATCTTTAGGAAAGAAACATGCATTACCAATACAAGAAAATAACTTTCCTATTATGAAGGTAATAGCAGATGGAGAAGACTTCATTCAAACTATAGAAGATAGGGAAAAACAGGAAATTGTAAGGTTAAGATTTACTACGATTGTAGATAATCACATTAATAAAAGTAGATTGACAAATAGAGATAGATATATGACCGATTGTTTTAAATCTACTAAGAAATTTTTAAAATTAAATAACCATCTAATTATTTTGAACGCGTATAAAGGAAATGTGACAGTTGCTATGAATAGAAGTGACTATGATTTGAGGATTGATAATATTTTAAGTAATGTTAATACATATAATTTAATAAATAGAGATCCAACTAGCAGATTTCAGAAATGTAATAATGATTTAGTTGAAGAGCTTTTCAAAGCGAAAATTATTTCTAATATAGAAAAATATAAATTAAAGACCAATACAGCTGTGTCTCCTAAATTATATGGATTACCTAAGATCCATAAAGAAAATTTTCCTTGGAGACCAATTTGCTCTAGTATAAATTCTCCTTCCTATGAACTTAGCAAATACATGACACAAATTTTAAAAAAATTAACTATTGATTCAAAATATAATATAATTAATTCTCTATTTCCTAGCATACCGGTCGATTTGGCTATGGGTATCATAGATGAAAATTGGAATAGGATATCAGAGTATACAGACATTGATAAGAATTTATTTTCACGTATTGTTAAGTTTTGTATAGTGGACAGTAGATATTTTAAATGTAATGATAAAATATATCAACAACAAAAAGGTCTTCCTATGGGATCTCCGGCTTCTCCGATTATAGCTGATATAGTGATGGAAAAATTACTAGATGAATGTATAAGGAAATTGATTATTAAACCAAAGTTTTTAGTAAAATATGTTGATGATTTGTTTTGTATAATTTCAGAAAATGAGATAGATACTATATTATCAACATTTAATTCTTTTCACCCGGATATAAAATTTACGATTGAAAGGGAAAATAATGCAATACTTTCATATTTAGATACATTAGTATTGAGAAAGGGAAGTAAATTGTCATTAGATTGGTTCCATAAGCCAACTTCATCTGGAAGAATTATTAATTATTTTTCAAAACATCCAAAGAGAATGATAATTAATACAGCTAAGAATCATATAGAGAGAATTTTGACAATAAGTGATGTTGAGTTCCATAAGAAGAATAAGGAGAAGATAATAGATATGTTAAATGAAAATAATTTCCCATATCATCTTTCTTGTAAATTGATAAGACAATTTAATAATAAGAGAAATATTGTTAACAATAATAATAACATTAATAACAATAATATCAATAATGAGCCTAGAATATATAAATCGTTAATATATGTACCTCAAATGTCAGAAAGGTTAGAAAAATCAGAAATTTATGATAGTACAAAGTACAAGATTGCATATAAGATGTTTGGCATTTTAGGAAATATATTTACTAACACAAAGGATAGGATTCAGAAGCTAGATAGATCTAATGTAGTTTACAAAATACCGTGTAAAGGAAATGATAATAAGAGTTGTCAAAAGATGTATGTAGGTACGACTAAAAATAAATTAAAGACAAGAATAGCTGGACATAAGACGGATCAAAAGTATAGAAATATAAATTCACAAAAGACAGCCTTATCTTCACATTGCTTTGATTTTGATCATTATCCAGATTTTGATAATATTTCAGTTTTGAGTACGGAGCTTAATTATAAACGTAGATATATGCTAGAAATGTTACACATTATAAATGTTCCAACAGATCAGAGAATGAATTTTAGAACAGATACTGCGAATGTTGCGCAGACTTATAGATATTTTTTACATAAGAACAATAACAAGACTTAAGAAAAAAATACACTATAATTTATTTCGTTTGTTCATGTTGAAGTGTTGATATATATGTAAAAAATTTTAATTAATCAGTAGTTAGAAATTTGAAATTTTGTTTCTAAATATGGTAAAATGTTTAATATTTATTAGCATGGACAAATATTGTAGACTTATACCTGTTTTGTTCTTTACTTAAATATTCAAAAATTTATAAATTTTATGATACACACTGTTTTTTATAACAAAAATTTTTTTTAGTGAAAACAAAACAAAAAATTATTATAAATAAAATTCCCTGAAGAAGTTAACCGAAGGTTAACGAAATATCGGATAAAATACAAATATATAACGTTAAAACAAATAACAAAGACCTAAAGCTCAAAAAAGTAGTTTCAATATATATGAAAAAGGTCGAAAAATTAAAAAAAACAAATTTATTTATTTTTATTAATTTCATATTTTTACTCAATGTTTGTTACTTTAACTTCAACTAGTATCGAACTAAGAACCTTCAGGTTTGATGTCCAACGTATCAATCACTCGACCAAAAACACTGTTGCAAAACGGCACCAAGAAACTCAAATAAACTTACTCTTCATTCGCGCTTAAAAACCTGCTTTGGATCAGCACTATAAAATCAGCTTTTTTGTATAGCTTGTGTCCGCAGCTTTTGTATAAGTAAAAAGCAAAAAACTTTTCTCGCTTCATTGCATTGTTGTGACGCTATGAAATCACTTTCTGAACAGGCTCATATTTTAAAGCGAATTATGAAGCGATTTTTTTCTGTAGTGCTTCAAAAAACATGAAAATTTTTTACTGGGAGGGTTTAAGCGATTCTTTTCTTTAGTTTTGATAAAACTTGACTTGGAAAAAATACTTTAACTTATCGTGGATATTAAAGAAATCGAAAGCAGTCCATAATACAGAATGTCTAATTTCTCAGTCCTTTTCGTGGATTTCTTACATTATGCCATTAGACTTCTGTTTAAATTTTTTTAAAATTCTTAACACTTCTAATTGCTTATGTAAATTCTGTTAAAATATGGTTTGTATTACTATCGATAGTTTCTTCTAGTGCCAGGCCATCATCAGACTCATTCTGCCAAAGCACCTTACATTCTGCAAAAAAAATTTTAATTCCGAACTCCGTAGTTTCCGTTTTTGTACTGTATTTAAAAAAACTGTTGCTAGAAGGAAATATTCCTGAGTGGAGGTATAAAATAGGTATATTTAAAATTTGAATTCATCACTCATTAAATCTAAGCCTTAGATTTTTATTAAAGCGAGGCAATAGTATTATTGGCTTTTATTAAATTATTAATAAAATGTTTAATAATTCGCTCAAGTTTAATTAGACTAGCAGAGTTTTTACTAAGCTCTTTACTATCCACGTCTAAAGGATTTAAAGTTTTCCTCAAGTCAAGATTACAGAACACACTTCTTTGTATGAACAAATAATTTATAAGCTTATTTTTTTATATGCGACGAAACAAATAATTAAAAAAATATGTTATAATATTACGAAAAATTAAAAATTTATTTACATCGGTTAATCGACTGAAACTAACTGGTTTAATCGTTAATCGAAAATAGCCAATTTTAAATTAACCAATCAGTTAATCGGGTAGTTGTTAATCGGTTAACAGTTAACCGATTGAGCACGCTAATGTAGACCATCCTACATTCTTTGGATATTAATATGCACGCTTGTTGTGTGATTTCAGAAATTGGAAATTAATATATAAGTTTCTATTGATAATTGGCAAAAAATCAAGGTCTGGATGAGCCGAATTACAATTTTCATCAGAAGGGATAGCACAAAAGGAGTGGCTAGCCACCAAGATGCAGAGCTTTGCCCCATGGAGATATAAGCTCACTTACAGGGATAGAAAAGTCGTCAGAAACGAGTCCAAATAATTTCTTAATATTTTCTCTTTTCCGTAAAGAATGGAACTTCACAAAAAGCCGACTCATGGAAAGAAAATCCTAGACAGAACACTGTCTTAAGATTTTAAACAACAATACTAATCAAGTGGGGAATAGTTTTAACGATGATATGTACATACATCATTCGTATAATAATTTTCATTATTTTTTATATTAACTTATTAACTTATCGTAGCACAAACCATAAATAAACTCTGAGTACTTGAATGCTTATAGAAAATTATTAAATTTTTATTAAAAGTTTTGTTGATTAAAGTTAATTTTAATTTTCGCCATGTTTCCAATTTGTTTTCTATCCATAAAACTAAACTTTTTCCCTTTTTTTTTAATTAACGAAAAAATTTATGTTCATTAAATCTTTTTTGCAAAGTTTTATATATCCTTTTATTTTTCTTCCCAACACTGTTGGTTCAAGTGATGAAAGTATCAGGATTTAATTTGCATACAAGTGACCCTTTAAGCACCTTGCTTTATCCCTCTCTCTCTCTCTCACTCTCACCTTACTGCTGAAATAAAAGTTACTAGAAGAATAATGTTTGAGTTAAATTTAATTTTTTTCCAACATTTCCTAGAGTTTATAAACAATTTTTCTTCTTTTTATGTTCACTAATCTTACTGTAACACGCTCTTATCAACAGCTTTCAGTTTGGCACTTTTACTGTGAAGCGAAAGAAGAGAAGGCTAGCTAGTATTTATTAAGTTTTTTATTATAGAAGAATTCGTAATTTTCATTGTGTATATGTTTCCTTTTATTTTACTGATATTAAAATTGGTGTACTTTCCCCATTGAATGTTTGTTTTAAGTTTTGTTACCTTAGAATTTTATATTTCTTATGTTTGCAAAAATTTTACGCTCATTTTACTGATTTTGTTCACTTTATTGTTTTCAGTAGTCGTCGTACTTATTTTTTAATTTGTTTATTATTTAGTTGCTGCTTCTGGTTGCTACGAAACTTTCTCTTGAGTTATTAACAAATATAGCAGTTTTCTTCTGTTGCCTTAATTTATTAAACTATTTCCGGAATGGCTTTAGGTGAGATTTTTTTGTATATTACTTTTAAAATTGTCATTTGTTTAAAAGCTTAAAAGTAAAAAAAAGCTAAAATAATAGAAGGTAAAAGAGGAAAAGCTTCAGGGCTCTTATTCCACAAGTTTGTGGGAAAATTTGAGGAATTTAAAGCTAAGAAGTAACTGAAAAAAGGAATCATTCGTACCATGTTATCTATAAAAAAATGTTGCCCAAACAAATTAGACATTTATGATCACTTTGACACTATAAGAGCAGCATATTATGATTTAATTACATAGTTGAATTCCTAAAAAGATGTGTAAAAAATAAAGAAGTAAATTATTTAAAATAAAACTAATGTTTTTTAAATTTATTATTGGAGATACTCTCACAATTTTATTTAAAATAAAGATTTATTTGTTGAGGGCTGAGCAATGTCTGTAGGCATTTCATTGGTGCTTTACCAAATCATCAGTAAACTGCAACCATTTTTGAAAAGTTTCAAAGGTGTAAAAACTTAAAACAGATTCATATCGAATATAAATTGCTTGTTGGGTTTTGCATAAGTTTCTAAGCAATTTACTCTTATTTAATTCTCTATTCGCGATTTTCAAAGAAATTATTTGTAAACTCTCAAATGGTATTTGAAAGTCTGTGCATAAGATAAGAGCTTTGAAGCTCTTCATAAGTATGGTTGGAGTCTACGGATGATTTGGTAAAACACCAATGAAACGCATATAGAAACTGCTTAACCCTCAACAAATAAATGTTTATGTAAAAACTAATAGTGTTTTTTTTAGATTTCTGTACACAGAAAAAAATATCATCAAACTGCAACTAACAATTTCAATTATTAATATGTAATTTAAATTAAAATATATATTTTGTTAATACAAAAAATTTAGTTGTTGATACGACAGACATAGACATTTTTTTCAACAAACTGAACTAACCAAATTTTTTTTTATGTATTGTGAAACAAAATTAACAGTGTCCATTGTTGAGATAACAAATTAACGCACACACGTAAATGAAACAAAGCAAATCACGTTTTGTGTGTATTCAATACTTGCGTATTTAATAACGAATTGTTCTGTAGCTGAGAGGTAAGAACGTTAGTCGATTAGTTCAGAGGTCGCCGGTTCGACTCCGCCCAAAGATATTTAGTGTTTTTCGCAGGATTGTTTAGAAAAAAGTAGTGTTAATACAACAACTATGATAGCTAAAATTTGATCGGAAAATCCACAATTCACATTGTTGATATAACAATATTTTAAATTGAAATATATTTGAAATCTGCAAAAAAATTAAAAAAGAATTTTTTCTGAGTTTCCTTTAACTTACAATTTCGTAGTTGTATTTACAAAAATCGTTCAAAATCAATTAATTATTTAATTGATATAACAAAAAAATTAATTATAGTTACAAATTTTTTTTCTGTGTAACTATGTATAACAAAATTGCTCCGAGCAGTTACATAGTTAACTTAACGTAACTATTGGTAAGATAACATTGCTTCTTAGTAAAAAATAACAGAGCATATCTGAATTATTTATAGACAGAAAAAATATATATTATCATCGATTAGAAAAGGCTATTATAGATACACATATTGCAAGTATAGACTCATTTCACATATCTGCTTTTCATACATACATCTATCTGTACGTACATATCGTAATATGATTTCAAAAGAACCCTAAGTAATTATTATGATGCACTGGATCAAAATAAATGTTATTACGACTCTCTTCCTAAGCTTTAATCCTCTATTCGTCCATGTAAAATTAGTATTACAAGTATTCATGGTCTGTTTATGGGTTAGTTTTTCATAATAAGGAGTTTTTTGTTCTACTCCTGTAAAATTATTTCAATGTAACTTAGGGCTTTTATGAATTTATATGACGATATATGCCTATATTTTTGTATGGGAAATAGTTACAAATCCATTTTACATCGTGCCATAACTGCAAAAAAACTTAAGCGACATGCATTTCGAAAATTTTATCTTTTTGACAAAAATCGATTTGGAAGTCATGACAAGTACCGTTACTGATATACAGCAAAAGAAATTTTAGTTTAATTGTATTTTCCTTTTAAATTTTGTTGGAGATCGATTGCGTAACCCTTGTCCGACTGTCAACAGCTGTGCACCGGCCCTGAATTAAGTGGCAATGTAAAATCGGCCACCAGCGTGAAAAAATAAGTTTCGAACAAAAAAGAATGAACGAGAGAGGACGAATGGTCTACAAAAACCTCGAATTAACAAGGCGGAAAAGTGAACTAGATAAGACAGTAAAAGAACCTAATAATTAATATGCAAACTAAAACAAAGTTATATAATATTGATAATAATATTATATTATAATATAAAATGTTGAACAGATCAATGAAAATTAACAAAACATATAAAAAAATCACAACAACCTCACGCAAAATAATATACATACATATATAAATCTGTACATGCATTCACATACATATAAAAAACCCAACAAACATTTTTTAATTAAACGAACGTTACTATTATATAAATGAAACTGCACTGTATTTTATTTAATGATTCTTTGCGCACAACAAACCCAGCCAATCGACTGGAGATTTGTTTAAATTTGCTTACATTTTTTTGTAGCTGCAAAGTGTCGCTTAAGCTAAAATTCTCCTTTTTAAGTAGAGCAAAACTAGTATAAATGCTTCAAGGCTATCAGTTAAAAACAGCTTGCTGAGGATAAATATTACTAGTTTTAAAATAATTTGATTAAATTAACCAATTTTTCATGACATCAAGAATATCTTAGTATATCTTAACCCCCACTAACCTGCGTTATCTTTTTAGAAATTAATTAAAACTACTAAGAGTCCACTACTATTATATGTAACCAATATTAAGGCTCTACTTCGATATAAGCCAAGAAGAATTAAAAAATACTTCTCCTGTAAAATTTATTTTTTTCGCATGAGCTTTTTTTGCGGTTATGACAAGATATGTTGACTATAATTTGTGAAAAATTACCTAATAAATAATTTTCAAAAACTAGAATTAGAAATGGCGGCAAAGTTTTACATTGAAAACAAAAACACATGCATTTTAAATTCCAGTTGAACTGTCTATTAGATTTGCTTCATTTGAAAATACTAGAATACTTTGTATTTTGGTTGTTTGAAAAAATTTCACGGGATTTTTTCCCGGAAAATGTGCGAGATCCTGGGAATTTTTTCCTGGGATATGCCGAATGAAAAACACTAGTACAATTACTTTTAACCCCAGTATTCACGGTCAAAATGCATGACACAAGCATCGTGCACTTGTGCATGAAGCTATTAACATAGACTCAAATCATTTTATAATCAACCAAATGTCAAACTGAATATACAAATTTTTATGTACAGAGCTTGAAAGCTCTAAGTATGAAACGCTACTATATGAGTTTACCTTGTTATTGTCTTGCTTGAGTACATGCATGACCTATCACGAATACTCGTTCAAATATGAGATTCATGCAATCGAAAATTCAAAAATTTTGATTTCTCTTCAAGCATTCATAGTCGGTGTGACGCATACAGCAAAATTTCACTAATATTATTTATAATACAGGCAAGCATTCTGATCGTGAACACTGTGCTATACAACAAAAACCAATTCTAAAATCTTGTTTTTGTTTTAAATGTAATTGTACGAAAGATATAATTCTTTCGACATCGTCGGTCGAGCAATTAATTTAATAATCATGGTGGCGTATGCGCAATATTATCTCATATCCCATAAAAGTCATACGGCTTGGCCTGGCCACCTGTATTATTAATTTAAAGTGGGTGCGGCATACTTTTAGGATTAATTTTAAATACATGCCTTTTGTTAATATGTTTCTCTCAGCGTTGCCATTTTCTGTACTATAGTACAAAAACTGTACTATTTAAAAATGTTTGTACTATTTTTGTACAATGAAATTTTTGTATTATTATTGTACTGTTTAACTAATTGCTGAAAAATAAAAAAAAAGTATATAAATCGAAAAGCAAATATTTTCTGAACGTTTTATGATCTTTTGTTTGAAAAGATAACTTTTTAAAAGATACTTTATTATATAAGAAATTTATTATTTGACATATACCATATTTACACTATGCAACTTTGTTGCATGCAACTCTCTTTTTTCAGTGAGAAAGACAGAGAAGAAATACAAAATGTGTACATTTCTATTTCAGCACTCTCACTTAAAATGAAAATTGCATGCAACAAAGTTGCATAGTGTAAATATGGTAATATTGTGATAATTTTATTTTAGATGAAATTTATTTGCTGGTGTTTAAGCAATGTCTATATGCATTTCATTGGTGCTTTCCCAAATCGTTAGTAGACTTCAAGCATAATTTTGAACAGTTACAAACCTTTCATATTATGTACAAACCTTTAAAAACCATTTGAGAATTCGCAAATATGTAAATGATTTTCAAAAATAAGCATAGTAGGCTCACGATTTGGCAAAGCACCAATGAAATGCATAAAGACAATGTTTAAACTAGGGATGTAACGATACGCCGTTTTGCCGATCCGATACCGATACCGATATTTAAAAATAAATATCGCCGATACCGATTCCGATACCTATACGAATATTGAAATTGAGTTCAAGTTTAGATTAACAAAACTCAAGTGCAATTTTTTATTATACAAAATTACATTATAAGAGAGAATATTTAAAATTGATAAAACATTGGAAGTAATTTTTAAGGAGCTACATTTTCTTTGCTTCCAACAAATCTATATTAAAAATATTCAGATAATTAGTAGAAAAGCAAGAAAAATTGTTTAATTCCTTTATAATTTAAAAAAATACTCGCCATGCTTTTTAAAAAATCGATTTTTTTTAAAGGACATTTATCAACTAATATTCATCTAAATAACTTAATAGCTTAATTATTAAAAGAATTCTAAGTTTATATTTATTCACTTAAATTTACATGAAAATACAGTTATGAGTTTAAATTCGCATAAAAAAATTGTGAAAATGGGTACTTTTTTATCCTTTTTCCTTAACTCTGCAGTTACACGTTCAAGAAATTGCTTTCAAGTTGATCACACGTATTGCTTGTTAAAACTACTTTAAATTGATGCTATGACGTAGGCTGTAAGTAACTTGATAGTCAATTTTGTTTTCAAAATGCCGTCGTCAAGGAATCAACAACGAAACAGTAAAACCCGGTTATAACGAATTCTCGGTTGTAACGATCTAAGTCTAAAGTGCCGACATTTCGGTTGCCATTTTTATACAAAAATAATTCGTAATAGCGAATTCGTAGTTAACGAGTCCTCGTTTGTATCGAACTACGCTTATTACGAACTTGTCATAGAGCGGTTTTTTTTTTGCTGTTTGCACAAAGTTTGTTATAGCCGAGTCTTTCTGTAATTTACTTACAATAATAGAGATCAGCTGTTTAAATTGAACGAAAAATTGAAACAAATCTTGAAAGCAAAATTGAAATCAAGTTGGTAGTCAATTTCCAATTATGTGAGTGTGTTAGTAAAAAAGTGTGAATGTATTGAAACTTGAAACAAAAATTGAAACAAAACTTGAACGTGTAACCTCCAAGTAAGGAAAAATTATTATAGAATACCGAAAAAGAAATTTGTCCTAGCATCGCTTGCGATTCGGTGATTGGTAATCGAAAAACAGAACTTCTTGCAATGGCAAGGATATGTAAAACTAATTAGAAATTATCCAAATTTGCAATACTTCCAGATCGCGAATTCTACATTTTCATGACTTCTTTGGAGTATCTCTTTTTTGCTGGAATAAGATTTAAAAAACAACGGCTTGAATTTGAATTCATGGTAAAATTAACAAAAAAATAAATAATTTTTTTACAAAATAACAGCATAAAATATTATTAATTTTTAAAATTTATATTAATAAGATTTAAAAAATAACGAAGTGTATTTAATTCATGGTAAAATCGAACAAAAATAAATTATTTATTAAAAAAAAACTCTGAAAAAATTTTTAAAAGTATCGTCGTATCGGCAGTAAAATATCGCCGATACCGATGTATCGGAAAATCTGAAGTATCGCCGATATATCGGTATCGGTATCGGTATTCGTTACATCCCTAGTTTAAACACCAGCAAAAAATTTTCATCTGAAATAAAATTATGAAAATATGAAAAATAATAAATTTCTTAAAAGTTTAATTTGGATTTTATTTTTAATTTTGTCTTTTAAATATATATACTTTTATTGTTATCCAATGGATATACATTTAAATATATATATATATATATATATATATATATATATATATATATATATATATATATATATATATATATATATATATATATATATATATATATATATATATATATATATATATATATATATATATATATATATATATATATATATATATATATATATATATATATATATATATATATATATATATATATATATATATATATATATATATATATATATATATATATATATATTTTTAATTTTTATATATGCACACTGAAATTGATTATGGAGGGTATTAGCTAGTTCCTTTTATAGAAAACTTTTTTTTTGTACTATTTCATTTGGTTTTGTACTATTTTTGCTTAATTTCTGTACTATTTTTAGCTTCTTTGGTGGCAACACTGGTTTCTCTACTTTTTAGCTGACTTCTGAAACACCTAAAGGAATGTTTAAGTGCTTAGCAGTATATGTATGTTTGATTGTAAAGAGCATAAAAATAATTGGGATAAATTAACTCTGTGTTTTTCAGGCTCTAGGTCTAGGGCAACTGCAAATAAAAACTCTTTTCTGTTTTATTAAAGGTACATGTGTAAATTATTCTTTTATTTTTTCAATATTTCTAACACCTTCGGTGTTCTTCTTCAGGAAACTGAAAACAATTATATAAAAAAGGATAAATGCTATTTAATACATATTAACATTACTTTAAAAAAAAACATAATACATATAATTTATTAAAAAACAAATTCACTATTTTATTTTTGCCTTACTTCTGAGTAAAGCCGTTCAGTTAAAATGAGGGTGTATTGTTTACTAAACAAGCTTTTGTTTATATTTTGTTATGATATGTCTATACGTATGTGCGCAATTTTTGGTGTCTGTTTTGTTGTTCATACGTATGTCTGCAGGAGTGTTTATTATATGTAACATTTCGACTGTGTATCTTTTTTTGTAATTTTGTTCTTGTTGTGAAATCTGTGTATTATTTATGTTGTACAGTGGGCTGCTAGTTCTGTTTTTGGCTCAGTTGTTCCGTTTCGATTTTTATAATTTGATTTGTGTGCAGCCAATCTTGTTCTAAGTTTTGACTTCGTTGTACCTATGTATACTTTCTCACATCCATTTAATCCGTCGCCATTACAAGGTATTTTGTATATCACATACTACTTGTCTAATTTTTCTATTTTAGTTTTGATGTTGGTAAATAGGGAGTTTAAAGTGTTCGTGGTTTTTAGCGCAATACTGATGTTTTCTTTATCATATATATTAGAATGTGTGATCCTCTCTGAAAAACCGGGAACATGTATCATTGACATAAAAATTTTCCTAGACTTTATCGTCTGTACCTTATTGAGATTTTTTACTGCGTTTGTAATGATCTGCGTTGCCATAGTGTAAGGAAAACTATTTCTTAGCAATATTTTCTTTATTCTTCTATAATTTTCTTTGTGAAATTTTTCATCACTTATTTGTAAAACTCTTCTTGCAAAATTTTGTGCTGTATATATTTTTATATGTTTTGGATGGTTTGAATGAAAATTTATAATTCTTCCTGAGGCGGTTGGTTTTTGATACCAGTCAAATGTTAATATATGTTGTTCACGTGTAAGCAGCGCATCTAAAAACGGCAGTTTTCCATCCTTCTCTATTTCCTTGGTGAACTGAATTTGTCGATGGAAGCTATTCAAACATTTAAGTGCTTCATCTATAGCATTATTGTTAATAATGCAAAACAAGTCATCTACATATTTGCTTAGAGCTCTCGGTTTTTGTTCTAAGTTCTTCATTGATGTATCCAGTAGTTCTTCCATAATTATATCCGAAATAACCGGTGAAGCTGGTGAACCCATAGGCATTCCACTCAATTGTTCATAAATTTTATCATTATATTTGAAATACCTGTTTTATTTTATACAAAAACTCAAAATCTCAAAAAAATAGTTCCTTAGGTATTTTTGTGAATGTGGAAATCTTTTCCCATTTTTTCTTTATCAAATCAATTGCCAAGTTTACAGATATACTTGGAAACAATGATATGACGTCAAAAGAAACTAAGACCTCATCCTCAGAGATAGTCATTTGTGCCAGTTTTCCTTTCTACTCTACCGCATCTTTCACATTATATTTTGATCCCTTTGTTAATTTAAAACATAATAAGGTCGAATAAAAATACACTAAACTAATAAATAATCAAGTCATATTGTCATAATGTCCTAATATTTTATAATAGTTTAAAAACATGCCCAATTCTTTCTGAATATAACGTTACGAACCTTAGCCTAATAATCAATTTGGATTCACAAAGCAAATACGTTCGAAATAATCATATTATTAACAATTAGCTACTGGCTTGAGCTTTTCACATGTTTACATGTTCATATATACTTAAGTATAAAATCAAACCAAAAACGTTTGTCTTGAGTAGAACAAAAATCAGAAAATGGGAATGAAGAAAAATAAACCGATGGTAATGCTGGGAAAGTGCAGTTTAATATCAGTTTGAGAGTGATTTAATTCTCGTATTCAATTTTCACGAAAAAGTTGTATATATAAGAATTAAAATCACATTCAACAGAGCCACCTGACAAGTGGTGATAAGCAAATACACGTGAGCACTGACGATGGAAGTGTAGCGGTTTCCGAAAGTGGCGCTACTCTGTTCTGCTGTGTACGTTGAAAAATTAAGTTGATGTTAATTTTTCCCTTGTTCCTTGGAATATTAATCATACCCAATTCTTTCTGAATATAACGTTACGAACCTTAGCCTAATAATCAATTTGGATTCACAAAGCAAATACGTTCGAAATAACCATATTAATAAAACATTATTGTTGTTTGTGCTTCATACAAAAAAGTCCTACAATAATATGACGTTGTGTGCTCTGTTTATTGTTTATCATAACTACACAGTACAAATCTACACCGAACGGCAAAAACTCAATAGTCGAGCCGGTGATAATATTTACAGGCTGCCACCATTAATATATGTATGTAATATTCCTTAAAATTGTTCACTGTTTTAAACCTTCACATTTAATTGCATTTTTATAACATTTGAATAAATAAAAATGAAAAAATTTAGTAATTTTACTAACACCCGCCTGCAAAACTAGTCGGCTCAGTTACTGGCAACGGCTGGTTCCCTTTATATTTATATATTTCAACAATTTTCATATTCTATGTGCGAAGAAAATATTTTTTTACTTCAATTAAAAATTAAATGCTAACATAAAATATATTCAGGTAGGATCTTATTTATTTTATTAACAAGAATTACATTAAAAACAAACTAGCTATTATTTTAGGTTTTTCATTTGTTCTTGGTACTTTGATTTCAAGCATTTATAATTGTTTTTTTTATCAGCTGACTCAAATTTGCTATGGCACACTAAATTATGAGAGGTTGCTCACTGCAGTCATATTTTTTTCGTATTATTATGTTAAAATTTATGACTTTATGACTACCCTATGAGTCCCCCAGATATTTTAAAGATATATGCATGATACATTAATATAAAGGTAGAACCACATTTGACGTAGAAAATAAATTTTGACTTTAGTGCCGATTAGTTGATTACTGATTTTTTTGTAAACAGAGAGGGTAACTTTGCCATCCACATATAAGGGCAACTTATATTTAGGAATGCTTTTTGAAATGTGTAATTTGTATTTAGAAATTATGTATGCATATTTGTATTTCAATACATACTTGTTAAATTTTGTATTAATTGGACATGATTACAAGTTCTGAGTAAATATTTGATTTAAGTCATCAGATAATGATAAATCTCACGGCCACTACAAAGTTAAATATCAACTATCTACAATAAGTGCTCCTACGCTAAGCTTAAGCAAGATTGGAAAAATATTACTGAGCTCAATCAAGTGCTGTAGTAGCATTTAGCAAAAAAAAAAAGGTAGCATGCAATATCATCCAACGAAATAATACCCATGGATGTTATATGTAAGTTCAAAAGGAAATAATGTCCATAAAAATGGGAATAACGTTCATGAAATGGTATTTGAGTATATTATATCGAAAAGTGGCTTAGCTAAGTAAAGATTTTTGGCAATGCAAAATATATTTATTCATGTACTGCTCGATATACCCAGAGTTGAAAATCATTAAGCCAGGCCGAAGGCCGTCTAGGCAGAAACTCTCTACTCTGAGAATCCCCATGTCGAATCTAGTTAATATATGTATGTTATGGAAAGTACCCACAGGTGCAACTACATCAAAATTGTGCTACAGAAACATTTGCGATATAATTTCATCTAAATATTCCAAAACAATGCCGCCGTAGACTGGAAAAATAGTTCGGAGGCAGGCAAAGTAAAAATAAAATCATGGGAAACAAACAACAAAGCGATGAGTTAAAACGTGCAGGCTGAAAATGGCGTTTGGATGCGCAAATTAATCTTGCTTCATAATTGAAACATCTGCAGTTTTACTTCCATAGTTTTTTTCTTGTTATCATACCATAAAAAACACAATGGGTAGATGCGTTTGATATAGCCAGTTAAGAGCTTCATAAATAGTATATATATTAATGAAGAGATCCAAGGAAATTCTCAACTGCACAGCCTTACAGCAGTCATTCATTCAGAAGGTTAATATGGCAACGAAAAGAGAGAGAGAGTGGCTCTACTTTTATATTATTGTATCATGGATATATGTACTCGTATATCAAATTTCAAATTGCAGCCATGGAGCAGCATAAAGTCGGCGAGAAAAATTTTAAAATCATAAAAACCTGTCGTATTGGGTATGGTCTTAAAAATCTTTAGAATTCAATTACAACAGTATATAAGTTAAAAAAAAGGTGGACATAACCACACACAGACTAAAAATTCACCAAAAACATTAGCACGGCAAGCTCTTCAAGTGTTTAACATAAAAAGCAGGCTTTTTACATACTTTCCAACAGTACGTACGTATATGTATTCAAATTTTAGATCGAAACACCCGTTTTACAAGAAGGTTTCTCTGTGATTGAAGATGTAAAACAAAAATTCATAATATTAATAATGAAATATATACTTAAAAGAGTAACAATATTTAAACCACAATTTTGCTCTTCAAAAGTTGAAAAATATGATGACATATTCCTTTGTACTCGTATGCCTATAACTTTTGCAGCATTTTTGTGTGGCTGGTAAATAATATAATATTCACAGTTATGTTCATATGGGCGATTGATTCAGCCGTTGGGTATTCTGGACCTAATAAAACTTTATAGCACAAAAAAAAACTAAATTGCAAAAAAAAAAACAATACATTTTCATGCAAGCATTATCTATCACCTCATGGTTCGTTGTGTTAAAGTTTTATTTCCATTTTTGCTCACTGAAAGTTTTAACTTTTATACAACTTCTTTGTAAAACGTTTTAATAAAATGATTTGTACAAATGCATTGTATAGATATTACCATGACCTATTTAGGGTGTAAATGTTTGCAATTGGCTCGCTTTGCTTTGTATGCCACCTGACAAGTTTTTATTTAGTTTTCATTTTATGTAAAAAAATTATTGCTAACCTAGTTTTATTTTAGCTATTGATTCGTTGTTTGTTTAAATCTGGAACATGATATTTTATTTATTTTATATGAAATTTATTTATCTCTCTGAGAAAAAACGTAAGTTTTGGATTGTAGCCAGGGATGATAAATGAAAAAATTCATTTCGTACCAATGAGCTTCTAAAATAGTATTTTTTCAGCTCAAATAGTACTAAAATCTTTTTGAATTATTGTAACCAAGTAAGCCACACGATTTTGATTGAGTTTATGGGCTCATTGTGTCAAAGATCAAATATGGCTCTGTTTTTTAAAAATATGTTTGATAAATTCTTTTTCAAATAATGCTGCCAAAAATCAAAATAATTTAATTTCAATTTATCTCAACGAAACTTCACTTCTGCCATATAACAAGAAACATACTTACAAGATTCTTTATTCTTATAAACTTGAAGTTTGTTAAAAAATTTAAAATTCGTTCACAATGGATAAGCAAGTCATAGCAGAAGATTTTTTTTTATAAAAATTTGAAATCCGACATTTCCTGAATAACCAAAGTTCTTGAACAAATGCGTAAGTCGAGTTAGGTAGATTTTGAGTTATTAATGCGAAATAGCCCTTTTTTAAGCGATCTTTAAATGAAACTAACAATTTTCGCAATATCATGGACCAGTCTGGATATTTTTTCATGCACAACAAATTGACTTCTATATTGATTTCATAAATTTTCAGCAATAAAGTCTTAAGTATTCCTGTGTGATGGACTATTTATTTAAACACTCAAGCAGAGATACGATGTTATTATCTAAACACATTTTTTTAAATATTTTGTTCTATTTTATGTTGTTTTTGTCTGAAAATTTTATACAAAGTTATTTTGGCAAATATATGCCCAAAGTGTTAAAAAAAAATCAACGATGTTCATACCGTGGACAATATTTGTTTTGCTCTACTGAAAAAAATCAGCTTTAAAACATACGCCTTTATTCAAGAAAGCCAATGATTTGTTTATAGAATATGGAGTTTGACATTAAACTAATCCATCAGAATCGCTTTTGATATTTGTCCTTGAACACTAACAAGTAAATATTATAAGCTGTTCTCTCAAGACCGTCTGTTATGTATTCTCCTTAAATAAGTATACAAATCCAGTCACGAAATAACAGCCTAAATAGACTCAAGAGGGAATTAAGTTAAGGGCCATAGTAGAGATTAATTATTATTGAATAATCAGTGGATACTAAATAGTACCAAATCAGTCACGGGGGTACCATCGTACTTTTTTGGTTTCAATAGTACCAAAAAAGTACAATTGTACCAACTTTATCATCCCTGTTTGTGGCATAAGGTAAATATAAATACAAAAGAGGAACTACTCGCGAAAATTGTCATATGTTGGAGTGAACTTGAGCTCCATGTTTTACTCTTCGGTTTGTAAATCGATGCGGATTATCTTATTTTACATGAAAGGTGATACTGGAAGATTGGTGTTAGTTGTTAAGTTTTTTTTTAATTGCAATTTTTATTTTGTCTACCTTTCTTGGAGTCAGTTTTGTTGCAATAATTATATTGCATGATTTTATGTTTGCTAACAATATTTAATGGATCCTTGTAGTTCTTCTATGTTTCCGCACACATTTTAATCTGGAGCAGTAAGTTTCATGCATTATTTGCGGTAAATAAACCTCTACTTCAAAACAAGTTTAAAGAATGTTGCCATCCTAGGACTCAGTTGTTTTCGGTTTCTCCACATATACATATAAACACGCTCTTAAATAAATTTTCTTAAATTCATAAAGGCACAATTACGTTTAAATTAACTTTAACAATTCATAAGCCTACGTTCTTGTTTATGTAACTGTGAGAAAGATGATTGTATGAATAAATATTCATATGGGTATTAAATTAAAAATGTAAACTCTCAGGATGTGTTTAATAAAAAAATAATAATAATAATAAAAGAATAATTAAAACAGACTATAAATAATAATTTATAGTAAAATTATAATAATTTTTTCGATCCCTCGCACACTGGTGAAAAAAACCAATCTAGAGGCGGAAAAATCATATATTCCAAACTAATAGACTGATCCACAAAAAATGTACCGGTGAATTATAGGCAAGGATGTAGGATACAAGGTTTTGTTTTGCAGCTCCTCATACATTAAGCAGTTATATTGGTTTAAAAATTTCTACTCCTATTAAATCTTTTTATGTACAACAGACTACGAATGAAAAAATTTTTTAATTATATGTTGGGACGAAAAAAGTAGCCAATTTACAGACCACCTTTAGGTAAGGACATGCGACGGAGCTGCTATTTCAGTGAGTAATTGCAAGTTTTCTTTCGACTTTAATTCACGAAACATTTGCACGAGGACCGAATACATATAATACATTCATAAATTTCAAATTATGACCAGACAGAACAGTCCGAGACATGAAAAATGACAAATAGAAATTAATCACCCATGTAGCACATAGAACTTGAGTGACAGCCAAAAATTCATCAGTTTTAATGGATACTTTGAATGATCGATCATGTTTGGCACTTAAATCGTCAATCAAGAAAAAAATTTGACAAAAAGAAAATGGCAAACACAAAATTCGATGCGCTTTAATGATAACAAATATTTTTTATAATGATTTTTTTAAACTTCTTCTAATTACACTGTACAACAAATTTTCAAAAAGGGTTACATGACGGGTTTTTATATTTTCGAGGTCGCTGAATGCGAATCTGAAGTTATTTTTTCGGGTCATCTCAGGCTTTTGAGCTACAGAGGGTGGAAGTCCTAACCCACCACTGTCGGAGATGGTCAATATATATAACCAACCCCATTATTTTTTCGAGAGGAAAATTTTTTCCTTTGGAACCTATCCCCCGGCCCCTCCTAAACACAAATTTTATGATTTTTGTGTAACTTTATAAAAAGAAAAAAAAATAAGTTTACTTAAATAGAATATTTTTTATATTTCTATTATAATTTTATTTAGAAAAGTTACACAAAAATCATAAATTTTGTATGGGAGCACCCCTAAGGAGCGTCTGGGGGATAGGTCCGAAAGGGAAAAATTTTCCTCTCTGACAGTGGTGGGTTAGGACTTGCCCCAAAACCTGACGTGACCCGAAAAAAATAGCTTCAGATTCGGATTCGGCGACCTCGAAAGAATAAAAAACCCCATGGGGTTTTCGGACAGTGTTATTTGACAACTCCCAGTACGATTTTGTCTTAACAATTCCGACAGACAGCTTTGCACTTGATAAAAATATCTGTGGTTTTCTTGAATAAGTGCGTATGTCTAAAAACCAATTGCGTCAGGAGAGCCGAAATACTTTATTTTTAATACTACGGACTCTGTATTATTTTTATCAAAGTTTTTCTTACAGTCATATAAGCATAAGCATGTAGGAAGTTTGTGTAAAAATTTCAGGCAAAAATTCATTAAGGGAAATACCCTAGAGAATAATTAAAAAAACAATTTGCCAAGGACACTAATATTATGCGCAGAAAACAGATTATGTCGGTAACAGTATATATATATATATATATATATATATATATATATATATATATATATATATATATATATATATATATATATATATATATATATATATATATATATATATATATATATATATATATATATATATATATATATATATATATATATATATATATATATATATATATATATATATATATATATATATATATATATATATATATTTTCTTTATTTACAAAATTTGCACCATTTAATCGGTGAATGCAGACTAAATAAAAGTTCACGAAGAGCACAGGGCGTCAACAAATTCTTTACTTGATCATTGGCAAGAACCTTAACTTAGTTTCAAGTTATATTTTGAGATTTACATTCATTTCTCATCATTCTAATCCAAGTATTTCTGGGCCTCCCAGGTTTTCTATGGCCCTGCGGATTCCAGTCCAGTGCTTGTCCGACAATTTCGTCTGCTGGTCGTCTTAAGATGTGACCAATCCAGGTCCACTTGCGCCTGCAGATTTCGTTTTCAATCCTCTTGCAGCCAGCCATCTGCAGTAGCTGTTCATTAGTTACCAAGTTCGGCCAAAAAATTCGCAAAATTTGCTTCAGACACTTATTGTAGAAGGATTGTAGTTTCATGCGTGTTAGTTGCGTTGTGCTCCAAGTAGTGCAACCATACAAAAATATCGATTTGACACTGCAGTTAAAGATTTTTAGCTTTGTGTTGGTGGATATGCTGCTCGATCTCCATATTCTGTACAGGGAATGGAATGCGGTCCGGGCTTTGTTAATTCTGTCAGTAATATAGACTGTAGAGCCTCCATCTTTGCAAATTGTGCTGCCGAGGTATGCGAAGTAATCTACGTTCTCAATTAGCTGTCCCTGAAGTGTGAGTGGTTCGGTGTTGTTGGTGCCAATCCGCATCAATTTGGTTTTTTTACGTTCATTTTGAGGCCAATTTTATTGGCATTAAATGATAGGCGCTGAAGCTTCTGCTCTATATCATCGCACCGGTGAGCAAAAAGGCAGATATCGTCTGCATAATCAATATCGTAGAGGAACTCATTCATGTTCCAACGAATGCCGAGTGGTGCTTCGTGGTTTGTTTGCTGAAGTACACAGTCCAGTAGAAGAAGAAAAAGTGTGGGCGACAGAACACACCCCTGCTTTACACCTGCGCTGAGCTCAAAGCGTTGACTTTCTTCACCTTTATATCGTACTTTGCATTTGGCTTCCGTATATAATTTACAAATTAGTCGTAATATTTTCGACGGAATGCCCTTGCTACTCAGAGCTTCCCATTCCCATATAAGTTTTTATTAACTGAACAATAATAAAAAAATATTTTGGAAATGTGTTTGTTCAAAAGTAACAACGCATATGGCAATGTCTTTTTTTCAACGGCAACTTAGTCGACATAGTTTTATTGGAGGTGAAAAATATTTGAATGAATTAAGAAGTTACGTTGCTAAAAAAAATCGGAATCCTTGTAAAATAATGTAATGTGGCATCAACAACTCAAAATCGACAAAAATGGAAAACCGCGCTTATTCAATCAAACCACAGATATATGAATTACTTAAAAAGTAATTTTCCGAGTGTAGCTGCAAGCTACAAAAAATAACTCTTCACTGACAGCCGCTGACTGTCACATAACCGAAATATGTTTGTGATAGACTGACAATAATTAATGGTTACACTATCGATCAAGCGAAATTTGAGCAAAAATGTCAGTCATGTTTTTGTAATACATGTGCATATTAATAAAATATTTTTGAGGAACCCACCAAAAATATGTACTTAAATTTGATTATAACAAATTGACTTGAATAACAAGAAAAACTTTGAAGGGAATAATTTCAATAATTTTTGTAAAAAGTGAATATGTATATTTAAAAAAAAACTTAGTTAATACCCTTGATATTATAGTACATACAAGTACAATATACAGTATAAGGCTGAGAATGATTGTTTAAATTGTACACACACAAGCTTGTGTCTGGTATAAGTGTTGTCACAAAAACAGCATGGTCAGATAGAACATGGAAAAAGGCAAAAAGGGAAGAAATAAGAAGTAAATGAATGAAAATTATTGGTAGCAGAGGCCAAAATCATGGAACATTAATAAAATGAAGTCGTAAATAAATTATCGCTAACGTCATGTTGAGCATGAAGAAATTGTTTTCTGTGTTTTTTGCTCTTGCTCCTACATTTTTTATTGTTGGTTTTTTTTTGCTTATTTATTTATACTATATGTTATTTTTTGCTTCATTGACTTGTTCGTTGAGCCATCATTTCAGCAATAAGAAGAAAATGGTGACACAAGAAAACATTCTTACTTTTGGTATTATAGAAATACAGTATAAGAAAAAAGTTAACAGATGGTAGTTGATAAAAACAAATTCAGTAAAGTGCGACTTTGGCTCGCACTCGAAGGTTTTCGTACGTATACTCTTATTGCAACTTTTACTTTTTTGGCAATTTTTTTTCGTTTTGTTTTTGCGTTTAATTTGATTTTTTTTATTTTTTAAGTGTATTTTTGTAGTATTGGCTCTTTTTTTCGTATTGGTGATTTTTTCGGTTTTTGGCGAATTTTCGTTTTTAGCAATTTTTTTAATTGAAGCGATTTTTTGGTTTTTGCGTTTTATTTATTTTAACGACTTTTTTCGTTTCTTGACAATATTTTTGGTTTTATTGATTTATTATAGCTTTGGCGCTTCTTTCAGTGTTGTCGCTTTTTTGTTTTAGCGATTGTTTCGGTTTTTGGCAAGTTTTTTAGTTTTGGTGTTTTTTTTGGTTTTGGTGTTTTTTCGTTTTAGTGTTTTTTTCCATTTTTGGAGGTTTTATCCGTTTTTGATGAGATTAGTTTTAGCGATTTTTTTAAGTTTTTGGTTTTTTCCTTGTAGCGATATTTTGGTTTTTGGCAATTTTTTTTTAATTTCTTGGATTTTTTTAGCATTGGAGATTTTTAGGTTTTTTTCATTTTGTTTTGGTGATTTTTGTTTTGGCATTTTTATAATATTGGAATTTTCAGTTTTAGCGTTTTTTGAAATTTCAAGAGTTTGCCTTTTACGGTTTCCAAGTAAATTACATAGTCAAAATTACATTAATTGATAGAATACCCTTTAATTATTATTGTTTTAAGTATAAGTGTTAATTGGTGTAGACTGCATAATATGTAATACAATAACTGTGAAAATTTCAAGTTTCTATATAAAAGTGTGTTTATATTAAATCAATATTTCAACATGTTTCGTTACTCGCTTCTGGACGCTCTTTAATTTTTAACTGTCATATATTGCGAAATTTTTAGGTCCGTAGCTCTTACTGTTCTCGAGAAGACAGCCTCTGACAAACAGACGGACGGACAGCATAGCGAACACAATAGGGCTCCTTTACACTTTTGGTGTACAGAACTCTAAAAATGGTCAGATATATTTATATCTTTTTCAATTTAAAGCTGTTTCCCCAACAGCGGCAAGTTGTTATTTGAGCAGTTCTTAAACGTTTTTACAAATATTTTTTTTTTAAAGTTTTGGCCAGCACTGTGCGCTAGTTTCCGTGGCTTTAATATTTGTTGTGTATTTTTGCTGTATATTAAAAGTCATAAGTTCAAACAAGAACACGTTGATATTTACCTTTCTGCACTTACAATTCTTACAATTTTGTTTTACGAATTTACACAGTATGCTTAAGTAACGTCGTATGTGCAATAATTTTTTCCTATTTGTATATATATATATATATATATATATATATATATATATATATATATATATATATATATATATATATATATATATATATATATATATATATATATATATATATATATATATATATATATATATATATATATATATATATATATATATATATATATATATAATATCCGGTTTTTATTTATTTTTTTGTAAGATGCAATAAGAACAGACAGTCAAAAGTAAATGTTATATTGTAATAATGCGACATGCATGTGAAGCATTATTTTTTAATAAATTTTATAATGATCATTGCACTAACCCAGCAAAAACCTTGCTTACTGGTAGGCAAACAATTATGTGAGGATTTAAATCGTAACTACTTATAATTTGAATCGATAACTATTTATTTTTGTAGGTGAAGTCCTAAAAATAAGGCGTAACCCTGACAAATCTACTTACATTGTAAGAGCAATTAAGTAGTTGTTATCAGAGTTGGGATTTGCGCACTTCTTTTATTGATTGCGCATTGCGCACTTCTTAAAAGCGTCTTAAAAATGCGCACAAGCGCAAAGAGCGGAGCGAAAAAAAAGAGCAATTTGTATGTTTAGCGCCAGCGCTTTGGTTTTATTAGCGCCGCTCTTTGCGCAATGCGCATTTTTTTATCTAGTGCTTTGATATGGTCAGTGCGCATATTGAGGGGCGTATTGCGCATGCTCCTTTTTATATTAATAGAAGTTAGTTTTAGTTTATTCAGTGCTGCAAAATACATCTTTGGTAGTGCCGTAATTTTAAGACATCTGGATTTGTAGCATTATATCGTTCTTCTTTACTATTTTATTCTTGATCCCATACAAACATGATGCCCCTAGATGGGTCAAATATCTGGACCGGAAACGGAAATATGAACCTCACTATCGACTCAACTTCCGGTCCAGCCCTGCACTATCGAATCAACTTCCGGTTCAGACCGGAACCGGAAATATTTACCGCTCTACTGACCCAACTTCCGGTCTAGAACGGAACGGGAAACATGACGCACACTATCGACCCAATTTATGGTTTTGACCAGAACCGGAAATATGAGCCACATTATCGATCCAATTTCGGCTTCAGCTCTTAAACCAGATGTGTCAACTGCACTACCGACCCTACTTCCAGTGCAGATAATTATATATATTGCAAATAATTCAGCCAGGCGTTTAGCTTTATCAGCCGGTTCAGTGAATATATGGGCACGCTTTAAAAGGGTCAGAATTGAGCAACTAGCATTCTCTCTCTCTCTACTTTTTTAACGAATGACAAAAAGCTCTTGCTCCCCTGAGTGGCAGCAAGGACTTTGCCTCGAAGACGCTGCTCGTGCAAAACTTTTTAATGCCTTAGTACTCTGGCACACGAAGATCTCGCCCTTTTGCCAAGCGAATCAGTACCTGCATTTGTCTTACTACACAATGCTTCCTCTGGCATCTGCAAGCCTCATTAAAGCAAGACTTCGTTCTGGCTTTAATGAAATGAACTTTTCATTGTTTTTTATGTAACATAGAAGAAGTTGTAACGATGGGATGATATTTGGATGCTATATCTGAAATATACTGGACCAAAGTTTTGAAAAATTTAGAAATTTAAAATTTAGAAATTTAAATTAAGTTTAAACATTTTTAAAATCTGATAAAAAAAATGGCAGTAAAAATGATAAAAAAATGGCAGTAAAAAATGTTAAATGTTAAAAATGTTAAATGGATTTCATAGCTGCGCTAGTGACGAGTTAGGAGAGCTGATATTTAAAACGTATATGGAAATACTACTCTTTTTTTATTTTATTTTATTCCGATAGGTCTATCTGCTGATTTATGTTTCAAGTATTTTGATTGTGCCCTACTGTGAAGCGTTATATGGGCGACCTGTCACCTTTATATGGCGTTACCATTGGAGGGTGTCAATTTTCATAATTCAGATACTCAACGATATATTCTAGATCTAAGCTTAAGATACTTAACCTGTGATGATTTCTCTAATTCCAGTAAAAACTTTTTTCATTTTTGTAATCGGTAGTACTTTATTAATGGGTTACAAAGTAATGAGTGGTACTTATATATCTTTATACTATGCTTCAAATTAGAACTAATGCTTACTTTTTAATAAAATTAGTACGTATTTTTATCATTATCTGAAAGTAGTTACAATTTGTGATATATATATGTATTAATAAAATAAGTAGACAACTACTTTTTAGTTCAACATGTGCTTGTATATGATAACTAGTTTTTGTCGCTTAAACTTATAAATCAACAATAGCTGAGTGGGTACAATACTTGACTTCATATTTGAACGAGCACAAGTTCGTATCCCAGCTGTATAAAAAAGAATACAAAAATAAAATAAAACTTAAAAAATATGAATAAAACATACCTGTCGGTTCTGTAAATCGAATCGATTTCAAAACGTTCGATTTAGAGAAACTAGATCTACCGATAGCAAAATTTTTGCAGATTTTTTAGCAGATTCATGTTTTTTAGAGCTTCAAATATCATATCTGAAATTAATTTAATGTATATAATTTAAAATACAATAACGGGGGCATTATTTATTTTTGGAAAACGAGAAATTTACTCGGATTCGGTTTACAGAACAGGGTCGATAACACTGATTCACAAAATTTCAACTTTTTGCGATCACCTCAAAAATTAAATGTTTTCTAAGGTAATTTAAGATCACTGAACACGAATATGGCATTCATTTATTTTTCTCAAGAACTGTTTTCGAGATATTCGCGAAAAGCGTGTTTTTTGCAGTTTATAAAGCTATATCAAAAAATCGAGTACTGTTTACTTGAACTGAGCAAATTTGTTGCATAGATATATTTTTCCTCTTTCAGCCCATATTCAAAATGTGTTGATCGGATAAAAATTCAATGAGTTACAGGTCTTTAGATTTGAAAAAGCTTTATTTTTTCCACGTGTTTTTTTTAAATTTACTATTTTAAGTCGCTCCAGTAAAGAAAAATATTTTTTTTAATTTATTTTAGACCCACGTCTTAAAGAAAATTTTGTTCCAAATATAGCAAGATCGGAACAAATATGAGAAAATTACAACACTTTTAGTGAACACATCAAAATTTTAATTTTCATTCGTTGGTCCTTAGGTCAGTATGAGTTTTTGCTTCCATGCCATTACTTTTACTCGTTTGAAAAAGAAAGGTCGACATATCGCATATCAAAGTTACCAAAATTATGTGTAGTTTTCAACACTGTATTCAGATTTTTATAATTAAAATTTTTATGAAAGACTTACGGCAAAACAAGTGGAAAAATGATGCTATGTGGTGTTTTGTGCATATAAATTTTTTCTTAATGCTATAAAATCGTTGATTATTGATATTTTCCAATGAAATTTTGCAGTTATATAGGAAATTATGTGAAAACTATGATTTGTTTTTGACAATCATTAAAATTCCTAAGAAAGTTCCAATATATCTATAAAATAAGTCGATTTCAAATGGGTGCATGCTCACCCAAAAATTGTAAATTCGATTAAGTTGTTTTTCTAAAATCATGTCTCTGAATCATGTCTTGAGAAAAAAATTTTATAGAGAAAACATTTATGGTGCTTTTTTTGGGCAAAAGTTGTCATAAATTCAAAATTTTTAAATTTTCAAATTAAAGAGTGTATATTTTCCCACTCTGAAAGAATACTTCCATCAACTATTTTTTTAACTATTCGAAATTTGGTCATATAACTAACAAAGAAATAATTGTGACAATCGGTTGTTATTTGGATCCGATATCTTAAAAATACTGGGTCAAGGATTTTGAAAAATTTAGAAATTTTAAAATTAAAATGAGTATACATACCTCACTAACTATACAAGATATTTGTTTAACCAAAGACTTTTTTTAGAACTTTACAAGGTATATAAGGACACAAAAATTTTTTGGAGTCGAGTGAGAAACTTCATACCTCTGAATCTGAGAAATATGGGAAGCTCATCTTCCTAAATTAAATAAGAACACTCCTCTGATATCTCCATGTAAAATTTTATGCTGATCGGAGTAAAGATTTAGAAATGGTTGATATATTTCCAAAATATTTAATTCTGTCACACTGGCATTTTTCTTATACTCATACTCCATACAAGCATTTTTTTTATTAAAATTCAAATTCGGATGTTTTCACTAAATCTATTGAAACTTTCTAAATTTTTGCCCGATGTTAACAATTTTACTTTTTGCAGGTTGGGAACAAAATTTTATTTAAGATATTGGGTCAAAGCAAAAGTTAAAAATTTGGTTTTTTGCTTGAATGAAGCATTTCAAAATGATGAATTTTGAAAAAACCCAAAAAATTGATTTTTTTTTCAAATGTAATGGCTTGTAATTCAGTGAATTTTTATCTGATCAACACAGTATAAATATGAACTGAAAGAGGAAAAACATATCTGTGCAACAATGCCAAACTTTCTCAATTCAAGTAAACAGTACTCAAGATTCTTGGAAATATCTTTACAAACTGCAAAAAAAAACTACTTTTTCGCGAATATCTCGAAAACGGTTTTTAAGAAAAATAAATTAATGCCATATTCGTGTTCAGCAACCCCAATTTAGCTAAAAAAACATCTAATTTTTGAGAAGCATTGTTTTTGTGAACCAGTGTAATGTGTATGTATAAATTTTTTTAAATTTTAATTTGTCTATTTGACTCCTTTTTCTATCTTCAAGTAAGCCTGTTTAAATAAGCTTAACAATTGTAATTGTGTCTATTGAAATATACATATTTATTTTATATTCCATTTTATTAACATAAAATCTATCTAGATATTAGCTTGAATATGAAATATTGTATCTTCTACTTAAAGACGAATTTATTCTTTTAAATTTAAGTGTGGTTTAAGAACCATTAAAATATTGAATTTATTTAAACTCCCATATTCATAAAAATCTCTTAAAGTTAATATTGATTTACTGTACGAATATTATATGGGAAACCAGGCTTTACTGCAAACATTAACTTTGCTAATCATTTATGAATATGGGGGAAAGTATATATAGATGCTGCTAACTATGTCCTGATAAAATTACATATGTAACTAAATGCCCTTTTTCCCCGCTTTTTTTTTGCTTATTGAAATCTGATACTTACCATTTTATTAAATAACTTCACTTCTAAAATAACCATCGAAGGGTAAGCAGCATACAAATCTCTCTTGTATAATATATACAATTTTCTATTGTAACATAAAATATACAATTTTCTAATTGCCATAGCACAAGTACGTTAAAGCAAAATAGTACAAAGTATTCCGCAGCGATAATATAAATGACATATAAATGTTACTCCGACATTTAACGGTAATAACTGATTAATAATTAAAAGTTTATTAATTTTTATATTGTCACAATTACAAGTAGAAATTATATTTTATTTTTAAGCACAGTTTTTGAAGGTTATCGATATGAGGATCTCCGGAACGATGGACTAACACACTTCCCACTCGACACTTCCCATGCAAGGGTCACGAAAATGATTTATAACTTTCCAGAGCGTTTACATCTGAGCGAAATGTAGTACTTACGAGATTTCGAACAAAATCTTTTAGATGGTTGTGCGCAGGTTGTGCGAGTACTAAATCAACATAAAACATGCAGTTACTTTGATAAATTAATATAAGATATAATAATGATTCCGTGCAATAACAAAGTAGCGTCAATTGAACTATGTAACAAAATGAAACTTTTGTTATGACCTTTGATCCCCATTATATTTTTTTAAAGTGTTATAATCCCCTAACTGCAAAAACAGTCGAAATTTAAAATTCTATGGATACGTTTCTTTATATTTTTTTTTTTCTAAAATTTTTGATTTTTCAAGAGGCTGCTACACCGATTCATCGTAACTTGAGAATGGATAGTTCAATTTAGTTACAAAAAACACTAAAATACTTGGATTAAAATTGCCTTTAAGCCATTCTAACATTATTTTTTATATACTCAATGGTTTCAGAATTATTTAGACCGCAATGAGAAAAAATACATTTTTTATGCAAAATTAGAAAGTTTTTTTTTTATTTACAGATTATGAATAAAATCAATATTTATCCAGCGATTTTTATGAAATATAACTTATTTGATATAAAGCATAATATGTGACTTTATAATTAGTTAATAGAAATGGTAAGGTTTGGCCATTTTCGATTTCTTATACATTTTAAAAATAAAAATTTTCAAATTTTACCAAAAATAAATATGTTTTTCAACATTGTGGTCTGAATAATTCAGAAACTACTAAATGTATAATAAATTAGGTTTTAATACCTTAAAGGTATTTTTGTAGTGGTTTTTGTAATAAAATTGGACAATGTCCTTCCAAGTAACGATAAAATCGGTGGTGTAGAGCAGCCACCTCAGAAGTACCCAATTTTAGAAAAAAAATTTGCATATACTTTAAAATTTAGACTACTTTTGCAGTTAAGGGATCATAACACATCAAAAAATTGGCATTTTTATTGTTGCATAGTGTTATTTATAGCAGTAGATTTTCTAAGTTGTAAGTAAGCACATTTTCTGGCATCAATTGGAAATAAAAGTTTATTATAAAAATGTTATAAGCCCAAGCATGATGCCATTATATTATAAGTGATATTATTCCTTATTATACTCGCATATCGTAAATATCTTGGTTATTGTTGCTCTATTATTGCTGTGGTTGTTATATAATTGCACTTGTATCTTAGATTGTTTATTTCCTAAATATATTTAATGTTTGCTTATAAATGTTACTTGTGTGTGATTTTGTTTTAATAATTTATTACATTCTACTATATAAGGAACTTTATTGATTGTTGATATTTTATTTCTATGGCTTCAAACGCTAAACTACATACAATCAACCGACCTTTTATTATTTTGACGTTTTTTTTTATATTTTAATTGTGGCTAAACAAATGCCTCAATAAATTTCTAGAGAGTACTGCAGTGAAGATGGTTTGCTTCAGTGTTATCACTGTAATAAATACAAAAAATATTTTAACAAAGACAATGGCAATTTAATAAACGTTCGTATCGCCGTTAAGAATATGTTTGCAAAGATTTTTTTCAAATTAAAAGCAAAACCTTGAGATATTCATCAGATTAATTGCTAGCAAACATGATTTGTAATTGCAAGTATTTATTTGTGTCAATGAATAAATATGTTAAGTTTTCTACGTTAAATTATTATTATCCATCATTAAATTTTGTTTTGTTTAAATATGAAAAAGTAATATTTGTACAAATGCACTAAAATGTAATCTTTCATAGAAGATGCTTTCTACCTACTTGTGCATTTAAACAAACGATGATATGATTTCTTTTTATTTCATTTATTCATTTTAGTTATTATATATTTTTTTTATTTCTTTATTTTCTGTTTGTCGTTCTCCTTCTCACATTTTCAATGGCCATTGCAGAGACTTAAATAAAAGAAAGCATCACAGTAAAATAATGGAAAAAGAATACTGAAGTATAGTAACTTCAGAGTGCTTAAGCAGCACTATTTTTGCACTCCTGTATTGTTTTGTAATACAAATATATTGAAATTATGTTGTTTAAATAATGCTTAGAGTAATGCATATTTTTCATTTTTCTTGTGATAAAATGAGACATTGTCATAATATCAAATAAATGAATAATCTAAGAGGCAAGCTTAACTATATTGCAGTTTTTTTAAATGAAAAAATTTGCATTTCAAAAGCAACATTCTGTTGCTATGAGAACGTAAGATAGTGGTAGTAGATACTTAGTAAGACTTAATTTATTAATTCTGAAAAATCAGTCGTTTGTAAAGAAATTTCTGTTGTTTTACCTTTAAATAGGTCAATAATTTGTAATAATAATTCTGTTGGAAAAGCTCAAAAGGTAATAAAATATATATTTTTATATGACATTTCGCGTAGAAGTTTTACAAGAAAACAAAAACCTGCTTCTTTCACTTTAACTACACCGTGGGGCAGTATCAAAATATTTTGAAAATAAATCAGGCATATCTAGACGTATAATCCTATCGGTATAAAATTCCACACGGGCATAGCAGAGGATTCTTTTTGTTTAACGTTTGAGTATTAATTCTCCAAATTGCCCAGGAGCGGAGCTAAAAGTAGGGCAGATCGACCATGTAAACTTTTTTAAAATTGAAAATTTTCAAATTTTTTTTGGTTCAGTATTTCTCAGGGGGCAAATTACGGCTTTCGATATCGATCGAAATTTCAATACAATTTAAATGTAAATTTCGATCGATATCGAATGCCCCCAGATATTAAATCCAAATATCAATAGATTTTTTTCATTAAAGAGAAAAATCTACAAGCGTTTAGCCGTCTGAGTTAAAATATATTTAATTTTAAATTTGAAAATTTAAAAAATTCGGAATTTTTGAAAATTTCTCGCACTTAGCAAGATTGCCCTTCTAAAACTTTGTATGACTAGCTTTTAATATACATATGTAAGGTGGCTCTGTTGAATGTTATTTTAATTCGTTTATTAATATGATTATTTCGAACGTATTTGCTTGTAAATCCAAATTGATTATTAGGCCAAGGTTCGTAACGTTTAATTCAGAATGAATCGGGCATGATTAATATTCCAAGGAACAAGGGAATATTAACATCAACTTAATTTTTCAACGTACATAGCAGAACAGAGTAGCGCCACTTTCGGAAGCCGCTACACTTCCATCATTACTGCTCACGTGCATTTTGCTTATCACTACATGTCAGGTGGCTCTGTTCAATGTGATTTTAATTCTTATAACAACTTTTTTGTGAAAATTGAATACGAGAATTAATTCACTTTCAAGTTAATATTAAGCTGCACTTTCCCAGCGTTGCCATTGGTTTATTTTTCATCATTCCAATTTTTCATATTTTTTTTTCTTATATTTTTAATTTTTTTATTTTTTTAAAAAATTAGCCTAGGATACCCATTATACTGTAAAAGTTTGACAATAAGCTCTCCATAAGTTTAAAGGCTATGCAAATTTCTTTACATGAACTAAACTTTTGGTCATTCTTATAGAGAATCGGTATAAGATATCGTGTAAACCTTACGTTGAATGTATTATATATGCTCAGCAATTTTATATAAAACTATACGAGAATTAATTTTAATAGTTTTTTGCGCTTCGCTGTATGGGTCTTTTTTTACCGTTTCTTAAAAATAGGCAAAAAAAACTCCCCTTTGACGGAGAGATATCGGACTAAAATATGCTCATAAAATTGTGTTATATTTCCTTGAAGACAATAAATTTCTTAACTCAGTAAGAACGACAGAAATTATTAAAAACTAATTGTGAATAAATACGAAATTAACCATCAAGGATATTTTAAGATTTTACTGATTTCTGGCTTTCCTACTGAGTTTAGAAATATATTGTCTTCAAGGACATATAATACAATTTTTTGAGGAGTTTTTTCGGATATCTTAGCCCGATATCTCTCCGTTCAGCTTAGAAATTTACTATCTTTAAGGACTTATAATAAAATTTTATGAGAAATTGTTGTATGGGATATTTCAGCCCAGTATCTGACCGTTGAAGAGGAGTTTGTTCCCAATTTTTAAGAGAGGATCAAAAAAAACCCATACAGCAAAGCGCCAGAGGGTTACAATATTCCATGAAATTATTTCTTATTGAGTTTTACATAAAAGTGGTGAGCACAGCTACTATATTAAATGTAAGATTTACACGATATCTTATACATATTCTTTATAACAATGTCCAAAAGGTGGGGCACATGTAAAGAAATTTGCATATATTTTAAACTTATGAAGAGTCTATTATCAAACTTTTCTAGGCCGATTTTGAGAGAAAAAATAACAAGGGTCAAAGTTGGAAAAATTTTAATTTCCTGTTTGGATCAAACATTTTTTTTAAATTAAATATTTGTTTTGAAAAGATCAGACAATTTCCTATAATAATAATTCAAAACAATACTTCAGAACTTTTTTTTTTTAAAACGGCTACACTTTCGCACCCCACACCTCGGCAAAAAACTTCATACAAAAAAATTTTTTACATACGCATATATAGCTACTAGAACTATAGTTATTCCAAATATTAAGGAATTTCGGCAAAAAAATATTTTTGGGTTGTCTGCTTCAAAAATAATTCCCCAGAAGTATTACAAGAACAATTAACCTTAAAAAAATGTTTTCTAGACTAGTTTGGGTTCGCTAAAAAAATGGAACACAAAAACTTAGTGATTCGACGAAAAACAAAAAGTTAAAGCAAACGTCAATAGCAAAAACGGTTGAAAATACAGAATATAGCGCTTTTGTGGCTTTTGACCTCTGATATCTCATAACGATATCATAACCCAACGGAAAAAGAAACTGACACAAAATTAGTCATGTGACTAGTCACTTTCAATAAAGTCACTTTAACGTGGGAATTGCGTAGAATGAGGTTATACCCCTACGGTAAATGGAACTGACACAAAACAAGTCACGTGCCGGTCCCCAGGTGGTAGGGACTAGTCCGAGTTCTAACACTTCCTATGAAGCGGACCAGCCACTTTTACATGGGGATGGCCTAGGATGGGGTTAATTGATACTTTGTATGCACCTTGTAACTTGTTTCTGAACTATCTTATGGAGTCCTAATCGGTGTCGAATAATATAGATTATATATAAATATTATTCCAAAATTCAGCTTTAATTATCGATTAATTTATTTTCTTATTGCTACAAATCCAACTAGAAATTGTATTTTGTTTTTAAGCCGGTGTCTTTGATGGGATTCGAACCAACAACCTTCGGCATGACAGGCTAGTACACTACCCACTCGACCACAGGGGAGCTTATATTTCAATGTTATAACTACCAGTTAAGCTGGAGTTAATATTTGAATATAGTTACGAAACAGGTTCCTGAGTGGCAGTCTCATTGAAGTGAGACAATTAGTATTTTATAGATACTATGTGATAGGCCTTAGATCCAGGTGCATCGAATTTGTTCAGTTCCGTTTACTACAATACTAGCCGGAATACCAACTAAATTGACTGAAAATGGTTAATATGTGACCATTTACACAATATGTCTTTTTTCATCATTCAGTACTCCTTAATTTTGGTACCAGTTTAATAAAAGTTCATTTATTTTTTTATTGTTACAAACTCATTAACAAATTATATTATATTTTTAAGAAGAGTTTGTGATGAGCTTCGCACTACCGAGCTGCGGAATGAAAAACCTTAGTCATCAAGAATAGTTTATAAAAGATTTATGCAACAGATTATTACGGCACTATTCACAATAAACTATCAAATGTTTATAAAAGGTTTATGAAACAGATTTTCATACAAAAGTCTTCTCATAAGCTTCTCATAAACCTTTGATAAGTACTATGAATACGGGGGTTGGTCCATAACCGTGTAAACAATTATTTGCAAATTTAGTGGTTATGGATTCGAAGGTGACTGTGTTATATTGTACAGTCTTTAACATGCAATATATCCATTAAATAGTTATTTGAAACATAAAACATTATTTGTATAAAATATAGAATAAAGCACTCATTTTCCTGTTACACAATTTGGAAGGAAAATATTTGCCAGTAGTGCTGTACATTACAGATCACCGCAATCATATACGATATAACAAAAATGTTTTTAAATAGAAACAAAACTAAAACCAAATCTTCAAGTTCTCGTAAGTCAAAACAGAGTTTCTGATATATATGCATATATACTAGGGTTTGGATTTCCCGGGAAAAGTCTACTTTGAATTTCCCGTTTTCCCGGGAATTTTCCAAAAATTTCGCGGCAAAACGGGAAATTAAAAGTACATCTTATTTCATAAAAATATGTGCTTTTTTGACATACATATTTATAAACTGGCGTAAGTGACCGCAAAATTTATTTTGATTCATATAAGAAATTTGTATTATAGTCCTGTTTTTCTTTGATATCAAAATTTTCTCTGTTTTTAATTATGACAAAAATTCGCTTGTCTGACTGTACGACTAAATTTACTCGATGAAATTGTTTAAGTTCTCTTTTAAGATTGCTATGTTTTTCATCGTCTGCTTAAATACCAATGCCCTCCTTATCGATGTCAAAGGACATTTTTCATTCTTAAAATTTTATTTGAAACAAAAACAATTTCTAAAACTTTGTTCTTCTTTTCAAAATGTAACTGTAAGAAAGAATTATTTTCTTCGACATTGATACACAGACAATAAACTGTCTATACAAAATAAAAATGTGAACGGTTCAAACTTAAACAGAAGTTTCATAAAAACTTCATGAAATTGAAATTTCTCTTAAGCCGAGAAAAATTTTTGCTTCATTCGAAGAGAACATGCGAGATGAATTTAGTAATAGACGTCGTTTATTTAGTGTAACAGAACAAAGTGAAATACTTTCTATAAGTGTCAATGATTACAGTGCTCTCTAATCCTTTCCCAAGGCTGAGGGCGTTTCTGCTTTTTGTATTAAATTTGAGGTTTTAAAAAATTGAGATACACAATAATAAATATAGAAATGATAAACAATAACAGTCAGTGACAAGCTTACCATTGTAAACAACGGACGACGCTGAAACATATATTAATGTAAATATAATTTGTTTGTTATTGTTTTATAGAAAACTTTATTATACATAGGTAGTCATTATTTTAGTTATTAAAGATTTCCCTGAAGATGACCAACAAAGTTGGTCGAAATATTGGAAAATAAATAAATAATATAAAAACAGAGTTTTGTTTCATTTATTTAATACAAAAAGGACCTTAAGCCAAACAAAAAGTCAACTATAAATTGAGAACTATCAAATTATATATAAAAAGCAGAAACGCCGTATTTTAAAAACGTTCGTGTGGCCTCATCCTAAAGTAAATAATTCAATATTAAACGAACTTTGAGTGAATTTCCGCAGATTTAGTGAAAAAATTTTGGAAAGTATAGTGGAAATCTTAAACTCATAAAACCTGTAGGAACTTTTAGTTGACATAAATTTATTATAAGTCGACGCAGTTATTGAAACCCTGAACAAGATGTTTTAAGACAAGTGAAATAATTAATTAAATATATTTAGGACGACTGTGGCTCAGGATATGTAAAATTCAGCTTAGCTGAGTATAGTACTCGAACTTGCTTGTATTTAGCGACAAGAATCGCATTGGAAATTTTTTAGGAAACATAAGAAACATTACGGCAAGTTCTTTCTAAAATGATTTGGAGGCCTTAAAATAAAATGTTTAACTAATTGTGATATAGTCGTCAATTAGTCTTTATAGAATTTCCTACTGTGTTATAACTATAATTCTATTTGATTGAATTCACTTTGAAAAGAATGCTTACATTAATAAAACAAACGAAATTTCGCCGATTTTCATTTAATAAATCTATTTAATTTAGAAAATTAACATTTCCCGGAAATCCCGGGAATTCCCGGGAACGTGCTTTTTTCATTCCCGTTTCCCGGGAAGTGCAAAAGTCCGGGAAATCTCGAACCCTAATACATACATAACTAATGTAACATAAACATATATACATAATATACATAAGTATATTCTAACATTAATCAACAGCATACATAGTTTTTACGCAAAGATTCTTGTTTTAAATGACTCTTCACAATTTTTAAGGGTCTTTCATAAAATACCCTTAGTGTCATTAAAAACAAACAAAAGATTAACTCTACAATAAATGTTTCAAGATTTTATATTAATAGTTTTTAGCCTCTTCTTAATATTCGTCTTTAAATTAATGCAGCAAAGATGTTTCAAGTGTTTTCTTTTTGTATTTAGTGCTTACTACACACGTGTTTATTTGACTCCATGTTTAGACAATAAAGTTGAAAGCGTTGAATACACGGGCTTATATAATTCTTAAGAGCTAATAAAATATATTCACCCGGCCATATCAAAAATGAAACAATCAAGAGTATTTATATTTGTTAAAGTGCCACTGCGTTTTTGTATACATACATAAATATAAATGTTAATTGTTTAGGGTTAACCAAAAAGTGGAAAATATTATAAACATTGTTTTTGAATTAATATTATATTTGCTTACCCTAATAAAGTAGATAACACATTGAGTCTTTTGCACGTTACCCATAATCAAATGTATGTACATTTATAGAAATTCGTACATAAATACTTGGGCATGTGGTCATTTATGTATATACTTAAGTGTTTACTTATTTGTGTAAGCTATTGTATGCACTTGGGTATACATTTTCATACGAGGAGAAATTAGTAATGCGAAGTATAATAACACGGGCAAAAAAAAACCAAAATGTGCTGTAAATGTGCCTAGACCCACCTAATTGTATGTATTTTGAAATAATATATATTATATAAAAAAGTAATATGTCACCAAGATAATACTATGGTATGCATTTGTACATTTTGTGAGATTAGAATTTTTGGCTAATACTCTAAACTTTAGTGTCGCCGACTTTTACTTATTTCAATATATAAAACAAATCATGATTCATGCCTAATGAGCGAGTCATGCTTGCAACTGATTATTGGCTCCTTCCCGAAATCTTATCTTGCGGAAGGCTTAAAAAGTTACAAAATCAATGAAACGTTTAAAGCAATCAATAAAAAAACATATGTATTCTGTAATTTTTTAACTCCCCTCGTACGAATGCCTCTTGCTGGTTTATTTGGTTGTGTATTTATTTGAGCGTTTTTGTTATTTGCCAGTTTGATGAGATTCAATAGAGGGTCAATGCGCACATTAAAATGTGTAAACAGTTTACAATTAACTTGGCATTTATTTTCAACGATTATATTTTATATCAGTTAAAGGCTTAATAAAATTGAAGGACAAACAACCATGACATATGAATTATGAACTATACGAATTTAAATGAAAGAAAAAGGTAATAAGTAATTATTTCCGATTACGTACATTATTTGAGTTTATTAAGAGTGGAATATTTATAATATCTAATCTACAACTGATCACTGTTCGTTGTTCATTTTTCCTAGTTGTGACGGTGCACAGTGGTTCCAAATGGGAAAATGTGTAATAAATCTGTATCTTTGAAACTTGCGATCCGATTACAAAATAATATATGCTAAAATTTTAGAGCACGACCTAAACTTTAAGAGCAATGTAATTTAAATCACGCTGTTGAAACACAGGTAGTCAAATCTGACTACCTAGGTAGGGTACGAAAAACTTGAGTTCCTCATAGCTTTTACAAATATTATCCGATTTTAATATATTTAAGCTTATGTGGCATAATTATTGAAGCGGACAATGCAAAATTTTTTTTTACCGAAATTCTTTGGCAAAAATTAGCAAAAACTAAAATTTTTCTTGAGGGGTAATCTCATATTTATTCACAATTAGTTTTTAATGATTTCTGGCGTTACAGTTGAGTTTAGAAATTTATTATAATAAAATTTTATGAGAAATTTTTTGCAGGATATTGCAACCCGCTATCGTCCTCGAAGGAAAGCTTTTTGTCCCTTATTCAGAAATGGTCAAAAATGACCCACACAGCGAAGCGCTACAGGGTAAAAATGCTCCATGAAATTATTTCCCGTAGAATTTTACATACAAAAGCTGCACACACATAATACTTAAAACGAAAGGTTTACACGATATGTTATTTCGATTCTCTACAACAATGACCAAAAGGAGGGGTTCATGTAAAGAAATTTGCATAAATTTTAAACTTAAGGAGAGCCCGTTATCAAAATTTTACAGTATAATGATTACACCATGGGTACAATAAAAACAATTAAACATGTCGAAGTTAGAAAAATTTCAATTTCAATTGGTCATTTCCGGTTTTGACCATGAATTTTTTTTTAAATTATATATATATTTTATTAAAAACATTTCCTATAGGAATCACTTATTTTAATTTATTTTTTTTTTTTTAGTTCAAAACAATTATTAAGATTTTGTTTCAAAAACGGCAACACTCTCGCATTCGTTAAGTCGACAAATAAACATCATACAAAAAAAATTTTGCATACACATTTATATCTACACATTTATATCTACTATAGTCCAAATATCAAAGAATTTAGGTAAAAAAATTTTTGGGTTGTCCGCTTCAATAATTACACTGCGTACCAAATTTTAATTATTTCTATCAGAAAGAAAGCCACTATATATCCAATAATCTAGAGACAATATATATAGTCAAACTGCGTACTTGGTTTTTCATTTCCTCATCTTTCGTCCTTTTTAAAGGACTTAACATTTTTCATGAATGCTTATTTTAAATCATTTTTTTTAGTATTAGTATCTAATATATTTTTTAGCAAACTATGTACCAAATAAAAGAAAAGGCTTTGTAGAATTTTATAAAAATATTTACTTTCGTTCCCCTGAACAAACATATAGAAAAAATGTCCTTCTAAAAATATATCATATCCTGAAAAGTATTCACTAAAAAAATTTTTAAAAATTATATGTTGTAACCTTAAATTAACACTAAAAGACTTCAATATTTTATGATTTTATCTCTCTTAGTACAAAAGCTGTGATTGTATTTTTCCCGGCACAAAACTAATTTTTATAAAAATTGTATGTAGAAAATTAATTTATAAAAAACAACCATAATTTTTGAGCCGAGAGCGATAAGAATATAAAATGTGTGTGTAGTTAAGAGTTTATTTAATGTTAATATATATTGAGTTATGAATTTTTAGTCGAACTGTGTGGTTTTTATCCAAAGTTATTAAATTAGTTTGGCTTAAGTTCATTTTTAATTTAATCTTTCGATCAAACTATTTTTTATTTAAGAAAGAAATTCTAAAGCATGTAAATATTGAACATTCAAAGAATAATTTGGCTGTACGGAAGGTTGAACAGACAGCTGTTGCGTGACCACCAAGTCTACTCATCAGAGTCCTTTACCCACACTACCACTGACAGTGGCAACAACACTGTAGCGAAAATCCTACTAATATTAGTAAGCTCAATTAACACACTGTCACCATCTTGTGGCGAGTCGCACCTTATTGAACTTTGTCTAAATGTTCGGAACTTCACTGTCTTTTCTTAGCATGTTAAACTATTTTAAGCTTTTCTTTTCCATTTCAGTCTTACCAGCGTGGAATATCGTCGATATTCTCAATGCTGGGATTTTATTGAATGTTTATTTTGCCCAAGTTTTTGGAACAGTACACATTCATGTTTAGCTAAGTGCCTTTAGAGTTTTAATAATTTTTCTTTGAATGTTCAATATTTACATGCTTTAGAATTTCTTTCTTAAATAAAAAATAAATTGATCGAAAGATTAAATTAAAAATTAACTTAAGCCAAACTAATTTAATAACTTTGGGTTAATATATATTGTTATATCTATTGCAAAAATATCAGTTCAAGATTTTGAAGAAAATATTAAAAAAAATTTTTCCAAAGGACATCTTTTAAATTTTTGTTCAGTTGCAGTTTAACTTTTCTTCCATATCCTTGGCATAAAAGCCACTATATATCAATTAATCTAGTGACTAAACATAGGTAAACTGCGTACTTGGATTTTCATTTCCTCATCTTTTGTCGCTTTTTAAGGACTTTGCATTTTTTGAGAATGCTAATTTTATTACTTCTTTCATATGAATATGTAATTTTTTTTTTAGCAAAACGTAGTGGTAAAGTAATATGTTAGAATGTATAGTAAACTCGTACCCTGCTGCTAAGGGGTTATTTACATATTACGTTAGGCTATTTTCGGAGTTTTTATACTCCTCCACCCACCGCCTTCGTAATGCTTTTTACAAAATTTTCAGTACAAATTACCTAGTTCGTAACAAATATTGAGCCCCTAACGCGACGCTCAACGCTCTGCTTAAGGTAAAAGAGACAAAATCACAACATTTTTAGGTTTCATAGTGTTAACTTAAGACTACAAAATATAATTTTTAAAAGGCTTTTTGTTGTTTCCTTTTATTTGGTACCAAGTTTGCTTAAAAATATTAGATACTATTATTAAAAAAAATTATATAAAATATCCCGACTAGAAATTGTCCCAATACACATATTGGGGCCCACTTGGGAATGAATGGGTCCAACCAAAAAGGTTTATCCCATTCGGAATCTGGCCGTGATGTTTTTGGGATAGCCCACCTACAAATTAGTGATTTAACATCAGTTCTTCCCACGTCGGAACCTACTGGGAACTTGTTGGGAAAATCTATCTATCTATTTTTTAACAAATAAAAAGTTTTAATTTATAAGCAACCTTTGAAATATAAAAACTTCAAAAGTGTGAAATTAATTTTAAAGAAATTGAAAATTTGTTTTTCAATATTTATTGAATAAAAAATAATTTGTTTTTCAAAAAAGGATACGTTGGTATGTATTTAAGTATGTAAATACTTACATAGGTACATAAATATGTATGTTTGCAGCTATTTATGTATTTATGTGGCATTATAATGATTATCAAAAATTAATATTTCATTGTAGCGAAATGGGAGCTAAGAATATACATTGTAGGAAATCTAATGATAACTGTCTTGGAAGGCCTGAAAAGAGCTGCAACTAAAATGTTGAACTTGCAAATGCAAGCACGTTTAAACAAGGTACGCCCACTTCTGCAACAAAATATTGTTCTCAATATGTCAAACATACATGAATACATGCATACATATATGTTTTATTTGAAAATAAATGCGCCTCCCCGCTCAAGCAAATGATAAAACAATAAAAGTAGCACTTTATTTTCAAATGCGCCAGACCAACATGCGGCACAAATTTTTGCGTTTTTTTCTGTGCGTCGCACACGCCCAAACAATCTGAAATGCACCACAAATATTTGCAGCAAACGCGTTCGGCGGAAACATTTACAGGTGTGGACATTGCAAAGCATATTCATTACAGGTACCACTATAACTAAAACAAATACAACACCAAAAAACACATGTATTTTGTTAGTAGAAATACCCCAGAAATATGTCAAATCCATTATCTGTGAGTCGCACACATTCATACACTCTCTCAATTTAATAACACATGCCCATTGTTGATAGAAAACTCCCGGACATGTGTCAAAATCTATTGTCTGTATGACGCACACATTCTCAAATTTACAAAAATAGCTGTTCTTGTAGTGGTACCTGTTCAATCTACCTTGGGACATTGTTATCTCTTGATTCATCGTGCATGTATTTTACAATAAATGTCATAAAAAAATCAATATTGTCGTCGCCTTTAGTATACAACCACTGAAAATGGAATATTCTGCAGTGAATACAGATCATGTAGAGGTAAATGTCGTAGTAATGCCAGCTTTATCAATTGATATGGACTGCTGTTCCACAGCTTCTTCAAATTAGTCAAGGCATCACGAAATGTTTTTTGTTGCGTTTGTTGGCTTTTATTTTATTTTGAATTTAAAAAATTAAAGTTTTTAGAAGCA
Source organism: Panzeria rudis (assembly GCA_956483635.1). NCBI lineage: Eukaryota > Metazoa > Arthropoda > Insecta > Diptera > Tachinidae > Panzeria > Panzeria rudis. The sequence goes on from OY101447.1 coordinate 123,711,969, forward strand.
AACAAATTCCAACAATATAAAAAATTGGATTTTTAAAACTAGGATGGTAGCTTGATTTTTTATTGAAACGTCAGATCTCCTTTATTGTCAAATGCCAATATGTCAGAAAAAAGAGAAAGTGGAACTACCTTATATACTTATACCATGGGGAATAGTATTGAAATTTTATCTATTTTCAGATTCAAATACATGGAGCTTGAAACTGTGCGTTAGTGAGACACAAATCATATACATATTTTATAATTTAACATTACGTATAATTTGTATATATATGTTTGTATGTAACTATAATAGTTTCTATTTATTGTAATACCTGTCATAAGTATTTGCATATGTATATGCATAAATACATTATTGTTTTAAATGCAATTTATAGACATTTTTGAATTAAGGATAAAATATAATAAATTTTTATATTAAGGATAAAATATAATAAATAAATTAAATGAGAAATCGTTAATTTTCACTCAATTGGGCAACCCAATTGCACCCAAATCGGGATCTTATCGGGATTGCCCGGTGGGAAACTTATAAGGTTTGCCCCATCGGGTCCCAAGTACGTTTCTGCGTTACATCCCAACTCGGGAACCAATTGGACAACCCAGTTGGTTCCCCATTAGGAGCTCATGATAATTTCTAGTCGGGTAAGCATTCATGAAAAATGCTAAGTCCTTTAAAAAGGACAAAAGATGAAAAACCACGTACGTAGTTTGACTAGTTTTTATCTCTAGATTAATAGATATATAGTGGCATTTCAGCAAAAAAAAAAATGCTGCTCGCGCGGTGTTATGCGTTTTATTGTAAAGTCTTTAAGCACATAAATAAAAAATACATATTTTTTCGTTAAGAAATCTTTAATTTTTTCATATATATTTGTTTTTGAATTTTAAAATTTTCGGTTTCGGCTTCAACTATGTCTATTGTGCCAATATTTCCGGTATGCTTAAGAATGTGGTCAGGAAAGCAGATTTTTTATAAATAGTCAAGTTTTCAGACGATTTTTAATTACCTGTATGAAATTTCACTAAACTTCATTTTTTAATTTTTAATGCTTAACTATTCATTAAAATACGGAGCAATTCTCTTATGTTTAAAAAATTTTAACGGTATATTAAACTGTAATTTTTTTGTATTAAGCGGCCCAATTCAGCGGTGCTATTTTTTCTATTATACAATATATCGCCAATGTGTATGTCATATTCGAAGGTGGCGCAATGTATTGACAAATATCAAAATACTTTTGATTTTTATTGTACAATCAAGACAATTGTGTAATGTGATGGCAACATTGATCACTGTTATGTTTACTTTGTCACTGTAAGGAAAATTGGGCAATATTTCTTTGAAAATATTGTGCCACTTATTGGATAGTATTGGTCAAAACGACAATAATATGTACAATAACATATGCAATAATATTGTATAATTAATGGGCCGCTTTAATTTTATTTTATAGCGAATATTTTTAGGACAAAAGGCTAATTATAAGTAATATGGTGATGCATCCATATTACTCATGCGCTTCTTTTTGTCAACTTTTAGCTTTTTTTAGTCATAGTTCAAAGGCTTGACTTTGATTCTTTTTCACGACGAATTGAGATAACTAATACATTTCTTCTGCATGTTATCAAGGATTATGTTAAAAAAGTGAAATATTTTTTTTAATTTTGGCTATGCTATTACCGGAGATACTCGTATTAGCGAAATCGAAAACAACGTCAAGGCCAAAAACAAAAATTTCAAATTCAAAGACAAATATTTTTGAAAATATTAAAAATATCTTAATGACAAAAACTGTATTATTTATATAACTGTTTATAAACTTTACGCCAAGTGTACACTTATTAAAATCGGATAATATTGGTAAAGTTTATGAGACCGACAAAGTTTTTCAAAAAAAAATTTTTTCTTTAAAACACTCATTAAAATTTTAAATTAAAGAAAATTTTAAATTTTATTCTTAATTGTGATAGCTTCATATATTACAAATAAAATGAGCTAAAATTTATTAAAATCATTTCATAAGTTCTGAATGTATTCACAATTGAATGGTAGCACCTAACTAAAATATAATAGGAAATCCCTTATAAAATGATTTTTTTAACAGCTTTTTTAATTTTTGTAAGTCACTTTGAAATAAATAAAAATTAAAAATAAATCTGTAAAATATGTGCTACTACTGAATTGTGGATAAATTCATAACTTATGAAATGATTTTAATAAATTTTATCTTATTTTATTGAAGTTATCACAATTAAGAATAACATTTAAAATTTTCTTCAGTTTAAATTTTTAAATGTTTTATAATCTTTTTCAAAAAAATAATGTATTTTTTTTTGATAAAACTTATTGAATATCTCCGAAACTATAAAAATGTTAAAAAATTAATAAAGCATTAATTTAAAGGGTATTTTAATTATAATCGAGGCATCTTCCTCTTTATAACGAAAAGTCTCGAGACACAGAGTCAATTCAAAAAAAGTAATTTATGCGCATTGATGCTCAGTACCAAGTGTATACAAGTTGACTACGAAACCTTAGACCATACAGAAAAAATTTCATTTTGTTGGCCTATATTATATGTATTTGTAAGTACTTGCTAAAGTCGTAGGTTTCTTATATTGTTTTCTAATATGATTGATGTTTCCGCATGCAACCCGATAGAACATAACCATGCTTATTGTCAGCAAGAAATTTAGCCCGAAATATACAAGAGGCATGGTGCCCATCCTATCCAGATACATCTCACTTTAAGAAAACGGCCGCGTAAATAAGATATAACGTTGCTTGTTCTACTCACAAGATAAAATCTCAAACAAGTATTCGAGCACATGTGATTTTTGTAAAATATTTTTTTGTTCTTGGTCATATATTTAGTGTTGCGTCAAATTGATCCAATATATCCTAAGAAGGGTATAATGGTGAGGAATGTACAAGGGCTAAAACCTATTCAGTTTAAAGAAAATTACGCAAAAAAGTAAAAAATTGGTCATCCATTTTTGTAATTAACTAATACGAAAAAAGTGACACTTTTCTTCGTAACATCAATAAAAATATGGCACGCCTTTTGTTTTCGAAGAAGTTTCAAAAATAATGTATCCAAAACTGTATAAACGTGAAAATGACTACGAAAGTTCGAAATTAAAAACATTTACATCTTAATGGAAATGTTTCGACATATTTAGCGCAAAGCAGCACATTTTGCTCATGCTGAAATTGTAAGTTTACAAATGCATTAAATTTTGGTTTGTATTGATGGTACGCAAAGATAGAGAAATTGTGCAAATCGCTAAAAAAATATATGATCTACTGATTTCATATATTTGGGTCAGTATTAATATTGTCAAATTACATAGGTCTGTTATGATTAATCGTCTAAATATAAGAAAGTACTCTTTATCTTCTGTATATGGTACGGAGATCTTAATTCGCTTATTTAAGATGTTTTACTTAACCTTCGTTAAGAATTTTCTGCTTTTCCGAAATACGATGTTAAGTTTATTTATTTTGTCAAATATTAACTGTATGTGAAATATAATTTCTAAATTATACTACCTAAAGTACACCTGCAATGCCTTAATATCGAGTTTACATACACTTTATTGCTCTTGATGTTATTATACTTGTGCATGAAACACTATATCAAAACAGTTGTAAGTAGCTAGAACCATGATTAAACTAATTATTGTATTCGATTCATGTTGTAAGTAGCTGTACAAGCAAACTGCTATTGATTTCACTTGTATGCTAATTTAATGGCCATTAGTAATGTAAGTTAACTTTATAAATTTAACCCATTATTTCTGTAATAAATTTTCTGACATGTTGTTAAAGAAATTTACCATTTAAGTTCATATTTGCATTCAGAAGGGAAGTTAACCGAAAATTAATTAAAATATATTTTGTGCAAAGAAAAAATTATTGCCCAATTATTCATTATTAGTTCCCTTCTTCGTTGAAGTATTTATCATGTCTAGTTCTTTGTGGATGTAACGTCACGAGCTTTATCCTATACAATTAATTTATATTAACAAGCAAATTAGTTCGCAATAATCACATTAATATGAACAATTATACAACGCAACTGAATATAGATTTTTTTAAGTCGTTTAAATGTAAATAGCTGATCCTTATATATTAGTTTTTCCTTACCAGCTCTGGTTTTAAAGATATTGTGTGATTTAATGTGTGCATTATTTACACTATATTTTTTATTATTTGCTTTATATTTTATTTAAGGTCCTCCAAAACTTAAAATACTTTCTGGATTATTAATCTACAAAAAAGTCTCTTTCATTTGAGAAGAGTACCATTAGACCAGATAATGATATTTTACTGTTTTTGCAGTGGCTTCCAAAAACAATTTCTCCTTGTTCGTTCGAATATTGATCGTTTATAATTCTTTCTGAATATAAAGCTTAAAAGAGCTTATGGCGTTTTCTATTCTACAAAAAAAAATTTGACATTTATTTACTTTTTATTAAAAAAAATTGAAATTTACGTTCCTTTAAAGGAAAAATTTCCCTTCGTAAGGGATGATACAATAACTTCTAATAAATTCACTTCTTCGAAACATGATTATATTGCAAATTTTCATTAAAAAGTGCAAATAATGCAACACACTTTTGTAGAAAAGAAAACGAAATTAGTATGCACACGTAAAAATAGTATAACTTTTCAGAGTATGCGACATGCTTTTTAGATTATGTAAGCCTGAGCCAGGGCTTTACCACATTTTTTTGCATTCTTTCTTGAGTTATTTTTGCTGTAAGGTTGTTGCTTCTAAGCTTAAGAAGTAAAAACAGTAGAGACAAAAAAGAGAAAAATAAATCACTGCAAGAAATTTAATAAACATTTTGAAATTTTTCGAAAGATATGTTATTTTATAATAAATAGCAATATTTACAAAAATATTGTTCTTAAATAATATAAATATATTTTCATGAGAATGTGTGTTTGTTTGGGAGCCAAAATATTAATAAGAGAAATTTATAAATTACATTCAGTTATGCTCCAGTAAACCTTTAGAAAATCATTGTATTAATATAAATTTTTTTGACAGGAACACACCAAGGAGCCAATGGGAAATAGTATTCAATCATGAACTTGATTGATTTTTTCAATGAAGAATTTTCAATACGAACAGCTAATGTTCATCATAATTAAGTAAGCAATTCACGTTGTAGCACAGTGATTAGTTTTTATATAATGGTTGAACACAAATAGAAGAATTTATATATACGAGGTATGAAAAATGCTGGTATAGTCGCTAATCTAAGCACCTCCCATAATATGTAATTAGGGTGTTTTTTTATTCCCCGCCTTTTTTAGTTTCCCGGGAGAGCGGGAAATAAAAAATAAATTCCCCGTATTCCGGGAATTCCCGGGAATTTAGCAACGTAATAAATTATTAACCAAAAATTTTAATTTACAAAATCCATCGATGTTTATATGAGCAAATTGAATCATTGAATCATTCTTTATTTTAAACGGAGCTTTATTTTAAGAGTATTTCACAAACAAAACAGTTTGTAAAGAAATGAGATAAAAAAGCAAAAAACTTAAAAAATCACAGAAAAAAAAAGATTTAAAGTAAATTAGGTTAAAAGGAAAGTATACAAATCATTAGTAAAGTCACTGATGAACTGAAATCAAAGTAGTTTTATTTCTGGTCATTCATCACTGATTTTAACAGGTGGTTGTTAGAGGGCGGAAGTTTTTTTTTAAATTTATAAACAAACACAACCCGCGAAGCGATTAGCTTGTCTGCGGAAAACACCCACGGTCTATGACGGGAATCGAACCCACGACCTCTGGACTGACAGGCTAGCGTCACTACCACTCAGCCATAGGGGCCCCCAAAAGAGTGATTAAAAAGTTATCTAGGATAAATGTTGCAGTCTTAGAATATTAAATTCAGTCCTTTATTTCTTGGTGTGCAATGAAAATTATCTGGCCTTGGAAAATTTTTACTTCTTTATTCTTTGTTGGAAATGGCTTTTTAAAACAGTTAATAGCGGATTTCAGTGTTTGATGCAAGTGGTCTTGCGAAAAAGTAAATGCAAAATGTTGTAGCTTTTTTCGAAATTTAATTTGCACTTTCGCAAGACCTTTTGCATCAAATACTGAACACCACTAATGTATTAATTATTTCATCTCACAATCGGTTTCTTATTCAAGTAACACAATTTTCTGTTGTTAAGAAAATACTTTCGCCCTCTACAGAAGTTGCCCGGATAGTTAAGAAAACGTTGTATAAATTATCAATATTTGTTGTCCTTTTTCCGCTGTCTCCAAAACATTTCAGCTGCTTTGTTAATAGCAGCATTTAAAGTTTGCTCGAAAGTCCTATCTTGCATCATCGTCATTTGAAGTAATAATTGTTTCCCTATTTTCTTCGCCATTAAATGCATCAAAAAACTTGCATAGATTTTCTGAATATTGCATTACCGTGCATTTTGATGCATATTGAAAATATTGCAGTTGCTTTTATTAAAAAAAATCAGTTCCTTTAAAAGGGACAACATTTTTTCTCTTCCTTCTTCAATCCAAAATAATTTCATATACAGGTATTTTGAATCAGATGCACAGTCAACTTTTCACGATTTTTTGTGCAGATAAATCAAAATGCTGTTAGGTTAAATGTACTTATCTGCATTAATATGCTAGTAAGCATAATTAATAAGTTTTTGCAGCTAACTTTGATTTTTTATATGAAAATAATTTAAAACTGTACAAAATAATTTAAAGGCACAGTTATACAAGTTGCACTCATAAATCTATTTTGAAGAATAACCACAGAAAACAGATAAAACAGATGTGTAGTTAAGTCAAACTGCAGCTAAGGTTGAATTTTTGTATGAAAATTGTGTTAAAGTACCAAAAATTAAAGGCATTTATCCTAAAAGTGCAGGTATAGAACATGCACTTAGGAAACGTAATTGTATTGAATTTTAAAGAATAGTGACACAAATTAATATTTTGTGCAGTTAAGTCAAAAGTGCGCTTATAAAAAGACAATTAAATCGAAACTTGTTTAGACTTTGAGCCATCGTTAGTTTCTTTCCCCTTACATAGATAAAAAAAAAGGATTGTTGGGTGCCAAAATAGTGTTTTTTATGTATATAAATATATTTTTAATGTATATAAATATATTAAAATTCCCGGGATAGCAGGAAATAAAAATAAGCGTTTTTCCCGGAATTTCCCGTCCCGGGAAAAGCCTAAATGTAATGTGCAACATTAGCCGAATCTTCTGAAACTTGGCACACTCCTCAATTTTCAGTGAAAATACAATTTTATGGCTAGAAGAATGCTTCGGCCATGCAAAGTAAATATTTAAACAGAAAATGAAAATAACACCCCGCGATAGAAAAAAAACCTGGGATGTAATAGTATTTTTTATGGTAGGTATTACCTAGTACAACTAGAATCTGCTTTTGAAATTTGCCACACACCCCTGAAATTTTGAGTTGTGAATAAAAAACCGCTTTTTAGTACTTTATATACTTATAAGCCAGTAAGTCAGCGGAATATCAACAGACTTTATATTTTTCACTGGATTTAGAAAACTGATACCTTTCTAATGGTATATACTTATTTGTCTAAAGTTACTGTAGGAAATCCGTCTGAAGTTTGCCAGCAAAAAACAATTTTAAGTTTTTTTGTAACTTTTCAGATTTGGAGATGGTTTTACGCAGTATTTTGTAAAGGAACAATACTATTTATAAACTTATTTAAAAAGTATATTTACTAAATAGTAAAGTGAAGCTTTATTTTCCAAAGTCGGGTGAATATTGGCTGAGTTATTAAACTTTATATTAAAACAAAATTTATGCAAAAATGAATCTTCTAGCATGATGCAGGCACACAACAACACAAATCGACTGTTTGAAAATTTGTAGGAACAAGCGCTTCGATGCAATAATTAATAATTGGAAATTCGACTTTGATATTTTTGTTAGTTACATTATTTCGCATTGCAGCTAACGATGTGTAACTGTATAGGTGCATCCATTTATAAAAAAATCATATATTCTCATCAGTGTATTTACAACATCCCGATTTCCACAAGATATTTTATAAAATCTCTATTTTTTGGTCATATTTTCTTCAGAATCCCGCATTTCAAACGTTCTTATCCGGCTTTTGACAAAAACATTCTGGTTTTGACTTTTTTGTTTCTTATTTAAGAGTAGGTCTCTCACGCTAATATATTACATCACAACTAGAGAACGGTTTAACCAATTTAGAAAAATCAAATACTAAAAGCTGCGGAATTGCCTTTAAGTCATCCATATATGAGTAATTCACATTTCAAATGATTATGCAATAAACGCATACATTTTAAAATGAAAACTTCTTTAGAGTGATTTAATATATTATAAATAAATGTAGATAAGTTTTTTTTGTGTGAGACTGTCCATTATGTGTTAATAACGAAGGACGAAAATACTGTTTATACTCTCGTCACACAAAATGACTTTTGCGTAATGCTGTTGATTTTCCACATTAATAAACTTTGAAATTTTCCAAAAATGAGATTAAATTTATCACGGCTTTTATTTCACACATCAAATTTTTGAAAAATATCAGATATTATAATTGTTTAAAAAAATTGTGAAAAGTTGCTATATCTGTCTAATGTTACTCAAACATCGAAACCACTTTTTTTTAAGGATATAATGAAATTTCACATAGATATTGTTTCTATTTTCTAAGCTATATCGGTATTAAAACACAAAATATACCCAGGGCTCAAATCGTTACATCCGTGAACGTACAACTCGTCACGTAAAAACGCCATTTTCGGACTTTGACATACGTGAACGTACTGTAATCCCATACACTTTATACGATTGACGTGTCACGTAATTCATTTTAGTACGATTGCCGATAGGATAACGGATGTGACGATTTGAGCCCAGGTATGCTGCTGCAGACGTACGTATAATTTTTCTGCTGTTGATATAAAGGTTAATCCAATGAAATTTAATATGAGCCATAGTGGACACGGGATCTGCTCAGGCTCGGTAAAGGTCGAACGAAACTATTAGTAACAGTACTCACAGGGCACTGGAATATTGACACACACACCAGAAGGATGGGTCTAAATCATAATGACTACTGCAGAAGTTGTAATGATGAGGAATAGGAGGAGACAGTTCTTCATGTTCTATGTCAGTCTCCGGCTCTAGCCACCTTAAGGACGATAATCTTGGGCGCTAGCATATTTCCAGACTTAGACAGTCTGGCTGATGTAGGGCTAGTCAGGCTATTCTCGTACTTAGTTCAATCGGGATGGTTTAACACGGCTGCAGGACAGTCATAATTTCTACGCTCTGTCTGCTCTAGAGTATCGAAAAGGAACCGAATCAATGGACCAAAGTGAAATACTTCTTTATTCGTGACTGCCCTCCTAATCTAACTTAACCATAGTGCAATTTAGTGAAATAAAATCTAGGGAACTATTTTTTCTCTATTGACTGACATGTTATTTTTAATGAAGCGACTTATGTCACTTTAAAACTAAATGGCTCGTGTATGTATACATCTGAAATATGGGTTGCCATTTAATTTATAATTGAAAGAAACAACCGCATATTCTCATACGCATAGCCGCAATGAGTCGCAATTTACGTAAGTCTGTTTCTTTGCATTATTAAAAAGAAAATACAAAGCATCTAATTTTGTTAACATCATGAACATAAATTCGGCGCCAATGAATAGGTATAATCCACGATTCTATGGCTATGACAGGCCTATACTCGTATAAAAATGATTAGAAATCATTTGGATTTGCACTACTTCTGGATCACAGGTTCAGGACTTTATTCACTTCCTTTGAATTTCTTTTGTTACTAGAAAAATATACCAACTCTTAACCTTTATTATCAAAGTGATGTTTTTTGTTTGTTTTAGAAACACTAAATTTTGAGCTTCTATACATACGTCCTGAGATAATATTACAAAGTCTGATCAGGAAAACCTTGACACGCAGCCAAAGACTAAATATCATGTTATTATGGACTAACTTTTTAGTAGTTTATAGCATAAATGTAGCAAGAGGCACTGTCATCTCGAATTTAAATTTTATTTGTTTCCTCTTTTACCTCCCCCGTTCCTTTTTTTCATTTGTTTTTGGTTAAGTTCTTCTCCACTCAACTAAAATCAAAAACGCTTTTCATAAAACCAGCAAGACTGCATGAAATCATATTTACATACTTTCCGTATTTCCTCGTTTCTATTTTACCATATTGTCTATGTTGTAAATGATATTCTGTTGCACATACCACAAAAGACTTCACAAAAAATATTATTAGCAGTAAAAGCAATAACGAGTTGTGTTAAGGATGGAAAACTATAAAAATAAAAATGCCTGGGTTGTCGGTGCTTGGAGTGCATTTAGCATGTTGGTTAACATTAGTGTCAAGTCTGATAACAGAGACAGTTATGACATGAGGGAAGATGCTTTTTGAACTTCGTTTAGAGGAACGAGGTACGTTTTTAAATGGCAAGTTATGCTTGTATGAAAAAAACGTGGGAGATTAAAACAATTGATTTTATAGCTTAACTAGTTTACACTCTTTTACTTCTATCAAAATTATCTTACTAAATAAAATCTTTTATTAATTTTTATTAAATAAAACGTTTTTTTTTGTCAGTATCCAACACGCTATTGATTTACTTTCGATAGAGCCTTTAATATAATATGTGAAATATGACTTCTGGAAATTTTTCCAGTATTAAAAGAGTCCTTGAAATAATGTTTCATAGATTTTCTACTACACCTGTTCAGAAATACTTAATATATGTACTACTGATAAATAAATACAAAATTTGTTCTTCTTTAAATTAATAGTTGCAAATTTTTCATTACTTTTACACAGGTCCCTCGAATATTTCTGTACTTGCATACAAAACAATATTGTTGGATCTAAAAGGATTCGTAGAAGCAAATTGTTGCTTGTAAAGTAATGCATAGAAATAGTTGTTGAACTTGTATAAAAATTCTTTGCATAGTTTCAGACATTTGGGAAAATGTTTTTGAAACAATTTACACAATAAAGTACTCTTGTTTTTTGAGGTTTTAAATACTTTTAAAAACACTTGTTTATTTTCAGTATTTATTTTATTTGAATCATAAAAATATGAAGAGATATGTACAATTCTTGAAAATGGGAAAAATGGAGTAGCATGGTCGAATGAAGCACTAAAAAGTAAGAAGAGACATGGTATTTTTTATTTCGCAATAGTTAAAAAGGTTCCCTATAAAACGCAATTACTTTTTCATCACGAAGTTTTAAACACTTTCTTCTTTATCTTTTTTTGATAAAAGTGCCAATTGAGCCACCAGTTGGTAGAAGGGAATAAATCCAAAAATATGAAACAGAGATATATGAAAAAACTTCATAAGTTTTTGTTTTCTTCATATAACCTTTTATGACATTTGGATGAAATGGAGGTGCTATTAATTATGATTGCATAACAATAGACCAGATTACCAAATATTAACCTTTACTGATATATACATAAATAAACTTCTTGGATTTATTCCCTTCTTCCAACTGTTCAAAAAATAAATAAATAAAAGGCACTTTTTTACAAAAGATATTTTAATTTTTTAAAATAATGAATGAAATATTTAATATAAAATCTGTGGTCACAACGGCTGCTTCTTTAGATGTGTTGCGTCTCTCGTGTTCGGCTGAGCGAAGGAGTGTCCGTCCTTCTCAACCGTGGGAGGCATCTAAAGTTACTGATGTTTCGGGCTAGTGGATTTGGGTGCAACTCAAGTTTTTTTAATGTATTTTGTCACATAATATAATAAGAAAACATAGTCTTCGATTATTTCTGACATATCATGGGGCCACTGTATTTTTGAATTTTTTCTACATTTGATGCCAAGACACTGACCCATAACTGGATACCGTAGTACCATATTGATTTTAGAATGAGGTTGTATAGAAGAAGTTTGCAATCCAGGCTTAGAGTAGAGTTCCTTCCAATAAGGCGATTTATTTGAGCCGCTTTTAATTTCATTTGGGTCACCTTTGCATTTATGTGTGACTTCCATGTTAGACGACGATCAAGATGAACACCGAGATATTTTACTTTAGTGTGTTGAGGTATAATTTGGTTATTTATTTGTATAGATGCGAAGGTTTCTCTGAAAAATGTAGTGTGCTATTCAAATGAAAGATAGTTTTGCCAAGATTAGTAAAACAGAAAGTGTTTTAAAGTTTGGATGATCGGTCGTGAAATATAAAGCGAATGATACAAAAAATTGCTATTATATGCCACTATATCTTTAAAGCTTGAGCTGCTAGGAAAAAACAAATGACGGCATCGTAATCAGCAGATGAAAATACATAAGATTCACATCATTTTAATTCAGGAAATGGGACGCCACGGTAGTCAAGTAGGTAATGTTCTAGCTTCCTTTTTATTCTCATTTCAAAAACCGGTGATTGATCTTTACTTTATTCAGCGAAGCCGTTTTTATATGTGCCGTTTATTGTAAAAGTGGTGTAACTACATATATTTAATAAATAAATATATTTGTAGAAGAGAATCACATTTAGTCATATATGTATATCGTAGTAACAGTGAAGCAATTCCTATATTTGCACCTAATCCCCATAGATGGCGTTACTATAAAAATCACTATAAAAGGCTCGAAATTTAATTACAAGGAGATAATTCACTGTTAAAATGAACGGCACATATATGAGAGCAGAGACTGGCTAAAAGCGCGACTATTTAAGTATCTTTTCTACTTGCAGTTTTTTATTATTATTTATATATGAGAATTTACAAATAAAAATTGAAAAAGAGTAAAATAAGCGTAGCAGGCTTAGAAATATATACAAAATCCAACAAACAATTTATATTTGCATGAATCTATTTTATATTTCTTTGTATAAGTTGCTAAAGGTGTAGAAAAATAAAATAGATTCATATCGAATATAAAGTGTTGTTGGGTTTTGTATAAGTTTTTAAGCCTACTAAGCTTATTTTATTCTTTTGTGGCTTTCAAAATTATTATTTGTAAAATCTCAAATGGTTTTTGAAAGTCTATGCATAAGATGAGAAGTTCGAAACTTTTCAAAAGAATGGTTGAAGTCTACTGGTGATTTGGTAAAGCACCAATGAAATGCATACAGACATTTCTTAAACTTCAACAAACAAATCCTTATTAATATGATTATTTCGAACGTATTTGCTTTGTGAATCTAAATTGATTATTAGGCTAAGGTTCGTAACGTTATATTCAGAAAGAATTGGGTATGATTAATATTCCAAGGAACAATGGAAAAATTAACATCAACTTAATTTTTCAACGTACACAGCAGAACAGAGTAGCGCCACTTTCGGAAGCCGCTACACTTCCATCGTCAGTGCTCACGTGTATTTGCTATCACCACTTGTCAGGTGGCTCTGTTGAATGTGATTTTAATTCTTATATATACAACTTTTTCGCGAAAATTGAATACGAGAATTAAATCACTCTCAAGCTGATATTAAAGTGCACTTTCCCAGCGTTGCCATCGGTTTATTTTTCTTCATTCCCATTTTTCTGATTTTTGTTCTACTCAAGACAAACTTTTTTGGTTTGATTTTATACTTAAGTATATATGAACATGTAAACATGTGAAAAGCTCAAGCCAGTAGCTAATTGTTTTATTAATATGATTATTTCGAACGTATTTGCTTTGTGAATCTAAATTGATTATTAGGCTAAGGTTCGTAACGTTATATTCAGAAAGAATTGGGTATGATTAATATTCCAAGGAACAATGGAAAAATTAACATCAACTTAATTTTTCAACGTACACAGCAGAACAGAGTAGCGCCACTTTCGGAAGCCGCTACACTTCCATCGTCAGTGCTCACGTGTATTTGCTATCACCACTTGTCAGGTGGCTCTGTTGAATGTGATTTTAATTCTTATATACCCAATTCTTTCTGAATATAACGTTACGAACCTTAGCCTAATAATCAATTTAGATTCACAAAGCAAATACGTTCGAAATAATCATATTAATAAAACAATTAGCTACTGGCTTGAGCTTTTCACATGTTTACATGTTCATATATACTTAAGTATAAAATCAAACCAAAAAAGTTTGTCTTGAGTAGAACAAAAATCAGAAAAATGGGAATGAAGAAAAATAAACCGATGGCAACGCTGGGAAAGTGCACTTTAATATCAGCTTGAGAGTGATTTAATTCTCGTATTCAATTTTCGCGAAAAAGTTGTATATATAAGAATTAAAATCACATTCAACAGAGCCACCTGACAAGTGGTGATAGCAAATACACGTGAGCACTGACGATGGAAGTGTAGCGGCTTCCGAAAGTGGCGCTACTCTGTTCTGCTGTGTACGTTGAAAAATTAAGTTGATGTTAATTTTTCCATTGTTCCTTGGAATATTAATCATACCCAATTCTTTCTGAATATAACGTTACGAACCTTAGCCTAATAATCAATTTAGATTCACAAAGCAAATACGTTCGAAATAATCATATTAATAAAACAATTAGCTACTGGCTTGAGCTTTTCACATGTTTACATGTTCATATATACTTAAGTATAAAATCAAACCAAAAAAGTTTGTCTTGAGTAGAACAAAAATCAGAAAAATGGGAATGAAGAAAAATAAACCGATGGCAACGCTGGGAAAGTGCACTTTAATATCAGCTTGAGAGTGATTTAATTCTCGTATTCAATTTTCGCGAAAAAGTTGTATATATAAGAATTAAAATCACATTCAACAGAGCCACCTGACAAGTGGTGATAGCAAATACACGTGAGCACTGACGATGGAAGTGTAGCGGCTTCCGAAAGTGGCGCTACTCTGTTCTGCTGTGTACGTTGAAAAATTAAGTTGATGTTACTTTTTCCATTGTTCCTTGGAATATTAATCATACCCAATTCTTTCTGAATATAACGTTACGAACCTTAGCCTAATAATCAATTTAGATTCACAAAACAAATCCTTATTTTGTTACTATTATTTATTGCCGTAGTTTCATGTTATTTACTTTCTTTATTTGTTTCATTTTTGTTTTATATTTGCGTAGAACATTTTATTTTAATACAACACGTTAGCAAAGATTTAGATAAACTCTTTACATAAACAACAATTAAAGTTAACATACCACATTTATTATTGTAAACAAGAGTTCTTTAATATAAATTTAGAAACAAAGTTATTTGTTAAATTATAGGTTAATTAAAATGTCACTAATTAAAGCGCATAATAGAAGATTGTTATCCGGTTCTAAGCAATGTTAAACAAATATAAAAGCAAAAAATATAAAAACAAATGACAAGAAACTAACAGAACATAAAACAAAAATTACATTAGATTTTTTGTTGTTTGTTAAACAAATGTAATGTATTTTTACTTATTATACATATACATTAGGGTGGCAGTGAAATATATTTTTGATTTTTTATTTTAAAAATTTTTTTTTTAATTTCACAAAATCTTAATTTTAAACTCAATAAGGCACGACTGAAAATGATCGGATATTGCAAAAATTTTCATCACGTAAGTTTTATACTAATGCCACAATAATACAGACGCGGTTTGTTAAAAGTAACAAAAAAATATTTCATTGCCATCCTAATATACATGGATATAGGATATAGTACATATAGACACGAATGTCCATCTGTACATTTGTTAACACTTTGCTCAAAAGTTACATGAACAAACGAACAAACAATCATTAGCCAAATTATAACGTACGAAATAATGAAATAGTTTCATATACAAAATTCCATATGAACGTTGTGACACGTTCACCGTGCACAGGGTCAGGCGACCAAGAGAAGCAACAAAATAAGTTTATTAACAAACTCACTCTTTAGTTTATTCACTTGCTAACACACACATAAATACTGATGGACGGACATATTGTAATGTTGAAATTAACTCAATTAACATGTGTTTTTGTTGGCCATTACTGACCAAAATGTTATTGTTTTTGCTTTTGTGTATTAGTTGGCAACTTGTGGCAAAAATGTATCACAAGAGAGATGAAAATTTGTAAACTATTGTACACATTAGCAAGACCAGAGGGTTAGAGGACATAGAAGACATGCATGCGGTCTGAAATTGATTAAATTGTTGATTTTTCGTCTTAAAACACAAATTTGCTTAAAGGTTACACTGATGGAAAAACTTTCCTAACGCTGATGTAATTTGACATCAATACTGTGGCAAGTGTCATCGTTTTTGAACTAGATGACAGTTGTCATTCCTGCAATGTCATTATGGCTTCATTACGAATGTAGGCAATTCTGTCATCAAAAGAATGATTTAAAAATTACTTTCAAATTTTCTTACTTTTTCTTGTTTCCAATTCCATTTCAATTTTACATTTTATTTTCTTTGTAAATGTTTTTCCTGATCTCTTTAATTCCTCGCAGTTTATACACAGAAAAAATTATTCCCGAAGCATTTCAATTAATTTTTTAAAAATTAAAAAGAGTTGCAATTAATTTCGCAATCGAATTAATTGCACATATGATCAAAAATAAAATTTTGTATAAACTTTTGCAGCTTTTGAGTCACTGAAAATTTTGCACTTTAGTAATATTCAAATAAAATTTTGGTCGTACAACAAATCTGTGGCGAAAAGGAAAAAGTGCTTTAGTCATATTTTATAGTTTTGTAAGAGAGCACTTTTAAATGTTCAAGCTCATTTTTAGAAATTTATTCCTATTGCACTTAATGTCGGCTTACCGTTCTTCGATTCTTTTAAGTTAGGCATATATGGTTCTTCATACTATAATAAATATATTCAATATGAAATTTACTATATTATAATATGAATTAAACAATTATTTTATATGAGATTATGAGTGGAAAATAGATAAGCAGGAAGTCATTGCACTATAACTTCCTGAAAAATCGTACGCAATAAATGTTTATTTGCCCAGAGGTACTTTTGAATATGGAGAATATAATGGCTATATTAACGCAAAATTTGCTTATCTCGACTTAAGCACTTATTCCTTATTGCCACAGAAATATAATTTAATCTGCATTAAAGTATGATATAATTCAATGATGACGTTTTTCATCAGACTGATTACAGTTTTCGCTTTATTAATGCAATTTGTCTTGACAGTGATGTCACAATTCTGACTACGGTGCGTCATCAATCCGAAGATTAAATTTTCTATGAAATAATAAAATTTTAAATAATATTGTTTTATTGATGCTTTAAAACATAAACTGACCATAAAATCAGCATAAAAAAAACACTAAAACATAATTTATATCAGAGAGAAATCAAACGAATTCACTTCAAACATTTTTCTCTTTCATATTATATCCTTTTCAGTATAACAAGCTGAAAAGATATATATGGATGTATAAGAAAATGATATGACCTTTGAATTTTTTAAGTCGTTTTAGAACGTTGCAATTTTATCAAATGAAACCCCGTAGCCACAATTTTATTAAACTTGTATTGCAGTTATATATTTGTGGCGGGTATACCAGCACAGTCCTCGTCCCTATCCAATAAAATGATATATACTAGTATTTTTAACGGACAACACATGCGTCCGTATTCTAGATGTAAATAATTTAATTTTGTTTCACAGAAAAATTATTCAAACTCTCAAAAATCTCTTTAAAAACAGCCACACAATATACCTGTAATATACATGTATAAATCGGTTGTTTAATATGAGCAGAAACTCCCTCACAAAAAATGGTCTGACCTATTAATTATATATGTAGATATATATATTTCCTTATGCTAAAATTTTGCCATAGTTATTTTCATTAGCAAATTAAATCCCAATAAATGTAAAAGTTTCATTTAATTAGTTTCTTATATTCTCTTTGCGATGTAACTTGATGAACTATTTTGATTTAATAGAATCAAATTAAGCCAAACTAATGTACCTAGAAAATAGAAATGATCTAAGTTATTTTCCATTTTCAATACCTAGTTTATTTGCTTGTGAAGATTTAATCTATTCAAGTTGAACAAGCAAACACTATTAATATATTTGCTCAATATAATCCAAGATATATTTAACGTTGGTTACTAAAATGCTGATAAAACTTTGTAAAAAAGTTTTCATTTCATGTTTCTTGTTCTTACGGTTTTCGTTGATTTTAATCATTTCTTTAAGTATGTGAGCACTAAAGTCAAGTGATGAAAAGTATGCTTGATGTTTGCGTTCAAACTTTGACGGTGCATCACGATAACTAATATTGATGTCAGTTAAAGACAACTTATGCTTCATGATGTCTCCTTTACTTATCACACACTTGCTTTCTATCATTAGGGAATGTAAAAGAGATTCTTTAAATATTAAGATGCTGAAATAGCACTTTTATAAAAATACAACGTAGATTAATCATTCAAAATTAAGTGACATGCAAGAAATTTATCCATATGCACAAGTTTATATATCAAAGTAAATTGGTGGTATCTATATATAAAGCAGCACATGATGTTTATTTACTATAAGATATTGCTACCTACAAATATATTCATACGAATGTATGTATAAATTTCTAATGAAATCCACAGATACTCGTATGACATTCTCTTCATGGGCGTTAACGAGACCCGATGGCCTAACAAGGTAGAACTCAAAATATTTTACAACACAATGACTTTATACTCTGAAAGACCAGCTGGTCATGCAAGAGTTAGTGGTGTTGGATCTTGTTATGAAAAAATTCCATGTATGTTCTTATTGAGTTGGAACCATATTCGGATAGAATTACCCGACTAGAAATTTTCCAAATACTCATACTGGAGCCCAATTTGGATTGCACTTGGCAAACCCAAAAGGGTGATCCCAGTTGGGACCAGATCGGGAACTTGTTGGGATAGCTCATATACAAATTAGTGACTTAACATAAATTCTTCTTAAGTAGAAAACTATTGGGAACTTGTTGGGAAAATCTAACACATATTTTTGGTCGTATATTTCGCTCAGCTTCAACAGAGGTGATTGTTACATACTTTTGTCTCTTGGATAGCTTCAGCAATTTTAATTCAATATTAGAGTTTGATATTTTCCCGATTTCAGCCAATTTTTACAAGATTTTGGTATTTCCCCCAGAAAACCAATCAGCAGATTATTATTCTCGTATTAATATGGTGAGGTAGCAATGTGAAAGTACTATACAAAATTAGCAACAATCGAACTAGAAAAAACCTCTTGGAGAGGCATATCGCTACGAAAAATATTAGAAAAATGGTCCTTTCATATGTAGATATAGGTGGAACATATTCTTTCATTACTGTCCAGTGAATTAGCGATTGTGAATTTCACGAGCTTAAGCTGCGTTTCCGCATACACCGTAATTGGTGACGAAAGCGAAAACTGAAACTGAAAGGCGTACTGTTTGTCACGTTCCTGAATGATTTTTGTTTCAGTTGGGAGTGATAAAAGAGAAACTGAAACGGAATTACTACACAGAAAACTGAATACAGTTTGTTCTCAATTAAAGGTACTGTTTGAAGTATCAAAATTTAATTCAGCTATTAATTGATGGTGCCAAGAAAGCAGAAATCTTTTATTTGATGGCAATCTATAGATACATTTTTGCGTTTAGTTAACAACCAGAAAACTATTATAATTATCCTCGTTAATCCATATATTATATAAAAATGAGGTGTATGTTTGTTTGTTTGTTTGTTTGCAGATTTTTGTTACGGCATCACGCCTAAGCCGCTGAACCGATAAATGAAACTTGGTACACAGATAGACACTTGGCCCACAATTAATACAGGCTAAATCTTTTTCCCGGATTTTGGACCAGGAGGGGATAAAATGGGTCAAAACCACCTTCTACGCATTTGGCATTTGTTACGGCATCACACCTAAACGGCTAAACCGATTTAACTAAAATTTATTACACAGATAGATATTTAGCGCACAATTAATATATGCTGTATTTGTTTCCCGGTTTTTGGATCAGTAGGGAAGAAAATGGGTCAAAACCACCCCTTCGCACAACTCTGTCATTTGTTACGGCATCACGCCAAAACGGCTGAACCGATTTAAATGAAATTCGGTACAAAAATAGATATTTGGCCCACAATTAATATAGGCTATATTTTTTTCGGATTTTGGAGCAGGAGCGGATAAAATTGGTCAAAACCACCCCCTACGCACAACTCTGTCATTTGTTACGGCATCACGCTTAAAGGGCTGAACCGATTTAAATTAAATTTGGTACACAGATAGATATTAGGCCCACAATTAATATAGGCTATATATGTTTCCCTGATTTTGGACCAACAGGGGATAAAATGGGTCAAACTACCCCCTACGCATTTGGTATTTGTTACGGCATCACGCCTACACGGCTAAACCGATTTAAATAAAATTTAGTACCCAGATAGATATTTAGCGTACAATCAATATAGTCTGTATTTGTTGCCCGAATTGTGGACCAGGAGGGGACGAAATGGGTCAAAACCACCCCCTACGCACAACTCTGTCATTTGTTACGGCATCACGCCTAAACGGCTGAACCGATTTAAATGAAATTTGGTACACAATTAGTTATTTGGCCACAATCAATAAAGGCTGTATTCGCTTCTCGGATTTTGGACATAAAGGGGCAAAACGGATTAAAACATCCTTCTTCGCATAACTGTCATTTGTCAACAGATTTTAAATTTTTTTATTGGTTTGAAAGGGTTTGCTTGCTATTAGGTCCTATAATTTTTTTTCCAAAATTTGTGAGGATTTTTGACAAAATGCTTAACTCTGTCATTTGTGAACCGATTTTCAAAATTCTTTTTCTTTGTTTGAAATGTTTTACTTGCAGTTTGTTCCCATAATTTTTTTGTCAAAAGTTTGTGTCATTTGTCGGCCGATTCCTAAAATTAATTTTTGGTTTGAAATGGTTTGCTTGCGGCTTAGTCCCATAATTTTATTTTAAAAACGGTGGGGAAATTTGTTCCCATCCCCCTACCCAATTTCCTTAACTCTGTAATTTGTGAACCGATTTCCAAAAAATTTTTTTCTTGGAAAGGTTTTGCTGCCGGTTTGGTTCCATAACTTTTTTGCGAAAAACGTGGAAGGGGAGAGGGGGAATTTTGGCCACCCACGCATAACTCCGTCATATGTCAACTGATTTTTAAAATTCTTTTTGGTTTGAAAGGGTTTGCTTACAGTTAGGTTCCATAATAGTTTTTCCAAACTCGGTGGGGGCTCTGCTTCCCCATTACTTAACTCTGTCATTTGTCAACAAATTTTTAAAATTCTTTTTTTAGTTTGAAAGGGTTTGCTTAGTACCATAATGTTTTTCGAAAATCGGTGGGGAAATTTTCTCCCCCCATCTCCCAACTCTGTCATTTTTGAACCGATTTTAGTTTTTTTTTGGTTTAATAGGTTTTGCCTAAATTTTAGTCCCATAATTTTTTATTTTTTTTTGGAAATCGGTGGGGAAATTTACTCCCCACATGATTAACGCTGTCATAATGAACTGATTTTCAAAATTCTTTGTTTGTTTGAAATACTTTGCCTGCAGTTTTATTCTGTAATATTTTTCAAAAATCGATGGGGAAATTTGCTCCCCCATTGCTTAACTATGTCATGCGTTTTTGGAAAAGGGCAAGGAGAGATGAGGGAAGTTTGGCCTTCCACACATAACTCTTTCTTATCAATCGATTTTTAAAATAATTTTTTGGTTTGCGGCTTAGTCCCATATTTTTTTTATTTTTTTAAATTGATGGGGAAAATCGCTCGGCCTCATGATTATCTCTGTCATTTTTGAACCGATTTTCAAATTTATTTTTTATTTTTTTTTAAAAAGGTTTGCCTAAGTCTGAAAGGGTTTGTCTGCAATTTTATTCTGAAATATATTTTTTAAATCGATGGAGAAATTCGCTCCCTTCATGCTTAAGTCCGTCAATTCTGAACCGATTTTCAAAATTTTATTTTGGTTGAAAGGATTTGGAATTGGTGAGGAAGCTTAAGATTAACTCTGTCATAATTGAACCGAACTTCAAAATAGTAGTTTTTTGTTTGAAAGAGTTTGCTTGAAGTTGGTCACATAGAAGTGGATATGGAGTGGACAAATTCGTATCCCAATATATTGATTATCGCATAACTATGCCATTTCTTGACCGATTTCAAAAATTTTTATTTGAAAGGACACAAAATGTTTGGTACTATAAAAAATTGCGGATGAATACACAATTAGTAGCAGGATACACTATTTGATCTAGCGCATAATTGCGGCCGTATTATAATCATTATAATCTGTTCAATGGGATCTTTGTATTGAAATCGGGATTTTCAGAGCTATTTCGTCCATATTGCTAGACCAGTAGACGCATTAAGGACTTTTCCTCAAAATGTTTAAAGCCCGTGCATCGCCTGGTCGGACAAAAAATTCTATTATTGAGTTTATTAATGCAATTATTATTATTATGAATTTCTTATTATTTTTGATTAAGTAAGACAATTGAATTAATTAATGTGTTAATATTAAGCTAATTAGTTTTATGATTCATCTAAATAAGCTATTGTTTAATTAAACATATATGTTTAATTATTTACTTAATTAAAAAAATTTTCCATTAATTTGAAAAAGTCCTCTTTTTCAATTTTTTCAATATTGGTATTTGGTATAATAATTTTAGAGATAAGTGCAAAACTAAACAATTGTTTGATTATTTGAATCATTTTTGTTATTAAAACCATTTTTGACTTTTTCTGTACAAGTAAAAATATGATATTTCGTTGTTACAGCTTCGAACACAACCTACTCGAGGTGTTTTTTGTTCCGTTGTCAAATGACTATTTTTCGTTGCTGATTGTCGCATTTACATTCCTAATTTTAGGCGCATGATGGAACGAACTTTATGGTATACGGAAACACACCTTTAGAAACAATATTCAATCGGGCCAGCCTGAAATATCAAAAATAATTGAAACTATCATTAGGTTGAAAAATTGCAAAGCCCCAGATATGGAAAACATAAGCCTGGAACTACTTAAAGCTCAAATAGAAATTAGTGGACAACTTTTTACCAGCACTAAAAATCTACTAAGACAATTTATCAGTCGCTGCACTGAATTTAATTTGAATACTGACATTAGTAAGCCTCAAACCGCTTAAGTGTTTTCGTTATTTGTCAAAAAGTTATGTCCAAATTTGTAGTATATAAATACTTAGTAGATACTCTGAAGTATAAAATATATAAATATAAAATATCAAACAGGGATTGAAAATTGTTTTTTGATTTTATGCCAATTAAAGAAAATAATGTATTTTTTAGACTATAATGATACTATTTTTTGATCATTTTGTTGTGTTGTTTGCATAAGTTTCTTTTTGTAACTATTATACTTTTGAATTTATGATTCGTATTTCTTGTTTAAGAGCCTGACTATAAGCATACGAGTTTGAAAACTTTTCAAGCATGCAGGCATATATTTTAGTGATGTAATAATTTATTATTTATTCATAAATTTTTTCAAATGTGTCACGGTAGTAAAACTGTACCAACAATGTCCAAATTGTACTAAAAATAATAACATTTTATCATGATTTCCATCTCTGACAAAAATAACAGCTTTTTCGCTACTATAGCTGTTATGTCAAAGTTTATATTAACTAGTTTGTTTTATTTATCCCAAAACTTTTATTATTAATAGCAAAATTTAAGCCCCCCTGTGATGCAAAAATGCATAGTTTATTTTATTTTTATTATAATTAATTATTATAATTAACTGCATTTACAATTTGTTTTATTAAGTTTAAGTGGTTATTTAAAAGTTGTAATTTCATGTAAAAGATTATTATTTCCTTAACATTTAGTAAAAATGCTAGTTGTTTGATTTTTGTGATTAATTCGACAATCATTATAGATGAAACATTAGAGTAAAATGATAAAACGTTTAACATTTCATTGATGCAGGCCTAAAGGCAAGTTTAATTTACAACAAATAATAATTTTTAATATAAAAAATTTCTGAGAATATCGCAAATAGATTTAATGAGTAAGAAATTTAAAGCTGTTTTTAAGAACTACATTTTTCTTGCTTCCAAGGAATTGATATTAAAAATATCTAGATAATAAGTGAAAAACGTGTACAAATTTATTTTAGCCACGCAAAAAACTCTAATTGTGTTATAGTTTTAGGATATACTCACGATGTTTCTTTAAAAAATCAATATTTCAAAGAAATTTTATGAACCATTTTTCATATAAAAATCAATATTTATTTCTTAAGGTGCATGGTAGTGCTCCAGGCAAAGCTCAGGGCTATCTACACAGTGTGTATATAACACGAAACCATTTTCTTTGTGTTTACCCCATAAGTTTGCTTCACTTACAGATAAAATGATGAAACTAGACACTTAAGGACAATCCATACAGGTCACCTCATAGGTGAAGTTTGAAAGTTTAACCATAAAAGATTCCCGAGATACATTCATATCCCACTATAACTAGATAGTTGGAATTTTATATACAGCTGGATCTTGATGAATCAGAAAAATCTGAAAACGGGAAGTTTTTATCTACACTTTAAAACGCTGTTGTTGAAAATTAGGTCGATAATAGTAGGCAACACTTTACTCATTATTATCGATTTAAAATTAGACACGCATTCTTTTTGTTGATTTTTGAACAAAATATGTTTACTTAAACAAATAAAAAATAAGCGGCGAAGCGGTTGGCTGTCTGCAGCATCGAATCACGACCTCTTGACTGGTAGTCTGGCGTATCTACCTATCAGCCATTGGTATATTATACTTTTTCTGCCATTTTATCCACTTAAACTAAATATGTACATATGTTTAATTTGTGAAATCAAATTAGACAAATTATGTTTTTTTACTGCAAATACCTACAAAATCGATGTAATTTTAGACAACGAGAAACTTTCAACACAAATTTAGACAATATATGATCCTAAATTTTAAGGTATGTTTTAAAGTATAGGTGGTCTGGGACGCCCCTTTTATTTGTATGGGATACTTCCACTATAGCTTGAGATCTGCAATTTGATGTACAAGTAGGTTTTACTGAGAAAGTAATTAAGAATATCTGAAGATGAGAACTTTTTATTTGGGGAGACAAGGGTGCTCCCTTATTTATATGCTATACTCCCGCTGTACACTCTAAAATATTACTTCAAATTTAGGATCATATATTGTCTAGATTTGTGTTGAAAAATTTTCCTTGTCTAAAATTACATAGATTTTGTAATTATTTTATTAAAGAAAAACCTTTCAAATTAAACATATTTAGTCCAAGTGGAAAACATTTTACACACGGTATAACACCGCTATAACTGAATGGTAGATTCGTTAGATTATCAGTCAGGAGGTTGCAGTTCAAACTTGAACTCAGCCAATCACTTCTTTTAGTAAAAAAATTTCGTTCAAAAATAATGCGTGTCTAATTTTAGGTTGATAATAATCGGTAAAGTGTTGCTGACTATTATCGACCTAATTTTCCACAAAAGTATTTTAGAGTGTAGCTAGAGATCCGAAGTTTGCTATACAGTTAGGTCTTTGTGAGTAAATATTCAGATATCCCTGAATACGCGACAGGAATATATATGTGAAAATAAGGCAAAATTCCTATCCAGAAATTTCGGCCAGTAAAAGTATGTACTCAAAATGAGGACAAAGGGCGTGATAGTGCTGTTGGCTGAAGTGGTTATTCCGTTGACTACAAAGCAATTGATGACTGTTGTTTTGCATTCAAAAATAGTTTCAGCTAAGATATCCATATTATGAACTTGTCTGATGTGCATTTGTGTATCATTGTGTAAATTGTTGTTGCACTGATAAAGTGATGAAAGCATAGCACTGGCTAATGATACCGAAATATACTAATATACATTATAGCACCCTCCTTCAACGGTATTGTAGCAGAAACATCGGCGAAGTAAAAGAATTATACATACAATACAATACAGCTTAAATAAATAATGCCCGTACTTGAGCCCAGAGGCGCTGCAACAATGCTCTAAAAAAAGAACAAAGCTGGCAATTGAAGAGTTATAAGAGAATTAACCTTTCTATATCTCTCTTTCTCTCTCACTTTATCAACTGTTTTCTATACACTGTTTCTTTCATTAATTACTAATGGCCAATTTTTAGCTTAAATTTGAAATTTCATTTAAATTTAAATTCGTTTTAAATACAAAATTCTGTTTTTCACTAAATTTTTAGATGTAAATTAATTCACCAATCTTGTCCATTTAAAATTGCTTTAAATTTTATAAATTACCATATGGTTTTGGCTGCTTGTTCTTCTTATGAAAAACAATGCAATCGAAAAATTTTCTGGCCGCTGAAAATTCAACTTCTGCTGGCGTGAAATTTTTTATTCTTTTTGTCTACATTTCTCTTTTTGTCATTTTGTATTCTGTTTTTATTCTTTTAGAACACTGCAGCAACTCTGTATTATTCTTCTCTCTTGATGAAAAAATTATATATTTTGTTGGAATTATTCTTTGCTTATGTTGAACAGCAGCACGTAATCATTTAATGCTGAAAAACTGAAACTGTATTTAAATACAACTTAAATTTCAATAAAAATTTATTTAAACCAAAATTAAATATCATTTTAAGAATGGGAGGTAAGTGTGTTACTTATCTTAAAAAAAACGCATAGTTTCAATGCAACCTTCTTACTTGCCAATATTTTACCTTCCTAATATGGGGAAAAAGAGTCCCTACGCTCCTTATATGAACGACGGGAACATATATGTATATATAATATGGGGAAGACATATTGCGTCTAGTTAGTGGAATTGAGTGAGCGCGTTAGCGAGGGATATCTTGAGAATCTTTATATATGACTTAAGTGATTCAAAATACTAAATTCGTAACAGTAATTAAAGTAAATTCGGGTACCAGTGTATCTTTTTAAAAACTACTGAAGTTATGGCAACACTGCTTTGTCCTACGTTTTACCATTTTTTTTGAAAGGGAAATGGCACATGTGCTCTCGTGCATCAATGAAGTGCAGATTTTTTATTAAATTTTTTTCCGGTTTAATCTTCAAAAAATTTTTGGTATACACATTATGTATTTTAATGTTTAATAATTTTGTATATATTATTTGGTAAAACGCATTTAATATTAATCGTTGTTGGATCCAATTAATCAACATTTTTAAACAGTTTATCACAAAATATCTGCATTAATAATGAAGCAAGTGAAAAAATTAAAATTTGTTTAGCTAGAAAATTAGAAAACTTTTTCTAAACAGTAATCAATCAGATATTTTAGTTGCACATTTCGTCATTCTCATTGGAGTGTACGAGTAAAAGGCACACAAAGTAGGCTGATCGATTATACAACATAATCAAAAAATCGGTTTAGGAAAGTATTTAAATGTTAAGACAAAAAACGTTAATTAGCTGTTTTTAGTTCCTGGTCAGTACAATCGTATTCACTTAAATAATATTTGCC
Source organism: Panzeria rudis (assembly GCA_956483635.1). Lineage (NCBI taxonomy): Eukaryota > Metazoa > Arthropoda > Insecta > Diptera > Tachinidae > Panzeria > Panzeria rudis. The sequence goes on from OY101447.1 coordinate 123,739,424, forward strand.
CTATTAATCAAAAATAGTAAGGCTAATATTTTTTTTTGGAACATATTAAACCTCTAACTCTCCTATGGCTTTATTCTAACAAATCGCAAAAAGAGCCATAAACGGAGGAGGTAGGCGATAAATGTTCTATAAAAATGTTGGCCATGAAAGTGTTGCTATAGGTCTTCAAAGACAACCCAACTCCAGAACACAGAAATAATGTGCAGCATAATTCATTAAATACTCTACGTTTTTTGTAATTAAATCTTGTTTTTATTTTTTTCTCTATATTTTAAATGTCGTATTAACGAGTTTGATATAAAACAAAGAATGAAAAAAAACGATTTTTCATATTATTTGAAAATTGCACAGAATATTCTAACATGTGCATAAAATATGTCGTTTTTTTTATAAGACCAGCACTCAGAGGATGATCCCTGCGCATGCAATGCTTTGTGCCGGAACTAGGAAAATTGGTTATGGGAAGGAGGAGTGTTTATGGACATTCGATTTGAACCTTCGAACATTAAAAGTGGCAGGAAAGACCTCTGCAGGAAGCTTATTCCACATGCGAACTGTTCGGCCAAAGAACGAATTTTCTCTGTAATGCGTAATGCGAATTATTGGTGTATCGACCACAAAGAGATGTGCTCTTAATGAGGAACGCGCTGTTCTCAGAAAAGGGCGGGTTTCGGGCACAAGTTCCCTGATTTGATCAGAACACATTCTATTGTAGTAGCGACAAAACAACGAAATACACCCCACATTGCGTCGATGCTCCATCGAGTCAATAGAGTTGGCTACCGTACTGTCGCCGATGAGCTTTTTCGCCCTCTCCTGTACGCGGTCGAGTAACTTCAAAATATACTTCGAAGCACCGGCCCACACATGAGAGTTGTATTCCATTTTCGATCGGATGTTGGTGGTATAAATATTAAGGTCATCAGATGGGGTAAAGTATCTTTTACACCGTCTTAGAAAACCGAGGCACTTGAATGCTTCTTTTGAGACTTAAAAAATGTGATCAGTCCATCGAACTGAATTTTCATGCCAAGAACGTCAAGAGCATCTGATTCCTCAATACTTACACCATTCATAATTACAGATGGCGCAGCAAATTCAGTCATGCGTCTATGCGTGAGCATACATCACTGGGTCTTACGAGCATTGAAATCGACCCTATTTGCTCGACCCCATTCAGAAATTGTTACTAGATCGTTATTAAGTGTAGCATTCATATCTTGCCTCATGGCCCCAACCTCCGACAGGCTTGGCCTAGCAGTGAATGAATATGAATGGCAAATGCTGCTATCATCTGCAAAAGAGTAGATAGTATTGAACGTTTGACAGAGAAGGTCATTAAGAAAAATAAGAAATAGGTTGGGAGAAGGAACGGAGCCTTGTGGTACCCCTGAATTAATCTTGAACTCGTTTGATGAGACCCCATCTATAACAACTCGTATAGTTCGATCCTTGAGAAAGCTCGATATAAATTGAGAGACGTCATCACCGACACCAAAAGCAACAAGTTTTGATAAAAGTACACCATGCCACAATCTATCAAACGCCTTAGAGATGTCCACATCCACCACCTTACTCTCGCCGAAATTGTGTATAGAGTGACACCATTTTTTCAAAAGGAATGCCAGTAAGTCACCCGTAGAGCGTCCTCTACGAAAGCCCTACTGGCGTTCGCTGAGTAAACTGTTGGACTCCAAATACCTCAATCAGTTTAGGAACAAACTCAATCACAAAAACAAAAATTATTATTATGTAATGGATGATACAAACTATTGGAATCTAGCTCCTCTACTAGTAGCTAATAACTTGAAATGGATTATTTTGGTGGTCTGTATGAACTTGTTGGGACATTGTTCATTGTTGCATTTTTATAATTTATTTTTGCCTGTTGTTTGCTGTTATAATATAACGCAAGTACATAATAGATATTATAATATATAAATTAGGGTGGGCGATATTTTTTTTGCCTCAAATTAATTTCTAATAGACAAATTATGTTGTACTGTTTGGACAGTTACAAATCTGTAAAATATTATTAATTTAATTTTAAGGTAAGAGGCCGAGCATAGACCTCCAATATGGATAGGGGTTCGATAGCTTAATGCGCAATAGGCGATCTCTACTTTTCGTTAACTATTAAAAATTTCGTTTTGTTGTAAACTTTTAAATTAATTTATTGAATCAATAATCAAATCTTAAAACTCAAATTTTTAATAATAATAAGACGAGCCACAGCTAGACAAAATATTAGGTTCAACGGTTGCTTCTTTTCTTCTCTTGCGTCTCTTGTGTTCGGCTGAAAGCAATAGTGTCTCTTCTTCTCAGCCGAGTATGGCCTCTGAAGTTAACGATGTTGCAGGCTATTGTATTTAGATGCAACTCAAGTTACATATATTTTGAAAATACAGTCTTTACTATGGAATATCTAGATCTTTATGAAGGTGCTGGTTTCTGACATACCACTATGCTGCTGTAATCAAACGAAGAATATTATTTTGTCGCCTTTGTATTTTCTCTATATTTAATGTCGAGGCAGTACCCCATAACTGAATACCATATCAGCAAATTGGTTTCAATATCGAGTTGTATAGAAGAATTTTACAATGTAGCCTAAGTGCAGAACTTCTTCCAGTGTAATTGGACAATAAAAAAAAAACAAAACAGAAATAAAATTACATTTTAATATATCACAGCACATTGACTATGTAACGGTATATTTGTATTTTTCGATGTATACTTCTCTTTCAAATACCACGCAAAGTCAAAGGCGAAGGTGAAGGATAAAATCAAATGATATCTTGTTTGAAAGGCTATATTTACTTAATATGTACACATCTTTGATCATTAATTTTTATTCTCAGCTGTTTAAACCTCAGGCAGTTAGTTAATGCCTACCAGTTAATTAATTAATGTGTCACCTTCTTTGGGAAAGTGCTATTGTAGAGAGAACAGGTGGTAAAGTGGGAAAGAGATGAAAAGTTCAATTCATTTACAAACTGCTGTTGAGAATTTTTTGTAGAACAGTGTTGCAGCTCCCCTGGTGACAAGAAGAGGCTTTAATTTCTTTGAGCTATGTAGCCATTTTATTAGTTGTTTTACTTAGCGACGGTTCTGCTACAATACCGACGAAGGAGATTGCTACGAAGTGCATTTGGAAATGTTAGTATTAATCGCTCCCTGTACTGCCAAAGTGATCAATGCTATGCCTTTATCACTTTACAGTCCAACAACAACCAGCACAATTAACCTAGTCTTGAGCTGACGACTTCACGGCTAGTAGTCAAATACGCTAGCCATCTCAGCCAACAGCACCCTTTCTATCCCAAGGATGTATGCTTAGCGTTGTAGTCACCGGCGACCAAAAAGCATGGGCCTAGTAAATTAAAAAATGTACTCTTTGACTTTATAAATAGCATGCCAGGGGGGGAGAGTAAATTGATTAAATTACCAGGTTTTAATGAGCATTTTCAAAGCAGATGATAGTTGCTTGCCCATAGTCTTCACTATGGTCACCCCAAGTTCTACCTTAGGGGTCGTTTGTGTCGTACAGGGTATATCTGTTGATTTTAAAAAAGCTTCTAACATTCAAATGCTCCTCACAGATAAGCATAACATCAATTTTTCTATCCATCATGAAGTATTCTAGTTCGTTTTTATGTTGGCGGATGCAGTTTGTGTTCCAGAAATAGATTTTTAGGTTCATGGTTTGTTCAATGCAGCCTGCAATAATGTAGACTGAATTTTCATGTTGCTTGTAAAAAATTACTGTTTAAATTAAATATTCTGTTGAAGGCCCAATTCGATCAAAAGAGAAACCAGGGTTTTCGTTGCCAATAGGTAATTTTTGAATTGTGGACTGGTTAGACTTCGAAGCGTTAGCGTATGAGAGCTGACTGTTAGATATGTTTTGCGCTATGGCCTCGATAGATTTAAAAATGTTGGCGTATGAAGCCAGGCGCAACTTGGGATAATTGGAGTTGTCGAAGGTAATAGGTTGAGCTTATGTGTGATTACGTCTTTTTGACAAAGACTGCTTAACATGTATGTACATAGACAGAGCAGCCCCTGTCATTGGCAGTGTGGTTTTCATGGCAATTGCTACACTTTTTAATTTTTAAATTATCTTTATGCTTATCACAGTTGGCAGTGCTGGGCAGTTCACAACACACGACACAAACTGTAAGCAACTTACAATATGTTTTAATGTGACCATATTCTTTGCAATTCTGGCATTGAGTAGGCTCAGCTCGTTTATGTGTTTCTTTTACTGTCACTCTTCGGTGCAGCAAATATCTCAAATTATTTAGGGTGCATTTCGTTCTTTTTTAATTTCATATCACCTGGTTACAGTTCCACCCGAAATAGTGGTTTTGGGGACTCCTTTGTTGTTGATGTTAGTAACGTTTTTCACTTTAAACTTATTATCTATCAGACCCGCTTTTACCTCTTCTGGATCTCCCCATATGAATCGATACCTTTTATCACTTGTCAAAACGTAATATTATTGATTCTGTTTGATTGCTTGCGTGCAGTAGGCAGCCACGTATACCAACCAACCTTTTACCACTACCTAGAGGCCTTTTGCACTTATCAGTTGGTAGGTGTAAATATTTTTATTTTGTAAATATTTTTATTTTGTATTCCAAACTCTAAAACTACTGTTCGGTAATGATTTTCTTGACTAACTTGAATTTTTTCTTATTAATCGTGCCGCGTTCTATTGGAGTGACGTCAAATACTTCTTTTCCAATTAACTCTACTAGCCTTTTAATGAACTCATTTGAGTTTTTATTCCTCAAATAAATTTGGGGTGGCTTACAGGAACTGACGGTGGTGATTTTATCTTCATCGTTTTTCAGAATCGAAAAGTGATTTTCGGAAGGCGGCGCACCCGATTTACCATCTCTTGGCATTTTCGGCACTGGAGCGAGGTTTGCTCATTTAGGACTTCTTTTCCTTTTCTTATTTATAACCTCTATATACCGATCAATTTCTACTTGGATTTTTGGTTTTACGGTAAAATTTTCTAGGGCTAATATTGTTGGCACTTGTTGTTTGATGTGAAGCTGATTTAAAATTTTTTTTTACTTTTATATCGCAGCCTGTCATTGACATAGAATTTGAGCATTCCTATGGAATACTTATTACAAATAAAGAAAGAAAATACTGAATAAGATAAAAAAAAATAGATGCGAAAAAAATTTTCATTTATTCTTCTAGAGTTACGAAAGCTGAAATGAGCTAAACGCATAATTACTTTTTTCTGGTCACTTTCCATTTGCATATGACCACTTATGTTTATTGAAATCATGACTGGAAATTAAACAGAGTATTATTCATTATTTTATGAATAGTTACAGGTGCTGAACACACCTTATAACTTAATCGTAATGATTACAAGATATTCTATACCGTGTCACTGTTACTATGTGCCAAAGGCGGTGAAATTTAACTCCCCCTAAAATGAATACCAGAAGTTGACTTAAAATACGCCGATACAAGCATATATTTTTTGGCCCCCTCAACCAGAATCAGTCGTTCAAACTTTGTTATTTTGAAAACATTTTATTCTGATTGAAAGAAAGTCGTGGTAAGTTCACATTAAAAGTTGAAAATCATAAAGAGCAAATAAATATCTTAAGTCCGTAAAAAGTATATAAGTCCGTAAGAACTATATTTTTGAATTCTACGATTATTGGTATTTAAACAAGGAGAACCAAAAGAGAAAACTACGTTTACAGATAATATTTTTTGTCACCAATCTTTTAAGTTCTTTCGAATGAAGTCACGGGCAGATGCTAGTAACATATAGATAAATGTGAGTGTCTTTTTGCACCTTTGGGTTAATATTCAGTTATTTGCTGAAATTAAGTTATTTGCTGAAATTACAGACAAGCATTTGTTTGCGGTTTTCGAACTCTCAACAATGTTGCACACGTTTGTTGCTGCAGTAACTATAGCTTTTTACTAGAGCTCTGCACAAGATATTTTAATAATAGTGGAGTTTAGTGTTTGGTGCAAATGGTCTTGCAAAAGTGCAAATGCAAAATATCGTAGACTTTTTACAAAATTTGTTGTAGTTTGTTGTTGGATTTCATACAAAAACCACGATATTTTTCATTTGCACTTTCGCAAGACCGTTTGCATCAAACACTGAACTGCAACAGTGGTGTCGCGACGAACATATATTTTAATGTAATAGTGAAAAAAATGTTTTTATGAAAATTGTGAAAGACGCAGAAGGTTATATGAAATACTTGTTGTCATCGCAATATATTGTGCAGGGCTCTATTTTATACTCCTGAACACACAACAAACAGGAAACAATTTCACCCACAAAATGAGCGACACAAACAAACAGTCCTTTTCATTTGCAAACGCCTGTGTGCGGTTAATTGTGTTAATGAAGTTTTAAAATGTCAACATTATTGTATTAAAATGTAATTAACAAAAACCACATTACAGGTACAAAAAACAAAAAAGATAAAGATGTATTTCATTTAATGATGTAAAACCCAAATAAGTTTATTTAAAACAGAGAATAAAATTTAAGCAAGAAAATTCTTTATAAATCATAAATTTAATTTTAAAATTAAGGTTTATTGAAAGTTCTTTTTTTAATTAAAGGTACATACGGTTAGAATAAAAGTGATAGATTATTTAATGGAAAAATTTAATATCTTTTGAAATCTAAAGGAAATAAAAAAGAGACACAAACAAAATGATAAAAAGAACTCTATGTTAAGCATTATTATTGTTATTATGTGTTGTATATGACCTAAGAAGGATAATCTATAGCTTTTGTATAGATTCCTCTCTTTTATTTTAATATATATGTAATGACTGTGCCGATTAGATAAAGATATATTGAGTTAGTTACAAGCTTTTAAATTTGGAGAGTTAATTTTTATACATTTTCATAAATTGTCATTTAAAGTTGCTCTCATTAAGATGAACAAAATATTATATATTCCTTTGGTTAAGAACAATTCTGTAGCGAGCCCATGAAGCATCAAATCATTAAAATCGGATGAAAAATAAAAAAAAGTTATAAGCCGTTAGGCGAAAAATGTCGCTTTAATTTTCTATACAAAATTGCTTCAATTGCATGGAATATAGAATCGGCGTTTTTCATTTCGTGGCTAACATCTTTCTTATTTTATGTTGGATCTTTACGATTTTAACCATCGTTTATTCGGTAAAAAATTTTCTTTTACGTGTAGAGTTAACAAATTATTACATTTTTGTCGATGTTAATGAAGCAACTTAAAATGAAACTCGCAAAATTATTCCAACTTTCAGCTAAGGTGAAAGGCTCAAAGAAGAAACATAAAACAAAATTATTTTTATATAATTTAGCAACATGCAACTCTCTGGAGGTATGCAATAGATTGGACGACTTTTTTTCTCCTTCATACTTTAACGCTTCACCCTTACCTTTTCAAACTTAGCTGAATCGATTGCCCAATCTGCCTTTGCTAGACAAAAGTTACATGAAAAAATAACTTTTTGCCTATTAACGGCAAGAAATAAAAAAATTCAAATAAAATACAAGGTAACAAAAAATATAAAAACTACAGCCTTACGGCCCTTTTCACAATGTGCGATTAAAAGTTAACGTGGTCTTAACGGCATACAAAACTTACGGTTAAAATCCACGTTAACTCTTAACTTAACTGTAACTGAGAAATAAGCATTTGCAAAAATTCAGCTCGTTACTGCTGATTTTGTGCATTGCAAGGAGTAGTCAGCGCTCAAGAAAATACAGATATCACAATTGTGTTGATAAGGCACAGCATGACAAAAACGGTGTAATTAACTGGGGACAGAAATCACGAACTACTCAATTGATGAGCAGATGATACCTTTTACAGGAAGATACCCTAACGTCAAGTAATTAGATCGAAACCACAACTTGTTTGGCTGTGCTACTTCTAATGGCATTACAGTGGGCTACGAAGTTTTTCAAGGTGCTGGCACATTTCATGATTGTGGCCTTGGTCTTGTATTCACTATGCTAATTAAAAACTTACCAGCAGGCATCCATATACATACATATATATGGACAGATTTTTTATAGCAAATCCACCGATAGAAGCATAAGACCAGATGGGTTATTCAGCAATAGGAATTATTGCAAATAGAATACCTAAAAGCAGGGATCGAAAATAAGAGTTATTATAAAAATTTCAGTTCAAAAAGTGAGATAGAAGAATTTGTCTGTACGATATTTGAGTATAGCATTGTGATGGTGGTGAGCTAAGCAATAAAAATCTAAAAATACTTTTATTTGTTTACTTTTTTCAAAAAAGTCAAAATATAACTAGTTTTTTTTACCGATAATTTTTCGGCCAAAACAAAAGTTAAAATTTGACCGATATTTTTTTGGTCAAAAATAAAAGTTAAGTTTAAACGGATTTAGAAGTCGCTACGCCACAAATTTTTGTTTATTTTAACCACTTGTCATGCTTGATATTAGTGAGCAGGAGCATCAATTAATGAACCAATTTATTTAACGAAATTGGATATAAGGGCTATTGCTGCTGCTTATATTCACTTACAAGTTAAATCGATGTTGATTAGTAGGAAATTCAACATGTCAGATTATTACCTCCAAATATTACTTTCTGTTGTTTTGAAATTTTAGTTTTCATTTTTGACTTAAAATATTAGTCACATTTTAACTTTTATTTTTGACCAATAAAATATCGGTCAAATTTTGGCTTTTATTTTTGACCAAAAAAATATCTGTAAAATGTTAACTTTTTTTTTACCAAGAAAATATCATACAAACGCTGAGTACACATTATGTCATTCCGTGACATCACAAGCAAACATAACAGTCTCTACTAGTGGCAATGTTTGCCATTTCCGATACTTTTCTGTTAGCGGCCATATGACACCACAAAATGACAACAAAAGAAATGCCAAATGTGCACTCAGCAATAGTAAAAATAGTTACATATTTTTACCCGTTCTAAGAAACTGAAATTTTTCTTACGGGCCTTTCACAATGTACGATTAAAAGTTAACGTGCACTTAAACCGCAAGCTCGACATACATTGTAAAACGGGACGTTAATAGTTCTTTTTAATAAAAATTAATTTTTTTCATGTTTCGTTTGCTAGTTTTTGTATGCAATGTTTTATTATTTCGAAGTTATTTTGCAGCTCTTGACCGAGAACACACATTTGCAGAATTTTTTGTATCCGTCTTATGAAAAATTATTTTTTTTTTTATTTCTAGGATTTAGGATAATTTGCGGGCAATATAAGGCATGGTTCTGAGAGGGCTAATTTTCACATTTACACAATTTTTATTTATTAATTTTTTGACGTTCGTTTTTTAAAGTACTTTGAGCGATTTACATTTGGAAATTGCTCATTTAGCGATCGCAAATTTTTCCCATTCTTGTGGTTTCTCCCAAAATTTCGAATAATTGTACTTTGTTTTGGGTCGTTGTTGATTACCAGGGCAAGTTTTTTATGGCATATGCCTAGGGCTTTTTCCCGTTCTTTCCCTTCCCGGGACTTTCCGGGAAAATCACTTATTTTAGTTTCCCGGGAAATTTATCCGGGAATTCCCGGGACTAAAAACCAATTTGTATACATAAAGAAGTACTGATTTTGGCATCCGAAAATTCTTCTTATTCTTTAAATTATTGCTGTTCATTATGAAATAATATCTATGTAAGGGGAGAGAAATCAAGTGTATATTAAGTTATTTTGGATAGAAAAATGAGGAGAAAAAGTTGTCTCTTTATTTTATGAAATATTTTACTATACTTTCAACAGACACGAAAAAAACATTTGAAGGTATGCAAAACTTAGCATACATTTTTCCTATTAATTATATGATTAGCAGATACTACAGATAAAACTATTTCTTTAGTAACTTTTAAATTGGCTAATATGTGATTTCAATGTTATTTATAAATTACATTAAAATTTTATTTATTCTAAACAAATATTCTTTGCTTGTAAGTTATATATTGGGGAATAATCAATATATCGTTACCTTGATTGAAAAGGAGCTAAGTTAACATATTTTAGTACACTAAGAAATTGTAATTCGTTTGTAGTTGTTGCCGTTCACTGCTGAAACCCATCAAATAAAATAGGGATAAAATTTAAGAAAAATTTTGTACTTTATACAATTATATATTATTTAGCTGACACAATTTATAAAAACCTTTAAATTAAAGAAATCAATATAAAATATTACACCCTCTTAAAAGATTTATCATGAATATGAAAGCAGTGAACAATATTTTATAGAAATTGGGAATATCTTGAGGAAGGAGCGCTTAATAATCATACTATCGATAAATTACTTCTTTATGAGCAGATGTTCAGAAATTACGCAACGGAATTTTAGCCGGTTTTACAGAATCTTCAGAGTAAATTCTCAACTGTGTACCAAATTTTCAACAGAACTCATACAGATATGAAGCTAGCTTTCTAAATTTTTGTTTAATTAAAAAAAAACTTTATTTATTTTTGTTAAAGTAACATAAATAAATAAAAACAGTGTAAAGAATATGTACTAAGGGCCGTTCAGATATTATGTACCGTCCTTAAGGGAGGGTGGAAGAGAAGAGGCTAGAAAAAAATACTTATAGAGTTTTTTGTCACTACTATAAAATTTATTAAGTTGTACTCTCAGCTCCTTTTCAACTGAAGGTGACGAAATGCTTGAAACTCTCCAGGGTGTATGTATTTCTATTTGTAGCATATTTATAATTATGTTGCTACTTATGTACTTTTGGTGTTTGTTGTGTTAGTAATAATTATGTATTTATTTGTAGAACAACATGTTTTCACTTTAACTCTAATAAATTAATGGATAAAGACATAACAAATGTCAATTTCATTAGACCAACTAGTGGCACAAAGTTTGTTCTAAATATAAGAGTATGTTTGTAGTTTTAACAGCACAAACTCACGTACATCAATGCAATAAAAGTAGGAATGTTGTGTATATTACATAAACTAACATAACGAATGAGGATGGTCATTGAATAAATTATTGTGTTTTGAAATGAAACACTTAACAATTTCGAAGAAAATCATTAAATAAATTTAATACTTAATAGTATATTTGTAACAAGTGTACGAGTATGTAAGAAATAAGCAAACCCAATTCATTTTAAAGTGCTCAGTGATGAAATGTCTGTGTGAAGGGTGGGAGTAGCTTACCTTTCTGTGTTGCACGTAAACTGTTATACTTTACTTCTAAAACAGAGAAGTCTCTTGACAGGATGCAAACTTATCGACCCCTTAGCGCCAAATGATCGTAAGCGCAAAACACATATTATACAGGAGAAAGTTTTTTCTTGTTATTTTCAAATTTAACGAAAGATTGAAAATATTTCGATGCACGATGTTCAAACCTTGCCGATTTTCAAAAAAAAAAAAAAAAAATTATCAAACAAAACTGCAGGCAAACCTCTTCAAACAAAAAAATTATGGAAATCGGTTTACAATTGAAAGAGATATGCGTGTTAGGAGAAAATTTCCCTATTGATTTTCGAAAAAAAATATAGGACCATACTGCAAGCAAACCATTTGAAATAAGAAAAGAATCAAGTTATGGGCTTAGTAGAGCTGCATGGATTTGTATTCAAAGAAATTTAATTATTTTTGGCTTGAGTTCGGTTTTAATTAATTTTTCAATTAAACTATACTTTTATTTAGAGATAAATGTGAAGGATGTACAGCTCTAAGAATGACAGTGTGAGTTGATTAAAAGTAGATGATATTCAACTCTTGACTGCAAACCACCGACTTTAGTCGATAGAGCTCTGATGAGATCAGCGGGAGCTATCGAAACGTCAGTTCAACCCTCCGCGCAGTCAAAATTTTCTTTGTCTACATGGTTCACATTTATCTCTAAATAAAAGTATAGTCTAATTGAAAAATTAAATTAAAACCGAACTCAAGCCAAAAATAATTAAAATATGGCAGCACCCGCTCAAAAACACTTGTTTGAAATCACACTATATTAAATGTTTGTTGTTGTTACATTTATTTGTCTACGCTTTTTCTTACAGCTACAATTGGAATGGGAAAAAAGCGTTCCTGTGTAGTAGGGATGGGCAAGTGGAAAAAAATATATCGATATATATCGAAATCGATATATTTTTATATATCGGTTGGCATCGATATATATCGAATAAAAATATTGATGTATCGATATTGTTTTCAACAATGAATACGTAGTCCCCAATTTTTAAATTAACTTTCTTATAAATAATTAAGCTGATAAGCGCTAATTTCCAAGATCCTTACTGTTCCACAAATATTTCATGGAACATACATCAACAAAATTACAGTCAAAGAATGATTATAAATAAAACAAAAGATTTTGTAAGTAATATTTTATTTGATGAGAACTGTGCGGAAATGTTTTTAAACATTGCACGAGAAACAAAATCAAAGCTAAATAAATATTGAATTTGATAATGTCGATATATTTGGAAGAAATATCGATATATTGAAATTAAAAATATCAACGACATACATATATCGATATATTATTAAGAAAATATCGATATATCGATAATTTTTGCCCATCCCTACTGTGTAGTATATGATAATGTAACAAAATAAAAAAACATGTTTAAGCTATGATTTGTTTAAGCTTGTTATTTATTTAATTAAAAGTTTGCTACAATATCTTTAGCTTCTCATAAGATTTTTGGTTAACGGTTACCTGACGATCTGCATTTAACCCTAGTAAAATTCGCATAGGAACTAGCTAATACCCCTCAGTAATCAATGCCAATGCATTTTTATAAACAACTAATATTCTACTGAACAAGTGAAATATTAATTTAGGCAAATAGTGTGATTATAAATGTAAAAAGCATAAACTTTAGCAATTCCCAAAAAATCACTAAAGTAAAAAAATCGCTAAAAACTAAAAAGATCACCAAAACAGGAAAACACTTAGACGAAAAAAACACTAAAACTAAAAAACTAGACAATCACCAGAATGAAAAAAGCGCTAAAATAAAAATATTAAAAAATTCGTCAAAACGAAATAAAATTGCCACACACAAAAAAAAAATCGCTAAAAACTAAAAAAGCCCCAAAAAATCAAAAAGATCGTCAAAACAAAAGATCAGCTAAAAAACATCAAAACTAAAAAAAAGTAGACAACATTAAAAAAATCACCAGAATGGAAAAAAGCGCTAAAATTAAAAAGCATCAAAACAAAAAACCGCCATAACTAAAAAAATACAAAATTTAAAAAATCTCAAAAACAAACAAAAAGAAAGAAATTTAAAAAAAAAATAAAAAATCGCCAAACAAAAAAAAAAGGCCAAAACGATGAAGCGGTGAAACAAAAAATCACAAAATATCGCCAAATTAAAAAAAAACAGCACGATAAAAGCGGCAAAGCGAAAAAAAACCGCTAAAAATGCAAAAACACTAAAATTAAAAAAAAAACACAAATTAAACATAAAAACCGTCAAAAACCAAAAAATCAGCCAAACTAAATGAATCGCAAAAAAACGTTAAACGAAAAAAACTAACACAAAAAAAAAAATTAAAAGGAAAAAATCGCAAAAACAAGCAAAAGTTGCCAAACAGAAAAAAGGGGAATTATGAATATATTATTCGAGCGAAAGCCTTCGTGTGCTTTTGCTTGCACTTTACTGATTTTATTTTATTTCAGTGCAAGAAAGTGAATCTGTATCATTAACTAATTATATATAATTGCATTATATATGGTGTGACTATTTTTAAAGAGATTTTTTCTGTGGACTTTAAAGAAAGAATACGGAAGATTGTAGCGTCCGTTTGATATACCAGTTGTATTAAATGTAATAACAATATTTATTTATTTGTTTGTGTTTTTGTTTGTTTGTTTATTTTTATATCATTATATCTATTTTTCTTTCTGCATGTCATTGTGAGAGTTAAAATAAATTAGTTTCAGTTTAATTTCATTGACCATTTCCTATAAACATTTAATCTTTTCTATTGACTTTTGCTTTTGGGTTAAATAATGTTTATTTAATGCGGTCTGGCTTATATTCAGATTTCTGTTTGATATGTTATTTGTGATTAGTTTTTAATTTATTTTGATGTACGTACATGTGTATATTTTACACATACGCATGTATTTAAAAGCACTTGCATGTTTAAATATGTATGCAAACAAAAGCTATATATCTGTAGGTGGGAGGTAAACTACACCAAGTCACATTTTTTTTTCAAAATACGTTCTTATACTGTTGGAAGCAGAATTTTTGCTCTATCGATATTTATAATCTAGTAAGTCCTATGTGTCGAGGGACAGTAGTACTGCTCAAAATTAATTGTGTTGTAATGAGCTCCAAGTTCTTTTTAATAAGTAACGGTAATATTATATGACTTAATTTGATTAAGTTTATGTCGGATATAAAAAAGTAATATTAGAGTAATATATAATATTTGTTTTTGTGGCCTCTTGTAAAATTTCCAAAATGTGACTTGGCGTAGTTTACCTCCCACCTACAGATGTATTACTTATTGGTCACTATGATTATTTATTCGTTTTCAGTACTTATTTTGATAGTTTATTTATATATTTAGTTTGTGGTAAGCCAAAACGAAAACAATTCATCACAGGAGATAGTTAGAGAACATTTTACTACCCTACATAATTCGCAAATAAGCAAATACAAATATATAGAAAAAAACCGAAATCGGTTGATTGTTCAGTCTTCGATCGCCCCTACGGTTTCTATCCTTCCAGCCTGCTTTGCTGCTTAGTCGTCTTTCTTCCGGGCTCAATAAGTCTTATCTGCTTAAAGATCAAATATAGTTTTCATATTAACAAAATGAAATTACTCTTAACCACGGTTCATTTATATTTTTAAAACTCATATATTTAGTACATATATTTCCAATTGTTCTTAACGCATTCTTACCATTATTTGTGAAATGCTGGCTTAAGCTGGGTACAAAATTATACCCCTAATGGACATTGTGCGAAAATATATTTTTTAAAGCGAAATATATTTATAAGGTACACAGAAGAAAATTGTTGAATTTCCTGTGATAAATATTTTTGTATACTGAACCATGAAAATAAGTTGACTCAATAAAAAAAGTTTTAAATTTTGTGTGATAAAATTTTTTTCTATATTTGTTTAAAAAAAAGTTGCTGCAAATATTTTTATTTTTTTCTAATGATTAAAAAAAAAACATTACATTTTAATCAAATACAGGTTTTATTGAATTTCATGTTATTTTAAAAAATTACCGTTGTTACAAATTTACTTTTTTGTGTACACTTCTTATTAAATATAAGAAAACAAATAAGTATATTTTTATTACAAATAGATTTTGCAAAACAACATCAAGATCTCTTACTTTATTAATCTATAGTGCACAGACGGGCAGAATCAATATATTTTGTAAATAAATCAGTCCTTTCCTAAAGGACATAGAAAATAAATATTCCAGTTTTGTGTTGAGTACCAACTTTACAAAATGCCCAGAAGCAGAGCTATGAAGTCTCAAAGTAGGGCACCTTGAGTTGAGAAATATCCAATTATAAATTTAAATATTTAGAAATGTTGAGTTTTTGAAAAATTTTGCCAAAAAGCACCATTACACTTTTTGCATAAAAAAACTCTTCTGGAACATATATACAAATATAAGTTTATCTGAAATGTATTTTCACAAACATGAAGCGTCGTTAAAAAAATAATTAAATATCAAACTTAAGCTGCACATGGGCTCTTCTGACTTCAACTTATTTTACATAACAATTTTTAGTTAAGTAAATATCGCTTTTTTGTTGCAACGTAGTTGAATCTTAAAAAACCAAAATTTTTAAGTTACTTACGAAAAAGTCTTCATTAAGACCTTCTCTATATGTAAACAGACTTTCGGAAACATATCTTAGTCTAAACCAAAGTTGTAACCACTAAAAAGCTAACAGCGCCCATATACACAGAAAAAAAAACCAAATTTAATTTTCTGTAAAGGAATTCAATGAAATAGTAAATATTTTGTCTAGGAACGGACCTACAAAAAAAAATTGTATATATAGACAAAAATATCTTAATAATTTCATTAAAAAAACGTGTTTTTTTAGTAAACAAATTATGTAAATTTATAAAACAATTTGTCTAAAAATAATAACAAATTGTAAACAAAACAATTCACTAAATTAAACAAAAAAAATTTACTGGACTTTCTGAAAAATATGAAACAATATTTTTGTCTGAGTTTATAAAACACTTAATGCCTGTACCACAATGTCGACAAGTCGATTTCGTTCTCATATTTATATTGAAAACAAAAACAAATTTAAATAAATAAAAACAAAGATCTGTTCAAAGTTTTTATATTAATGGTGAGTATCATCATGCGTATACGTGATATATAATTATGCGGAGCTCTAATATATAACGTATACGCAGTGTATATAGTTCAGCAATATTTTATGAAGTATCATGTAATCGAAAAGATACAAGATATAAAATCCGCCCTTTATACAAAACTCATTATTAAAAAATATCATATAATATGTCATAATATATTTTTTATTGAAATTAAGGGCAAAATAAAAACCATTTCATCCGATTAAGCATAATATGGAAATTAGGTACTGTCTAAGTTAAGTCACGAAGACAGCGGCAGAATTTTCAAAGTCGTTAAATTATAAAACGTTCTATATGTATATAAATGTTTACTTTACTTACAAAATGTACATATTTCATATTTTAAATGTAGTGATACAAATATTCTGTGCTAAAATCGAAAATTTTTTTATATTATATTTTCCTGCACGAGTATTTGTGAAGATTCTAAGTAAACTAGAAAACGAAGGGTAGTATACAAAAAACAGAGTAAATAACACAAATCCCTTGCTTAAGACACAAATACTGGGTATGCCCCTACATAATTAAATATATATTAATTTTTGTTCAAGTCAGTTGGAAGACTTTAAGGCCTTAAATTTAGCTATGAAAAATATTTTTTTGTAATCTTCAAAAATTTCCAGTGACTTTTATGTAAAACCATAACAAACTTCAATTACTTTGCTGTTCTTTAACGAATATATTTTTGTATGATAAGAACCATCAGAGAAAAGCTATGCAAAAATTCATAATTTCAACTTACGAAACAACAGTAACAAAAAACTTATTTATTGTTGGATGATGGCGCTCTTTCATCTCATATTGTACCACTCACTCTGTCAGTTATTTTTACGAGAGTTTGTCGAATTCATCTAATTTAAAAATGCTATAAATGAACACACATCCATCTTTGATTTGCAATTTATAAGCGAACATATTGTACCAAAGTGTTGATACAATACAGTAAAGTTTATGGATAACTTAGCGATTTCTTTAAAATAGATTATAATAATTTATACAACTTTAAAAAATTTGACTAACTTGGAGGATATTCGTTCAA